>CM063244.1:7320554-7920554 GCA_032158295.1 Pycnopodia helianthoides | reverse complement strand
CATGTAGTCGCCAGTTTAACAACTAGATAAATATGTGGTCACCAAGTTCAAGGAACACGTTGCCTTCAAATCTCATAAAATTTTACTGTTTGGAGGTGTTCCTTATACTTATTAAGAGTTGTTCTTGCAATAAAACACCTTTAATGTGTTATAATTAGTGAATGGTAATTAAAAAAAAACAAACATTGACCTCTGACCCCCGAGACATGTCCCGCGAAATGTATACGTTTTTTCAAGCCGTCAATACGATCGTCGATGCAATAACAGTAACGGGTACCAGACCTTCTTACACCACACAAAGCATCGGTGTTACTAGGTTGGCCCCGCTAAAATCATACATTGTACGAGAACCCTGTCTTCGCGTCGTCTACTGTACTGCAGCATACAGGGGGAGGTCTATGGGTGGTATGGCCGCGGGGTTTTGCTGCTGCTGGTACATCCCTGGACGCCCGGACGGACCGAGACATGGGGACTTGCTACTTAATTATTTAACGTATGTTTTTTCTTTCTTTTTTCATTCATTTATTAACTGGATATTATTGGATGGTAATCGTAACATTTTAAATAAAATAATTGCTCAGTCGTAGTTCAACAGCTGCGACTGGAAATAAGGCTAATAGAAATCGTCCGCCATTTATGGGAGTCAAAATCTTGACTCTCATAAATGGCGGAGTGTTTTGTTTCGAGAAAGTTATCAAAAGCGAAGCATTTCTAAGGCACGTTTGTGTGGATCATTATATTCTACTTTTTAAACCTCTTTCCGACCGTGCTCATTTTACATCAAACACTTGTCATAGCCCAAAAGCGCCCAACAGCGCCCAACCCGAAGGCAACGTGTTCCTTTAACTAACTTTTTAAACATGTTCTCACCATTTTTTTTAACTACTTGTAGTTATTCTACCCAGTAGTTTTATTCAACAATATTACAACTAAATTTTGTTCAATCATCATTTACCACCAATATCTTTGTTTCATACATGTACATTTATACATATTTATATGTCATTAATACTGTAGTTTCATTTTAATTCCTTAATCTTGTTGCATTTATTTAGTTTGATAGAAGCAAATAACAGCTGCATTCTGCCTAAGGTCTATGCTTGAAAACAGTGAAGCTCTGATGCAAAAAATGTATGTAAAATATATTTCAAAACCAAGGTAGCAAATGATTTTCAAGATGGCATCTGCAAAATAAAGTATATGTATAGTTTATTCATATGAAAAAAAATAGCAGTTGTTAAAATTATCCAATCAACTTGCGGGTACAACTATGTGTAAATCTCTTTTTGGAGGAGTGTTGGCTCTGAGACCACAATGGCTCCAAAAAGGCTCTTTTCAGAGCTAACACTCCCACCAAAAGAGATTTGTACATGGTTGGTTGTACCCGTAAGTTGTAGTTAAGTTTCTTCACAAATTACTTTGGAGTAAGGAGTCATCCTTTCTGTAGACCTTGTTTCTGCAATGACTCTTTATCGTTTTCTTTTTACATTTGTAGTTACCTGCAGTGACTATGTACGTATCATCCCTGCTTTGGAAGCATATTAAGTCAATAGTATTCTCGGCCCGTGGCAGATGACCAGCATTTATAAAATTTTTTGTGACCGGGCTGTACTGCAGCAGTTGCACTCTTTTTTGGAACCCGATGGCAGTGTAGAGCTCATGGCCCTGGGTGAAGAAATTGCACATTGAGAACTCCACTTCTCCTGGAATGTGTCGCATCTCCTCAAGATGTCCCTGGTCCGGCTTCAGCCGATATATCCTCACACTCTTAGACGCTTCAGAAACACTGCAGAGGAAGGCGTTGCCGTTGAAGACAGTTGTGCTGAGGCCGGTGTCCTCGTTAATGTAAATGGAGAGGTTTCTGTGGAAAGTCAAAGATCCTGTGCTCTGTGTCCAATTGAATATGCTAATGGACTCGTTCTTGTCGGATCTGTTGAGGGGTGCGAACAGAATGTACTGTGTCCCCCGGGAGCGCACGGACTGGACAACCATTACGTCTCTGAATGGCAAGGCGTTGTCCTGAGTAATCTCATAGAACACTGGGCTGGAGTTGTTGATGTCCAAGTAGAATATTTTGGTGTCGCAGTCGCACCTTGTAAAGACGGAGATAACCGTGCTCCTGCCGTGGTAGCGCTCGGGGAAGGAATGTGTAAAGCGCGTCGATGGGAGATTTTGAAAATGGTGCTTCTTGAATTTCCGACTGGAGTGGTCCCAGAGAAACGCTCTGCTCGGGTTCTGGTTGTCCTGTTGGTCACACAGTTTGCACCCTTCACCAATGTTGTAGACTGCAACCAACAGTATGGCGTGCCCGTCATGGAAAATCACTTCTGCGCTGTATGCTTTTTTGATGTGTAGTTTTTGCTCCTCATGTAGGCGCTCGTCATCCTCATTCCACTTAGTCACGATTACTGTAGAGGGTTCGATAAAAAAGGAGGGGGGGGGGTGGGGTGAGTTCGTAATGCTACTCAAAATAAGCAGTGTTTCAAGAAGAAATGTAATGCAGGACTCACCCTTAGCACTAGCCCGGCCGGAAAACATTGTCTAGTAAAAACTGGTATGGGCTAGTAAATACCACTTCTTAACTTGCCCTAAAAAATGCTCATATTTCTTCCTTTTCAGATGTGGATTATTAAGTTTTAAAATGTGTTAGTTTAATTCTGAGTGTGTAAATTGAACTTCATTTGACCGCTAAACTGATTGTGATCGCTACCGTTAATACATTAGAAGGATACATTTATGACGATACATGTTTGAAATCTGGGCTACTAAAGCTTCCTGGAGGCAAGTAAAATGCATGTTTCACTAGCCCAGTGGGCTACTTTACAAAAACCTAAAGCGCAAGGCCTGTAATGGGACAAAAGTAAATTCCACTATCTCTAGTTATCAACAAGCAGACCATTCAACCAAACTGAATAGTTCATCAAATTCGGTGTAAAGCAATGATGAAGTACGGATAAATGTATTTTGACAAGCAGTTTGTGACTGCTCACTTAACGCTTATTTTGATTGGAGCATCCGAAATAGCAACTCTGCGTTTTTTCAGATGAAAATATATCTCTGGAGGATTGATACTGGTGTCAACTTTATGTAATCAGTGAGCTTTCAGATTGAGTGGGTAAACTTTTGGAGGGGTACCGAGGCCAGGAAATAGGCAACAGAATTCCTGGCCTGAGAATGATCCACAGTGTTGAAAACTCCTGGGGAGAACCCTGCTATTTTTGAGTGATCAGTGTGATTTTTGTCCCTAATTAATTGTCAGTGACTTTTCGACTAAACCTTGCCTTTTCAACTAAGTCTCATTTGCTTTGTAGCTGAATGTACAAAAGTGTAAAGGTGTATGTGGCATAATCAAATGTACATTACTAAGATAGACTGTGACTGCATAGTGCATGAATCTTCAGGAGGAGACTTTTGAGACGATAGCAGGTCAAGGGTCATGCACAATTTCCGCTTGGATGATGCCATTATTACTATAGAGGGCAGGGTGAACTGGATCAGTTCACAGTATGGAGAGAGTTGCGACATCTTGCGATTATAAGCCATTTTCAGTCCCCCAAAAAGCATGTGCACAGACAGGGTGCCAGACTAGACTGCACATTGGGTTGTGCTACATTTGGACCGAAGATGGAGTCCAGTAACCGCGTGACCAACGAAAATGGGTCCGTCTATGTCGCAACTCTTCCAATACACAGCTCTGGATCAGTCACTTGTGTCAAGTGGGTGTCGATTGGTTTACCTGTTTTTCTGTCTGTGAAGACCTGGTACTGTTCATTGTTGATAATGAACGATGTCAAATGTAGGTAATTCCTGCCTCTAATATGCTTCATTTTATTTTCACTCTTGTATTGATGTTTCTGGGCTGTAAAAAAAAAAAAAAAAAAAAAAAAAAGTCAGGAAGAAAGGAACTTGGCCAGAATTCATAGCACGTTTAACAGTGTAACCTTTGAACAATTTACAGTGATATTGGTGCCTAGACCATTTAACCTGTGACATCACATGTTTACAAATGAGCCATAGAGCCAGCCAGCTGGACTTTGTGAAAGCACATTTATTACATTGCTCAATTGAAGAAACCATCACTTAAAATTGCATTTTATGGAGGATTTTGTTTTTGTGCGGTTGCTCAATCATAACTATGGAAAAAGTAAGATCAAACAGACTTTCTGTTGCCAACTAATGTATTGGAGTATTTAATTATGCACACAAATTCCACAAACAGATTCTCAGTGGGGAAGGTGCTGTTGGTGATGAGTTCATTGGTCCTCTGCTCAATTCACTAGACTCAAGCCCAGAACAATCCAAGATCAGAGCTGGAATTTCACAGAAGCCATGGCCGTTATTGCCCCTTGTCTTTGCCTTGGTGCCCTTCAAAGTTTCTCTGAGACTTCCAGATTTTCCAATGGAAGTGCCCTTTGCAAAATGAAAAAATGGCCTTGCCCTCTTAAAAAAGAAAATTTCAGGCCTGCAAGGTTTCTTGTTAACTGACTTACATTGTTCGTAGCACGAATGCTCAATGTCACTGTCCTTTCGTTTCCAGAATCCCTGATCACATGTGAGTGGCTTCTGTTAGATTGAGAAATAAAGGCAGTAATAAACGGCCACTATTAGAATTAGCTTTTAAAAATAAAATAAAATAATTGAAATATGATGGGGGGGGGGGGGGGGCTCAGTATCATGGTTTTTTTTTCACCACAGAATTCTGCCCTTGTCATGGCCTGTAAAGCATGTTAGCTGGGTAGCCAGGGGGTCAACATCCTGTAAGCAGATGTTTTCTGCTTACCCATATTTGGAAGAGTTTACTTTTCATTAACACTGCTAACCCTAAGCGAAGCAAAATGGGAGCTAACTTGCCAGCATTTTTTTCTGTAAGGGAACGAGTGATGCAACAATGCAGGGCCCAATTTAATGAAGCATGAAAGCACAAAAACTTGCTAAGCACAGAAAAATCTTGCTTAGCAGAAACGGGTAACCAGCCAAAACTCCATGAAGTTAACATCTTTACAACTGGCGCCCCAGTCATTTATGGCATAGCAAAGAAATAAGCTAAGCTGTGTTTTCTGCTTAACAGCTTTACGAAACTGGGCCTAGATCTTTTTTCATCTTTTATGAAATGAACTTTTTTCTTACACACATCTGAAGATTGTTTACCGGTTAAAAGCTTAGAGGCCTTTTTTGACCAGGGGGTATACTGGGTGCTGGGTTTCATGCCTGCTGGCTTGTGACCAATGTCATGAAAGTTGGACGTGTACCAGTGCCGTTCCGAAATAGTGGGAATTCAACATTGATTAAAAAACAAAAAAATGATGTGTTATAATATTTGGGGGAATTTCTCGTGATTCGTAAGAATTAACCTTAGGATAGTATGCTGGCAAGATATTCTTCCTGCTTTAGTCTAATTTCCGATTTTTCTTTTGCCCATGGAAAAGTAAGAAGAATTGTGATTAAATAGCCTGAATTGAAGCCTACACCATGCAGATCAGCCCTTGTACTCAATAAAAGTTTCCTACTTTTTTCCAAGGACATAATATCATGCCTGAGTTCGTGCGTTTTCATTTTTTGGAAAGTAGGGGGGGTGTATATTCCAGCACCCCCATAAAAAACATTTTTCTGGCCTGAAAGGTTTGTAAAGCTTTAATTTCTAGAGATTGCTTTGAAATGTAAGGTACAATGTTAACAACCTATGAGCGGAAACACAGTATGACAATGTATAAACAACATGGTGAGTGAACCAAAAATAGTCTTTGTTATGTGTAAATACTTTTTCAGTTATTCAAGAGGGGGGGTTTAAGGTCAAATTCAGCGTCAGAAAGAGTCCTTGTGAAAGTGGAAATCTTTTTTACAAGTCTTTAAACCACCTGTTTAAACATGGCTTCATTGAATGTCAAGTAAATGGGTTTAGTGATAGGAGTTTCCTGTAATTCTTAAAGGGACACATCGGCTTATTTGGGCTACAAAAAATACTAAAACATGACTCCAAAGGTCTTCCTGGAATGGAGAGGATCGGTTCCTAAAAGAAACCATCAAATTTGGCCGTTTTTGGAGCATGTTTTAAAAAACGAAGGTCACGTGATTTATCCGTGGGAGGGGTAGGGAGCCAGACCATTAATTATGCTGACCTTGGACCGCGTTTTCATTTTAAGTTAATAACATGATATTTTGATGATATTCTTTTTACAACAACCATCTCAAAATTATTGTCTGTGATTCCACATCACTAAACTAGGTAAACAGGAAGCCAAATTCAATATCATTTTGATTGAAAATCATGTAAATTTGAAAAAAAGTATTAAACAAAATTTGAAAAAACATATGTAGAATAACAAGCAATTTTTCTAAGTTTTCAAAATGGCTGACATTGCTTGTTCGAACTAAATTGAAAAAATTTAGAAGTAAAAAAAAATTGCATTAAAAAAAACCCTGTAAAATCACTGTTGCTAAAATTGTGAATTCCTTAGTATAGTACAAGAACGGCACAATCATAAGCCACTTTTAAACAAATACTGCAAGCAAACAAATCATGACTTATTATGCTGTACCCACTATCATAAAACAAAGATAAAACTCTGGTTACTGCAGTGATATGGAAGTGCCATTGCGAACTGTTGGAATCCTTAGATAAATATATCCCATAATGACAACGTCCTATCGATAAATATGTTGACATTCTGAGATAAATTATCTGGGGATGACAACATCTCGGATGTCCAAATTACCAAGAAAAATCATTTTCTGTCATGCTTGTTTCAAGATGAAGTTATCCCTGAGATAAATCATCTTGGAAAGTCGACGCCCTTCTTTCAAGATGTCGGCAACGCTAAGAGAAATATCTCAGGATCTCAACAAGTCGGTTGGCACCCGAGTCCTCCAGAGCTCCTAGAGGTTATAGCTGGTTTTTTATAACGGACATCATTACAGCGCAAGGAAGCTCACAGTTAAAGCAAGCCCAAGTTGGAAGCGAAACATACAATTAACATACCTTGCTGTCGCTTCTATCATTTTGGCCACATATCAGGGTGGACAGAGAAAAAAGTATCATCAGTAGACTTGGAATCTTCATCCCCTCACTGGTACTCTAGTTAGAAGTGGTTGTCTTCAGCTGGCAAGTAGCCCCTGAGAAAGTCACAAAGTGCTATTAGTCAGGAGTCTTCTGTCAGAAATGAAGGAAGCTAGTCAGGAGTCTTCTGTCAGGAATGAAGGAAGCTAGTCAGGAGTCTTCTGTCAGGAATGAAGGAAGCTAGTCAGGAGTATTCTGTCAGGAATGAAGGAAGCCTATTGACTTTTATTGAAAGCTACTTGGGGGCATTTGCAATTTTTATGTCGCAATAAACCTGATGATTGTGAAACATTTTGAAAATAAGCAGGAATCTACTTTCCTTGAATAAGCATGCATCACCGTTGAACTCCTGTCCAGGCCGTGATGGGAAAATTACTAAAAATTCAATACCTCACTAATACCACTTTGTTGCATAACAATTACAGGAAGGGGAATACCCTTGGTGCATCAGTGACTTGCAAAACGGACTTGCTCCACAGTGCCATGTATATTTAGCTCTGTTTTCAGCATTGTAGTGGTAGATGTTGCAACTAGGTGTTCTCTTTGTGTTCTTCTTCCTCTCTTGTTTTGTTAGGCCTTTTAAGTTGTTCTGTGATTTTAATGATCTTTTGTGGGTTTTTTTTTTTTGGGGGGGGTATGTATATGTCCTTTTGTGCTTCAACATTTTTGTGCTTCCTTGCTTTTCTGGGATTTGCAAGTCATACGCCTTTTGGCGACAGTTAAATTTTTAACTTTAAGGCTCACCTTGGCATCCTATTGTTGTTTAACATCAGTTTTTTATGTATTTTGTATGTTTGTACATGTACTGGTGAATGTTTTGCCCTAATAAATATTAGTATTACTATTAATATTAGTGTGGATTTAGGAATGGAATTAGAGGAGCGTGATTCACAATCCCAAGACCTCAGGATGAGAGTTTTATGACAAATTCTTCATAAAACTAGCCACCAACAATGAGTTAAAGGTATTGTACACTTTTGGTAACAGCTCAAAATCAGTATATATTCGGTTTCCTGACGATGACTAGAGCAAGCTAGTCGAAACGTTGAGACCAAAAGAACTCACTCCGCGGCAGTGCAGTTAATTACGAGAAGTCCCCCCGATCCACAAAGCTAAAGTAGTAGTCCAGGCCGATTTCCTACCTCCCGCCCAGGTAGTAGTTAATAAGCAGGACAGTTCTTTTCAGAACTGAGAAGTCTCCCGAATTCAAAAAAAAACTACTCCGCGGTAGTAGAATAAATAGCAAGACAAGTTTTCTAAAAACAAATCTACACAGCAAGTAGATATTTTTAGCTCAAAATCAGTGTCAACATTTTGTGGGATTCAACATATGCATGAACAAACAAACCTGTGAAAGTTTGAGCTCAATTGGTCATCGAGGTTACGAGAAAATAGTGAAAAGAGACCTTGTGTGTTTTCTGTTTTTCAAACATCAAGTTTTTGTCAGGCAGGATAAAAACTATTGTTTTACTCATTTCTCAGAAACGATAGCATTTTAGGCAGAATTTTTTTTAAGGAACCCTTTCTACCATTACTTGAAATTTGTTGTTGTGTCCGTTTGAATGCAGCCCTCAATATGACCAGAGCTGCGGTCGGTACATGCTGTGAATGAGCACAACGTGTATGGATTCGACGTTCTTAAAGTGATTGTGACAGCTTTTTGCTGTTTTCTCAACAAGTAGACAAGGGTATTCAACTGAACCTTTCACAATTGACTTTTTACTGTATATTTCATGATAATTTTGCCCATAAATCAGCATTTTGTTGACCAAAAAAACAACAAACGATGACACTAACCTTTAAATACAGGGAATTTGATAATTGTCAAAGATCAGTATCTTTACTTGGTGTATCCCAACATATGTGTAAAATATTACAAACCTATGAAAATTTGGGCTCAATTGGTCAGCAAAGTTGCAAGAAAATTTCGAAAAACACTCTTGCTGCATAGAATTGTATGCTTTCAGATGCCTGAGAAAGGCTTCATGCCTGAAGCCTTTATCAGATTCAAATTGTTTGGTGAAAACGTTTCAAGGGGAAGTTTTCCACCATGGCCATCTTTATACCATGTTAGTTAGGTGCAAATCTGTGAACATTTATTTTGAAAAAACCTTACCAATGTTGTGTGCATCCTTTAAGTAAATACTGGCGTCCGAAAATTGACATGACACCGAGACGGTGTTGGAACTCCCATTCGTATTTCCAGCGCGTAATACATCTAGCAACTCCAAGAGTCCGAGGAACAAACTCGGCCAATATTCTCAGGTTCCTTCATAGTTTGTGATGTATGCAATATATAAATAATGTCTGTGTGGGACTACTATGTAAAGTGTGCACTTTGGAGTTTGGAACTTGAGTTTGGATGGTTTGGCTGCGACAGTCTTTTTTTTTTTTTTTTTTTTTTCAAAGATGTGCTTAAAGAGTGATTAACATGACAAACTTGTCCCAATATTTATAAAGTCTGTTTACCGATGAGCAAAGTTTACCACTTACTTTTAGCAGGAGAATGTTTGTAAAAGTGATCTTCATAAATGTTGGAGGTGATTTGACACTTCTAGGTGTGTGTGTTCACAACAGATCTGCACTGTGACTCTTTCTCAATTTCAGTTTCAGATTCTTTATTAACAAAAAAGATGTGCAGTATAACCACAGGCAGTAGAACAACAAAAATGGTTTTGGTCTCCATTGCCCCTGGTCATTGCCTTGGTGCCCCTTGAAATGTTCCAATAGAAAGTTTACAATTTCCTCGTAGAGTTGCCATTTACAAGAGGAGAAATTGCCGTGGGGCCCTTAATTGCCCTTTCAAAGATGAAGCATTAGACCTGTATACATAGCAAAGATTTATAAAAGTGAAAAACATCAAATTAAACAATTGCACCAAGAAATGCTAACACATAACTTGGCATTCACTCCTGAGAAGGACCCCCCCCCTTGTAGCTATCATCGTTTGACTGTAATCTGTAATCTTCTTAATCTGCCTAGCAACCCTAATACTGTCCTAATCCGTTATTACTAAAGATGGCATTCCAGCCCTTTATAATATTTATAATAATGGCTAGTTACTATAATAGCGCATTTTACAATAATGTATCAATGCAGTTTACATTAGTGCCCTGGTTGTTGGGCCAATAGCATTCCTGTCGTCTGTCTCGTGGCGTGTTGAAGCATATTTCCTGTGTCTCAGAGCTTAGGTGTTTAGACACAATGAGAGTTTCCATTCTGTATTAACTTGCAACAGTTATCCTCCCAAAAAAGAATTTGTGGAATTCGTTTGTTGTATTTTGGGGGGTCAATACACTGGAATGCTCTGAAATGTTCTTTGTTGTTTATGAACACAATCGTACATGCCCTGACTACAGGCTAGTACATATTTATATTATTATAACCGTGTGTTCATTGTTGCTGCTCAAAAAATACATCAATAAAACACAAATCCATTGATGACTCAATTAATCCTACTTTTTACAGTCCAGTCCCACAGTATAGCCACATTTTCTTTTTTGCAAGCAACTTTTTTACACTGCCAGCAACTGTTTTGTTAGTAAAAACGAATTCTGTAATAATCCTTTAAAATCATGATTATTTTAACTTTCAATGTTTTACTTTTACTGATAACCAAAAACCTGTTGTTCTCTGGTTTTAGTTTGAGAATGAATACAGATGTCATTTTTTTATTAGATTAGATACTATTGTATGGCATTTTCCGGAACCCCATACGTTAAATCCCACCAACCCTTCGCAGATCTGCTACACGATCAAACCTTGTCAAGATTGTTATTTTTTATTATTATTAGGCCTATGCGGTTTAATATTGTATATTTCTGGTAATGAAGCTAAGGATGCCTCGTAAGTGAACTTAGTCACAGTAGCTTGCAAAAGCAAAACAACCTGTATACAAGGGTGCTTGCTATGTGAACCAGAAATACCGGGGTTAAACCTCTACTCTTCCACAATAAGTGTTCTGGGTTCTTTTTAAGTGCACTACCAATCCTAGTAGAGTGAACCTGCAGCTTAGTGTCCCATCCAAAGGACAAAGCAATTATGGTAAAGTGTCTTTCTCGAGGACACACAACCGGGCCTGGAACCCACACTCTGCTGATCAGAAACACCAGAGCTAACTGAGTCAGGTGCTCTCAACCGCTCAGTCATGACACACCACCTTTTGAGGTGGGGGAGTTTTTTTTCCTTTCACAAGCGCAAATTGTGCAAGACCACTGTTCGATGATTCATCACAGGTGCTTTTGAATAAAAAAAAAAACACCCGGTGGACGCCAGAATACAATCATGTAAAGTTGTGTTTATTTTTGTATATATATAATATATTATATAATGGCTTATTATAGCGTGCATATCTGTCACTCAGTGACACTCGAGACGCTTCAACATTCGGTATTTTTCTGCAGGGTATTGTGCAAGACATAGCACCAGGGCCCAATTTCATAGAGCTGCTTAAGCACAAAAAGTAGCTAAGCACAACAAAATTATGCTTACCAGATTAAGGTTACCGGCCAAACTGTCATGTCACATGTACAATTTGTGACTGGTATCCTGCTGATTTGTGCTTAGCAGAAAATTGTTAAGCAATATATTCTGCTTAAGCAGCTCTATGAAATTGGGCACAGGTAATGGTTTACAACAAAGTGCCATGGTGCAATATGCTGCCATGAGGAACATTAGGGCAAACCCCTTCTCTGTCATGTTTTTTTTTTACGTGCATAACACAACACACAGGACCTATGGCTTTACGACCCATCCGAAGGGTGCAGCAATAATGGTTAAATGTCTTGCTTAAGGACACAAGTGTCATGACCGGGGACTCGAACCCACACCCTGCCGAACAGAAACACTGGTGCTCTTAATTACCCGCTCAGCCGTGACACGCCACGGGCTGTAAGATTTATCCTCCGACCAATTGACAAAGATCTACTCGGACGTCACATAAAACAAGCAATGAATGTTGCCCATTTCCATATTGCAACTCTTGAAAATATTCTCACCCTTGCTCTCATAAACATTCATTGTTTGTTTAAAGAAAGTCAACAAACCAGATCGAATGAGGTGGAAAAAAAGGGACACCCCCTAGCTGCCTAGTAAAAGAAATGACCATTGAACCCTACAATAAAGTCAGCACGAGTGTACTTTTGTCGCGTTGCATGCCCAGCAATGTACATGTTTTAGTTGTTTGAAGAAGACCCATGTAAGGCAGCCTTTCTCAAGTATTTTATTGGGCATTGAAAATAAAAATAACATTGAAAAGATGTTAAATTTGCGTAGGGCTTATATTGGTTTTACCCTTACACCGATGTGTGTAAAGCACTATATACTCGGTACTTTTTCCCGAGTCCACAGGCATTTTACTCGGGTGGGATTCGAACCCACGACCTTTTCCATTCTGTAGAGCAGATGTCCAGAGCCATTCTAGAGCAGAAGAACTGAGTATACGGTGCTTTACACACATCGGTGTAAGGGTAAAACCAAATAATATGATTCATCGCTGATGCAACATCATATTAAATTGTTGTGGTTACCGCTGCTAAAATATAGGATTCAAACTTCCTCTAGCTAATCGGTGGTCTAGTTGGTAAGACATCTGCTCTAGAATGGCAAAGATCGTGGGTTCGAATCCCACCCGAGTAATATGCCTAGTGGATTTTTTTTTATTCACCAGACTTTGGTAAGTACTGAGTTTACAGTGCTTAACACACATCAGTGTATGGGTAAAACCAAATAATATTTAACAAAAACATTGTAATAGTATTATCTAATGCTTTACATGTATGACTCTATGGGTGACCTTTTTGTTTGGAAACTATCAAATTGGATGGACCCATTGCTAATAGGTGCAATTAAAGCAGTTAGAGGGGGGGGGGGGTGGGGGCAATATTCATTGTAGATGTTAGAAATAAACCATATATGTGACACTCCACACCAAATCAGGCAGTTCTTGAAAATAGTGAAACAATAGCAAAAGTGAAGACAATCAAAACATCAGCTGTGATATCAATTTGATGTAATGTCTTAAACATTATATGTTAAGAAATGCTTCTTGAAAGGCCTACCATTGGGTGTTGGTGACTGTTCTATGTTCCGACAACCCTATGTTACAACAACCCTATGTTCCGACAACCCTATGTTCCGACAACCCTGTGTTCCGACAACCCGCTATGTTCCGACAACCCGCTATGTTCCGACAACCCTAAGTTCCGAAAAAACCCTAATGATTTACATGCTAGGGTTAGCATTGGTTAAGGTTAGGGTTAGGTTTAGGAAAAACACACGAGGGGTGTTGGAACATAATGGGTGTTGAAACAGGAGTGTTGGAACATAGTGGTGTAACCTAGGTGTTATTTGAAATCTCTTATTCCCGCCCATGAGTTCGACAGGCACACCAGTTTTTTAACAAGGTCTCCCGTGCCAAACACTCGGCTATATCAACATAAATTTATACAAATTAACAACAAATTTGTATCTAACAGAGAATGTTTAAAGTGTGTATCAAGTTTCCTTTTTTTGAAACTGCAAAGGAAATTCCAAACAGAACATTAAATAATTTCTATTTTTATCAACACTAGCCAATATTCAATCATGGTTCAGCCTTCTTTACTCACTTTAACTTTAAACTGAAAGTTACGTCATTTTCCCACAGCATCAGGTGGCACTGCAAACAGTAGCTAATCTATTTTTTTTTAAATATTTTTTTGGAGTTGAAAACCGGACAGTATTTGGTTAGTATTTTTTGGCGTTACTGTTTTGTCTGTGAAGTCAAAATGTCAGGAGATTAGTCAATATGGCAGCGGGCTCCCCAGTCAGTCACCAGATAACCTCAATATACTGATAAAGTGGAGGCTTGGCCCCCATTGTCCTACCTGGATATCAGTATCTTGGTAAAGGGTTTGTGATCTGTGGTACTCTGGTCCTAATGGGGGCTGCCCTCTTGTTCACCTGATGGGGTTGTGACGCTTAATGGACTCTTAATATCATAATCAATCAATCAGTCATCCGAGGTGAAAGACTTTTTACCGGACGTTAAATATTGCAACTTGCTGTGAAGTGGAAGACAGGTTATGATTGATTGGTTGAGATTATTCGGGGGGGGGGGGGGAGAAACAAAAATATGGATTTACCACACAGACCACATGTAGAATCTAGTAACTGTGCGTTTTACTTGCCCCCAGGGAAGTTTTAGGAGCCCAGGTATTAAACATATTAATCGTCATTAAATGTATCTTTAAAAAGCTGTTGTTGCGCAACCGCAGCACGGGGCTGTATACTCCCCTAGGGAGCTGAGAAAGATTACAGGGGTCGATTTCACAAAACTCTTCCTAACTTAGGACTAGTCCTAGGCAATGCTAAGAGATAGGACTAGTCCTAAGTACTGGTCCTAACTTAGGACTAGTCCTATCTCTTAGCATTGCCTAGGACTAGTCCTAAGTTAGGAAGAGTTTTGTGAAATCGACCCCAGGAATGCTATTGGCCCAATGACCAGGGCACTAATCTAAAGTGCATTGAAACATTATTGTGGAATGCGCTATACAAGAACTAGTTATTATTATCTTTCTGCTGTGTTAATGGTAGTGTGATCTCAACTAGTTTAATGGTCAACTGAAGTTACATTCACATACCCCCCCCAAAAAAAAAATTAATTAACACATCTTAAAAATATGTTATCTACATCTGGAAAGAAAGAAATATGAGTATTTTAAACAGGTAGGTTGCTTAGTTTGAGTAGCCCACATGGAAAGTTTGTGAGAAGTGGTTTTTACTAGCCCAAGGCATACCTACTAGGCAATGTACGCCGGGCTTTAGTGTTAAAGGTGAGCCCTGGCCTTATTCCTCCAAGGATGAGCCCAGATGTTCAAATACCCAGCAGGCTTTCCATTAGGTGCCATACATGAAACATTTTAAAACTAACAAATGCAATTTAAAATTTTGAAATACTGACAGATTAAATCTCAAAAAAAAAAAAAGACTTTGGGAACGGAATGACTTTGTGGTTTCTTTCCCCGCCTTTCATCTATCTCTTTGGAACCCGGTTCGAATCCCACCTCAGAATGTAACCTTGCTCGTGGGAATTGGTTTTTCAGTCCCTGTATCTGATTGCGTGGGTTTTCCCCATTGGGGTTGTCCTCCATTTCTTTTCTGACCATTTCTTCTCGTTTCCCTTTTTGGCGTTAATTGCCCTGTTTGATGTGTAACTTGAAAAATCAAATAAATCAAACGAATGACAAATTAATTTAGTCTTAGTCTATCCTAGTAAAAGTGTAAGAGCAAATTTGCTTCACTTGTCCTACATTTAGCTGTCTATGCCACACATGTTAAATTGAACCCGACTACTTGATATTGTCACAGCAATTTATACATCAACGTAAATGAAGTCATCGCCAACGTGACAATGTCTGGTACAATGACTCGCCAAGTCACAAGTTACCGTCTAAATTCCTCAGACTATATCGACAGTTGCTATGTCACCAAATTTTGGGTAAGCTTGTGCGCAGTTACGCAAGAGACAGCGAGCGCCCATACATAAATCTGAACGAGTGTGTATGTAACTGAGTAACATCAATATGAGGTTGATACTTGAGATGCATTTTAGGTTGTGTCTCATTTATTTCCCCCGAGTTGAAACTCTTTATACCTTGTTCAGATGAGTGAAATTTCAGTGGCTTGTCATAATATACTTTGCTTTGATGATATTAAAGAAACGCATAAAAAAAGAAAAAGAAGTGAGCTTCGGTTTGCCACGTGACATTTTTAAACTACCATATTATTATCTCCGAGACAAAATATCGGTAATGGAGGTCTCGACCAAGGTCTTGGTCTCGGTGTCAAGACCATATTGTTCAGGTCTTGGCAATCTTTCAGGTCTCAAAGTTTTGAGGTCTTGGTTCAGTCTCAGTCCCAGGCACGGGTTTCGTATAGCCTTGGTCCGAGACCTTAACGAGACCCGTTACAGAATGTTATGAGGTTGATTATTGGATTAGCCGCTTTTGGTTTATGGTTTACTACCTGTAAATCACCAAGCAATTCATCACCAGCAGCATGAATTGTGTGTCCTTAATAATTGTTAATGAGCCATATGTCACGACTGTGTGAATCCATTGAGCGGCAGCATTTGTCAGAGCCAACACGACAGGCAGGTTGTAAATATAGTTGTACTGACAGGAAGCACCTTAAAAAAAAGTTTTTAAATAGAATTTTAAGAAAACAAGTTTGACTGTTTTTTTTGTTTTTTTTTAAAATTATACACTGTGGTCTTGCTGACAACAAGGAAAATGACACTAAGGACAAACAAGTATTGTCAAGCAACTCCTTGGTCATTAAATTTTTCTTTCAAGGAGCATAACAAGTTTGTGGACAAAGTTTTGTTTTTGATCAAATCACGTCACTGAAAAGGAAGGGAGCAGTTCAGTCTTAATAAAAATTTGTGAGTTTTGTTTGCAAAGTTAAGTACGTACAGACAACTTTTACTTACTTATGACTAATAATATTACCCCATGAATAGTCAAAATATGCCAACAGAACTAGCAGCTTGGAATAACAAGGGAAAACCTTCCAGATGTGGGCCCAGGATGAGTTGTGCACATTAAAAAGTTAAAGTTTTTGAAAGTGTTTTTCTTACATGGTTTGAACAATTGCTACTTTGTTGAAATGGATGAAGCAAAATAAATGTTGGGACTTACTTTTGTCCAAAAAACAAAAAGGAATCAAGCTGGTATGAGTAGGACTGAAGCTGAGAGATATTTGTATTTCCGTTTTTTTGCTGAAGTTTTTACAAAGTGTTTAAATGTTTCAATAAGTCTCTAAAAGTGAGGTCTCGGTCTTGGTCTTGGACTCTAAGGTCTTGGTCCCAGAAGATGAGGTCTCAGTCTTGGACATTGAGGTCGATCTTGTTTCCATGCATCTACGTTCATTTTTTGTCATGTACTTTTAAAGATTGATATTTTAATACCATTATATTAATTTCTTTTTAAATTTATGCTCAGCAAGTAGGTGAAAATTGCCGAAGAAGGTGTGTTCCTTTTTTGTGCACCACCCTGTACAAAGACAACTCTTTACACTTATATGATTGTGTTTACCTATTGTGTGTCAATTAAGCTATGCATTCCCCCCCCCCATGAGTCCCATCAAACCCGCGAGAACACATTTTTACAAAGACAATTTGGGAGTGGGGAGCGCAAAGCCATTATGGTGTGGGGTCCGGGGCCCACTTAAAGGCCCTGGAAGATTCTCTTTCAGAGCCGCTATTTGGCAGGTAAATGTTCCTTTTTGGGGCAGGATACTATTAGTATAATTTGCAAAATGATTACTTGACAATGTTTTTTTTTTTTCACGAGGTGAAGCTTAAATGAAATTCGCAAAAGCCAGATTTCAGTGATTGAGTATATTCTGCGACAATAAACAATTATACGGCTTTCTGGTCCTTTAGATGCTCTGTGATGCAGAGCCACTATTTGGCATCTCGCTTTTTGGGCGGGATATTATAAGTGTATTTACAAAATGATTATCCTACAATTATTTTTTTTTCCTGAAGCGAACGAAGCTGGATGAAATGGAAAAGCCAGATTTCACCGAGTGATTATATTAATTATGCATGAAATATTAATTTTGTTTGACTCACACATGGATCCTTGTCATCATAAAATTTTACACAAAACAGACACGGACTCACTCAACCACCCCATGCACACTCTGAAAAAAAAAAAAACTTCTAACAATGTGGAAGACTCCACATAGAAACTAACCTTGTTCACCGTACAACACCACCTTGCCCCGTTTGGGCTAACGGGCGGGGAACGACTGTTTTGGAAAGTATGGTGCGAAGCATCCTATATATATGCCTTTTCCAAACTTCGGCTTTAACTCCGGCTCCGGTTCGGGCTTCGACATCAATTTTGGAGCAGTGTAGCCCTACATTTTGCACAGTGTTTCCAACATCAAACAGAGCCTGGAGCCTGATGAGCCCAAGCCGAGGTTTGAGAAAAAAAGCTCTCCAATTGACTCCTATATGAAATGTTGGTGCGCTGCCAAAATAAATAGTTCCATTTATGGGCAGTGTAAACCAATCTTTTTTAGTCCAGCCGTACGCGCCAGTGCATATCACAGCAATGATAATGGTGGCTGCCGGGCACAGCTTGGTTCCAAATATGATTTTTTTTAAATATTTCTGTATTACATGCTACATGTTATTATACATTTGTTACCTTTGCCAAGTGATCTTTTCATGTTAGGGTGATTTTATGAAACATGTTTACTAAAAGTAGAAGGTGCTTTAGTTTACTTCAGCACCCCCATTCCATGCATCTCCCGCTCTCACAGGCCCGAGTCCTTTGAATTGGGTATTGAGTATACAGTGCGTTGCACACATCGGTGTATGGGTAAAACACAAATAATGTTATTCAGCCCCAATGCAAATTTATCGACTTTTCACTTTGTACTCACATGAACTAAACGACTTCCATCATGGCCAATGAGACTGTCAACCAGGTGGTGTTTTTTTTTTTTCTTCCTAAGACGGGGACTGATTATTGGCTGAAAGTTTTAAAGTCCTTCATCCTCGACTTAGATCATGATCTCCGTGTACATTACTGCTGAAGAATGTTGTCTCACTCTACTATACACAACCCCTAATACCTACTTCCAATGTATGTTGAGCCGTTATCCGCTACATCTAGACCATGATAGAGGGTTGTAGTGGGCAAGTCCTATACAGTCTAATTGTGAAAACCTGTTGACCCACAACAGTGTATAATAGTGGAGTTCATATCAGTATTAAAATCATACTCACTAATCGTGTAGGAATGATGACAGAACAGAGCTAGACCTGTACATGATCAGTACTAGTCACTCAAGCATGGTACGACATGCTAATTACATCAGGCACATACCAAGTTCTGAATGTAGATGGCCAATTTTGTTTGTACAGTCAGGAATGGCATAGCCGGGGGGGGGGGGCTGAACACCCTGCCCCTCCCCTCCCCTCCCTCCCCTCCCTCCCCTCCCTCCCCTCCCTCCCCTCCCTCCCCTCCCTCCCCTCCCTCCCCTCCCTCCCCTCCCTCCCCTCCCTCCCCTCCCTCCCCTCCCTCGACCCTCCCTCGACCTCCCCCTCCCTCAGAACCCTTGCCCCCTCCTATAATTTCCCCTCTCAAATGAGATTTTAAAATGTACAAATGAATGGGTCGATCGATACATTAAATAGCAACCCCCCAAAAAAAATTATAATAAAAGTAAATAAATAAATACATTTTTTCTCTGCCCCTGTTTGCCCCCCCCACAAAAAAATTATAATAATAAAAAAAGAATAATAAAAAAAAAATTAAAAAAATTGATATATTTATATATATGTATAGTCAATTTTACCCTCTCCCCAACAGATACCATTTTTTAAGAATCTTTAATGACTGAAATTGAGAGAAATATAGGTAGCAAGGAGAACCATCATTTAATACACTATATGGCCAGACCAATTTGAGTACCTGGTCAAACAAAAGAGGCCGTACCATAAACTAAATGGCGAAAATAAATGAGCATGAAAAGTGGTCATGAGCTGACACCCACATGGAAAATAAAGGGGCCCTGGGGGTCATTATCAAGATTCTTCAAAAGATAAATCACATTTGATTTTTTCGCCCCAAAGCACTAAATGATGCTTTTATTCTCATCCAAAAGCTAGATCGAGGAATTTTATATGGGGATCGACCACCCCCCTAAAAATAAAAAACAAGACTAAGATTCTTTTAAACATGCAAAGAAGGTACTTGGCAATATATCCACAAAATGTCGACATATGTTAAATTTGCATCAAGGAACATGAATGATTGTGTTTCTACCCATACACCAATGTGTATAAAGAAATTGTATACTCCGTACTTTTGCTGAGGTCCTGTAAAAACAATTCCACGTGCATTTTTATATACTCGGGATTCAAACCCATGACTTTTTCCACTCCAGAGCAAATGTCTTACCACTAGACCACCAGGCTTGCCCAGTAGCTAGAGGCAGTTGGAAACCTATATTTTATCAGCAGGTTCCACAAGGGTTTCAGGCCCACTGATCACCCAAAAGGCCTCTAATTCTTCTTCCAACACTTTCATCTTCAGCCAAAGCTGAAGTTTCTTCATTGAGACCTGGGCTCGATTCCACAAAGCACTAAGATTCATCTTCAGATGAGCTGTTAATATTGCCATGGCAATTTGTATTGTGAAATCACACTTTGCTTAGTAATTAAGATTGATACGCAGTTAAGATCAATCTTAGCTCTTTGTGTAGTCGGCCCTGGCCATGTCCATGAGAGAAATCACACTTTTAAGACAATTTTAAGCTCGACAGGTCACCCACTGGCCAAATGCCAGTTAAAGATGCTTATCCGATTTTTATATTGAAATTTTAAGTTATATGTTTTTTTTTAAGGTAATGCACACACAAAATTGGCCAATGACAAGTGTGGTAGTTAATTAAGAACTCAAAATGAACTATTGTCGGAATCCCAACATTAACTCATGTACATCAGCTGTGTACAAACAATTTTGCATATTACATATATCTGTGCATTGTCTGGGGTATATTCAAAAGTTTTGAAAATCTGAGACATTAAGCTAACTGGGTAAACTGCTGGCCAGTCACTGAAAAAATGAAACATTAAGCTAACAGGGGTCGATCAGGCGCGGTTCTACGGGGGTCTAGGGGGGCTAAAGCCCCCCAAAATTTTTGTCTAGCCCCCCCAAAAAAAGTGCAAGGGAAAAAAAGAAGAAGATACAAGCTGGAAAATACTGGATCTTTATTAAAAATAAAAATGAATAGATTTGCACGGTCTTTTCACATACTATAAGTCTTGGCCCAGACTACATGACTTGTACGGTTAAATGTTTCATGTGGGATCGGAACAAGCGCGGTGCTTAGAATTTGCGGTTTCCGCCGGCGCGCGCTTCCGCCTTGTTTTGTTTTGTATTACATAAACATAAAAACCAATCTCAGTTTGGAAATGACGATGCCGTGGTAAAACACAAGTGGCTCAACATATTATCCCCGGAACAATGTTATTTTTAGTAGGTTCTAACCTCTTTTCCTTCCCTCCCTTCCTAAAAGCCTTCCTTTTTTCTATTAGAGTATAAGGAGGCTTGAAAACATGTCTGTTTTAAACATCGCCTTTTGACTTTTCAAAAACAGAGACCTTTGTCTCCCACTTAAACAACAAACAGTCATAGGATGGTTGATTACGAGACCACACCAGAGCCATGTTACATTAGTTTTAACAACGTTTCTCTGTCTATTTATCTCTCGATGGCTACCTCTGGAGATAATAGTTTCCATTTTTCCGCACTCCAATTAACACATCACTAATTCGCTGCAACTGGTTAGGCCAAGTAACAAAAGTAACACGTTTCTCGTCCCCGCACGCCTCCTTTTTGGCTTCCGCCTCTTTGCTTTTCTTTTCTTGTTTACTATTTTATAACAAAAAAGGGGAAACGGGGGGGGGGGAGAAAAAAAAAGGAAAATTCGAAAAAACGAAGTTCCTTGGTTTATTTTTGACTAAGAATTTGTCTATACTTTTTTCACCTTAAGTATTCTTAACTTAACATCGCATGCGAAGAGTATTTGAGTATGAGCCACAGATCGCTGCATGAGCCCGGCGTCGACTCTTCTACCTCAATTGTGATGTTCGCGATATAAATAATATTGAACACATGTACATTTCACTGTTTTTGAATGTTGAAACTTGCTTAGAAAGTGGACTAAAAATGCAAATCATTTGTTTTGTCATACATTGCAGCAGTATACTCAAATAGAAACAAATGTGAATAAATATACCTTGGCCAGCCATATTTAGCATGGCGGCCATCTTGGATAAAATATATAAAAAATTGGAAAATAGTAAATAGTAACGCCCTGCCTCCTCCTCTTTTTGAAAAAGTCCAGACGAGAAACATGTTACTTGGTTTACCTGGCCTTAAACGGTCTCCACTCTCTCTCTCTCTCACCACCCTCCCTCCCTCCATTCCGTCCATCCCGGGCTTCCGGCGATTTTTTGCCCTTCCTTTCCCCTTCCCCGTTTTTTATAAAGAACTATACTTGACGCCTCAAATGTTTTTTAAAGCTTGCCTTTCAATACATGATTCTCACTCGTCACGGAGAGAATCTTCATAAGTGACAAATTTGTATGCTTTTTGAACATTTTGAGTGCTATTTTTTTCTTTGCTTGTCCATTAATAAAACCTCTCTATTATATGATTCTTATATCGAATACCATCAAAATATTTTTTGTGGCCACATGATCTCATCCTGACTTGATTGCACACGGCTACATATTATGATTTCACTCTTCCCTCTGTAAACATCCCATAATATTCTCAATCAAATTCGTTAAACCACTGCAAGCTTTTGTTCTGTCTACCGTTTTGGAGTCAAAATAATTTGCACGCAACTGCATCATGTGTTGTATGATTACTGTATCTTTCTACTTATTATGCGACAAATACATGAAAAATGCGCTGTTTATGTGTTCCTTTTCGACTCCCAAAAAGAAATAGCAGTAGCGAAAGTTAGAGGGTGACGTCACGTGCAAAAGGTCTAGCCCCCCTAAAATTGTGGCTCTAGAACCGCGCCTGGGGTCGATTTCACAAAACTCTTCCTAAGTTAGGACTAGTCCTAGGCAATGCTAAGAGATAGAACTAGTCCTAAGTTAGGACCAGTTCTTAGGACTAGTCCTATCTCTTAGCATTGCCTAGGACTAGTCCTAAGTTTTTTTTATTTTTTTCACGGATTTAGTTCCACTGAATTCAATTCAATGAAACATTTATTTCCATACTCACAATAATTGACAGGATCATTTGGACAACAAAATGTAGTAGTATAATACAATCAAAGAGTATATAACATGACCAAAGATAATAATGACAAAGAGTAGAACAATAGAAGCTGTGAGTAAGGAGGCTGTTCAAATAAGCCGAGGCTTGTGGAGAACAGCCCTAGAAAAAAAAAACCCAACATAATACATAATTAACAAAAAACACACGAAACATAAGAGAATGCAAAATGAACTGAGCGGAGCTTAGTAAACCGATAATGCCAGGAAATAATAAACTAAATTAGGAGCAGCTAAAAAGCTCTCTTTGAAAACGAGCAGCGGAGTCTGGAGAGAAGGCTAAGTTACATAATGAGCGAGTAAGGCTCTTTTGAACGAGACTTTAAAATGACCTACAGAAGGCTGATTTTTAATTTGGTCATCGATGACGTTCCACAGACGAGGACCACGAAAGCGAAGTGTGTGCATAGAGTACGAGGTTCGAGTGAACGGGATATAAAGATTACGGTGGGATCTGGTAGAGTAGCCATGAATAGCTTCAGTTGAGATGAAATAGGAAGCAAAAGCAGTGGGGAGAAGATTGTGAGAGTATTTATACATGAATATGCCAGTATGAAGTTTATTGATATCAGAGATAGTAAGAGTGTGTAATCGTGCAAAAAGTGGAGCAGTGTGTTCTCGAGGGTGCGAAGAGGTGCAAATTCTGATGGCTCTTTTTTGAATAACAGATAAAGAGTTAAGCCTACTGTTAGTTGAGTTGGCCCATACGATATTGCAATAGTTGAGATGTGGGAGAATGAGAGTATTATATAGCAAGATTAGAGCAGTAGAAGGAAGAAAATAACGTAATTTTGAAAGAACTCCAGTATTACGCGAGGTAATTTTGATAATTGAGGAAATGTGCTCAGTCCAGCAAAGTTTAGAGTCAACAGTTACTCCAAGAAACTTTGTAGAAAACACTCTATTGATGAGAATAGTGTCAATTTTCACAGGAGGCAATTGGACGGTGACTGGAGAAGTGGATTTGCTGAAGAAGATGAAATTTGTCTTGGTGTGGTTTAACGAAAGCTTGTTTGCCCTAAACCAGGAGGATACCTGAAGAAGTTCAGAATTCAAAGAATCGATAAGCGTGTCACAGTTCGGACTAGTATGAAGAATAGTTGTATCGTCAGCAAATAAAGTAAATGATAGTAGTGAAGAAGAACAGTGAAGGTCATTGATATATATTAGAAAAAGAAGCGGGCCAAGAATAGAACCTTGTGGGACTCCGCAGAGAATAGAAAGATGATCAGAGTCACAGTTCATGACTGAGGTAAATTGTTGCCTATTATGAAGGTAATCTTGGAACCACTGCAGGGCAACTCCTCTTATGCCGTAATGTTCAAGCTTGGAAAGAAGAATATAATGGTTTATAGTGTCGAAAGCTTTCGAAAGGTCAATAAACACACCAATGGCATGAAGTTTCTTGCAGAGCGCATTAGTAACATTATCAATGAATTGAATGAGTGCCATATCAGTAGAGTGTTTACTGCGAAAGCCATATTGATTATCATAAAGAAGATGAAAATGAGAGGTAAAATTTACGAGGCGGTTGTAGACCAGTCTCTCTAGAATTTTTGAGAAGCACGGAAGAATAGAAATAGGTCTGTAGTTGCGGATGTTATGAGCGTCACCCGATTTGAAGACGGGGATAACTTTAGCAATTTTAAGATTAGAAGGAACACAGCCTGTGGAAAAGGAAAGGTTAAAGATGTGAGAAAGAGGTTCGGCAATAAAGGGAATAACCGATTTTATAACAGTCGAACTAATATCATCAAATCCACAACTAGCGCTGGTTTTAAGTTCCTTGCCAACACGGATAATTTCTTGAGAACAAGTAGGAGTAAGAAAAAAAGAAGAAGAGTTTGGGTTGTGTAAATAGTGTGAAAAGTGTGTGTCGGTGGGTGGGATGTTGTTAGCTAATGAAGAACCTAAATTAGTAAAGAAGGAATTGAAGGAATTGGCAACGTCAGGAGGACTTGAGAAGAGACGCTCTCCGTCAGTGAAATTGTCAGGAGCAGGCGTCTTTTTACCCTTACCAAGAATGTTGTTTATTTCGCGCCAAAGACTTTTTAAATCTGTCTTACGAGAATCGAGCTTGCGGGCATAATGATCTTTTTTTGCCTTCCGGATGGTAGCAGTCAGGCGATTACGAAAGGTCTTGTAATTGCGCTCATTGTTCGTAGTTGGCTTGTGCAGAAAACGCCTATAAAGCTTATTTTTTAAGTTGCAAGAATCTATAATGGACTGGCTGATCCACGGTTGATTTCTGTTGGATTTACCAGTAGTTTTAACAATGTAAGGAAAGTGAGCATTGTGAAGAGAAGAAAAGATTGAAAGGAAGGAGTCGTAAGCACCGTCTGCCTGATGTGAGTTATAAATTTCATCCCAATCGGTACCAGCAACGTCAGCACAAAAGGCATTGATGGAAAGTGGATTGATATCCCTTTTAATGAAGGTATTCTGCTGAGACTTTACCTTAGAAAAGCACGATGATGTAACCTGAAACAGGGGACAATGATCTGAAATATCCGAGTAGAATATTCCTGAAGAAACATCGAGGTCAGAGTTGGTAAAGATGTTGTCAATTAACGTGGAAGTGCGTGGCGAGATGCGTGTGGGTTTGTCGATTAAGGGACGGAGGCCATAAGAAAAGACAGCATTGATAAAATCATCTGTGGGTTGGTGTTCAGAGCATGTGAGAAGATTGAGGTTGAAATCACCCATTATGTAACACAGCTTTCTCTCCTTTGCTATGGAATTTAAATACAAATCAAATGACCGATTAAAGTTAACGGGTGAAGAACCAGGAGCCCTGTTAGGAAGAGTTTTGTGAAATCGACCCCAGGGTCCCTACTGACCAGATCACGAGGGGATATCCAAACATAGGGGTGTCATAACACCCAGAATAAGCCATAAAGGTCCTTAATCTTGTTACCAGTATGTGCTTTATATTGGAACTGTGTACTTTTTGCTAATATACTGGTGTAAAATTCACTGTCACTTTGTAAGATGCACTTTTGGGAATACAACTGCCTCTTGGGGTGACTTAAAGACACGGTTTACTTACCTGAACTGAGAGATGAACAACACCAATGAGTAAACGCTTTAGGTCAAATCCAACATTTAAGGAGAGTTAAAGACACAAATCTTTCTGTATAGACGCAAATGATAAGGACTTCTGAAATTTCCAACTTGCACTGGATGATACCTGTGTTTCCAGGAAACTTATGATGACGTAAAAAATAACAAAACCTGGGTTTTTATGTAGGGTGGGAGGATATGAAATAGGAGGAACAACAGGAAACACGTATTTCCTTCTATTTGCAATATTACAGACTGATTTAAGGTTTTAATGGCTTTTCCGGCACTGCCGGAAAAGGCTTTGTTTTCGTTCTAATTTTGTCTTCTTCCCCTGTTTCAACAACCCCTGACATCAATCAAACGTGTCATAAACATAGACCCTATAAAGATGTTGTGCCTCCAGGAGTGATGTCATGATGACATCATCACATTCTCTTGTGACGGCACATTGAAAATGCACTTTTTTTGAAGTCGAATATCTATGAAAGTACAAGTCTGATTGAGTTGAATCTTGGTTTATCAGTGTTCTACGTGAGAGTGTGATATCGTCCTAACGAAGTTATCACGTGATTGTTTTTTATGAATTCTTAATCTTTTGACCTTTTACCGGTATCTCACATATCTCGGGAACGAACCATGCTGTACTCAAAATCCTTCTTGCAACAGGCTTGGTAGGTCATAGATGCATACACTCAAGAGTGATGTCATCATATCGTCATACGTGTCACATGACATCACATTAAAGGTGCCCCTTTTGAAGTCGTTTCTACAGATCTGATTGAGTGGAATCTTTGTATGTCCATAGACAGGGACGTGTTAAAGGTGCAAAGTGAGATAACATCACGACGTTTGCGCTGAATTTTTTTTTAAGTCGGAAAAGCCAAGTGTTTTCCACATATCAAACAGACACACAACATCTAGTTTTTGATTTATTTATTTTTATTTTAATGCATTTTTATTGGACTTCTGCCCCGAACCACCCACTAGTTTGGTGGAGATTTATCGATGACATTTTCTCCATCTGGTGTGGCAGTCAAGACAGCTTGGATGAGTTTATCGACCACACCGTCAAGTTCACTAATACTCTCTCACAAGTGTAAACTTTCTAGATGTAACCATAGCTAAATCTCCTATTGGCGTTGTTACGGATGTATACATCAAACCCACTGACACCCTAGTCATATATAGGATTTACATATATATATATATATGTTTTGGGGGGCGTGGGGGGGGGGGGGGCTGGCAAGGGTTCTTCAGCTCCTTCACCCCAAGGGGCTACATAATAATCAGGCATGCAACTGTAACTTCACCAAAAAAGAGGAAATTACAAAATTTCAATGATTTTGTACAGTATTTTTCAATTTTGAATGGTAAAACTGAGAATCAGCTGATCTGAGGAAAAGTTGCATGCCTGAATAATGCTATAGATCCCCCACCCCCAAACTGGCTTCCAAAATGGCAGACCACAGTAACCACAGTAACCACATGTGACATCAGTGCAAGGGATCAATACCGTTATTCCTGGCCATTACTTCAAGAGCAACACATTTTTTTTTTTTACTTATCTCTGAAGATACTCCATCATGAAAATAAAACAAAGAAAAAATGTTTTGTATTTCGGATGTTTATTGTTTAATTCTTTTCTAATAATGCTGAAAATAAACTTTGTTCCAGGACCAACACCAACCAAGGCTCCCTTTCATAGAGCTGCTTAAGCACCCCAAAAAATACTAACAACAAAAATCATGATTACCAGAATTAGGTTACAAGCCAAAATGCCATATCACATGTACTACCATCTGTGACTAGTCTCCAGAAAATCATTTAGCAACATTTTACTGCCTCAGCAGAGCTATGAAAGTGGGCCTGGGGTTGTTTGCAAACTTATCAAAAACACGTGAGTTGTTCCCAAAGTAATTAAGTTCTACATTATTATAAACACTATAAAAGATTGTGAGCTTGTCTTATCTAGAGTGCAAATAAATACAATAGTGGGAAAAAAGAGGATGTTTATCTTGAAAATGTTGATAAAGTGTTTGCAATGCACGCAGCTAAATTGCCCAAATTACATCACAGACCTATATAAAATAAGGATGAAGCAGTAAATTTAACTCATTAAATTGTTGCGGTTTCTGCAACTGAATAATAAAGGATTTGAACAGGCCGTTCTCCTTTGGGCACACTCTAGAGTGTCAGAGTCGTGGGTTCGAATCCCACCCGAGTAGCATGCGGGTTCAAACAGCAATGAGTATACACTGCTAATCACTTATCAGTGTAAGGGTGAAACCAAAACAATACATTTAATTTGGTTTATATATATATATATACAGAAGTCTAAGTTTTCCTCAAATATGTCATTATATCTGAAGAAAGAAAACAAGAGAAGTGTATTACATTATGTGACAGAGTCACCTTGGTGGGTAACACATTATTGAAGAGCACACATACTCAAATCTTCAAGTTTACTTGTAACATCATAACATGTGCCCACATTGTTAAAACAGCAGCCTATAACAATATACTAAAAAAAATATTTTAAAAATTTACCCAGTTAGTTTCCCCAATTAGTTTCCCCCTAGGGTTTATTACTTGATGTTTGAAATGAGAAGTCTATCCCCAGAAGTGATCCTTCTGCAGTCTCTTCCCAGGTTGTATCGTAAACTTGGATGTGATCCCTGGCTATACGGCAGTTACAGGTTGAATGGCTTCTGACTGGCACCCCCGAACAAAGATACTGACAAAATAGGGAGACCGCCAACATAGGGCTAGATAGCTCATTGGTAGAGCGCCGGCACGTTAATCCACACGTCTAGCTCTCGTAAATGTTTCTTTGTTCAACCCCTTTTTAAAATACCTTCTAGCCTTTTTTTCAACTTATGACTCTGCTAGTGTCGGAATGGGAGGCCTACTTTAAATGTTGCCTTGGTTTATTACTTTAAATATCAATTTGGGTTTGCACCAATGATTCAACATTCCTTACATATTAGTATTTAAATAGGAAATTTAGTGTGAAATTAGCGAAACGAGTAGTACAATGAACTAACACGTTTTAAAATATACATAGTTGATTTAAACAAACTTTTATAGTAACACCAAAGTAGATACTTGTCATTTGATTGGATGATATTTAAATAACAAGGCATTCTGTCATCAAACCATGGCATACTCCTGCATTGACTGTGTTCAGTTCTGGCTGAAATGCAACACCTAGGGTGTGTGGACACGATAAGAAGAAGCGTACATTTTGGTACTATTCATAGTGCGTTTTCATCCCATCCTGTTTGACTTATGCACACTAGACCACACAAGCAGGTGTACGCATTATACACAACAGTACAAAACGCCCTCGTTGAGTACAAAACGCCCTCGTTGAGTACAAAACGCCCTCGCTGAGGATACCCGAATACAATCTTGCACATTTTGTTTATTCTACGATAGTTTTATCATCAAATCAAAGGACAAAGATCTGCTTGGATGTTATATGAATCAAGTAACAACATTTCTGCCCTCCCAATGGCGAGAGTCTTTTCATTCGTTGAAAGATGGGAGTATGTTCCATTCAAATCGGCGTTTTTTTCACTGAATGAAACATTCCATATTTCAACTCGTGAAATATTCTCACTACTGCACTCAATTATTAGTTAGGCCCAAGTTCATAAAACATGTATTGAGCAGATGCTTTCTGCTTACAGAGCAGGGCCCAATTTCGAAGAACTGCTTAAGCACAAAAAGGTAGCTAAGCACAAACAAAATTATGCTTACCAGAAGTAAGGTTACCAGCAACGTTACCAGCAACATTACCATGTCACATGTACAGTCTGTGACTGGTATCCTGCTTATTTTTGCTTCGCAGCAAATATTTAAGCACTAAAGCAGTTCTATGAATTTGTCCATCTCATAATCTCTGCTTACCTTAAGCAAGGGAAAAGGCACTTTTACACAGTGATTCTTGTCAGCAAATGAGTGACGCAACAAATGCAAACGGGCCAATAAATCTTCATGATTGTTTGTGAAATACACTTTTGCCTACACACTTTTTTTGGCAATGTAAGCACACCAATTTGCTTCCTGGTAAACAGCTTTATGCTGGGCCCAATTTTATAGAGCTGCTTAAGCAAAAAAAAGAGCTAAGCACAACAAAGTTATGCTTACCAGAATAAGGTTACCAGTCACACTCACATGCTTCATCTTTGACTGGTATCCTGCAAATTTTTTGTTAAGCAAACTTTGTCTGCTTAAGCAGCTCTATGAAATTGGTCACCGGTTGTACACACAACAGCAGTTGAACTAAAGCAAGCGCTTCTTAATGTGTTTTTAAAACTGTGTCAAAATAAAACGCTGTGATCCATTGTTGACCATCGGGTCGATAAAGCCACTCTGGTGAAAATGTTATTTACATTTTTGTTTTCCTCCGACGGTGGGTGAAGGAAAGAGAAACTATCCACAGAGCCTCCCGACACCATTCAAATCCACAATCGTATTTAAACATTTTGTAATGTGAGTAACCAATTTTGTGTGTCTTGTATATCATACACCACCATACATGACACATTTTTTTGGATCTCATCTTTGGGGCTGAAGTAGGTCTAGGTCTACCCTAACTTCTGTGGGGATAACCGTTATCAAACCTTTTCAGTACGGTAATTACAGCCCAAGGAATCTCAAAAGTACATCAAAAAACGTAACGTGAGTAACCGTGGAATTGCCCATATTCTCCCGTCAAAATCTAACACAAAATTGGAAATCTCATTTTGCAATAAAAAGTTAACGTCCTGACAGTTTGACCCCAGCAGATTTTGTTCTCAAAGGCTCTCTCAATTTAGCCTTCGACAAAAACTCCGCTAGGGTCAAAACTTTAGACCATTAACTTTATTTTGCATTTACACCATAGGTCCTTATGGTTGGTAAGCACTTTGCAACAGCTACTTCTATTTTATTAAATCTCATCTTGAGAACACCTTTGTAGATAAACACTCTTTCATCAGTCAGACGGGATATTATTTCTTTCCAATGAATAAATAGAAGTCAATATATCAAATGAGGTTGCTTTTATGCAATCCATTCACATTGACGCGGACAGATTTGAAATGCCAAACACCAACGGGGCACCATGTGGCTGTGTAGAAAAAGTGTTTGAGATTACAGACCACACTGAGAAATCAAAGACCAAGAACTTGTACATTTATTGGCAGATCTCAATGATTTTTGGATTATAGGAAAGGGAATCCAATAGGTAAGACATTGTCTGCTACTTATTTTTGTTCAAGGTGACAATAGAGTTTGTGAAATGGGCCTTTGAACAAGAGCTTTCTGTTGTGTAAGACTGTGTGCTTTGGGATTGAGTGGTCAAACAATGTGGGCACCAGCGCTTGTTTATGTCTAACCAATTCGGTAACAGAAGCGTTAAGAGTGGAAAGGATTTACTCTGCAATGATGCTGCTGACGTAGGACAGAATCTTTGGTGACAATGGTTGATACTTAGGAGTCCTTTTTGTTGTTATCTTCTTCTACTGTTTTCTGCAATGAAATTAAAAAATAAGTTAATTAAAATGTGGACAGATATTGGGGACATAATAATAATAGTGGCTTCTTATATAGCGCTCATATCCGTCACTCAGTGAAGCTCAAGGCGCTTCAACAGTCAGTATTTTCCTGCAAGGTATATATGTGGAGCTACTTTTTTAAGTATTAGACCTATTCCTTTACATAGCACAATGTAATGGTTTACAAGGTGCTGTGGCGCAATATGCAGCCAATCAAACCAGGAACACCGGGGCGAACCCCTTCTCTATTCGATAAGTGGACTGGGTTCTTTTACGTGCATTACACAACACACGGGACCAACGGCTTTACGTCCCATCCGAAGCACGCAGCAATAATGGTTAAGTGTCTTGCTTAAGGACACAAGTGTCACGACTGGGACTCGAACCCACACTCTGCTGAACAGAAACTTCAGTCTTGAGTCCGGTGCTCTTATCCGCTCGGCCACGACACGCCACATAGCTTTGCAAATTAACTAGGAAAAGTCCAAAGTCATTACGTCCTTTCACTATTTCGGTCAGGTATACGTGTTTGTACACTCCGTCATGATTTACAAGACAGATGTTGACTTTCTTCTTTTGTATTTATTATTATGACTTTCTGGCCATGAAACCAGGGCGTAGTTTTACAATGTATTAAGATTCATCTTAAAATTAGTTGTCAATATTGCCCTTAGTGATTTGCGGTGACATCACACTTTGCTTGTAAAAATTGAGCCAAAAGAGGGCGCTATTAGATGGCCCAGGCTTAATTTGACAAAGTACTAAGATTCATCTTAAAATCAGTTGTCAATATTGACTTGGTGATTTGCAGTGACATCACACTTTGCTTGTAAAAATTGAGCCAAAAGAGGGCGCTATTAGATGACCAGGGCATGATTTTACAAAGTACTAAGATTTATCTTAAAATCAGTTGTCAATATTGCCTTGGTGATTTGCAGTGACATCACATTGTTTGTAGAAATTGAGCCAAAAGAGGGCGCTATAAGATGATTGCATGGAGCGCACAAATTTCACTGCCCAATTTAACTTTGTAGGTCGCACATTTGTGGCTTGCGCACTTTTGAAACTTTCGTGCATTAGTTTGACAATTAATGAATATTTGAAGAGCTACTTAGCGCTCATTACGGATAGGAACTCAACGCAGAGTTGAGCCGAGGCTAAACTGTCAGATTATTTGTTGTCAACTCTTATAGGTTTTTGGATGTTTTTAACAGAAATGTATTTGTGAACATGAATGGAAATAAAAGAGTGGTGAGGAGGTGTTAAACGACTGTTTAAAACCTTGCAGGTTCCTGCACGACCCTGCCGGTTTTAAACAGCCGTTCAACACCTTGTCACCGCTCTTTTATTACCTCATTGCAAAAATCGCTATAAAAGAACTAGTTATTATAAGTAGTATTATTATAAACTAAAATGTCATATTCCTTGGATGGATTTACTCCGATCAACTCTAATACCCACCTGCAATTGGGCGTGTTCGTTAAGGAGGCGGTCGTACTCAAAGTTGACGCCCTCAGCTTGCTTCTTGATGGATGTCAGGTCGGCCTTGGCCTTGCTCAGAGCGTCCTTGGTGCTCGCCAGTTCCTCCTTGACTTTCTTCAACTCCTCAATGGCTTCATTCTCCGGATTGGCATCCACCGATGAACCATCACCCTGCGACGGAATGGAAGATTGAAACAAATATTTGATTGCATCCCTTTTCAGATATTTTGACAACCTATCAAATGTAAAGCCGTTACTCTTCATGCCGTGTAATCCAAGCGAAGAATCCAGAGCAAGCCTGGTCTCGATTTCACAAAGAGCCAGGATTGATCTTAAACTGCAAATCACTCTTAATTGCTAAGAGTGTGATGTCACAATAGAAATCACTATGGTGATACTGACAACTCATCTTAAGATGAATCTTAGTGCTTTGTGAAATCGGCCCCAGCTGTCTTTATAACGAGGTTCTCTCAATTAAAAAAATTGCAAGCATCTTTAGAAAGATATCTGTGCTGTTTAAATATTCAAAATGGTTTAGGCTGCTGTATGAAATTGGGACCTGGATGATGCATTCTAGAGGTCGACTGACTCTCTACGTCACCACAGAAACAAAACTAGAGGTGTGGACAAAACGAGGGTTGTTTTTGGAGAAATTCAGAAATCAGGACAAATCCTGAGGTATATCACAGGCCTACTCACCTCTTTCTTTTCCTTCATGTCTTGCAGCTCTTGCATCAGTTTCTGAGCATGTTCTGAGGCTCCCTGCGCCTGCTTGATGGATGCCTCGTTTGAAGCCTGTAGTCTGGCCTCGGTCGAGATCAGGGTGCAGACCCTCTGAAGCACACTAGAGAAGAAGAGAGGAAGACGGGATATGTCCATTTCAATTGGCCGTCATGGTACAACAGTGGTGGTTATTCAGACAAAAATCAACTGGAAACTATCATACAAATAATCCTGGGAATGTTCCCGCCCAAAATGCACCTGGCATATCATCGCCACAATAATCTTGGCTGCCCCATTTGGGGAGTCAACGCCCCCATGTGTTATACAGTATAGTGCTCATTTTAGGCGACGCGGAGTGCACACGCTTACCATAGTTTTTACATGCATTTTGACTCCCAAAACAGCAGCCATGTGTAATCTTGGCACAAAAACAAGAAAACTGCTTTTTTGAGTAAAATCATTTGTTTCTCCTGCCTTGCATGGGAAGAGGATGCATTCCTGTAGAAACTGAACGCTCAAACTTGGACTGGTAAAAATCCCCCCAATTCTTTTTCAATTCCTCCCAGAACACGTACAAAACCACACTAGCCCAGCTTGAATAATTCTCTAGGATTTTCTTCCCACATTTAAAACTGAAATGTCCTTCCTTGTCTTCTCCCCTTGTGGGTTCTTGGCTGGTATAGTGATTAAGTTCGCTTTTCTGAGATTCCTTGGTTTCACAACCACAATAAATAAATGAGTAAATAAATGAATTTTTGCTCACAGCCAGAGGAAGAGAGCAAAGCCAGCAATGTAAAGGTTCCTCTGGGAGCGGAATAGTTTCATGTTGAGCTGCGTCTCAGCTCCAGGCATGGATACGTCAATCTCTTCAAATGCTGCGTTGTACTTCCTCACATCTCGGATGGCATCTGGAAAGACAAAATGTCTCTTTCAAGGTGACCCGGGTTTTTACAAAATAAGTCAACAATTCTCGAAACAACCTTGGTCTAGAATGGCAAAGGTCATGGGTTCGAATCCCACCAAGTAATTGTTTTGTTTTCTTTGGTATGTTTGTATATCTTGTACAATTTTTACATTTGAATATTTGATCTGTTGCTGTACAATTGGAATTTAAATTTCATGTATTTTTTATACCTGATGAATAAAACAATTCAATTCAATTCAATTATATTCAGTTCAATTCAATTCAATATGCCTGTGGTTATTGTTACACAGGACTTGGGGAAAGTACTGAGTAGACAGTGATTTACACACATCGGCGTATGGGTAAAACACAAATAGTATTCTCCATCCCTGATGCAAATTTAACATATGTTAAACCTCTGTACATGAAATATACTTTGAACTTTAAGCCACCAAAATCATACCCTAATCCCTTGATCACTGGATTCTGCTTGATTTTAATAGAATTTGGCAAGTACTCATCTAAATCCGGACATTGGTATAACTGAAGGAATGTGATTGATTAACCGACAATTCCTTGTCACCATGCCTCAGAAGGATTTCAGGCCAGTTAAGACAGTGATGCACGCACTTTCACTACTAGTACTATGCTTTAATAAAAATGTTGACAAACGTGGCACTAACAATATTTTCTGAGATCTTGTCACTCATGCTGACTTGTAATAATTTCTTAATTTTTCTAATGTACAGCGCATTGATACGTTATTGTAAAATGCGCTATATAAGAACTAGTTATTGTTGTTATTATTGTTATATAGCGCACATATCCTAGGTACTAGATCCTGGCACTTGGAAGATGGCACATGAGTTAGATTTGATACAGTTCAGTTTTGAGCAATTTCTTAAATGTAGCTGCTGAGGTTGAAGAGCTGATGTTGTAAGGTCCATTGTTCCAAAGGAAGGGGCCAATTTAACCAAAGGCACCACGGCCAAAAGATTTGGAACAAATAGGGCTATTCAAGATGAATGGATCACAAATTGATCTCAATCTACTGTTGTGGTGATAGAATGATATTAAGAAGCTAGAGACATAAGATGGGCTTTGTAGCTGATGATTTACGAGGATTCTGAATGTTAGTTACAATGGTCAAACATTAGCTTTGGATTGGAGACAAGAACATTTTCCTGGCTCAGTAATGTAAGGTCCTTATTAAGGTTGGGACGTTTAACCGTGAACTGAAATCTAGTTCCAAATTTCCTTCACAGTTTTAAACGAAGCACCGTTGCTTTGGTGGGTGGGGCTTAATGGACTGGTCTATTCTGACAAGGATGGAACCATACCAATAAACAGAAGGCCAAGGATACAGATGAACACATTGAAGTAGATGTAGGAAAATGCATTAATCGACTTCAACAAGTTGGAGTTGAAGATCTTCTGCCACCTGCATGATAGAAAAATAAACACATAAAACCACATGTCAACAATAGTTTCATTGAACATCATTTGGGCTAAGAAATTAAAAGTTTTCTTTTATAAAAATATATTTTAAACTTGAGCAAGTTTCCCCAGTGTGCAAGCGTTTTCCCAAATTGCCTGAGACCACGTCAAAAAGTTGCATTACATGCTGGTCTAGTTAGTGACAAACTTGGTCACTAACTTGGTCACTAACTACACCAGCATGAACCTCATTCCACGGCTAACGCATGCTCACCGAGCATTTGCAAAGTGTGGTCTATGTTCTAATACCCCTATGATCTGACACCCGTATGTTGTGACACCCCTTCAAATATATTTCCAATCCTAATACTAATCATAACCCTAACCCTAATCCTAGCTCGAGCTCCTGAGGGTTGTAAACTTAACACAGGCTGGTCTGTGGCCGCAACGCACCAGTCTAGCACTAGCACAATCTTGTGCGGGTTGTCGGAACATAGGCAGGCATGATATATTTGGCTAAATTCATTGGGAAAATTCATTGACTACAAGGGCTAACCTACTGTGGGCTTTTAGAGACTTTAACCCTCCTACTGTCAGTGACTCTTGGCAACATTTTCCAGTGAGTTGACCAACCATTTGAAACCATTCGACTGCCAAGGTTGTGTACGGTGGCACAACTGTGCACAGAACTAACTGTGTACTGTGTACATGCATTCTCTCATGGTATCATAATGCAGGCTGGCATAGTTTATCTATCATTCAAAACCACAGTGAATGGTATTGAATGGTCAGACAGCAAGAAGGTTAAAGGCTGTTTTATAACAATTTTGTTGATCTTTCCAGGGGGACAGATGATCAAAAATCAGAGAAGTAGGAAGAATATCATGCCTGTATAGAGGTGCTGGATTAAAGAGTGGTCACCAAAATTGGGCCTTGCTTCCAAACAAGAGTAAGGTAATTTTGTGGATTCAAAAAGCCTTTATTCTTTTAATGGAGTGGTTAATTAAAACCCTTACAGTCCTTCTGAATCCTTCTATGATCCATTTGCTAAAGTGAAGGATTCAGAAGGACTGGGGGCCAACGAATTGAGAATCACTGGTTCAGGCATTCCAATCTTATCTAAAGTCAATTGAACACTTCAGTGTGGAGTGACATAGGAGAAGAGGAATTGAGGCCACCCATGCTAGAGTCCATCAAGGTTTGAATACAGGCCTGGAATTACACAGAGGCCACAGAGGCCATGGCCTCCGTTGCCCTGGTCTTGGCCTTGGTGCCCCTTCAAATACTTTCCCTTTTACAAAATGAAAATGGCTTTGCCCTCTCCAAGATGAAATTCCAGGCCTGTTAATCAGATTGCAATATCGACTCACATGTACGGCTTGATGAAAGGTAACATGAGAAGGAACAAAATGGCGGTCTCCACGTAGAGGAAGCCAGCCACAAAGGTCCACTGTAGTGTCATGGTGTTTAGTCAGGTCTAATCACAACAACGTATTATGGAATGGAGATAACTCCGACAGTCGGCGCCACTGACACTTTGACGTCACTTCACTGCAAGAAAAAATAAATCATTTGTAGAGTGTATACCATTACGGCTACATAGTTAATACCGGTAGACTGTTATTGGATACCAAGGAGAAACATTTCTCAACTAATGACATAATTTCAAGTAAAAATGAATGTCGTTGACGAACTGGCTGCACAGGAGATGTTAAAGAATTTCTTCAAAGATTTGCAATTTTCGAATGAGGTTTGCAGAGACACTGTGTATATAAAATTCCTGTTGGGGTTCTGAGAAGAACCAATGGTTTGACAACAAGATGTTTCTATCAGTAGGCCTATACTCCGATTGTCTTCTTTCTCCTGAAGACAATCCAGGGCAAATAGAAACGACGAGTTGTTAAGCCACCGGTTCTTCTCAGAATCCCCACAACTCTTCATGGAAGTTTATGCGCATGGACTGTGTCCGCAAACCTCACTTCATTGTATTCCCACCATTCAAAGGTTTAAAATCAACTCTCTGAACATACTGAAGTTGGTTCCCACCACCAGATGGATTTGCATCTGGCTGATGTTGTCAAACAGCACAACTGAGCACATGTAGGGCGGGACAGTATGACCAAAGCCGACATATTAAAGTGTTGGAATTGCTGATATATCATATAGTGATAGCTCGATGATTGACAGCAAGCTGCACTAGCAAACAGACAGACAGGGATCCTGCGGCAACCATCGTCTGTCGCTCTTCGGGTTCAGTGAGCACTGTTCTGAGAAACGTTTGCTAATCCGGTGCGGGGGTCATAACAGGGGATTTTGACTCCCAGTGTCTACCACCACCCCCCCCCCAATACAGTCAATACCGTAAATTAACAATACAAGCAGACAAGGGCTGAAGGAAGTTGATTTAAAATATGTCAATAGGAATAGGCCTATATCAGCATGATCAGTAATCACTCAAATTCAAATGAAATGTCTACAAAATTTACCATTAACTTTAAGGGGTACAGAATCTCTACTCATGACTAATGAGGTTCGATTAGCTAATGGTTCATGGATCTTGGAGCCGAGGCGATAGCAGATCGAACCTCAATAGTCATAATTCTAGGTTAGGAGTACAGAATCTCCTGCCAAATCGAGTATACATTCACTGCCTTCAAAAAAAAAAGTACAGCTGGCATTCCAGTTACTGTGTGTACTGACTACTGTAGTACTGGGCTAGGTCTGCGTTATTATTACATCATGATAAATGCCGGAGGTAAAAATACCAAACATTCGCATACGACACGCCCACGGCGCTGAGGAAACTGGAACTGGATGAGTTCACTGTTGAAAGCAAAGCGAAAGCAAAACAAAAACAAACCAACACTTAAGTAAAATACACAAGCATAGCTTACATTGTTCTTGAGAAGTTGAGAAATTATACCCTCGTCAGTTCGCGAAATCATCAACTTTCATTAACCAAACCATGTATTAACTAACTTTTATTGCATCTGTGATAAGGGGTTGATACGTGTCCTTACAGTATTGTTGAGACCACAGACTAGACTAATCAGAAGCTAGCCGCGTATTGGGCCAAAATTTCCACCCGCGGATTCATTTACGGGCCGGCCAGCCGCATAAATAGAAAAATTAGAATCCATGCAGTACATGGCGGAGAAATTTCTGTCTCGGCTTCTTTCATGGACCCGATCCGATCATGCTGGCTGCGTAAACACAAAAAGTAGCTAAGCACAACAAAAAATATGCTTACCAGAATAAGGTTACCAGCCAAAATACCATGTCACATGTACAATTTGTGACTGGCATCCTGCTAATTTCTGCTTAGCATACAATTGTGAAATTGGGCCCCTGTTCTAAACGAAAATGTATGGGCCCCTTCAGGCCTAGGCCTATCTTTACTTATCGGTACAGTTTTTTCTATATTCTTTTTAAAACAACATAACACTGAGCAAAGGCAGAATAACATTATTCGGCTAACCAATTAGTGAGTAATTAGCTGCTACAATTAAGACCTCATCATCCAGTGCATATTTACACGACTTTTGAAAAACTTGCACTCGCGCCACTAGGGGGCCTACCCTAATTACCACTAATTTTCCGATTGGAGTTTATCGCTCAGTGAGCGTTTTATTCATTTGTTGAATCATATATGATTTCATGCAAATGTGTAATCGGTTTTTCACTATTTTCTCGTGACCCAGATGGCCGATCGATCTCAAACTTCTCCAGGTTTGTCATAGTTTATGTATATGGTGGATTACATAAAGTGCTTACACTGCCAGCAACTGTTTTGTTAGCAAAAACCAATTCTGTAATGTTCCTTTAAAGACAGTACCACCGGGTACACAAACAAACAAACAAAATATTCAAACAAACAGGGGTGACTACCCGCACCCGGTCCAGAGCCTCGAACACTTTGGTTCCAATAGGGAACATTTACCCATTGTAAGGCCTTCTTCCCGCCATTATTTTGTTCTCGCCCTGGAATAAATTAAATAAGCTATAACCGGGATTTAGAGCTCGTCACAGTCTTAGCACTGTTACACAACGAGTTCATTCTGTATATTCCTGCGGAATGTTGCCTCATTGAAGATCTTCTTTGTTATGCAAACAATGAGTTTTGCACTTGTTTCCCAAAAAGCTATTACTAGAGGCACTCATTGTACGTGGCGAACACAGCATGCATTTAGATAGGACCTTCGCGAAGCGGATGGCAGCATCTCTCAGCTCTAACGTAGGACATGGAAGTCGCGTTTTATCAGACGAACTTTTAATGGAATACTGGTGAGTTTTCTAGCCTCGACGACAGACTTTAAAGGCAATTTAACTTCGGTGTGGAGCTCTCGAGGCTGGAGAAAGCTACGGTGGGGAGCTCTCGAGGCTGGAGAGAGCTTCGGTGATTCGCCGTAGACTTCACGACCAAAGCCGAACACAGATTTTCCAACGACATCTGGTTGAGGTAAGGCTTGTGAACAGTACCGGGGTACCAAAAATTATCTAACCAAAATTATCAATGACTCAACCCTATCAGGACCGGCGGAGGGGGTGGGTGGGGGCACAATGTACCCGCTACCATTTTTGCCCGTAACATTTTCACCCAGGACCGTGGGCAAATGTACCCGCTACCATTTTTACCCGTAACATTTTCACCCAGGACCGTAGGCACAATGTACCCGCTACCATTTTTACCCTGGACCGTGGGCACAATGTACCCGCTACCATTTTTACCCTGCCTGGACCGTGGGCACAATGTACCCGCTGCCATTTTCGGCCAGGATTGTGGGCACAATGTACCCGCTACCATTTTTGCCCGTAACATTTTCACCCAGGACCGTGGGCACAATGTACCCGCTACCATTTTTACCCTGGACCGTGGGCACAATGTACCCGCTACCATTTTTACCCTGGACCATGGGCACAATGTACCCGCTACCTTTTTTGCCCGTATAATTTTAACCCAGGACCGGGGGCACAATTTTCCCGGCAATACTTTTGCCCGTAACGCTGCATCCGAAACGCTTTAACGCTGCTTCCGCAGCAAAAATATTTCCCGACTTTTCTCAAAATTTATCTGGGGTCACATTGTTAATAATAGTTGTTATCGGGTCTACTGTTGTCAGCTGTTTGTTTTACTTTGGTCAAATGCTTTTAACGGGTTTTTTGAAGTGATTTTTTGTCTTTTTATACCAAATGTGCACAATTGTTTTTGGATTTTCCCCAAGAAACCGGTAGTGGTGTGTCATGTGTTGGTCTTAAGAATTCGAAATCTTAGATTTTGTGCTTTCATCTCGTGTATTTAGGGGTTCAAACTGTCATCCATTTTTTAATCAATGGAGTATTTCCAACCTTTCAGGACTAATATAGAACAATCGATCAGGCATAATCTTCGCAACCTGGTCCCCCACCAATTACCGTAAATACTTTTCAATCTTTATTCAAATCGCTCGAGAACTTTGGGCCCCGTCCCCATAGGATAAACACCGCATACGATCTCCATCAAATTTTCTGAATTTTCCAAAATTTGTGTCTACTAGGGTCATATTGTGAAAAAATAGATGTTATCATGGGTCAGCTGTTACCATGGTAACCTGTTGTTTAAACGTGGGTTCAAACAAATTATTTACAAAAATACTCGATTTTATTGTTATTTATTTATTTTATTTTTTTTATTATTTGTTGTTGTTGTTTTTTTTTTGTTTTTTGTTTTTTTTTTTTTTTGGGGGGGGGGTCTTTTTTCAATATCATTTCCTTTTTTCTTTTCTCCCCCCCCCCCAAAAAAGCGATAGAGATGTTTCACGAGGCAGTATTAAATGCATTGTGGAAATTCAAAAAGGCCGCCATATCTGGTGGCCCTCTTACAAGATCGATGGGGGTTATTTTAGGGAGGAACTGTACTTAAAAAAAGATTAAAGAAAAGAGATAATAGAAGAGGATTGGGGGAAACTGATCATAATGTCGCTTTACTAAAGATCCGTTTGTCCGGCCGTCCGCTTTCAGTATGAATAATGTAAACAATTTAGTATCAACCTTTAACTTTTAAAAATGAAACCGTTAATGTCCATATCTCCTTATTGCAATAATGTTTTGTCACAGTCATGCAGATTTAGATAAAATATTCAAACTTATAAGTATGACAATGGTTCTAGTTGGGTGGGCTAAAACAAAAGAAAGCTTGAATGTCCATAACTCCTTATTGCAGAGATGTTTTGAAATGAAACTTGCATTACAATTTGCCACAGTCATGAAGATTCGTATAAAAGAATTAAACTCATCAGTATGACAATGGTTCAAGTTGGATGGGCTAAAAAACGAGAAACCTTGAATTTTACAGCTCCTTATTGAAATTATGTTTTTAAATGAAACTTGCATCCAATTTTGTCACAGTCATGACGATTCTTTTAAAATAATTTAACTCATAAGTATGACATGGTTCTAGTTGGATAGTCTAAAACAATAGAGACCTTGAGTTTCCTTAATTCGTTATTGCAATGATTTATTGAAGTGAAACTCGCATCAAATGTTGCCACTGCCATACAGATTTGCATAACAAATAAAACTCATGGGTATGAAAAGGGTTCTAGTTGGATGGGCTAAAACAATAGAAACCTTAAACGTCCATAACTACAGTTTGCAATGTATCAACCTGAAACTTGTATCAAATATTGCCACTGACATGCAGATTCACTTCAAAAGAACATAGCTCATGATTATGACACAAGTCAAAACACCAAAAGCATAAAAAGGTTTTAGAATCATTTATGGATAGTTCAAAAGTCAAAATCTTATAATAGAAAGAGAAAAGAAAAAAGTAGTACATGTATAGAAGCAATTTTTCTGGTTTGGTTAGTTTCCTAATTTGGGTCATACCACCTGTACACCTCAAACACATTCATGATGTATACTTATTGTGTTGGAGTCTTATCATGTTCCTTACATATTTGTTTCTCTTCCTTGTCAGCCCTCACCCATCCTGAGCCCCTCTGTCACTCCCATTTCAATAGGCAGTGGTCAGTTTCATTTATGTTCCTGCTCCTAGCATCAATGAACTGATCAAACGATTGGTTATTCTATTAATCTTTTTTTTTCTATTGGGCAATCGGCTTCTCGCCGTGGCAACTTCGCCGTTCTAGTTAGGTGTTCAAACTATATCAGTTTTTTTAATTAGTGAAATATTTTTAGCATGCTCATTTCAAAATTTACAGGCCAAGAGATACTATGAAATCTTCAACTATGCCTCATCGTTAAGCCCTTGGCTACAAAAGCTACAGTTTTGTGTAATAACGGGGGCTTTTTTGAAGAAGAAAAAATTAAGAAAAAGCCTACAATTAATATTCCCCAATTAGGATCTAGACCAACGATGATAACGCCCCCATTTGTGATCCCAGTGATAAAATACAAGGTCGTGTTATTGAGTATGTCACAAATAATAAACATGTTGGCAAAGTTTAAACTGTATTATTTATGTTTTTTTTATTTGTTTTATTATTCAGATACGGGGAATGACTTCATGCTAAAACAACCGCCAGCATTAAGCTTTCATCCAGCCAAGCATGAGACTGTGACCAGATGGGAGTTGAAGATCTATGGATATGTGGAATGTGTGAATATTTTGTCTATGGATCTGGGTGTTCATTGGAGGTCGCCAAAGGATCAAGGTAAAGAAAACCTTGCCGTATCCGTCCTCCACTTTTTAAGTTCGCCTGTGCGATTAAAACCTTTTTCTCCTTTTTTTGTGCGAGAATATTTCGACCAACTGGAAGTAAATAAGTTAATTATTTATCTTTCTTGAATCAAAAACGAGAACCCGAAATCGTAAAATGTAAAAAAATAAAAAAAAAATTAAAAAAAAGTTAGATTATTGATTGAGCGCATAGTGGAGGCTGGATAACGCGAGTTGGCCTTCAAGATAAAGACAAGAGTGTGAAAACTGCAAATGGTAAGAGAAGATCTAACCCGTTCTTTTGCAGAATCCTTCCTATTTTCTACCCCCACCCCCCCCCCCCCACGATCGTCGGCGACCTTGTTGATGTTGTCCTTTCTTGTATATCTCTCAAGGTGAAGTCACACTGTCCAGGAATTTCTTGATTTGCATATTGGTCGAAGCCAATGATGCTCATTAAATAGGAAACTAGTCTTAACTTGACATTTCTGTCGGGGTTGAATCTTCAAGTCATCAGTTGTCATGATTATCTTATTGCCATAATCTTGTATTTCAAAACGTAATGTAGACTAGATTCTGTATCTTCCCCTTCGCTTTTTACTGAAGACACAAAACCTACAACCTTAAGTGTTTAAGAAGTAATCTAACATGATATACAATCCAATATTACAATGCAGAGTCACCATTCATTTGATGATTAATGTTTGATTTAGGAGTTTTAAATATATAATTTAGACAAGCTAAATTAATATTTATATATTCCTAGTATCGCCATTGCATCAACTCTGAGTGTAGGCATTTTCAACTGAGAGTGTTTTGAAAAATTCAAAAATAATAAGACAATAATTTTTTTTTAAACTTTAACCCTTGCTCATTCAAATAAAAGATAAAGGGGAAACTTGAATCAAAGTATCTCATACCTGTCGTTCCGACGAAATACAAACTATTATACACAAGCTTATTAGGAATAATTGCAAACAACTTCCCTAAACCACTTTGTTGTGAGCGCTGCGAGAAAATAAAGGAGAGCAATGAGTAAGGTACAAAAAAGATGAAGAAGAAGATGCCAGAATGAAAGAAATGAAGAGAAAAACGATCTTTATCACCATGGTGGAAAGGCTTCAGTGATGTACTGGTTTGTATGAGACAGTAAAGGCCTAGAGTATTTGGAGTGTTGGCCTAGAGATAAGACTAACTCTAAATTCTTTCAGCAGGTTACTGGCGATAGGTAATGTATCATTGGTGTAGTACTTTGATGTCCCTGATGAGTGATTGGAGGTCAGTGAGATTGGGTGTTTGCAGCAAAGGTCAAGTATAATAGGTGAAGTATCAGGTTAAAGTATCAGGGAAGAGTAAAAGAAAAATAACTTTTCCTCCACAGCTTCTAACCTTTTTTCCGCAGCCTTTAACCTGGCCTCCACAGGCTACAAATGTTTTTGTTTTCCCACAGTCTGTAACCTGTTCTTCCAAAAGTGGATGTTGTTGCAGAAAATTGTGCATTGAAACGCAGACATTGAGTAGACAATGTTGAATCTCCCTTTGACATTCTGATGCGTGACCTGATGGCAAGAGTTTGCAGCAAAGGTTAACTGAAAGCTGGCGTGTTGGGTAAAGTATAAGGGTAAGTGTGAACAAAAGAATAACCGTTTTCTCCACAGCTTCTAACCTTCCCTCCACAGCTTCTAACATTTCCCTCAACAGCTTTTAACCTTTCCCTCCATAGGCTACAACCTTATTTTTTGTTTTCCAGTCTGTAACCTGTTTTGCCTGAAGCGAATGCAGGTGATTGTACATTGAAACTATGAGGGTAAGTGTGAAAGAAATCAAAACTTTCCCTTCACAAGCTACAATCTTGTTTTTGTTTTTTCCCCGCAGAACTGTTCTTTTTCAAGCTGATGTTGTGTTTCACCGATGTCAGCTCTGGGACACCGCAGAGAACCAGATAACAACAGTTTGGAAATTTGGGAGTATTTCTGGTATTGTGTATGGTGAACCTGACTTTGGCTAATTTTTGTGACCCAAAAATGCTAACCTTTCTAGATCATTGTTTTCTTCCAAAAAGCAGATCATGTTTCCTTTTTGAAGATGATGGAGTTGTCTGAGTGCTGAAATCTTCGCTGACCTGAGGTGATGTCTACCATGCAGGGACTGGGTTCATGCAAATATTTGGTAATGTATCGGGTTACTTAAGTTGCAAGTTACTGGTGAAGAAACTACCTACCAAATGAGACGACTCAACCAAGAACTTTGAGGATCATAAACAATTCTAAACATCAGTGGATCGATAACTACAGAAGGAAAAACGACACATGCATAAACAAAAATTGAATCTCTCAAACAAATCTCTTAAGTAGTAAAGACAGTTATAACCATTAGTCAAAATACTAGTATCATTTGATAATCTACAATAGCACTGGGCATGAACGACTAGTCAACCACCAACGTCAAACAACTTAAGAACCACTTAAAAAATGTGTTTGTACAACCCATACATTTTATGATTCTCCCTGAAACAATAGAAGTCGGCTGTTCTTGCAATTTCTTTACAAAAAAATGTTTAAATACTGACAAATTGGTCTTGGACCACTACTCTAATCCTCTCAGTTTCTTGTGCCGTGGTGACTGTACAACCAGACCTCATGCGATGTAACTCTGTGGCAGAAACAGATGCAGAGCAGAGAGCCAACAAAGGACAGCTTGGTAAGTTTGAAAAAAATCATTCTGAATCTTCTCTTTGGAGAAAAGGTACATCTCACAATTTAAGCAAGGAGCTATTAAATGTTAAAAAAATTAGCATCGATTTGAAAGAATGCATTCATTCCCATCCTCTAGTTTGCAATAAACACACCATACAACCAATTGGTGAAAAACTTCACTGAATATGGGGTCAATTTTTCCAGAAAAATGTGTTTACAAAACACACAAAACAATCAAAAACAGACCCCCCCCAAAAAAAAAAATAATAAATAAAAAAATTGTGCCATGTTGTGTGTGCGTGGTCATTGAGTTGACTGATTGGGGCTGGAGAAGATTTCTATTGCGCATATGTATCGTTCAGACTAATAACTGTAATTTTTCTGAGAACAGCTGATACTTGTATTAAAACCCTCCGAGCAGCCAAAGGAACAAAATCACATGCTGGACCCAAGGGGCGTGCACGGAAGGCAGATTGTATTACGGGTAAATAACTGTGTTTAGGGGCTACAATTCTTGTTCTTATGGTCTGGCCAGATGAATAGATGTTCTATGGACACACACACTAAAGATTGAAGCATTCTGAAAATTTACACATTAATTCACAACTAATTTTCAAAACAGTACGTTAAGTTTTTGTGCACACAAAATAATAGGGGGCAATAGGATTTTTGTGTTGACGCTATAATGGGACCCAGCTTTCCCAAACTATTTGTCAACCTTTGAGTTCACTCACCCAGAAAGCACTACAGTATATGAACGAGGGGGTGTTTAAGGGTAGTTCCCAAAAAATCAGAGGAATTGATTCACACATTTTGTAGTTATTGAAAAAAGTATGAAGCTGGTCCTTCTGCCCGCGCCCCTCGGCTGCTCTGAGGGACATTGTATTAAAAGAGCTTATGAAAATCTGTGAACATTTTCTACAGATTGAGACGTTGACTTTGGAGATGACATATACCCATGGAGGAACCCAACCTTGAGGCTAATTTACGCTTTTTGAACTGTATGCCACAAGCTGAAGGACTGGGTCAAGTCTAGCCAGATGACTCTCCGCTACAAGCTCAGCTGTTGGAGTGATATAGGGATGTTGGGCTACATTTTGTAATGAAGACAGACCGTGTCAAGTCTAACCAGACGATTCCCCTTGGGTTCAACTGAAACAAGCTGGACCATGACGGTGCCTTAACTATCGTGTATGAAGACACTCGAGGAGAGGACCATCTCAAGCTAAGGCTCTGTCACACAAGGCAATTTACAGGCAACCAGTTCAGGCAATCTCCAACAAAAAACAATTATTCACATTTCAGTGATTTCATCATTTGCTAGAAGATTGGCTCTTGTGCTGCCGAAGTGTTCCTTGTGCTGCCAAAGTATTCCTTGTGCATGAGTGCAAGTGGTTGCCTCAAAGTTGCTTGAAAAATTGCCCTGTGTGACATGGCCTTTAGGGCTTTTCCGAACTTGCGACTACGGCTATGGCTGCGGCTGGTGCTAAGGGTGTTGCTATATGCCTCGTATTATGCTAATGAATGCATGTTCATGTGACGATCAAGCCACAGCCAAAGCCACAGCCGCTAATTCGTTGAAACAGACTTTCTAATGTTTACTCAATAGATATTTCTTCGATCCGTCAAACTCGAATACCGCATTGTACAATGTAGCTCAGAACTCACATTGATATAATTGGCACAGTTGGCCTCATGCCATACAGGCATTGCTTGCTTATCACAGAAAAAAACATTTGTTACATTCGAGTGCCACACCCATGGATTTTGATGGTTTCGGAGTAGTTAAAATACAACTTTAAAGGTGGTACAGCTTTTGTAAAGAGAAACAATCAAAATATGAGGTCACCCAAAACATATGGGCCTAATTTCATAGAGCTGCTTAAGATTAAGGGGAAAGCTTTGCTCAACAACTTTCTGCTATGCAAAAATGAGCAGGATACCAGTCCCGAAATAACAGTACATGTGAAAATTGTTGATTGGCTGGTATCCATACTCATGTGAGCATAATTTGTATGTGGTTAGCTCCCTTTTTATGCACAATTAAGCAGCTCTATGAAATTTTGCCGTTTTGTTTAATGTAAGTGCCGTTTATAATGTGTTTTTGCTTGCCAAAAATATTTTGATTAAAAGCAAGTGAATATGTTTTTTTTTTAAATAGAAGTTAAATACAGGAAAGATTAGACACGTTCTTTGCAACAGGAGTATCATTTTGCTTGCTTACGTGATATTCAGACAACTAAAGCTGTACTAAAATGTAGGGACTTATTATAAATGTCAATTAAAGGCACACGTTGCCTTGGATCGGTCGAATTGGTCTATAAAAACCGTTTGTTATAAAATGCATATGGTTAGATGCTTTAAAAGTAGAAAACAATGATCCACACAAATATGCCTCGAAATTCCGTAGTTTTCTTTAACTTTACGAACTAACACGGTCGGCCATTTTGTGGAGTCAAAAATTTGACTCCATAAAATGGCCGACTGTGTTAGTTCACGATGTAAAAGGGAAACCACGCAATTTCGAGGCATATTTGTGTGGATCATTGTATTCTACTTTTAAAACGTCTTTCTACAACGCTTTTTATAAACCAACTCGACCGACTCAAGGCAACGTGTACCATTAAGGATCTCGGTTTTTAGAATTACCTTCTTGTCCATGACATTTCGTCTTTTTCAGAAATCACCAGAAGAAATGCTCCTGTTTAATATTATAAGTTTAATATGAAAACAAGTTAGTAGAATATTTATATAGGTAGACAACCGGACAAAATCTTCTCCAAACTGGTTTTTGGATTCGCCTTGACTAGACTATGAATGGTTGCAACTATAGCACGGTATTTTGGGGGTTATTTGTTTGATGGGCTCTTTATTTGACGAGCTCAATAATACAAACTTTAATTCAAAGACGTTTCTGGTAACTAAAAGTGTACACTTGAGCGCAAATAGACAGAATGCGTGTTTACGTGGAGAGAATCGCAAGCAAAAACCTAGTGTTGCAATGCAAATTCAAATCATGGCCACAATCACAGCACCGGGCTCGGTTTCACAAAGAGCTAAGATTGATCAGATTCTTCAATTGCATAGCAAAAGTGCATGTAATGTCACAATACAAAACACTGTGGTAATACTGACAAATCATCTTCAGATGAATCTTAGTGTTTTGTAAAATCGAGCCCAGCACTCACACCCTAAATACTAAACAACTTAACCCTGGCACTATAAAACCATCACTCACAATAACACGTCATTATTAACACCTCGCACTTTGCACGCACACTGTTCAATCCGCGCATACGTAATTTTCTAAAATTCGCATTTTGTCTACTGGTGCTCAAAAACATTGTTATAGGTATCAGAATAGATATAAATTATTGTCAGTCTTGTAGTGTTTATTTTTATGTGATTTATCTGAAGTAATGATACTTTAGCAAAGTCCAATGAGCATCATTTATTTATTTTAATTCATAGTCTGATTTTCAAAAGTTTCCTTTTGGCTGTTTTTATGAAAATTTCATTTGGGAATATACTTCCGTTTTTCATGCAAAATGAAGAGTACATAATATCGAGTCCGTCATATCAGTACTTTCTGTACTAGTAACTAACGCTAACGTATATCATTATTGAAAATGGCGTGTGTTTTAGCAGCTAAATAGAAATTTAATTAGAAATATCAAAAAATAAGTTTGTCAAGTGGCTTGGTCTTTAAGATTATTTAAGAAAAAATTCATCTTTTATGCAACATGAAGGGTAGCCTACATTTACTTTCCGGCGAGTGCCGTCATTTAGTCGCTGTTTTGTGTACAATAGAGCTTACACTAAAACGTCATTGCAGGAAATGGCGTGATTCTAGCAGCTATTAGTGAGCCGAAGTAGACACCTTAAAAATCAAGTGTGCTCATTGGTATTGTCTATCAGGTTATGGAATAAAATTATCACATTTATGCAATATGAAGTGTAAATTTACTTTAAGACGAGTGCCGTCATGGGTGGTTGGGTGCAAGGCGAATTATAATAAATCTACCGGTTCTTGTTAAGTTGAGGGTATACACTTCAGTGGTTCAGCAGGACATTAGAATGTTCTTTAAATCATGCAGCAGCAGTGTTATTTCAGGTGCTATGGACATTGGACCTTTTCCATGAAATATGCTAATCACATTAACGCTTGCGTACATACACTACTGGTTGGCAAACGCCATAGAGTTGTGCATTAGGCAGACGCACAAACGCGTGTGCGTCACGCCACCATCAGTACCACATAAAAAGGCGAGATGTTCACTCATTTTGCCAACCAGTAGGGAGAGTGCGCACGCGCGATGTTCAATTTACATATTTCATGGGAAGGGTCTATTGTATGAAAGAGGTCAGTGCTAGTTTGAATCTGAAAGTGTTGACTTGCACGAGTATACGTTTCAAATTATTCCAAATCTGGTTTTAGTTTTTTCGCATCTGGCAACACAGCACTGGGTAGGCCTATAATAAAGGCTCTAAGATTTAAATGGCACATGCTGTTGGGATACAATAAAAATTCCAACGAAGATGAAACTTCCACAAAGTAAATACAATATGTAGCCCATTGTAGGAAGATTGTATGATATTTCTGTTCTGTTGGATTGAATTGTAAAAGATAAGGGAAAACAAGAGAAAATATTGATTAAAAGGTGTCAGTTGACCCAGTTGCTGCACAGCTCGCAGCAATTGGTGCTCGATATGGGGCAGAGGGTACCCCCCCCCCCCTATTGTGTCTTCATTGTGTGCTTGGAATCTCAGGAATTCTTTTGAGGGTTTTAGGGGGGGTTCTATACAAGAGGAAAATAGTGTGTTATAGTATGGGAACATTGGGGGGACCCTCTGCCCCATATCGGGCAGGCTCGCAGACATCAATCCGAATGCCGATGGTGTTTGTAAAATAATATCATGAAATTATTGTTTAAAGGCAGTGATACTTTTGGTAAATACTCTAGAATTACATGACCATAAAAACTTACTTGGTAAGGAGCAGTTGATAGTATAACAAATTGTGAAAAAACGACTCCCTCTGTGAAGTATTGTAGTTTTTGAGAAAGAGGTAATTTCTCACTAAAATATTTGAATCTGAGAAAGGCTTCATGCATGAAGCCTATTTCAGGCATTTGAAAGCACACAATTCTATGCAATAAGGGTGTTTTTCTTTCATTATTTTCCCGCAACTTTGGTGACCAATTGACCCAAATAAAAGTCACAGGTTTATCTTTTTAGGCGCATGATGGGATACACCAAGTGAAGATGGATACTTGAAATAATTAAGAGCAGTAATTTTAGCGCCTTGAACTGCATGGATGCTAATTTTCTTTAATTCCGTGTCCGAATTATCGGCTACAGCTACGGCTACAGCTGTTCAGCGTCATCGTAAAACGATATGACGCCCTTATCAACATTCTTAGCAACAGTCGTAGCCGTAGCTATAGCCGCCAATTCGGACCGGTCGTACTTTGAAACTTTACATTAGTTCGTTACCCAGTGGTCTCGTTAATATTCATTGCGTTATGACAGAAACATGAAAACGGTACCTGACTATTTGCTGGTTCGGCAGTGGACATAGGGGGCGCACTTTTTCAAATTGTCAAAGTATTAAACGCGTCGACTTCAATTTTAAGGTAAGAACCTAAGAAGTATTTCAATTTCACGTTATTCCTTATTTATGCTAGAATAATGCATATATTTTTATACAGTGCTTTATTACATTAAAGGGGTAAAAAAAAAATTCCGGTTGCTGACAAAAGACCTACTAATTAAGTAAAAAGGGGCCAAGTTTATTAACATTTACGTTGCAATTCAAATTACAAAAAATCAACAGCAGCACTCAGCACTTGGACAGCAGTGCTACTGCTAGTGTGTAACTAGCACTAGTACTGTAGTCGCACGGGGAGGAAGGATATGCTGTTAACTGTTTTAGTGTTAATGTTCAGATGTTATGACCGAGTTCAGGGAGTGTCATGGCAGGTTTGGATAACCATGGAGGTTCCCTTCCTCCATGGGATAACCGGTGACAATAAAAATCATCAAAACGCAATTTTTTATGTACGGTACCGCAAATTTGGACATGACATTTTATTTAGTTAGCCAAAAAATTTCGGAAGCCACACATTAGAAAAAGAAAAGTAAAGTCTGGTAAAGAATACCATCCACATCATGAAATGTAGGAGTCGGTTTTTAATAATAAAAAAGAAAACAATTAGACAATATGTTTCCAAACTTATTTTTTGGGATGACAAAAAAAAAGCGTAGCTAGTCTAAGCGGGCAATTGGACACAGAATGTTGCGGTAGATAAGTCATGTAAGTGGGAGCATGTAGTTTTCTACCAGGGCAGGATGTGGACAATAAAGTCAGTAATAATACGTTAATGACTGTTTGCTACTTGTGTACTTATCAAAGAGGGCGCTATACGATCTGCCGGCGAAACAGCATTTCAGATGATTTAACCAAATGTTGCCATTAAAATGTCCACTGACTTTTGTTCAGACAGTGAAGTCACTCAAATGAGGGAGTTCCTCTGATTTTCCTGAATTCTATTGCCATGGTAAAGGTTTGACCTATTCCTAGCCACAAATAGTGCCAATCCAATTTGTACCCTTCCTTGGCCCAATTCGATTTTGTCCAAAGAGTTAGCGAACGTTTCCTACAAATGCTAGTGTGCCGCTATTTATTTTTGATAACTGTAACCCTCCATCAATCGTCGAGAGGATGCTGCCATCAGGACCATCATGGGGAGGATGAAGAGGGTTACGATATCACAGTTACCCTAGCAACTAATCTAAGTTGTGTAATAATGGGGCGAATTTGTTGTATCTGACCTCCATTTGCCTACCATTTTTCCTTCCAACATTCTTACCTCATTGACCTTACTTTGAATTTGTTAAACAACTCAATAATCAAATTTGTTATTTACTGTCACTATCAGCTGCTAGATGGGATTTTTTTTTACACAGTGGATTCTTTACCTGCGATAGTAAAATCATCAAAAATGCCGACTGATTGTACAGCGCCCTCTTTGATGCATACACGAGTAGCAGACATACAATTTATTAAAATGACAATGTTATTGGTGATCTTAATGCTCAGGAATTAAAATCACTGCCACTTACAAATGTAGTCTGAACACAGCAAATGCAGCAAACAAAATCAGCTTATGCACAAAATCCCTGTCAGACATTTAACATTTTTGATTGATTTTGTGTTTGTGTGGTGTTCAGGAATCATGGCCTCGACTTACGTTGGTGTGTTGTCTGCCATATCTGATGAGCCGTCACTTTCAGCAATGCAGAGGCTGCTTTTGCATGAGATCCAGAATGACACTTCCTTCGACCAGAAATACATCAAGGTAAGACTGAAAAAAATGCCAGGGATCATTAAACCTTCTGGGTTTTTTCATCTTCTTTTTGAACCAGTTCTCTTTGGGATTATAAATCCTTTTCTCTATACCTACGCGGAATTATCTTCGGTCTAAAGTAATTTTTTTTTTCTAGGCATTAATAATCTGTTTTCTCATTAAAAACTTACGTTGGACGCCCATATAAAGATGTTTTTTCTCATTGGCATTTACAGATTTTAATGCGAGTCTATTTAATAGAGTAAAGGTTAACAATCTCTTATTGTATATTACCAATTCAGTGCAAGATCAACAAAAAGTATGCCCTGTACTCAGATGGAGCGAGCAAGAGGATGAAACTGATTCTTGAGGAGGCTAGGGAGGACGGGGAGGAGGCAGGGACGGGTTCTAAACCCCCACACAGGATCAATCTCTTTGTGACAGGTGCCTTCGCTGAAGACTTCATTCAGGTCGACGATGCTGTAAGTGTTGTAGTCTTTGTACAGTTTGAAGTCTCGTGAATTTCAAACAAACAAGAAAATCTGGAATGGAAAGTAATCAGAATAACAGGTTTTTCTTTTGTAAAATTATGATTATTGGCCATGAATTTCACAAATATTTCCCGGTTGCAAAATTTACTTTTATTAAATCGTTGCAGTACCCGCTGTTAAATATAGGAATCAAACTGCCTCTAGCCACCCGGCTAGCTCGGTGGTATAGTGGTAAGGCATCTGCTCTAGCATGTCAAAGGTTGTGGGTTTGAATCCTACCCAAGTGATGAAATGCCTGTGGATCTTTTTTCACAAAGTATAAAAGCACCGAGTATACAATGCTTAACACACATGGGTATAAGGGCAAATACCAAATAGTAAGATTTTTTTCATTAAGACTATAGGTTTTGTATCCTGAGAATGTTATGTAAGGTTTTATATCTGAGGTTTTTGCATCGCAAGTTTTGTATCTGAGGTTTTGTTTCGCAGATTTTGTATTATAGAGAAAATCATAATTCTTTTCAATTGAAATAATAAGTTGTGCTATGTGATTTTTTTTCTTTCCAAAAGGATACCATCGTAATAAGCAAGGCAATGATAAAGAAGTCCTCCTCATTTAAGAGAGATGGGATCCATCCATGCCAAATTGAGGTGTACAGTTCACTGGCTATGCCTTCAGTATGGGTGAGTTTCAGACCGTGATGTAGTCGTGGTGCAAGACGTCCCTGTTCTGTATTTTGCCGCCAATAGAGGGCACTGTCACTCCACGAACCTGCTATCACCCACAAACCGCTATGTGATAGCGGGTCGTGGGTGATAGCGGGTTCGTGGAGATAGCGCCGTCTATTGGCGGCAAAATACAGAACAGGGACGTCTTGTACCAAGACTAACCGTAATGGTGCTCAAAGTTACATGGCCCGATTTTCACCAAAAGAAATTTGCTTGAAGAGTTTTAATCTCAGGAAGGAATTTCGACGTATGATGCTGTTTCAAAAGATTTTTTTTTTTTTTTCCCGCATATGCTGCGGACAATGCACAAACTACATGTACCCCCAACAAGATGTTTGTGTACATCTTTGGAACTCCTTGCCATCCTACAATCTAGACTCTTTTAAGAGGAGTATCAATTCCTACCTTCAGCTCCCCTGAGTTTTTTTCACATTTAATAATTTTTTCTTCTTGTAGCCCCTTACCAAGAGTGGCTTTTAGCTTTGTTTGGGGCGAACTTGCAGAAGAAAACAAAATAAATAAATAAAATAAAATAAAACCAGTCAAAGTAGGTGGTCACATTTTAGTGAAAACAAAGACAAGCTGTTTTGCTGTCTTTGCAGGTTATACCGGCCAAGAAACAAAATCCACCTGAAACACAAGTCGGTAATAATCCTAGAAGACGAAAGAGGATCAGCCCACAGGCCGGATTGCTTCCGACAACGACAACAGTCTGCCCTACATGTACCTCCCCTATCATCAGAAGCACAAGCAGCGAAGAGGAGGGGCCGTCTACAAGAGCTGGCCCCTCAACAACCTCTGTTCTGCCCAACAGCAGTGCGTCGGCTGTCACAGGCAGAAATGTAAGAGAACAGCGTAGTGTGATAGCGTCAGGCAGTGCTATGGATGCATGGACAGTGCCAAAAGGCTCACCCACAAAGGTAAATTGTACTTTTGATTTTTCACCCTCAATTAATAACAAATAAATAAACAAACAAAATTTGCCCTACCTACAAACTCTCTATTTTCCAGCATGTTACAGTTTAGGCTTTACCAAATAATCCTCTGGAGCAAGGCATTTTCAGTCTGATAATCAACGGAACCTTTCAAATATCCACAAATAATCCGCTGGAATAATCCAATGCGAGACAACCAATCTCTGAACTTTGAGACCCCTTCCCCCAAGAGGATTACTGATCGTAAAACAGATCTGGTCATTGATTTTTCATTATCCATAAGAGGCATTTGATTTCTCAGGATTTTTTCCTGATTTTTCAGGAATTTCTTTAAATCCTCCAGAGCCTTCAAATTTTCTTGAAAAAAATTAAAGCGATCACCAGTGGGAGAAAGAAATAGTCCACATTGTGGCCATACCTGTAGTTTTTGTATTTCTGGTGATGTATCGAGTCTGTAAACCTGAATTGTAACATCTGAGAGACTCCAGGTCTAGATTAAGGGGGAACCAAGGCCAGCAAAGCCATTTTCACATTTGGCAAATCTCATCCCTGCCATGCCATAATTCTCTTGATTGCCTTGACCTGTTTCAGCGGAGCTACACCTACACCCTTCTCAAGGACGTGAAGGTGACTCCCAAGGTTAACATCTTTGGGGTTGTGAAATTCTTCAAGCCACCCTATAAGACGAAGGGACCCGGTAAGAAACCACTTCATTGTTGAGAATGGGAAAATGTAGCATAGGATACAAATAATAAATGTTTAGGAGTGTAGTGGTGAGAATATTTTCATTGGTTTGAAAGATGGAATGTTCCATTCATTCAACAAGGCGAACCATAGGCGAATAAAACAGTCGATCTTTCAACAAATGAAAACATTCTCTCCATTGCACGAATGCGAAAACATTCATTGTGTGTCTTAAACAACACCCAAGTCGATCTTTTTTTTGTCATGTGGAGGAAAACAGTCAACAACTGTACAAGATTGTGTTCTGGCATCCACTACAAGGGCATTTTCTACTGCTGTGTATAATGCGTGCATAGGCAAAAAGGATGGGACAAAAATGCACAGTAAATAGTACCAAAACGCACGCTAAATAACATTTGATTATTGAAATTATCCTCCATGAAATGTGACCGACAATCCTTGATGAAATGACAAGGATCTACTTGGGTGTTATATAATGACTTTATTTGGCAGAACATTTAGCGAATTACCTCAGTCTAATGCTGTCAGAGTCAAGAAAATAGCTCTAAAAGATCCCTCAAAAATCAGTGCTGCTTATTTTGATTTTCGCAATCAGAATAAACCCGATCATATAAAACGATCGTAAAATTTTTGATAAAACATCAACCAAAAGCTGACCATCGAAGTTGATGAAGTTTCGCAGGTTGGTTGCATGATGTATTTATGTGTTTTTTTGTGGTTTTTATTCTTCAAGACTACAGTTAATTCACTCTTTCAAAGTACAATGAATGGACTTTCCTCTTAAACCTGTCGACAGACTATTGCATGATGGTGACCTTGATTGACCCCAGTCTTGAAGACGACCATCGTGGGTTACGGTGCCAGCTGTTCCGTGATGATGTCAACTTACTACCTCAAATCCAGTCAGTCGGGGACATAGTGCGCTTCCATCGCCTAAGGGTAAGTGTCAAAACTTAGTTCAACTCTTTATTTTGAAATAAATAAAGAGATCTCAACGACAGAAATCCTCAGAAACACGCCCTCCGCCCTCCGACATTGGCCCGTTGTACCATATATTTGAGATCTGTAACCTAAAGTTTGACAAACTAATATTATTTAGGTATGCAACTTTTGAGTTGATCAGCTGAAATCCTCCTTTATCTTCTTGTATAGTGCCATTGAAAGCACTGTTTTAAGTTTTGTGTTTTGTTTTTTTCCGCTTTTTCTTGCCGTAACAAAGTTTCGCTTTGGTTATAGATAGTTCAACAGTGTAAAGTCAGCCATTTTTACAGTCATCATTTTTTTTAACGCGCAACTGTGCGCTATGCGTCAATACCATTTGCGGCACGCTGGAGTTTTTATTCAATTCCTTTCTTGATTGGGCAGTGAGCCACTTGATTGTAGGGTGTCATGGCCGAGTGGTTTAGAGCATCGGATTCAAGTTCTGGTGGTCGAGTCATCGGGGTGTGGGTTCAAATCCCGGTCATGACACTTGTGTCCTTGAGCAAGATGCTTTACTATAATTGCTTCTCCTCACCCAGGGGTATAAATGGGTACCTGCGAGGGTAGAGGTTGATATTGTGCATGAAAAAGCCTTCAGTGCGCCACGGCAGCAAAGGGCTGAATACTTCCCAGGGAGCTGAGAAAGATTACAGGAATGCTATTGGCCCAATGACCAGGGCACTAATGTAAAGCGCATTGTTATGTAATTGTGAAATGCGCTATATAACAGGGCTCGAATTTTACACTGGACCGCTAGCCCGAGGCCAGTGATTTTAGCATCGGGCCAGTAAACTCATGTCTGGACAAGTCCGGCGGTCTTGTGTTTGTGTTCAAATGTTGACTTTCAGTCTAATAAATAAAATTCTGTTGATTATAGTAGACTACTTACCCATAATATAAAAATGAGATAAATCTTCTCTTAGTGCTTTTTCAAATTCAAACAGTTTAATTATTAACCTTTTTCTTCCCACTTCAGTTATGGTCTTGTACTAAAAATTTCAGTCCAGTAAATATTTTGAGCTACAAGCCCTGCGGTCTTGTGGGTTTTTCCCCCAAATTCTAGCCCTGTATAAGAACTAGTTATTATTATTGTTGTTATTATTGAATGCGTAGACAAGTTAGAACGCTTGACGCAGTTCAAAGCCCAAACCCAAGTTACCCGTAAAGATGTTGACATTCATGTGGCATTTGAAAGAAGGCACCAGCTCATTCCAAACCCTAATCCTGCTATCTAAACAGATTGCAGAGTTCAGCGGCAACGTGCAGGGGCAGAAAGGCGACGGCTTCCAGTGTCTTGTATTTGATGGTGGTCTAACTGAGTCTCTTGAGCCTCGAGCGTCCGCCTCCACCTTTACCCTGACAGATGAAGACACGAAAAGGGTTGGTATTGGTGTCAAGGTGTTCGTTTTTCTGCAGAATAAATAGATATCAAGACGGACATAAGTTGAGACGTTGGGTAGAAGCAAGACTGTAGCTGATACAGATACAGACTGTAGCAGACCACCGTCACCATGGTCAAGTGGTCAGACTGCAGGACTTGCAATCACAAGGTTGTGGGTTCGAATCCGGCCAAAATAACTGCTGATTTTATGAGTATCGTTGTCCAGTTACTGTCGCACAATTTATCGATTTGTGCAATTCATAATCATAGACAAATTTGGAGTTGAACAAAAGAAAATATGACTAAAGCAGGACTTGAACCTGCGACCTCCGGATTAACATGTTAGTGCTCTACCAGCTGAGCTTTCTAGCCCTAATGTTACCAGTCTCCTTATTTTGTCAATATCTTTGTTCAGGGGTGGCAGTCAGAAGCCATTCAACCTGTAACTGCCATATAGCCAGGGATCACACCAAAGTTTACGTTACAAGCGGCAGGAGAGGGATCACCTCGAGGGGATGCAACTTTTTATTTCTAAATAAACTGTTTTGAAAAATGTTTCAGCAGGAGGGTTTGAAGGTTTCAGAGCAGACAATACTTGTACAACTTCTTCTTTAAACTTATATTCAATATTTTGATATTCACTGACCTGCACTGTTTTGTTGACCCCCAGGTCAAGGAGCTGAGGCGTTGGTCAGCCCGTTGTACCAAGCTGAATCTGGACACTCCTTACTGTACCCTGGAGAGGTGCTACTCTGGTCAGTACTATGATCTGGTCTGTCAGGTGGTCTCAGTGGCTCAACTACCTGTTGAGTCATGTGTCGTCGTCAAAGTATGGGATGGCACCAAAATAAGAGGGTAGGTTTGCTCTCAAAAAATTGTATTTAATTTTTTTGGAGGGGGGGGTTTGAGTTGAATTTTTAAAATATATTATATAACAATTTACAATTTGATATTGTACCTTATCCTACCCCATTTGGAACTGTATGAGATTGTTAATAACATTTTGGGGATTTTTAACCTAGTTTTTATCTTGAAATCATTTTTTGGAGTTGAACAAATAAATGTTGACTAGAGCGGGATTTGAACCAACAATCTCCTGATTCACGTGCCGGCGCTCTACCAACTGAGCTATGTTATAAGAATTTAATAAGGCATAAGAAACTTCAATGCTCGCACAAGTTTAAAAACACTACAAAAGTTAAACAGTTTTTAAGAAGCAGATAGAATATTGCACATGAAACAATGCACAAGGAATTTTCAAAAACCACGGCTTGAGGTTGGACACCGAGTTGGGCTTCGTCCGAGCCTGATTGCAGCCCCGTAAGGAAAGTCCACGCCTTCTAAATTACTGACGGAGCAAACACAAGATGTGGTTTAGAAAAAAATGCCAGTGGGTGTCGGACTCCCTATTTTGTCAAAATCGGCAGTAAGGAGATACCGTAAGGGGATCCCAAATTTGTATTTCATGTTTTGTTTGTTTTTCCCTTTCAGACTTACACGTGTCATGGACATCAGCCAAGCAACCGTGGTCAGTATGAAGCAAACTCTTGTTGATAAGTCAGAAGGCCTGAGTGTGGACGTGTCGCTGTACGACAACCATACGGAATCTGGACAATTGCTGAAGGTAAGCCAGTCATTCATAAACAAAAAAAGTTCAATGAAAATATCAATTGAATATTGACTTGATGACCCGGGGCCCAATTTCATAGCTCTGCTAAGCAGAAAATATTACTTGACAATTTGCTGCTTGGTGAAAATGAAGGAAATACCAGTCACAGATGGTACATCACTCACTCTCACTCTATCCAGTAGCTGTTAGGCCGTAGGGGTGAAGAGATGGCAGCCACAACACACTTCCTCCACAACTCTCGATCTTCAGCAGTCCTCAACAATTGCTCCCAGTTCAGTTCCGTCCACTCCTTCACATTGTCTACTCATGTCTTGGGTGGTCGCCCTCTTTATCTGGTTCCTTCCTGTTGTTCCTTCCAGTATGATGTTAGCCAAGCTACCTTTCCACCTTATGACAGGACCAAACCACCGGAGTTTCCTTCTCTTAAAAATGGACAGAAGCCTCTCCCGCTTTCCAATGTGCTGCTCCATGAGCTTTTGAATTGCTTCAATGGTGGTATGCGTAGAGTAAATGCGCCTAAAGAAGTCTGCGCATACAATTCATTTCAAAAGCATTGATGCGTTTCTCCATCTCTGCTGTGATATAGTCCAGGTCTCACATCCGTATAAGAATATTGAGACAATGAGTGCTTGCAGAAGGTGCATTCTAGATGCCATTGCAACTGTTCTGTTTTGCCAGATTGGTCTTAGCTTGGACAGGGTGGAAGTTGCAGTAGCTATCCTGATTTTTATTTCAGCTACTGACCTAGCATCGTCGGAGATGGTTGCTCCCCAAGTGTTTGAACTGGTGCACTGGTCTAGCTTTTTGCCGTCGAGTGTCACTGTAGCCTCCTCACCATCGCCCATCTTCATAAACCTTGCTCTTGGGTGCACTTGTTCCCTACTTCTTGGCGCTCTTTGAAAGCCTTTCTGTCGAGTCAGTCAGTTCTTTGGCAAGGCCAGCAATGAGATCTATACCATCCGCATACCTTAAGTTGGTCAATGGCCTTCTACCGATCTTGACACTTCCTTTAAAATCTTCAAGGGCTTCTGCCATAATGTGTTCAAGACAGGAGACATCCTTGTCGCACTCCTACACCTGTACGTAACCACTCGCTAATTTGGTCCCCATTAAGGAGGGCGCCTCGATGGAGTTCCCAATCCCTTTGCTGATGTTGAATTTGTTTAGGAAGGCGCACAGACCTTCTTGCCACCTGCGATCAAAGGCCTTCTTGAAGTCAGTGAAGTTATGATAAAAGACTTTCTTATCATTCCTGTATTTCTCACAGAGGACACGAAGGTTGAAAATTTGCTCTGTTGTAGCCGCGCCCTCTTCTGAAGCCAGCCTGCTCCTCGGCAATCATCTTCTCTGCCTGGGGGCGTAGTCTGTTCAGAATTCTGCATGTTTCTGAGGATTTTTTTTTTTTAGATCTCTTTATTTCAAGATATAGAGTTGAACAAAGTTTTGACACTTACCCTAAGGCGATGGAAGCGCACTATCTCCCCGGCTGCATGTGTGGTAGTTGTTACACAACTTCAAGTTCCCCCTTCTTTGGTAGTGGAAGCACCAGAGATTTTGTCCATGTTGAAGGCCAGATTCACACTTCATTGCATAACCTTGGTGCAGATAACAATGGTTGTCTCTCCTCCTTGTTTAAGAAGCTCTCCAAGGATGTTGTCTACGCCGGGGGAGTTGCCACATTTTAGGCTCTTTATTGCTGCCCCCACCTCGGATTTTAGAATGGATGGGTCATCTTCATCTGACGTGTTAATATCCTTGAGCTTATCTAGCATGGTTTGGTCTGCAGATATGTGGTAGTTATAGAGCTCTTCATAGTATTCCCTCCAACGCTCTGTATCTGCATGTTGTTCAGTTATTAGGTTGCAATCTTTGTCTTCAATAGCTGTTGACTTGGAAGATTTTTTTGGTCTTGTCAGGTCCTTGACCACATGGAAAGCTCTTGCTGTATTGCCCCTCTCCACGGTACTGTCAATCGCCTCACTTTGGCTAGAAATGTGAAACTCCAGATGGATAGGTAGTCTTACTGAATCATATCTTGGACTTGTTTCTCCTTGTCCGGCTTCAGGAAAAAGGCCCCCGTATGAAGTGCCTCTGTGCAATACGAGCTCTACACAAGATTGTCCTGTCCTGGTTCCCTCCAGTTGACTGCAAATTTTGTTAGCGATTTTTGCCTGTTGTCGTGCATGCTTTTACATTTCTAAACATTCATTTATTTCATTAATTCAAACATTCATTCATTCATTAAAAATCACATTGCAACCAAATGGCTGACTTAAGTGATTAAAGGGAACACACCAAATACATCGAAACATTAAAAGGGGAAATTACACACACACAAATATTGATAAACATTCAACATTAATAACAAATAACTAACATCAAAAAGATTCATTCATTCATTTCATTATAGCCGTCCTCCCGAGGCAGGTCCCGGAGATGGCTTCCAACCACGATGGCCCTTTTTGAATCCACGGCTTCGGCTCCGGATTGGGCTTCAGGCCCAGTTTTCTTGTCTGAAACCCTGACCGCAAAGCATGCGTAAGCTAAAATAATTGAGGGAGCCTAGCTAGCCTGAGCCGATTTTGGAGCCGAAGCCGTGAATTCAAAAAGGGCCTATGAGTCTCCATAGGTCTCTGTTGCTTGCTAATTGTCCTGCTGCTGCCACAGATGGTATGTCAACCTCTTCACAGAAGTGTTTGATATCTTCAAGCCACCTTTTTTTCAGGTCTACCTCTGGGTCTGCTTCCTGCAATGTGTCCTTCTAGGAGAATTTTGGGGTATCGGACACTGTCCATTCTTTTAACATGGCCAAAATACTTGAAAGTAGATTAATCAAAAAGATTATCTGAGTGGAAATTCTTTTAAAAGTTACTGAGAGGTTACTGGTGAAACATGTAGCTTAGAGACTTCTTAGGCTTGGTGGTGGACGCATCTCCCTGATGGCTGGAAGAGCTGCCGACTTGAATGTATCCATCGATGGAGCATTCACTGCTGAAGCAGGTAGTCGGTTCCAGATACGGATTGCTCTAGGGTAGTATGAGTATCCGCAGGCATCAACATTTGAAGAGGGTTGTTGGTACTTGTAGCTGTGTTGGCTGCGACATGATGAAGTTGATAACAGGAAAATATGGTGGTAACTGGATGTAAACAAGGTTGAACTGTATTTTGTAAAACATGGTGGCTTGGTTTAGTAGATGCCTGTTGTGAAGAGTGTCCCATTCAAGACCTTGAACCAGTGATGTAACTGGAGTAGTTCTGCAGTAGTCAGAATGCACGAAGCGGGCGGCTTGACGCTGGACCTGACTTTTTAGTTTGCTTGCGCAAGATATCTACCAAGTGAACGAGTTAGTGGTTAGTAGAGCTGCTGGGGCGGTTGCCATGTTGATTCGAGTCCAAGATGAATTCAATGTCATCAAAATCCACTTCACAATGTAACCGTCAACAAGTTTGGCGAAATGGTCTGTCAATGACACCAGCCGCAACTTTAGCAAGTTGCGCAACTTTAGCAAGTTGCGGCTTCGTCTTGGGCAGAGAACTTTTGCCAAGTAGCCGGTTTCGTCTTGGGCAGAGGCGTTACTGTGGTGCATTTCCATTGATCTGTTACAGAGCCCTGCTGGTATGAAGCATTTAGTATCTCAGTTAAAGACTCACTCAGTTCACAAGAAAAACTCGCGGAAGATGTCTTGCTGGCACCACTATCTGGACCCCCCTGCTTTATTTGAGTTTCACCTTTCTGAAGATCTCTGTAAACTTCCCACGGATGCAATGTAGGACATCGAGGTAAGCAAATTTGCAGGCAGATTTGACGTGTCTAATTCTGGCAGGTCGTTGGCTACACTTTTGTGGTCAAGTAACTCTATGAAAGTGGCCCTGATGTAAATGTTATCTAACAGACTAGTTGTGAGCTAGTTAAATGTAAAGTCTGGTATGCTAGTCGGGTAAAAAAAAATATTGCAAGACAAACCCGGACTGGTCGTTTTCTTCTTGCCCTGGTTCCCTCCAGTTGATTGCAAATTTTGTAAGCGATTTTTGGTTGTTGGTGTGCATGCTTTTACACTTCTAAACATCTGTGCCAATGGTACATGTGACATGGTATTTTGGCTGGTATCCTTGTGCTGGTTATCATAATATTGTTTTGCTCAGCTACTTTTGTGCTTAAGTAACTCTATGAAAGTGGCCCTGATGTCATTGGTCTCCCTTCACCGGCAAAATTTGTAAGTGATTATTGCTTGTTGGTGTGCATGCTTTTACATTTACAAACATCTGTGCCTACATAGTAGCGAGTGCATAGATTTGACACTCGCCCTGTAAACAGAGATTGGTGAAGTTCTGCAAATTCAGCAGTAAACAGAACCGTGAAGTTGGGCCACGATTACCCCGGTATTCATCTCTTAACTGGCAACCCTCTCTTCTTTCTCACAGCCTGGGCAGTTCATCAAACTATGCAACCTGCATGCAGTCAACTGGAGGGAACCGGGACAACAAGAAGACAATGGCACTATAGAACTCGTCCTGCACAGAGGAACGTCCTACGGGCGTGGGGTCATTCTCCTCAGGCCGGACAAGGAGAAACAAGTCCAGGATATGATCAAGTAAGACTACCCTATCCATCTGGAGTGTCACATAAAATTTTTAAAAACCCATGCAGTAAACCCTCCTCAGACGATGTCACTATTTTATCGCTCCCCATGCTGGAGTGCTACATGCTGGAGTGCTTGCATGCTGGAGTGCTTGCATGCTGGAGTGCTTGCAGTGAGTGCTTGCATGCTGGAGTGCTTGCATGCTGGAGGTGATCTGAGTGCTGCATGGAGTGCTTGCATGCTGGAGTGTGTCTTGCATGCTGGAGTGCTTGCATGCTGGAGTGCTTGCATGCTGGAGTGCTTGCATGCTGGAGTGCTTGCATGCTGGAGTGCTTGCATGCTGGAGTGCTTGCATGCTGGAGTGCTTGCATGCTGGAGTGCTTGCATGCTGGAGTGCTTGCATGCTGGAGTGCTTGCATGCTGGAGTGCTTGCATGCTGGAGTGCTTGCATGCTGGAGTGCTTGCATGCTGGAGTGCTTGCATGCTGGAGTGCTTGCATGCTGGAGTGCTTGCATGCTGGAGTGCTTGCATGCTGGAGTGCTTGCATGCTGGAGTGCTTGCATGCTGGAGTGCTTGCATGCTGGAGTGCTTGCATGCTGGAGTGCTTGCATGCTGGATGTTGCTTGCATGCTGGAGTGGCTTGCATGCTGGAGTGCTTGCATGCTGGAGTGCTGATGGCTGGAGTGCTTGCATGCTGGAGTGCTTGCATGCTGGAGTGCTTGCATGCTGGAGTGCTTGCATGCTGGAGTGCTTGCATGCTGGAGTGCTTGCATGAGTGCTTGAGGAGTGCTTGCATGCTGGAGTTGCTTGCATGCTGGAGTGCTTGCATGCTGGAGTGCTTGCATGCTGGAGTGCTTGCATGCTGGAGTGCTTGCATGCTGGAGTGCTTGCATGCTGGAGGTGCTTGCATGCTGGAGTGCTTGCATGCTGGAGTGCTTGCATGCTGGAGTGCTTGCATGCTGGAGTGCTTGCATGCTGGAGTGCTTGCATGCTGGAGTGCTTGCATGCTGGAGTGCTTGCATGCTGGATGGCAGTGCTTGCATGCTGGAGTGCTTGCATGCTGGAGCGCTTACATGCTGGAGTGCTTACATGCACACATCAAGCACACGTGTTACTAGAACTGCCCGAACATGTGCTTCAAAACACACCTGCAGGATGGCACTACTTAGCCCTCATGCGCGTAGTCCTCCAGCATGGCAGACCTCCCGCATTTCTATAGCAATGTAACGTCATTGAGAAGGCTCTATAGTGGTGTCTTTTATGGCAACATTTATCTAGCCAGTTCACATTTTACATTGTTAAAAAAAAGGTCTTTTGGGTGTGGAACTGGGTTTGTATAAATGTCATACATTGTTACCTCATGTTTTTCCACTGAAGGTTTTTTGCCCATAAGTAATTAGTGAATGAGACGGACTAAAAAAGGGATATCTGTGGAAAAAGGAGAAGGCAAAGACAAAAAGCTTTTATAATCAATTCCTTCTTGGATGTTCTCTTCCAACCTTTGATAGACAAACCAGCCTCTTCCCTCTTTTTCTCTTTTCACTTGACTGCTTTTGTTACACCAGTAAACATGTGTGTTGTGTTGTTATTTAGTCTTCCAGAAAGACTCTGCTAGGGTACAAAACGTCAGGCCATTAACTATGTTTTACATTGATACCTTAGGTACTTCTGTTTGGAAGCAGTTTGCAACAGCTAATTCTATTTTCTCAAAATTGTTCATTCTCAGACGCATGGACGAGGTTGCAGGAGACGTCCGAATGAGAAACAGCAATGCAGCTGCGGCCATCCAGACTGCAAGTACAGCTGCGGCCATCCAGACTGCAAGTACAGCTACAGCTAATCAGTCAACATCAGGTACCAGACCGACGGACTCTCCTGGAAGGCAAGCGAGAACTGCAACTCCAGACATGTGCATGAGACAAGTAGCATCAAGTAAATATCATCAGTGCTTTAATAATAATAATAATACAAGCATTTGTAAAGCGCTATCTATCTATGTAAACATATTCCGAGGTGCTTGAAGAAAAGAAACTGTCCAGAACTCTACAAAAATTAAATAAACATGTACATGTATGTGTACTTGAAACAAAACCAGCAATCTAATTATAAGTTGAGTTCAACAGGCTTTGGAGAATTCTCTTCTCCCCTTTAATAGATCGATCCATCAAGCCCCGCCCACAGTAGCAACTTTATTGCACTCTTCTCACGAACCGTCGAATGTGTAAAAAACATTTAGTAAATCATTTTTTTCTTCTTCAAAGTCTTGACATGCTCATTGCTTTTGTCATGGATCAGGACGTAACACGTTGCGACTTCCTAGTAGCACTCATTAGCATGACTGACGAATCACTAGATTTGCCATTTTGCATTTTCACAGAATGGCGAATCAAGATTGGCCACTCTTGATCCATGAAAATGCATAGCGCCGGCACGGTGCCAAACACGGGCGGTATGCATTGACTGTTGCGTTTTCACGAACCGACGAATCTGTTGACCTACCGGGGTATCTCAGTATGCATTGGTTTTGTACACACTGCTCTGCATGCAGTATGCATTGGTTTTGTACACAGCGCTCTGGGTGCAGTATGCATTGGTTTTGTACACAGCGCTCTGCGTGCACGTTTCTTTTGTTGGCGAGTTTGTTTAAAAGAACTTTAACTCATCAAAATAGTTGCAAGATTGGAAACATATTGACCTTTATCTGTCTGAAGAGGTCAGGATTACTTTGCTAGTAAAATTGAAAAAATAAACAATTAAGCAGTCTCCGAAACAGCAGTTTGGAAAAATAGTTCAACTTCAAACATGATTTTCTCCAAACACGGAATTTGGCTGTGGTGCAGATTCGCCATTTTGTGAAAGTGGTGACAGTATATCCACAGTGTTCCCCATAATGGGGGACACTAGCATCTTGTTATTCTCAATGCCACACAGGAAAGACTAGTATCAGTCCAATTAGCCATTTGAGAGTTGAGATGTGAATATTGTCTGGTACAATGACTTGCTTTAGTCACAAGTTACGGCTTAACTTTGAAATTGGAGTACAACGTTGTTGCACCGAGCGTGTTCGCGCGAGATATGACCTTGTTGCAGAATGGAGTTACTACCTTGTCGCATTAACACAATGATAAATGATCTTGATTCAGATTAAACATCCCCAATAGAGGATTCCCAGTCCTCACCCCCCCCCCCAAACTCTACAATGTCTTTAAGAAATGGTTTCCTTCATCTCTCTCATCTGCCAGGGATTCACTACCACTTCTACGAGAAGATAATCAGCCTTCGAGATGTCGTCAAGTCGGACTCGCCAAACAAGTTCCGCATCCGAGCCAAAGTGGCCGACTATCTCCCCAATGAGACCAAAGAGTTTGTTCATCTGCGCTGCTCTGTGTGTAAATTCAGGTGAGTCATGAGCATTCGTTAAACTTGAGGCCCAATCTCATGGCTCTGGTTATCATGAAATTCTGCACTTGCAGTCACCACTTTCTGCTTAGAAGGTTGGCGCCAAATTTCTTCCGTTTGAAGAGTACTTAACTCCAGTGAACGGTGGAAGATGTCTGTATAATCAATACTTACTGAGAGGCAAACAAAAGTCTGATAAACAAAATGTCAAGGAATGCCCATGGCAGACGGGAAAACACGTCCTGATATTCCATTGTGTACCGTGCACAGAGAAACACAAGGGTACTGGAATTTCGTGCTCCAAATCTCCCTGTTTCAGGGGGTATTGTACAGTTCCCAATTCCAGACCTTAGTTCTGTTGTTGGATTATGAGTCTGAGATTCCGGCATACCAAGGCTGGATATCGGCCATAGCTTACGGGTAAGGTTTACGGTGAACAAAAGCCACATTTTCTCAAAAGAGAGAAAGAAATCCAGGAATATTTTATGAGAATGTTTGTTGTCTCAACAAATGTTGGGTTATTAGTCATGGTGACAACGTGTTATTAAAAAAAATATTATAAAATTCCGGAATTACGAACAAATTAATTCTGCGGGTGAGCGCGGAAAATTCTGGAAATAAGTGGTTAAAAGGAACATAATCATGAACAGATCAAAAAGATTCTCTCCCGTCCTGTTTTTCTGGACAGAAACTTCCAACATACAAACAGGGCAAAAACAAATACAAGGTTTTCCAACAATTCATAAAAATATCCCAGTACTATTTTTGGAAAAAAATGTATTTATTCTTCAACAACAGATGCAGGGTACCGTCTGCCATAGATAAAAGACCAATACAATCCATACGTGTGTCAGAAAGGAGAAAGGCTAAGATGAAGGAGTTCAATCAGAGACAGGGAACCAGTGTACAGGAAAGTGATCGATTGAAGGACAGCGGAGGTGGCCACGGAGTCCAGACAAGGAGTGCAGCCCAGAGGAGCGATAGACTCACAGACGCGGAGAGTGGCGTCCGATCGGTGACCCGTAGCCAGCACGCGGAGGAGGCGGGAGATTCATCGTCCGCGGTGAGCTCCCCCAGGAAGCCGGTCCATCCCAGGGGGAGACGGTCGACGGCTAGGAAGCGCCCCGCTCCAGGGAATGAACACCCCGCAAGGTCCACCCGGAGAGAGAATCTCGCGGGGACGTCCACGTCGACGGAGGAATCGGCGAGGAGAACGACGGTGAGGACTTCTAATGGGCTGACTATTACCGCAGAGATGCCCAGCAGTAGCGATGACGAAGGAGGGGCAGAGGGGAGCGGTAGGAGGAAGAAAATTCGAGTGGAAATTGATGGTAAGTTAACCTCAAGTGTTGCATGGCGAGGGAAAAAAAGATGTGAAGCAACTGTGTCTGCAAGAAGGTTGTAAAATAAACAAGTCGCATCCCCTTAAAGGTGATCCCTCTGCTGCCGCTTCCAAGGTTGTACTCTAAACTTGGGTGTGATCCCTGGCTATGGTAGTTACAGGTTGAATGGCTTCTGAATGGCACCCCTGAACTAAGATATTGGGAGACCGCCAACATTAGGGCTAGATAGCTCAGTTGGTGCATAAGGGGACATAAAGCAATTGTGTAATTCACATCAAAGAATTTAGCACACTCATCGAGAAGGGGTTTGCCCCGGTGTTTTCTGGCATTGTTGGCAGCAGATTGCGCCACAGCACCTTGTGAACTCTTGCAAGGTTCTACATGAGTCTATAATTCCAAAACATATAGCTCTGCATATCTGTAGAAGAAATAATGAGCACTTCAGGACGACCTTGGATAGTGAAAAGCGCTAAAGAACTGTGTATTATTATTAATATTATTATTTTAAACATTGATTTGTGCTTATTTTTTCCACCCGGCAAATTGCCACTTACTTTAAATCGATGTCGTTTACAGAAATTACGCTGACACAAGCGCTGCGGCTGAACCGCCAGGGAATGACTTTGGTCAGTCATGCAGACCTGCCGACTGGACTGGACAAGGAGGGTAGGGACCCTGCCCTGGGGGACCAGGTGTACTACGTCTGCCCCAAGTGTGCTCCCACTGATGACGATAACCCAGACGCAGCTGTCCCGGGTAAGAGTTTCTTGTCCGTTACCCGTCAAACTGTCTAGTATAGTTTTGTAAAAGCATTGATGTCGACAGGACCCAAAGTTCATAAAGAGCTGCTTAGGCACAACAATGATCTAAGCATGAAATAATTTTGCTTACTGGAGATTTGTTATTATTATTGTTATATAATGTAATGAAACCAAGGATGCCTCATAAGAGCGAACATAACCACTGAAGCTGTAAACAAGTGTGCTTGCTTTGTGAACCGGAAACACCGAGACTAGAGTTGCTGGCACTTCAAGTGCGCTTGCCCTACGTACGTCACTAACCGACCCTTAGTTAACCATTGGTCCTAGCTAGACCTTGCTCTTGGTTAGGGTATATGGTCACAGTGTAGAAAATCTGGGAATAGCAGTACACCCGGTACCTCCTTGGAGTGATGTACAAGAAAAATGAAATGAAACGATTGTCTGTTTATTTGGTTTTCTTTCAGGCGATGCTCCATTGATGCAGTACAGATACTGCATGAAGCTATTTCTAAATGATGGTACAGATTCAATCGAGGTCATCGTGGATGACCAGCAAGGGGTATGTTATTTTTAGATAGGTCACCTGCTCTTGCTGATTATTTTGTCCCTCCCTTCCCAATTGGTGCTCGATATGGGGCAGAGGGTACCCCCCCCCTCCTATTGTGTCTTCATTGTGTGCTTGGAATCTCAGGAATTCTTTTGAGGATTTTAGGGGGGGAGGTTTCTATACAAGAGGAAAATAGTGTGTTTTAGTATGGGAACATTGGGGGGGGGGACCCTCTGCCCCATATCGGGCAGGCTGTATCCCTTCCCCCTTTTTATTTAGTGGGGGGGGGGGGTGTGGGTTTAAACTTTGATGCTGATTACCCTTATTAAAGAGGCAGGGTTCTGCCCAGGATTTCTTTAGTGGTGGAAAAATGTTTCCCTGGAAACCATTGCGTTACACGGTGGATCATATTAAATAGACTCAAATCAAAGAAGTACTCAAAATTAATGGCTTCAGATACCATTTTTACTGGCAAATACCCAATTTTACATTTCGCTGAAAACCTTTGAAAGGAAATTGCAAGTGTTATTTTAAAATATCTGGAAAATTAGTGGTGGTCGGAAACAGATAAAATTCTGCCAGCGGTGGTTTGGGAATCCTGAGTGCCGGGCGGGTTTTCCGGCACCGACCACTGTGGGCAGAACCCTGAAGAGGGGGCTCTATAAAAGGTCAAATCCGCTCGGCCATATCAAATTTTCCATGAGAAATATCTCACCATAAAGCATACCATCTTGTGTACGCAGGAAACCTTCTTCAAGGGTATACCGGTTGCCAATCTCTACACGTCCCAAGACACCAAGTTCAAGCTGGAGGAAACGATGGCCAAACTCTGCCCCTTCCCCATCGGTCAGGGCTTCGACAGCCCAGACGAGGATGCAGACATGGCTATAGGTGACCACTTGACCCATCCATGGCTCGAGTGCTGCATTTTGTCCTACACAGTCCACATGGGTAGCGAAGAGGTGGTCAAATATAAGATCTTCGATACTGTCTTGACTCTGGATGCTGAATAAAATTGGTGGGGTTTTTTTTGCTGGGGAGGGTTGGGAGGTTTTTTTTTTGAGCTTCTTTCCTTGTCCCATAGATGGTTCAGAGAGACTCTTTTTGTTCTTCGACACTGGTTAAAGAATGGTTTATATTCTTCTTGAGCTGCTTAGTGGTAACCCAAATTTTTGTGCTGAGAATTTTGCTTAGGCAAAAGTTTAGAAGTCCAGCTTGCACGGTCACCATGAATTAGCATTAAGTCAGTCATTTGCTTACAGTCAGCACTGGAGATTAGCATGCCTGTTCCAGTGATTACGGTTAGCGGCGGTATGAAATTGAAATCACACAGAAAGCCAAAATCAGCCGTTAAGCAGCTTTAAGAAATGTTCCCCCGGATTGGCATTCTTGGAGAGGCCATTTTGAGATATGGCAGACTCAATACTATGACACACCCAAACCAAACAGTGCACTCCTATAGTGTCCGCCATATGTCAAAAAGGCTAATGGAAGCTTACTCTTCCAAAAAAAAATTGATTTCATTGCCCTTGGATATTTGGCAAGGTTTTTATTGAAAGCCTTTAAGTCTATTAAAGCCTACAGACAAATGCTATGGGGATCTCCTGTACCAGTGATTTATGCTATTATATTACTGGGATTCAAATATGCCCAGCATTCAGTTTTGTATTGTAGATTGGGCATCTCCGACCAATGTTGGCGCAACAATACAAAAACGCCAGCGCAAGGACAAGTTAAAGCTGACGACTAATGCGGCATACGCGAGTATAAAAGCAGAGCTGCCAACTCTCCCCGACTCTGCAGAAAGGTCCCCGAAAATAAACCAATCTCTCCACGTTCTGATGAACAAATTTGAAAATCTCCATATGGTGTTATGTTGAATGTCATTCTAAATATCTCCCCGTTGTACAAAATCTCCCTGATTGCAAGATGCAAATGTTGGCAGCTCTGTAAAAACATCCCAGTAATAGTGAAAAGCACTGGTAGAGGTGGTATGAAATCTGCAGGTATTTTTGACCACAAAACAAGTATAACAAACTGTTTGTTTTTTTCATTGTTAATATTATCTTTACTTATTTGATACATGTAAACCAGGCAGTCCAGATAAGATAACACTGTAAATTGTGATGCAAGGAAATTTGCTGTTGAAAGCGCCCTCATGCGGTCACAAATACGGTCAGTTCACCTAAAACGAATTGAACTATGTATACCATATGTGGGTCAGCCCCCTATGTTTTTTCAAGGGTCGACTATTGTATCTGATATCGCACTTTCAATGGTAAACTAGAAAGTCATTTGGACGATTTTTAAGGCAAAGATTCACAGCTCGTCGATTATAGACTCAAGGATAAGCTCTGTAATTCTAAGCCAAAATCAGGCCTGGAATTACCTGGAGGCCATGGGGGCCATGGGCTCTGTTGCCCCTTTAAAAGTTACTCATAGACTTGAAGATTTTTTCCAGCAAAAGTGCCCCTTTTCAAAAATGAGAATGGCCTTGCCATCTCAAAGATGCCTGAAAAATGTTGGCTTTCTTACTGCAAAAAAACACAAACTTACGAAAAGAAAAACACTCGGCAAATCACAGGATGTAAATAAATTCTGTTGATACCAAGATGAAGAGGTTTTTATTTCCATGTGATTAATTTATATATATATCATTATTTTGATTGTACAAAGCAAATGGATACATTCCTGATGCTTGCCGTAATAAACAAGAGCTACTGTACTATCATTTCTTTTATTTGCGTTTCGATAAAGTAATTAACATCGATTAAAAAAGAAGTAACTCGATATTAATGTTGCATGGCCCAATTTTCGCTGAAAGAATTTCGTAATGTATTTTTTTTCTTATCTGTATGAGTTTTGACAGATGATGCTGATTCTAAATGAAGAACACACAAAAACTTTAGCACAATGCACAAAATACATGTAACTTGCAAAAATCTTTGTACATGGCTTATGGACGAGAGATAATGTTGGGATTCGACAATAATTTTTAGCTACCTATTAAGTACCACTTGTCATTGTGCAATGCCTCAAATGAAAGCTTCTAATTTTCTTGAATCTGTTAAAAAAATAGCTGTTAAAATTAAAATCAAATTTTGGGGGTGAAATCCCGGCCAAAACACAGACCTAGCATCTTTAATAACGGCCTCTACTGTAAGAACAACTAAAATGTACCACTACACTACTGGTATTGCAGCTCAGAACTGTCAGGACTGGACCAGAAATAATTTAAGTTTGTCTTCCCGTTTTTATTTGCAATTACATGTACAAGTTTGTCTGAAAAAACTGGACTGTATGGATTGTGAGTTTAACAGGCCCGTTTGCTAAAATAAGCAAACTTTGGCTTGAGGTCTAGCCTCTGGAAGGACATGAGTCTCGATGGAAGTAAAACGGAGACTGACATGAGTCTCCGTTGGAAGTAAAACGGAGACTGACAACATACCATTCTAGCCGCAGGTCCAGTGGGGTATGTCAGGCCCTGTGTATATAGTAGATAATGGATTGACGGCTGCTTGTATTGTTACATGTAACATTATAAAACATCTACAAACACTGTCAAGATATCTTCACTTTTTGTTGTAAAAAGCACAAAGAAAACAAATTTTTACAAAAAACATGTCTTGAGAGTAAATGCATTTACATTTTGTTTTCAAATTGCAGGCTATGTATTTTGTGATTATTATCAGCAAATATTTTCCAACTTTTATGAGCATTATTATTTTATGTCTCATCCTTAGCAATGGACATAAAATTCATCCGGACTATTTTTCAAAATAAATGGGAAGAAAAACCCTGGAGAGCAAAAACAAAGTCACTTTGTTGTCTATGTGTAAGTTATTGGCCAGATATAAACTTATTTAGATTGTTTGTTGCATTGCCATACAGTGTATAGTGACAACTCACAGCTTCAATTAAGGTCAAAGCACTAAGACGAGATGTCAATGATTTGACAATTCTTGCAATACGTCAATGGTTAAAAACACATTTCTAGAAAAACGTTTTATTTATAGATTCAAGGTACAATAACTATCTTAGTTTGCTTTTCGCTTAAAATGTTAGAAGAAATGACTGTACACAAGGGACTTGTGTTTTAATCGATCGTCAGATTTGGGCAATGAATATGTTCTTTATTATAAATTTTACAGCGATGAATCTTTGTATCAAAATATAAAAAATTGATTCGTAATTGAATTATCGTAGACACGAACGGATTGGTCAGTTATCTTAAAGTTACAGGCCAAGGCAATAATGATTGATTAATTGAAATTAAGGCAACTGTACAAATAAAAAGTTATCTTTTCTAAGAGAAAAGGCTGAGACTTCAGAATGTGGGTTTGAATCCCATTTTTTTCTTTCTTTTCTTGAACAAAACACTTTAACTGTAACCTCTCACCAAGAAGTCAATTGATGGTAACAAGAGATTGGTTAGCTACATATGCACCAGTTTAACTGCTGGGGCTGCATAGCTCATAGAACGGTGGAAGGTACAAAGGTGTAAGGCACCTTTAATACTTAAAAAAAAAAAAATAATAATTATATTATTAATACTAACGCAAACAAACAACTGCATTTCCCCTTTAAGACTAGAAATGAAGGCATTGAGCTAACAGATATTCATTTGAAAAAACCTTAAATACACTAGATTATCATTTCCAAATAATAACTACTTGTTTAGGGTTCATGTATTTAAGAAAAATATTTCACACAAATATTGTCCCTCCACACCACATGTAAATATTATGTTTTTATAAATAAAACAACTACGGTATTATTTCTTCTGCATAGATAATTTTAAAAAAACACCTGATGGGTGTCTTTTGTGCATATTATACACACACACATATATATATATATATTTATTTATAATATATATAGATAACGCTTAAAAAAAACTGTACATAAAATATTTCCTGCTATATACATAAGAACTTATAGAAGCCACATTACAATTGATTAACAATTAAGATTTATTTACACCAAGGATGTTTCAAAATCAAGATTATAAATAAACGATTAACATTAGTCAGAAAGAACTTGGAAAGATTGCCTTCAAGTGGTTGCCGTATAAAATAGTCACCTTCCTAAAAATAGATTTCTTCACAACCTTTTAAAAACATTCATGAATTTTAGAATTAAAAAAAATGTAAATGTCTTTGATAAAACTGCAGTCTTAGCATCATGTTTTATTTGAAAGCCTACAGTACGGGGGATTCGCATTACAGAGCACCCTCTGCAGTTCTTTCAAGAGGAGGTAATTTTCGCAGTGTATTCATGGGAAAAAAGTTCACAAGATTGGTCTTCGTGCAGCGCCCACCACATGACCCCAATCGTTTTAAACTCATTCGCCGTTTTGCAAAGCGGGGATTTGTCTGTGTCTACGACATAAAGGGTTTTTTGGTTTTTTTTTGTGAGAACAGTGACCGTTTCCCACAAATGTGTCCGCCATTTTACCCAAACGGCACGTACTCTGCTGAGATGAGAGTATTATTTAATTCAGTCGACCATTGTGGGGAAAATGTCCTCTCCTGCAGAATGTGCACTGTATTGTTAATTCCCCCGTTTTGTTGCTTTCTCCAACATTTTAAGCAACTTTACTCAATATTTCTGTGTGAAAGACTACCCATTTATTGCCCAAATAAAAGTTTTAAAAACTTTTAAGGCCGAAAATTCATGTATCTGTCATCCGTTTCATGTGCTCCTTGGAGGGTAGTCATTTTCAGGAACTACATCTACATGGAAGGTAGACTTGTCCTCTGTCCTTATCCACTTATCCACAAGGATAAGGACAGGCACCGGTCTATTAATCCGGTGCTTCTATTGGACAGACAGCCGGTGATTATCATGTCTAGCTGTACGTACGGACTGTGCACACACACACAGTGTTAATACATAGACGGACAGCAGAGGGCGCTAAACTGATGCGAGGTCAAAGGTGCGTTTGTCGGGATCCTCCCAAATGCTCAAAGCCGGTCTCTGGCAATATTCACGAGCCTCGAAGTGCGACGCCAGATGTTCGAGGTACATGGAAGGTTGCCCAGCACACATTTCCATTCCAATGCTCTATGCACAGTGCATTTACACTTAACTCTCAATGGATTTGGCCTTAAGACACCGTAAGGCTTCACACTCAAATGCCCAAGAATGTTCACCACACATGAAAGGGGAAATTTGCTTATCACAACTATTGACTAAGCATGTTTATGACTGGTGATACTGATTTGCTGGGTTTTAGTTCTCCTCTTTTGTCTTTTAAACCGTTTGCGCATTTTTACATACATCTATATGAAAGTTAATTATTGAAACTTCTTAGACCGTTTATGTCTCTGTGTACCTGGAATCACAAAGAAACAATTTATTTTTTTTTACATCAAAGTCTAGTTTTTGCATCCGCACGGGGAACAAGACGTTGGAGAGAGTTGAGTTGGAAGACGCCGATCGACACGATGAGTTTAAATGGTTTGAGATTTGCTGCTGAGTTCTTCAAGGCCGTTGGTTAGAACCATCATCCACCTGTTAGGAGAAGAAAAAGAACAAAACAAATTAAATCAGAGAGTATACGACGATGATGCACAACTTTAAAGACAAGCTTGAATGAAAACGACAACAAACGATCTTTGCAGAAAATCATCTAAAGTGTGTTCAACCAAAATGGAAATTGAGTTCTCAGGTGCTTTTCAGAAAGATTTGTGAAAAGCCCGATACGCCATTACCCATATATTTTTTGTAAACCTTGAGGTTGGGGCCTAATTTTTGATTAATAATTGCGAAAAAATTCAAAAGTGTAAAAAAATCAAAATTATATTAAACTGATAAACAAACACATTATAAACTAGAGCAAATGTGCTTCATAAAGCACAAATATCAGCGCTATGAAATTAAATTAAAATGTGAAAATGGTATTATTATTTTTCAAAGCATGACAACTGCTGACCAATAGGTGACCACTGGCCAAAATCTGTGTACAACCGAAATGGGGCTTGAGCCATTGAAACATTTGACCAAGTTGGATTGCCAAAGAAGAAGCATTGTGTAAATTTTCACCAAACAACCACTACTGACCACTAGATGATCATTGACCAAATGTTATGACCACCCCTAGATAGGGTAGGTGTCACGGTTTTATTTGACAAAACTGACCGACTGATTGACCAAAGAAAGAAAGAAAGAAATAGAACTATAGACGATGTGACCTGTGACATCACATGTTTACAAAAGAACCACAGAGCCTGGACTTCCGGCGGGCACATTTGTACACGGCTCAATGGAAGAATACAACAAATCTTATGTTTTATGGAGATCGCACTGTCTGATTTTTTCTCAACTTTTGATATGAAGAAAAGGGGGACATCTCAAAAACTGTACAGCTGTTGCTTTTGTAAATTTTGAATTTATGTGAAAATTATGACACAAAATATAAATTTTCCCATTGAGCCTGTGTAGCATCTTGCCCGTCAGGTACGAGGTCACCACTCTGTAAACAAGGAAAGGAAAGGAAAAATCGATGGAAGTAGGTTGCTTAGAAACGAATTAGAAATGGAGGCCGCTTTCACAAGGTCCTTCGTTTTCATTGAAAATCAATGACAATCAACTGAACGCAACAGTTGTATATCTAAGCCAGGGCTGCAGTTGAGTATATGTGCTCAATACTAAAGGACTGGTCATGTCAGAAAATACATGGGCCTTATAAATGTTCAGTTTTAAATTTGAAGTTAACCACTAATGCCTGACGAATTCTCTCAATTAATGTCTAAAATGAAACAGATTTGTTGCCATACAATTTCCCGAAATTGCGCCATGCACCTTCAACTTAAAAGCAATTAATTTTCAATCAAACCAGCGGGTGTACTTGGCATACCTGTCATACTGTCAACAGGAGGCTTCAATTTATAATGGACAGTGCGCTTCTGTGGCTCAGAGTTTTTATTGATTGCTTAGTTAGAGAGCAGAAGATCTTTTGGTACACCAACTATCTGCTCTGACAGGGTATAAGACAAAATGGCCACTGTGAGCAGTTGGATTTTCCTCTTGCTTGAGATGTTTCTTGAGGTTTCAGCATCTTATAGTGTCAGTGGGCTTTACAGAGGGGTCTGTTACCAGCCGGTGGAGAACCACGCCCTACTAGGCCAGTCCTTCATGAATATCTCGGGCATCTCTGCCATCATGTGTTCAGTTCGGTGTCTCAGCCATCATGGATGTTTGTCTTTCAACTACGATCACATCAATCAAGTCTGTCAGATGAACAACGCAACCGCAGAGCAAATCTGTGATAAGTTTCAAGGAATGATGTTTTTCTCTTATTACGATGAAACTGCAAAACCATCAGCTTGCCAGGTAGGATCATTCAAATTATTCAATCCCATTGGTTGCATGCAAGTTAGCAACATTCACTATATGATGCGAAGCAATACCGGTACAGAAACTAAAGTTTTTTGCTTTTAACATCTTTGTATCTTTTTTTGACAAGGCCATTTCTTTGGCAGAAAGAGAAGAAATTTTGCCATACTTTATTTAACCTAAATGAAAAAGCACAATGTGTTGCTAGATGATGCTTTACAGTTGTTTTTTTTTACAACTTTCTTTCAGAACAACGATGTTTCCAGCAACAAGAAGTGCACTGCTCTGAAGACCTGCAGTGATTCCGGTAAGTCATTTTTATGAAGTTTATGAATAAAAAAACAACTCATTTTCTACGAATACAAGGATTGCTTAGCACAGTAAAATGTAGACATAATTAAAAACAAATTCTGCAAAAATCATGACAGCGTAACAACGAGAATTAATGTTCTTATCCTCAAATCCAGAGAAACTCGGTCTTGAAGATGGTTCGATCCCTGATGGGAGCCTCTCCGCATCAAGTAACTGGGAAGGCAATGGTCATAGTACAGCGGCTGGTGGCCGTCTCAACAAGATTTCCCCAAAACATGATGTCATAGGAGCATGGTGTCCTAGTGCATCGAATACCAACCAGTGGATACAGGTGGATTTAGGCCATCCGACCTACGTCACTGGGGTACTCACACAGGGGCGAGATGGTGGAAATGCCTATCAGTGGGTGACCAAGTACAAGGTGCAGTTCGAGCTGCCCTCACCGGCTTGTCTTGTTGACGTGAAAGACCAACTTGGTCAAACTCAGGTATTCCCATAAAACCTCCATTTAGTTGTATATCATTTTCAGATGGTAAACCCTCTTTTTACGCAATTCACAACAATTTGACAATCATTCCTTCCAGATATTCAATGGCAACACCGATAAAGACAGCATCGTGGAGAGGCGCTTCTTCAAGCCCGTCTTATCGGTCAAGATTCGCATCGTGCCCGTTGAGTGGAATGGTTTCATCGCGCTGCGTTTTGAGCTGCTTGGCTGTAAGTAAGTTAGGTGCAATAAGTCAGCTTTGTTGTAGACTTGACCCAAGTCAAGTCCTTGTTTGTCTAATATCCACTGCATACACTTCACAGCTTTATTTCAGCACTTTGTTGTGCGCCCTCATTCGCCAGGAATGTGTCAATCAAGTCTGCAATCGGTTTAAAATGCAACATACGAGTCCGCTGCTGACCAACAAAATCAGTTTAATTCATGACGACTCGTTAATTTTTAAAGCAGGTGGTAACAGATTTAACTCCGTGAAGTTACATACAGTTATGACTGAACAATTTACAAGACAAACTTTTGTTGGATAGAAATTCAAGTTTTGTAGAATTTCTGTTTATGTTTAGATATTTCGAGACAAGTACCGTGGGCATGTAATACTAGTGGACTCTTCTTGAAGTCAGTGTGTGCATATTAATATGATACGTTGCTAAGGTCTGCCTGCTTCCCCAAGCTCAGACTCCAGACCCTTCTGGTTCTGCCAGTTCGTGGGGGGGGGGGGGACTTAGAGCTCAACGAAAGGTCTCGTAGCATCAACTGCAGAACCGTTCTGAATATTCATCAATCTTTTTTAGGTCAAAGTTAACGAAATAACTTAGTTATAACAAAGGGATCTGTTCCAAGACAAGACAATTGAGCTGTTCAAGGGAAGAACAATTTTGTTGAAATAATTGCTTAAGGGTAGATGACTGGGTAGTCAAAGGACTGATAATATATCATTGGATTGAAGAAGAGAAACCTGTTAGAATTTCACCTCTTTGTGATGATCACTTTTGAGTGAAAACAGCTAAAAATTGTGGATGCATATGTCAGGCTTAATGAGCATGTTCCCATTGGGCTCATTTCAATTGCGGCGATCAAAATAAGCAACGCTGATTTGGGGAGGGGTACTAAAATGCTATTTTCTAGGCTTTTGACAGTATAAGTTATAATAAAGAATTTTTTTTTCATAGAATATTTAAATATTTGAATAATATAGAATATTTGATTTTTTTTTCGATAATTGCCTATCCTGTACTCTTTTAGTCTTTTAGTCTGTTTTAAAATAGAGAAAACATTCAGAAAAGTTAATGGCTTACTTAGGTTTATAATTCATAGTTAAAGCACTAGAAAGTCACATTAATAATTATTTAATTAAAAACAAAAACTTGTCATCACTTTTATGTAGTTTTATGTAAAATGACAGCGCATTACAATCTAAGAAAACCTAAGTCAGAATTGACCTGGCTTGTGGGTCCCAGGGGTGGCCGACCCATCACCTAAAAGAGGTAAGAAAAAAGGGATTTAAACTTGGATTCTGCATCAGTTTCACCCGTTTCTGGGTCATTTTGGCACAGATTCCGGGTCATACTGACCCAGGACTAGGGCTGGATCCGGGTCAATTCAGACATGCAAGTATACACAGGTTATATGCCTGCTGACCCCGGAAAGCGGGTGTTGTTTTATAAATGAATGGAACTTTTACCATGATATTCTGGATGAAAAACTTCTTTACTCTAAATTAAGGTTTTATGAGTAATTTATATTCACGAACAGTTTGGAGATTTCCGGATCATAATGCCAACATATATCTCAGAAAAATAACCGATTTTCATTCCCTAGAAGTATGTTTGTTAACAAATGTAGATGTGCAAACTGGATACAATTCTTGGTACGCCACATAGTGCCCTTTGTATGTAAAAGACATTGATTGATGTAAGCTTCTTTTTTTTCTTCTAATTACTGTTTTTTTTAGTTTTTATGGAAATATATTGTCATTGTATTCAGTTCCCAATCAAACTTCGAAGGTAGGGTCAAAGATTGATAAGTATTCCAAAACTTTTTGACCATGAAAACTTAGTCGGTGAGAAGCACTGCAGCTGTTGATAGTTTAAACTATTTTCAGAAAGGATTCACTTTGAAGTAATATGCCTGAAATGGTAGTTCGCATGAATTGCTTCAAAGCAGATATGCACAGATAACTACACACAGCACTCTCCGCGTTCTATTTGTACGAACTGGAAATGGAGGCCGCTTTTACAAGGTACTTTGTTTTCATTGAAAATCAACTGAAAGCAACAGTTGTATATCTAAGCCAGGGCTGCAATTGAGTATACATGTATGTGCTCATTACCAAAGGACTATGTCAGAAAATACCTGGGCCTTATAAAAATTCAGTTTTCAATTTGAAGTTAACAACTAATTACACACAGAATCTCTCATTCAATGTCTGAAATGAAAGGTAGCAACATATTTATATACGAAAAGAGATTTGTTGCCATACAATTTCCCAAAATCGCGCCATGCACCTTTAACTTAAAAGCAATTTCAATCAAACCAGCCGGTATACGCAGCATACCTGTCATACTGTGGACTGAGTTTTGGTTGATTGCTTAAGGAGCATGGATAAATTATATCATGGGCACGGACAATATTGTCACCTATTTTCCCGAAATTGCGCCATGCACCTTTAACTTAAAAGCAATTTCAATCAAACCAGCGGGTATACTGTGGACTGAGTTTTGATTGAATGCTTAAGGAGCATGGATAAATTATATCATGGGCACGGCCCCAATCCAACGCGTTTCTCTGCGTGGAAGCTCAAACAAAAGAAAATCAACCCAGTGTCACGCACTGTCACGCGTTCTTCTGCAATCGCCCGGTCTTGGGGGAAAATCACTGTTTAACAAAGGAACAATGGTGTTGGCCAAATGCCACTGCGTAGTAGGCTTACTAGATATACACCTAGCCCTTTTCCCGCAATAAGTCTACTGTCATTTCAATTGAAAAAAAATAGAATATATGTAAATGAAAATTGTATCTCCGGCCTGGTATATATATGTATTTTTGTATATATATTTTAAAGTAATTTCCTATACATCGTTGTCAGATTTGTATTTAAAATGCTATATATGAAGAATAAATTAATGTTTTCATTAAAGAAAGAGCTTTGTTGATAACCGATAATATTTTGAGAATGTTTTGGACGACATACCTACAGAGGAAGTGGGTCCTGACTGATGTTAGAAAGGGTAGAGGCAAAGGAAACTAAGACAAAACAACAAGGTGTATATATAAGAAATACATGCACTTGTAGTAGTATTGTAGCATATACATGTAGCAGATTGGCTGCCGCAAACTCAAGGATTGACTGTACATTTCTCCAACCCATTGTCATGTTCATAACATGGACACGAACTAAATGTGTACCCATGACTGTGGCTGTGCAAAGAAGCAATATATAAATTTTTGTCAAACGACCACTAGATGACCATGATTGGCCAAATATGAACATCCTTAATAAAATGAAAACCATTTAAAATGCAAAAAAGCAACAAGTTTTTATTTTGTCTTGAAATGAGCACTGCTGACCAAAAGGTGACCACTGGCCGACCAAAAGGTGACCACTGGCCAAAATCTTTCCTCTGGGCAATACAGGACTTAAAACTAAGATGACCATTGGCTAAATGTTATGACCATCCCTAGATAGCATAGGTGTCATGGTTTAGTTTGACCAAATTTGGATAAAATCGGCCAAATAGGTTATGAGTTAAGACCCTTTTCATTTTGATCACACGACTGATTGACCAAAGAAAGAAAGAAATAGAACTATATCATCACATTTCAGCCTGCTTCACAGGGCTGATATAAAGAAGGTTGAGAAAGAATTCAAGTATTACAACCAGCCTGCTTAGCAAGGCTGATAGAATCAAGATTGTACAAAATCAAATTGAATAACTATGAAGTCTCCTCCCCCAATAAAAACAGGACTTTTACAGTAAATTCATAAACAATTTACAATCTGTCTTTTGTTGCATGAGTACAAGAATAGTGCTAAGTGATTACCATGCCAACGGATTCTCTTGTATTCGTCATAGCCCGTTTTCGAAACCATGGATTCGGCTTGGGGCTCTGCCAACCAATATTTGAAGCCCCATAAGAAAAGCAAACACTTTCTGAATAACTGACGAAGCCTGAGCCGAAGCCCTAGCTTAAGTATTGGTTTCAAAAACGGCTATATATTAATGGAAACTTTTCCTGAAGGTCATTCAGCGTGGCAACACTGCGCATTTTCAACACACGTATCAGTCCATGCTCTGTGAGCCAATCAATTTGGCAGCATCATTTTCAATACACGCCACTAATAACAATGTTCGTGTATTTCAGTAAAGATATTCTGACATGCTTGGACAATAGACTGGCATTTAAAGATGACACACAACTTGATTGTCAGCAAGGAAAGGAAAATCGATGGAAGTAGGACATTCAGCGTGGCAACACTGCGCATTTTCAACACACGTATCAGTCCATGCTCTATGAGCCAATCAATTTGGCAGCATCATTTTCAAGACACGCTACTGATAAGAATGCTTGTGTGTGAAGTAGGACAAAATTGATGGAAGTAGATTAATTTGAAACTAATTGGAAATGGAGACCGCTTTCACAAGGTCCTTTGCTTCAAATGAAAATCAACTGAAAGCAACAGTTGTATATCTAGGCCAGGGCTGCAGTTGAGTATATGAGCTCATTATCAAAGGACTGATCATGTCAAAAAATGACTGGTCATGTCAGAAAATATCATAGGGCTTTATAAATGTTCAGTTTTAAATTTGAAGTAAAGCACTAATGACTGACAGATTGTCTTGTTAATGTCTGAAATGAAAGGTAGTGCCGTATATACGAAAAGAGATTTGTTGCCGTACATTTTCCCGAAATCGGGCCATGCACCTTTAACTTAAAAACAATCAAATTTTAATCAAACCAGTGGGTGTGCTCAGCATACCTGTCATACTGTCAACAGGAGGCTTCAATTTATAATGGACAGTGCGCTTTTGTGGCTCAGAGTTTTTATTGATTGCTTAGTTAGAGAGCAGAAGATCTTTTGGTACACCAACTATCCGCTCTGACAGGGTATAAGACAAAATGGCCACTGTGAGCAGTTGGATTTTCCTCTTGCTTGAGATGTTTCTTGAGGTTTCGGCATCTTATAGTGTCAGTGGGCTTTACCCAGAGGCCTGTTACCAGCCGGTGGAGAACCACGCCCTACTAGGCCAGTCCTTCATGAATATCTCGGGCATCTCTGCCATCATGTGTTCAGTTCGGTGTCTCAGCCATCATGGATGTTTGTCTTTCAACTACGATCACATCAATCAAGTCTGTCAGATGAACAACGCAACCGCAGAGCAAATCTGTGATAAGTTTCAAGGAATGATGTTTTTCTCTTATTACGACGGAACTGCAAAACCATCGGCTTGCCAGGTAGGATCATTCAAATTATTCAATCCCATTGGTTGTATGCAAGTTAGCATCATTCACTATTATGATGCGAAGCATTACTGGTACAGAAACTAAAGTTTTTTGCTATTTACATCTTTTTATCTTTTTTGACAACGCCATTTCTTTGGCAGAAAGAGAAGAAATTTTGCCACACTTTATTTAACCTAAATGAAAAAGCACAATGTGTTGCTAGATGATGCTTTACAGTTGTTTTTGTTTGCAACTTTCTTTCAGAACAACGATGTTTCCAGCAACAAGAAGTGCACTGCTCTGAAGACCTGCAGTGATTCCGGTAAGTCATTTTTATGAAGTTTATGAATAACAAAACAACTCATTTTCTACGAATACAATGATTGCTTAGCACAGTAAAATGTAGACATTATTAAAAACAAATTCTGCAAAAATCATGACAGTGTAACAACGAGAATGAATGTTCTCATCCTCAAATCCAGAGAAACTCGGTCTTGAAGATGGTTCAATCCCCGATGGGAGCCTCTCCGCATCAAGTAACTGGGAAGGAACTGATCATAGTACAGCGGCTGGTGGCCGTCTCAACAAGGTATCGCCCGACAGTACTACCACAGGAGCATGGTGTCCTAGTGCATCAAATACCCAGCAGTGGATACAGGTGGATTTAGGCCATCCGACCTACGTCAGTGGGGTACTCACACAGGGGCGTAATGGTGGAGTTGCCCAGTGGGTGACCAAGTACAAGGTGCAGTTCGAGCTGCCCTCACCGGCTTGTCTTGTTGACGTGAAAGACCAACTTGGTCAAACTCAGGTATTCCCATAAAACCTCCATTTAGTTGTATATCCTTTTCAGATGGTAAACCCTCTTTTTACGCAATTAACAACAATTTGACAATCATTCCTTCCAGATATTCAATGGCAACACCGACGCAGACAGCATCGTGGAGAGGCGCTTCTTCAAGCCCATCTTATCGGTCAAGATTCGCATCGTGCCCGTTGAGTGGAATGGTTTCATCGCGCTGCGTTTTGAGCTGCTTGGCTGTAAGTAAGTTAGGTGCAATAAGTCAGCTTTGTTGTAGACTTGACCCAAGTCGAGTCCTTGTTTGTCTAATATCCACTGCATGCACTTCACATCTTTATTTCAGCACTTTGTTGTGTGCCCTCACTCGCCAGGAATGTGTCAATCAAGTCTGCAATCAATTTATAATAAACATACGAGTCCGCTGCTGACCAACGAAATCAGTTTAATTTATGACGACTCGTTATTTTTTAAAGCAGGTGGTAACAGATTTAACTCTGTTAAGTTACACACAGTTATGACTGTGAACAATTTACAAGCCAGAGTTTGGAAACAAGCCAGACTGTTGTTGGATAGAATTCTGAGTTTTATTGAATTTCTGTTTATGTTTAGATATTTTGAGATGAGTTTCGTGGGCATGTAATAGTGGCATGTAATAGCCAGGCATAATGAGCATGTTCCCATTGGGCTCATTTCAATTGCGGCGATCAGGATAAGCAACGCTGATTTGGGGAGGGGTACTAAAATGCTATTTTCTAGGCTTTTGACAGTATTTATTATAATATATACTTAATATTTGATTTTTCGATATTTGCCAATCCTGTACTCTATCTTTTAGTCTGTTTTTAAAAGAGAGCAATCACGCAGGAAAGTTAATGGCTTGACTTAGGTAGTTATTTTATAAATAACCGATTTCATCCCCTAGAAGTATGTTTGCTTTCAAATGTAGATGTGCAAACTGGGTAAAATTCTTGGATGACGTCATCATGACATCACCATGACACCACGTAGTGCCCTTTGTATATAAAAGACATTGATTGATGTAAGCCTCTTTTTTTTCTTCTAATTATTATCAAAAAAATTCTTCAATGGAAATATATTGTCATTGCATTCAGTTCACAAACAAACTATGAAGGTAGGGACAAAAAATTGATAAGTATTCAACAAATTTATGACCATAAAAACTTGCTCAGTGAGAACCACAGCAGATGTTGATAGTTTAAACTATTTTGAGGAAGGATTCTCTTCGAAGTAGTATGCTTTGGAAAATTTTTCAACCAAAAACACAAGTCAGAGAAACGTTCAATATCGTTTCTTATTTCTGAGGAATTCAAACACCAGAGATGCGGTTGGTACCCGCTGTCACCTCGCTAAGCGGGCATAGATTCAACGTTCTTGTTAAAAATGCTGTGACAGTTTTTCGCTGTTTTCTCCGCAAGCAGAAACTGTACTCAGCTGAAACTTTTACAGGTGACCTTTATTGTATTTTTCTTTATAAATCAGCATTACGTTGGCAAAAAATAATCTTTGACCCTACCTTTAATGAGTGATTGGAATTCTTACTGAAAATAAAATTCAAGTCAATAAAAAAAACACTGACAGAATAAGAAAATAGTGAAGCAGTGATTTTTGCATTTCCCTCCGAGGAGAACAAATTCAGTCGGAAACGTGTACCTTTTTTTGGTGGTAGACAATGCTTCACTCATGTGAGAAATTTCCCTATTAGTTTGTACCAAATCAATTTGAGCACGGAGAATGCTTAGCGCAATATTGTCACCTATTTTCCCGAAATTGCGCCATGCACCTTTAACTTAAAAGCAATTTCAATCAAACCAGCGGGTATACTGTGGACTGAGTTTTGATTGAATGCTTAAGGACCATGGATAAATAATGTCATGGGCCTGGCCCCGATCCAAAGCGTTGCTATGCGTGCAAGAAAACCCACCCAGTGTCATGCACTGTCACGCATTCTTCTGCAATCGCCCGGTCTTGGGGGAAAATCACTGTTTAACAAAGGAACAATGGTGTTGGCCAAATACCACTGCGTAGTAGGCTTACTAGATATACACCTAGCCCTTTTCCCGCAATAAGTCTACTGTCATTTCAATTGAAAAAAAATAGAATATATGTAAATGAAAATTGTATCTCCGGCCTGGTATATATATGTATTTTTGTATATATATTTTAAAGTAATTTCCTATACATCGTTGTCAGGTTTGTATTTAAAATGCTATATATGAAGAATAAATTAATGTTTCATTAAAGAAAGAGCTTTGTTGATAACGATAATATTTTGAGAATGTTTTGGACGACATACCTACAGAGGAAGTGGGTCCTGACTGATGTTAGAAAGGGTAGAGGCAAAGGAAATTAAGACAAACAACAAGGTGTATAATATAAGACATACATGCACTTGTAGTAGTATTGTAGCATATACATGTAGCAGATTGGCTGCCGCAAACTCAAGGATTGACTGTACATTTCTCCAACCCATTGTCATGTTCATAACATTGACACGAACAAAATGTGTACCCATGACTGTGGCTGTGCAAAGAAGCAATATATAAATTTTTGTCAAACGACCACTAGATGACCATGATTGGCCAAATATGAACATCCTTAATCAAATGAAAACCATTTAAAATGCAAAAAAGCAACATGTTTTTATTTTGTCTTGAAATGAGCACTGCTGACCAAAAGGTGACCACTGGCCGACCAAAAGGTGACCACTGGCCAAAATCTTTCCTCTGGGCAATACAGGACTTAAAACTAAGATGACCATTGGCTAAATGTTATGACCATCCCTAGATAGCATAAGTGTCATGGTTTAGTTTGACCAAATTTGGATAAAATCGACCAAATAGTTTATGAGTTAAGACCCTTTTCATTTGGATCACATGACTGATTGACCAAAGAAAGAAAGAAATAGAACTATAGCATCACATTTCAGCCTGCTTCACAGGGCTGATATAAAGAAGGTTGAGAAAGAATTCAAGTATTACAACCAGCCTGCTTAGCAAAGCTGATAGAATCAAGATTGTACAAAATAAATTTGAATAACTATGAAGTCTCCTCCCCCAATAAAAACAGGACTTTTACAGTAAATTCAAAAGCAATTTACAATCTGTCTTTTGTTGCATGAGTACAAGAATAGTGCTAAGTAATTACCATGCCAACAGATTCTCTTGTATTCGTCATAGCCCGTTTTCGAAACCATGGCTTTGGCTTGGGGCTCCGTCTAACCGTTATTTGAACCCCCGGTAAGAAAAGCACACGCTTTCTGAATAACTGACGAAGCCTGAGCCGAAGCCCTAGCTAAAGTCTTGGTTTCGAAAACGGCCATATCTTAATGGAAACTTTTCCTGAAGGTCATTCAGCGTGGCAACACTGCGCATTTTCAACACACGTATCAGTCTATGCTCTAGTGAGCCAGTCAATTTGGCAGCATCATTTTCAAGATACGCTACTGATAAAAACACTTCTTTGGAAAGTAGGACAAAATTAATGGAAGTAGATTAATTTGAAACTAATTGGAAATGAAGGCCGCTTTCACAAGGTCCTTTGCTTCGATTGAAAATCAACTGAAAGCAACAGTTGTATATCTAGGCCAGGGCTGCAGTTGAGTATATGTGCTCATTATCAAAGGACTAATCATGTCAAAAAATAAATGGTCATGTCAGAAAATATCATAGGGCTTTATAAATGTTCAGTTTTAAATTTGAAGTAAAGCACTAATGACTGACAGATTGTCTTGTTAATGTCTGAAATGAAAGGTAGTGCCGTATATACGAAAAGAGATTTGTTGCCGTACATTTTCCCGAAATCGGGCCATGCACCTTTAACTTAAAAGCAATCAAATTTCAATCAAACGAGTGGGCGTACGCAGCACACCTGTTATACTGTCAACAGGAGGCTTTATTTTATAATGGACAGAGAGCTTTTGTGGCTCAGAGTTGTTTTTTTTATTGCTTAGTTAGAGAGCAGAAGATCTTTTGGTACACCAACTATCCGCTCTGACAGGGTATAAGACAAAATGGCCACTGTGAGCAGTTGGATTTTCCTCTTGCTTGAGATGTTTCTTGAGGTTTCAGCATCTTATAGTGTCAGCGGGCTTTACGGAGGGGTCTGTTACCAGCCGGTGGAGAACCACGCCCTACTAGGCCAGTCCTTCATGAATATCTCGGGCATCTCTGCCGTCAGATGTTCAGTTCGGTGTCTCAGCCATCATGGATGTTTCTCTTTCAACTACGATCACATCAATCAAGTATGTCAGATGAACAATGCAACCGCAGAGCAAATCTGTGATACGTTTCAAGGAATGATATCTTTTTCTTATTCTGACGGAACTGCAAAACCATCGCCTTGCCAGGTAGGATCATTTAAATTATTCAATCCCAATGGTTATATGCAAGTTAGCATCATTCACTATTATGATGCGAAGCAATACCGGTACATAAACTAAGTTTCTTGCTATTCACATCTTTGTATCGTTTTTGACAATGCTTTGAAAGGCACGCCTTTTCTTCGACAGAAAGAGAAGAAATTTCGTCATACTTTATCTAACTTAAAGGTATTGTACACTTTTGGTAACAGCTCAAAATTAGTGTCCACATTTTGTGTGATTAAACATATGCATGAACAAACAAACCGGTGAAAGTTTGAGCTCAATTGGTCATCGAGGTCACGAGAAAATAGTAAAAAGAGATCTTATGTGTTTTCTGTTTTTTCAAATTATCGTGCGCGATAATTACTATTGTTTTACTTGTTTCTCAGAAACGATAGCATTTTAAGCAGAAATATTTTAAGGAACCCTTTCTTAAATTAGTTACTTTAAATCATGAAGGTTATGTGTGAATCTGTGAACATTGTGTTTTTCGATCTTACCAAAAGTGTACAGGGCCTTTAAGTTAAAAAGCACAATTTGTGTTGCTAGATGATGCTTTACAGTTGTATTTGTTTGCAACTTTCTTTCAGAACAACGATGTTTCCAGCAACGAGAAGTGCACTGCTCTGAAGACCTGCAGTGATTCCGGTAAGTCATTTTTATGAAGTTTATGAATAAAAAAACATCTCCTTTTCTACGAATACAACAATTGCTTTGCACAGTAAAATGTAGACATTGTTAACAAATTTCTACAAAAAATCTTAACAGTGTAACAACAAGAATGAATGTTCTGATCCTCAAATCCAGAGAAACTCGGTCTTGAAGATGGTTCAATCCCTGATGGGAGCCTCTCCGCATCAAGTAACTGGGAGTGGGAAGGAAAAAAGCCTAGTACAGCGGCTGGTGGCCGTCTCAACAAGATATCCCCAAAACATGATGTCATAGGAGCATGGCATCCTAGGGTAGCGGATACCAACCAGTGGATACAGGTGGATTTAGGACATCCGACCTATGTCACTGGGGTACTCACACAGGGGCGTAATGGTGCAAATGCCCAGTGGGTGACCAAGTACAAGGTGCAGTCGGAGCTGCCCTCACCGGCTTGTCTTGTTGACGTGAAAGACCAACTTGGTCAAACTCAGGTATTCCCATAAAACCTCCATTTAGTTGTATATCATTTTCAGATGGTAAACCCTCTTTTTACGCAATTAACAAAAATTTGACAATCATTCCTTCCAGATATTCAATGGCAACACCGATACAGACAGCATCGTGGAGAGGCGCTTCTTCAAGCCCGTCTTATCGGTCAAGATTCGTATCGTGCCCGTTGAGTGGAGAGAATTTATCGCGCTGCGTTTTGAGCTGCTTGGCTGTAAGTAAGTTAGGTGCAGTAAGTCAGCTTTGTTGTAGACTTGACCCAAGTCGAGTCCTTGTTTGTCTAATATCCACTGCAGACACTTCACAGCTTTATTTCAGCACTTTGCTGTGTGCCCTCACTCGCCAGGAATGTGTCAATCAAGTCTGCTATCAGTTTAAAATGCAACATACAAGTCCGCTGCTGACCAACAAAATCAGTTTAATTGATGACGACTCGTTAATTTTCAAAGCAGGTGGTAACAGATTTAACTCGTGAAGTAACATACAGTTATGACTGTGAACAATTTACAAGCCAGAGTTTGGAAACAAGCCAGACTGTTGTTGGATAGAATTCTGAGTTTTGTTGAATTTCTGTTTATGTTTAGATATTTTGAGATGAGTTTCGTGGGCATGTAATAGTGGCATGTAATAGCCAGGCATAATGAGCATGTTCCCATTGGGCTCAATTCAATTGAGGCGATCAAGATAAGCAAGGCTGATTTTGGAAGGGTTACTAAAATGCTATTTTCTAGGCTTTTGACAGTATTTATTATAATATATACTTAATATTTGATTTTTCGATATTTGCCAATCCTGTACTCTATCTTTTAGTCTGTTTTTAAAAGAGAGCAATCACGCAGGAAAGTTAATGGCTTGACTTAGGTAGTTATTTTATAAATAACCGATTTCATCCCCTAGAAGTATGTTTGCTTTCAAATGTAGATGTGCAAACTGGGTAAAATTCTTGGATGACGTCATCATGACATCACCATGACACCACATAGTGCCCTTTGTATATAAAAGACATTGATTGATGTAAGCCTCTTTTTTTTCTTCTAATTATTATCAACAAAATTCTTCAATGGAAATATATTGTCATTGCATTCAGTTCACAAACAAACTTTGAAGGTAGGGACAAAAAATTGATAAGTATTCAACAAATTTATGACCATAAAAACTTGCTCGGTGAGAACCACAGCAGATGTTGATAGTTTAAACTATTTTGAGGAAGGATTCTCTTCGAAGTAGTATGCTTTGGAAAAATTTTCAACCAAAAACACAAGTCAGAGAAACGTTCAATATCGTTTCTTATTTCTGAGGAATTCAAACACCAGAGATAAGGTTGGTACCCGCTGTCACCTTGCTAAGCGGGCATAGATTCAACGTTCTTGTTAAAAATGCTGTGACAGTTTTTCACTGTTTTCTCAGCAAGCAGAAACTGTACTCAGCTGAAACTTTTACAGGTGACCTTTATTGTATTTTTCTTTATAATTTTGCCTATAAATCAGCATTACGTTGAAAAAAAATAATCTTTGACCCTACCTTTAATGAGTGATTGGAATTCTTACTGAAAATAAAATTCAAGTCAATAAAAAAACACTGACAGAATAAGAAAATAGTGAAGCAGTGATTTTTTGCATTTCCAGCCGAGAACAAATTCAGTCGGAAATGTGTTCTGTTTTTGGTGGTAGACAACGCTTCACTCATGTGAGAATTTTCCCTATTAGTTTGTACCAAATCAATTTGAGCACGGAGAATGCTTAGCACAATATTGTCACCTATTTTCCCGAAATTGCGCCATGCACCTTTAACTTAAAAGCAATTTCAATCAAACCAGCGGGTGGTATAGGCAGCATACCTGTCATACTGTGGACTGAGTTTTGATTGAATGCTTAAGGAGCATGGATAAATAATGTCATGGGCACGGCCCCAATCCAACGCGTTCCTCTGCGTGCAAGCTCAAACAAAAGAAAACCCACCCAGTGTCACGCACTGTCACGCGTTCTTCTGCAATCGCCCGGTCTTCAGGGAGAATCACTGTTTAACAAAGAAACAATGGTGTTGGCCAAATGCCACTGCGTAGTAGGCTTACTAGATATACACCTAGCCCTTTTCCCGCAATAAGTCTACTGTCATTTCAATTGAAAAAAAATAGAATATATGTAAATGAAAATTGTATCTCCGGCCTGGTATATATATGTATTTTTGTATATATATTTTAAAGTAATTTCCTATACATCGTTGTCAGGTTTGTATTTAAAATGCTATATATGAAGAATAAATTAATGTTTTCATTGAAGAAAGAGCTTTGTTGATAACCGATAATATTTTGAGAATGTTTTGGACGACATACCTACAGAGGAAGTGGGTCCTGACTGATGTTAGAAAGAGTAGAGGCAAAGGAAATTAAGACAAACAACAAGGTGTATATATAAGAAATACATGCACTTGTAGTAGTATTGTAGCATATACATGTAGCAGATTGGCTGCCGCAAACTCAAGGATTGACTGTACATTTCTCCAACCCATTGTCATGTTCATAACATTGACACGAACAAAATGTGTACCCATGACTGTGGCTGTGCAAAGAAGCAATATATAAATTTTTGTCAAACGACCACTAGATGACCATGATTGGCCAAATATGAACATCCTTAATCAAATGAAAACCATTTAAAATGCAAAAAAGCAACATGTTTTTATTTTGTCTTGAAATGAGCACTGCTGACCAAAAGGTGACCACTGGCCGACCAAAAGGTGACCACTGGCCAAAATCTTTCCTCTGGGCAATACAGGACTTAAAACTAAGATGACCATTGGCTAAATGTTATGACCATCCCTAGATAGCATAAGTGTCATGGTTTAGTTTGACCAAATTTGGATAAAATCGACCAAATAGTTTATGAGTTAAGACCCTTTTCATTTGGATCACATGACTGAATGACCAATTAAAGAAAGAATCAGAACTATAGCATCACATTTCGGCCTGCTTCACAGGGCTGATATAAAGAAGGTTGAGAAAGAATTCAAGTATTACAACCAGCCTGCTTAGCAAGGCTGATAGAATCAAGATTGTACAAAATAAAATTGAATAACTATGAAGTCTCCTCCCCCAATAAAAACAGGACTTTTACAGTAAATTCATAAACAATTTACAATCTGTCTTTTGTTGCATGAGTACAAGAATAGTGCTAAGTGATTACCATGCCAACAGATTCTCTTGTATTCGTCATAGCCCGTTTTGGAAACCATGGATTTGGCTTGGGGCTCCGTCCAACCGTTATTTGAAGCCCCGTAAGAAAAGCAAACGCTTTCTGAATAACTGACGAAGCCTGAGCCGAAGCCCTAGCTAAAGTCTTGGTTTCGAAAACGGCCATATCTTAATGGAAACTTTTCCTGAAGGTCATTCAGCGTGGCAACACTGTGCATTTTCAACACACGTATCAGTCTATGCTCTAGTGAGCCAGTCAATTTGGCAGCATCATTTTCAAGACACACTACTAATAAACACGATCGTGTGGGAAGTAGGACAAAATTGATGGAAGTAGATTAATTTGAACCTAATTGGAAATGGAGGCCACTTTCACAAGGTCCTTTGTTTTAACTGAAAATCAACTGAAAGCAACAGTTGTATATCTAGGCCAGGGCTGCAGTTGAGTATATGTGCTCATTATCAAAGGACTGGTCATGTCAAAAAATGAATGGTCATGTCAAAAAATACCATGGCCTTATAAATGTTCAGTTTTAAATTTGAAGTTAAGCACTAATGACTGACAGATTGTCTTGTTAATGTCTGAAATGAAAGGTAGTGCCGTATATACGAAAAGTGATTTGTTGCCATACAATTTCGCGAAATCGCGTCATGCACCTTTAACTTAAAAGCAATCAAATTTCAATCAAACCAGTGAGCGTACGCAGCACACCTGTTATACTGTCAACAAAAGGCGTCATTTTATAATGGACAGTGCGCTTTTGTGGCTCAGAGTTTTTATTGATTGCTCAGTTGGAGAGCAGAAGATCTTTTGGTACACCAACTATGTGTTCTGGCAGGGTATAAGACAAAATGGCCACTGTGAGCAGTTGGATTTTCCTCTTGCTTGAGATGTTTCTTGAGGTTTCGGCATCTTATAGTGTCAGTGGGCTTTACCCAGAGGCCTGTTACCAGCCGGTGGAGAACCACGCCCTACTAGGCCAGTCCTTAATGAATATCTCGGGCATCTCTGCCGTCAGATGTTCAGTTCGGTGTCTTAGCCATCATGGATGTTTGTCTTTCAACTACGATCACATCAATCAAGTCTGTCAGATGAACAACGCAACCGCAGAGCAAATCTGTGATAAGTTTCAAGGAATGATGTTTTTCTCTTATTACGATGGAACTGCAAAACCATCAGCTTGCCAGGTAGGATCATTCAAATTATTCAATCCCATTGGTTGTATGCAAGTTAGCATCATTCACTATATGATGCGAAGCAATACCGGTACAGAAACTAAAATTTTTTGCTATTTACATCTTTTTATCTTTTTTGACAACGCCATTTCTTTGGCAGAAAGAGAAGAAATTTTGCCATACTTTATTTAACCTAAATGAAAAAGCACAATGTGTTGCTAGATGATGCTTTACAGTTGTTTTTGTTTGCAACTTTCTTTCAGAACAACGATGTTTCCAGCAACAAGAAGTGCACTGCTCTGAAGACCTGCAGTGATTCCGGTAAGTCATTTTTATGAAGTTTATGAATAACAAAACAGCTCATTTTCTACGAATACAATGATTGCTTAGCACAGTAAAATGTAGACATAATTAAAAACAAATTCTGCAAAAATCATGACAGTGTAACAACGAGAATTAATGTTCTCATCCTCAAATCCAGAGAAACTCGGTCTTGAAGATGGTTCAATCCCCGATGGGAGCCTCTCCGCATCAAGTAACTGGGAAGGAAATGATCATAATACAGTGGCTGGTGGCCGTCTCAACAAGATTTCCCCAAAACATGATGTCATAGGAGCATGGCATCCTAGGGTAGCGGATACCAACCAGTGGATACAGGTGGATTTAGGACATCCGACCTACGTCACTGGGGTACTCACACAGGGGCGTAATGGTGCAAATGCCCAGTGGGTGACCAAGTACAAGGTGCAGTTCGAGCTGCCCTCACCGGCTTGTCTTGTTGACGTGAAAGACCAACTTGGTGAAACTCAGGTATTCCCATAAAACCTCCATTTAGTTGTATATCCTTTTCAGATGGTAAACCCTCTTTTTACGCAATTAACAACAATTTGACAATCATTCCTTCCAGATATTCAATGGCAACACCGATACAGACAGCATTGTGGAGAGGCGCTTCTTCAAGCCCGTCTTATCGGTCAAGATTCGTATCGTGCCCGTTGAGTGGAGAGAATTTATCGCGCTGCGTTTTGAGCTGCTTGGCTGTAAGTAAGTTAGGTGCAGTAAGTCAGCTTTGTTGTAGACTTGACCCAAGTCGAGTCCTTGTTTGTTTAATATCCACTGCATGCACTTCACATCTTTATTTCAGCACTTTGTTGTGCGCCCTCACTCGCCAGGAATGTGTCAATCAAGTCTGCAATCAATTTATAATAAACATACGAGTCCGCTGCTGACCAACGAAATCAGTTGAATTCATGACGACTCGTTATTTTTTAAAGCAGGTGGTAACAGATTTAACTCTGTGAAGTTACACACAGTTATGACTGTGAACAATTTACAAGCCAGAGTTTGGAAACAAGCCAGACTGTTGTTGGATAGAATTCTGAGTTTTGTTGAATTTCTGTTTATGTTTAGATATTTTGAGATGAGTTTCGTGGGCATGTAATAGTGGCATGTAATAGCCAGGCATAATGAGCATGTTCCCATTGGGCTCATTTCAATTGCGGCGATCAAGATAAGCAAGGCTGATTTTGGAAGGGTTACTAAAATGCTATTTTCTAGGCTTTTGACAGTATTTATTATAATATATACTTAATATTTGATTTTTCGATATTTGCCAATCCTGTACTCTATCTTTTAGTCTGTTTTTAAAAGAGAGCAATCACGCAGGAAAGTTAATGGCTTGACTTAGGTAGTTATTTTATAAATAACCGATTTCATCCCCTAGAAGTATGTTTGCTTTCAAATGTAGATGTGCAAACTGGGTAAAATTCTTGGATGACGTCATCATGACATCACCATGACACCACATAGTGCCCTTTGTATATAAAAGACATTGATTGATGTAAGCTTTTTTTTTTCTTCTAATTATTATCAAAACAATTCTTCAATGGAAATATATTGTCATTGCATTCAGTTCACAAACAAACTTTGAAGGTAGGGACAAAAAATTGATGAGTATTCAACAAATTTATGACCATAAAAACTTGCTCGGTGAGAACCACAGCAGATGTTGATAGTTTAAACTATTTTGAGGAAGGATTCTCTTCGAAGTAGTATGCTTTGGAAAAATTTTCAACCAAAACCACAAGTCAGAGAAACGTTCAATATCATTTCTTATTTCTGAGGAATTCAAACACCAGGATGCGGTTGGTACCCGCTGTCACCTCGCTAAGCGGGCATAGATTCAACGTTCTTGTTAAAAATGCTGTGACAGTTTTTCGCTGTTTTCTCCGCAAGCAGAAACTGTACTCAGCTGAAACTTTTACAAGTGACCTTCATTGTATTTTTCTTAATAATTTTGCCTATAAATCAGCATTACGTTGACAAAAAAGCAATCTTTGACCCTACCTTTAATAAGTGATTGGAATTCTTACTGAAAATAAAGTTCAAGTCAATAAAAAAAAAAACAGAGGAAGAAAATAGTGAAGCAGTGATTTTTGCATTTCCAGCCGCGGAGAACAAATTTTGTGGTGGTAGACAACGCTTCACTCATGTGAGAATTTTCTTTATTATTTTGTACAATATCAATTTGAGCACGGAGAATGCTTAGCACAATTTTGTCACCTATGGGTGCACTACACTAAATAGAGAGAAACTCATGCGCGGAGCCTCCATAATAAAAATGTAAACCCACAACTTTTTCTGTAAATCAAATGGCTTCTGAACGCAAGTTGTCGCAACTCTCCCAATAATTGGCTCTGCCCTGTGTCTGCCATGTGCACCGACAGGTGCCACTGCTGGCGATAGGACCACTGGCCTGCTGACCGATAGGTGACCACTGGCCTGCTGACCGATAGGTGACCACTGGCCTGCTGACCGATAGGTGACCACTGGCCTGCTGACCGATAGGTGACCACTGGCCTGCTGACCGATAGGTGACCACTGGCCTGCTGACCGATAGGTGACCACTGGCCTGCTGACCGATAAGGCTGCACCAACTGGCCTGCTGACCGATAGGTCACCACTGGCGTGCTGACCGATAGGTCACCACTGGCCTGCTGACCGATAGGTCACCACTGGCCAAAACCCATGTACACCCGAAATGAAGCATTGGACCAAGTTAGGTAACAAAAAGCAGAAGCATTCTTTTTCGCTAAATGACCACTACTGACCACTTGATGACCACGGGCAAATTTTATAAACATCTTTAGATAAAAAAAATGACCATTCCTAGATCTTTGACCAACCTTTTCTTCATCTCCTTAGACTCAGCAGCAAATGTATACGTCAATCTTCCATCGGTTCCGTTAGTCAGCTTGAATGCATGCTCTTTGTCCAGGCTGCCAGCGTCTACGTCTGATACAGTGTATAGCTTAATGGGAATGGTGAGAACCGAGCGTACGTCCTGACCACGAGAAAAAAAATATCAAACAGGGAAAAAAAAGAGGACACAGTTGAGAGGATTTAAAACATTGGGCATGGTGGAAGAGCACTCTTGACAGTAATGTTTGCAGTGATCGTTCACTCATTCAATTATTAATTTTTGTACGCCTAACTTACCCTAGCCCGCAAATTCCAACAGCACATTTTGTTTGATTCCTTTGAACTGAGGACCGCAATGGTAAACTGATCATGCTTTACATGGGCTCAGGGTTTACCACTGTAAACATGCAGATTCCAACAGTTTGGGTGCTGAGTACCGCATGGTGTTGGATTTTGTCGAGAAGTATCCCAGTAAATCAGTGACGGTGGTTCTAAAAGGAACTTGTTGTGTATTGACTCAAAGTTTTGATCAGTCTGTCCGACTGTCTTGGTGTATTTAAAAAAAAAAATAAAAAAAAAAAACAATGCTGAGAAAAATCCCCAGATGCAGATATTACAGCAGAGCTGCCAATATTTACATCTTGCAATCAGGGAGTTATCTAGAACTACATTCAGCACAATAGGGAAAAGGTTTCCATGATCTGGGAGATTTTCAAACTTGTTCATCAGAACATGAAAAGATTAGTATATTTTCAGGGAACTTTCTGCAAAATCAGGGGAGATTTGGCAGCTCTGTTACTGGTACATCTTTTATCGGGGGATTTTCTTCTTCAGAGTTCTCAAAAGTTAGTTCTAAATCATGAATGATTTCTTGCAAACACTCCTAGCCTAGAGACACTTTGCCGCCTGTGACCTTACCTTGGGTGCTTTGAGGGCGTATAGGTCCTGATCCGTCACAACAACCCAGTACTTAACCCAGCCGCCCTTCTGAAGGTACAGGAAACTCCCAAAAGAGGCTTCCTCGCTCAACTCTGTTATCAGCGACTGAGGGATGAAACACATAACATTAACAACTTCATGAAGTAAGAGTTTTCGGATAGAGGAACATGCTATTCGTAATACGCAGTTCTTATATAGCACTTTATCCCATCCGAGGGCATCTCAAAGCACTCATCATTTTTTCTACAAGATAAGCGGAGCTCTTGTAAAGTCACATTCGAAATTACCAACAGATGGCAGTGATAGTCTGCAACCGATAATCTGCTGAATTAAAACTTTGCAAAAATAGTTAAAAGTCTGACGTTTCGACCCGAGTCTGCTCGAATTAAAAACTTCTTCGACCGACAAAAGAGTAGGTCTCATCTCTGCAATCAATGATTTGTGGAATGATCTCTTCTCCTCAATTCTCAATAACTTACCCTTCTCTCCATCTTCTTGAGTTCCTCGTCGTCACCCCTCAAGGTGTAGTAACACTTGAAACAGACTTTGTTCATTTTGCTGTTGTCGTACTGAAGAGAGCTCTCAAAGTTTGAACATTTGCTGCAAACCACCTACGAATCCAGATGAGAAAATAGCAACAATGACTTCTACTTAATTAATTAATAACCACCGGGAATTCCAGAATTTTACCACGCTCATCTGCATAATTAATTTTTCGGAATTTTTAGAACGGTTTTGTTTCTTGGGAATATCGTTATCACAATGGAACCATGACTTAACCAGGGGAAGATAACAAACGTTCTCATGAAATGTTCTTGGATTGTTTTTCTCTTTTAAGACAAAATGTGGCTTTTGTTCACCGAGAATCGACCAAACCTTGGCCGTAAGTCACGGCCGATAATCAGCCTTGGTATGCTGCAATCTCGGACTTACCCCCCCCCCATGAGGTATACAACGATGGCAGCCTATAAACAGTCTCTTGTTGTCCAACAAAAGGACTAAGGTCTGTAATTGGGCATTACACAATAGCCCCCCCAAAAAGGGTAGATTCGGAGCATGGAAATTCCAGCCCCCAGTCACCATTGTTCCATAGGCCCTAGGCACCAGTTGTCCATAGGCCCTAGGCACCAGTTGTCCATAGGCCCTAGGCACCCATGTTCCATAAGCCCTAGGAATCAGTGTTCCATATTAGGCCCTAGGCAACAGTGTTCTGTATAGGCCCTAGGCAACAGTGTTCTGTATAGGCCCTTGGCACCAGTGTTTTGTAGGCCTTCGGCACCAGTGTTCCATAGGCTCTAGGCACCAGTGTTCCATAGGCTCTAGGCACCAGTGTTCCATAGGCCCTAGGCACCCATGTTCCATAAGCCCTAGGAATCAGTGTTCCATATTAGGCCCTAGGCAACAGTGTTCTGTATAGGCCCTTGGCACCAGTGTTTTGTAGGCCTTCGGCACCAGTGTTCCATAGGCTCAGCACCAGTGTCCATAGGCTCTAGGCACCAGTGTTCCATAGGCTCTAGGCACCAGTGTTCCATAGGCTCTAGGCACCAGTGTTCCATAGGCTCTAGGCACCAGTGTTCCATAGGCTCTAGGCACCAGTGTTCCATAGGCTCTAGGCACCAGTGTTCCATAGGCTCTAGGCACCAGTGTTCCATAGGCTCTAGGCACCAGTGTTCCATAGGCTCTAGGCACCAGTGTTCCATAGGCTCTAGGCACCAGTGTTCCATAGGCTCTAGGCACCATGTTCCACAGCGGACTTACGATGTGAATCCGTTGTTTCCCAAAAAGTACTCAAGCCCACAACTCTCTTTGAAAATGTACCCAGTGTATTTGCTCCCACCTATCAACTCATAGTTTACATCGTGATTGATTGAATAAGAATTGCTACTAACCGCTCCACACGCCCGACAATGATGCCTGCGCTTAATCAGTTTGAAGTCTGAACCACATCTCATGCACATCGTCGTCTCGTCATCCTTGATCCAACGGGGCTCACACTTCCCTGGTACGAACTGAAAATTCAACCCAAGGAGACAAACATTAACACGCGCAACTCTGTAATTCAACAGGGCCCAATTTCATAGAGCTGCTTAAGCCCAAAAAGTAGCTAAGCACATCCAAATCATGCTTACCAGAATATGGTTACCAGCCAAAATGCCATTACTCATGTACAATCTATGACTGGTATCCTGCCAGTTTTTGGCTTAGCAGAAACGCTTTAAGCAGTATTTTCTGCTTGAGCAGCACTATGAAATTGATCCCAGATGATAAATTTGCATCGGTGATACAGACTATCATTTGGTTTTACCCATACAACGATGTGTATCATACTCAATACTTTTTGTGGAAAAAAAACAGGCATATTACTTTGGTGGGATTCGAACCAATGACCTTTGCCATACGAGAGTAGATGTCTTACCACTAGACCACTGAGATTGCCCAGTAGCTAAGGCAGTTCGAATCCTACATTTTAGCAGTAACTGCAACCAAAGTTTCATTAATCATTAATTAGACCTGTTACTTGTGTCCTCTCACTGGCTCACCTGGCTTGTTTTAATAACTTCTTCTTGCTTTTTAATTGGTCTCTGTTTGTAAATTACCTTGAAGGCTCTTGCATAAGGCACTTTTTAAATACTTATTATTTTGGAGAAACTTATTTAGAAACTCATTAGGAGAACTGACTGCAATTTTCTTGGGAAACTTATTAAGAACTTCAGTTGGGAAACTTCTTGGGAAACTTATTTGGATATTCAGTTGGGAAACTTCTTGGGAAACTTATTAGGAACTTCTTTTGGGAAGCTCACTGGAAACTCCACAGCAAAGTCACTGGAAGTTATGCAGGAAAATAATTTGAGAACTTCTATAACATGTTCTTGGAAAGCTCTCCTCGGGCTTTTTGAAGCCAAATGATAAGCTCCTCAGAGGAAACCCACTTAAGACACATTTGCAAGTTGCTAAGAGTCTTCCCGTAGAAATTTGACCGCTTCACTTTCGGTAAGGGGCTACAAGAAGACAACATTTAAGATGAAAATAACTCAGGGGAGCTAAAGGTAGGAATTGATATTCCTCTCAAAACAGACTAAATTGTAGGATAGAGGGGAAACATGCACCAGGCAAGGAGTTCCTAATTTTAGGACAAAATTCGGAAACAAAACATTCCCTTAATAAGTCTCCTACCTTGTCATCTTCATCATCATCATTGTCTACTCCATTGAGCCTATCACCAACGGCATCGTTGGTCTTGAAACTTTCCTTTTTCCGGACCATCTCACGGATGGCAGACAGTAAGGCCTATAGGGGAGGAAAAAAAGTAAAGATGAAGTAAGTGGTTTTAAAACTTTGAAAACTTGTAGGATTCCGTCAAGTGTTGAGGTATATAGGTTTTGAGGCATTGCATGGTGAGGTATCAGTATATATTCGGTTTGCGGTAACACCATGTGTAAAAAATATCTACTTGCTGTGTAGATTTGTTCTTTAGAGAACTTGGTCTCTCCAAAAAGAACTCACTCCGCGGCAGTGCAGTTAATTACGAGAAGCCCCCCCGATCCACAAGCTAAAGTAGTAGTCCAGGCCGATTTCCTACCTCCCGCCCAGGTAGTAGTTCTGAGAAGTCTCCCGAATTCCAAAAAAACCTACTCGGCGGTAGTAGAATAAATAGCAAGACAAGTTCTCTAAAGAACAAATCTACACAGCAAGTGTTGAGGTGTGTTGCATTTTTCTCCTTGGACTTCAGGTCGCACTTTGGATCACATTGAGAAGTACGCCATGTCTTATCGAGGGCCTCAAAGGTCAAATTCAGTTTTGTGATGCGCTCATTTCCGAGCAGATAGAGTCCTCTACAGGGAAAAATCACAAGTCTCTAACCTCACATTATAATGGTGTCAAATCTCATTTTATTTGATACTCTTTCAGAGCAAAATTTGAAATATAACGTCATCGGACATCGGAAAAAAAGACTCCGGTCTGAACATTCCAAAGAGGAATTTTTGCGGCAATCAAAAGATAAAAGTCAATGCCAATTCGATTGAATATAAAAAAAATAAAAAATGAACTGAAAATTCTGTCAAAAAATGTACAGACCTTATATTGAAATGTAACATTGAACGTTTTGGGTTTTGACAAAATTGCACCTGAATTAGGGTGCAGAAGCATTTTACACCATTTCATCCTGATGTTATAGACTTGTAATAAGAACTCCATCTATTGGAAAATCTATTTATTTGAGTGGCATGATTGAGTCAAACACTGAGTTATTTATTGAGTGGCATGATTGAGTCACATGACTGAGTTCTTTGTGGCATGATTGAGTCACGAGACTGAGTTACTTATTGAGTAACATGACTGAGTTACTTATTGAGTGGCATGATTGAGTCACACGACTGAGTTACTGATTGAGTGGCATGATTGAGTCACAAGACTGAGTTACTTATTGAGTGGCATGATTGAGTCACGAGACTGAGTTACTTATTGAGTGGCATGATTGAGTCACGAGACTGAGTTACTTATTGAGTGGCATGATTGAGTCACACGACTGAGTTACTGATTGAGTGGCATGATTGAGTCAAAAGACTGAGTTACTTATTGAGTGGCATGATTGAGTCACACGACTGAGTTACTGATTGAGTGGCATGATTGAGTCACGAGACTGAGTTACTTATTGAGTGGCATGATTGAGTCACACGACTGAGTTACTATTGAGTGGCATGATTGAGTCACGAGACTGAGTTACTTATTGAATCACTTACCGCCATCCAGTCTTCTCTGTCTTCCTCAGTGTTTGTCTGCAGCTCTATACTCTTAGTCTTGCCCTCGATGATAAATCGGCAGCTGTCACTGTCCAATACCTGCTAGGGATGAAGTGGGGGGTAATGTCAAGGGCAGCCGACGGGGGGAAGGAACAACAGGAGGAGAGCAGGGGGGGGGGGGGTAATTGGGCAAACAAAACAAAGACGGTTAATGATATTATTTCTTGTTGTTATCTTATTAGCGTGTCGTGGCCAAGCCGTCTCGAGTATCGACTCTCGAGTTCTGACGGCAGAGTCATTAGACTGTGGGTTCGAATCCCGGTCGTTACACTTGTGTTCTTGGGCGAGACACTTAACTTTAATTGCTTCTCATCACCCAGGAGTAAGTGGGTCCTTGCGAGGGTAGAGTTTTGTTGATGTGAATGATTAGCAACCTGTGAGTCAGTTTGGCTGCCGGTGCTGCATACTCTAAAGGAGTTACAGAACTGTTATTTAAAGGTATTGTACACTTTTGGTAACAGCTCAAAATCAGTGTCCACATTTTGTGTGATTAAACATATGATGAACAAACAAACCTGTGAAAGTTTGAGCTCAATTGGTCATCGAGGTCACGAGAAAATAGTGAAAAGAGATCTTATGTGTTTTCTGTTTTTTCAAATTATCGCGCGCGATAATTACTATTGTTTTACTCGTTTCTCAGAAACGATAGCATTTTAGGCAGAAATATTTTAAGGAACCATTTCTACCATTACTTACTTTAATTCATGTAAGTTATGTGTGAATCTGTGAACATTGTGTTTTTCAATCTTACCAATAGTGTACAAGGCCTTTAAGACCCAATGAGCAGAGGTAGTAATAGCGTAAGACGTTAAGATACAATGTTTAAAAGCACCTTACAAACGCCAATTATTATTATTGTCTGTGGACATCCTATCTGGGACTAGAAATTCATGTGTTGGTCTAATCTGTGGGTGATCCTGTGTCCATTTTTGCCGCTCCATGGAGCATTTTATATTGTAACAGATTATCCAATGGAAGTATTCTTCTAGTCTGTCAGACATTCTCATACTTTATGCACACATAACACACAACTGACAATTGGACTTGTGGCCCTTACCCTAAAACGACCCTCAAAAAACAGTCGCCAATATATAAAACCAAAATTGAAAATAACCTTAAACAGCAAAAAAAATGGCAGCAACCATCTTACGTGTGAATAAGCTTCTCTGGTGTGCAATGAATAAAATGATGTTCAATTTCATTTATATGAGGAAACAAAATAGCTGCAGCAAACTGCTCATCAGGTTAAATGACCTCTGGTATACATGCAAAAAAGTTGGCAATGACCTTATGTTTCGACCCATGCAGAGTCGTTCTCAGAACGGCTAGTTTCGATATGACAGAGCAGCTTACAACCATGCAAAAAAGAAACACTACTTTCATTTTGCATCATCAAGAGGAGCGCCATGCAAGCCACAAAATAAAAAAAACTCAGATAGCAGCAAATGATATCAAAAGAAAATTCACTTCTCTTTCAGGACTTAAAACTACTACTGCTACACTCTTGGGAGTGCGAGTAAGTTGTTGAAACATGGTATTATAGGGTCAAAACAATCTGAAATGTTAATTGATCCAGAAGCTGATGTTTGATGTGGAAGGTCGTGGGTTCGAATCCAACCCGAGTGATTTGCCTGTGAATCCTTTTTTCCACAGAGCTCGGGAAAGTACTGAGTATACAGTGCTTAATACACGTCGGTGTAAGGGTAAAACCAAATAAAATGGTACATAATGTCGAAACAATCTGAAATGTTCATTGATCCAGAAGCTGATGTTTGATGTGAAGTCGTGGGTTCGAATCCAACCGAGTGATTTGCCTTGAATCTTTTTTTCCACAGAGCTCGGAAAGTACTGAGTAACAGTGCTTAATACACATCGGTGTAAGGTAAAACCAAATAAAATGGCACATAATGTCGAAACAATCTGAAATGTTCATTGATCCAGAAGCTGATGTTTGATGTGTTTCGGTCGAGACTTTCTTCAGTCAGACACTTGCTGATTTGAAACCATTAACTGTACAGTACCGGCAAGAAGGCAGTTTCGTCACCAAAGCTCATTATGTAAGTAACGCCAGTGATGACAAATATGGTCGATGATCTTGCATCGTACGGCATACCAACTACTCTGACCTACGCTTGAAAACAAAAATGGCAAGCAGAAGGCACAAGGAAGCAAAATAGACATGTGTATATACCCCACGCCTAAACTTTACACGGAGGCCACGGAGGCCATGGAGGCCTCTGCTGCCCTCATCTTGGCCTTGTAACCCCCTTCAAAAGATTTAAAGACTTCCCAACGGAAGTGCCCTTTGCTAAAAGAACATAGTATTGCCCTCTCCCAGATGGGGTTCCAGGGGTGGATTTCACAAAACTCTTCCTAACTTAGGACTAGTCCTAGGCAATGCTAAGAGATAGGACTAGTCCTAAGTTAGGACCAGTACTTAGGACTAGTCCTATCTCTTAGCATTGCCTAGGACTAGTCCTAAGTTAGGAAGAGTTTTGTGAAATCGACCCCAGGACTGATATTAGTTGGCCTCTTTCACAATGGAAGAGATGGTAGATTGCTTTAATTCTCAAGGTTTCAAAAATGATCTTAATTTTTTTTCCATGAATGATAAAGATTGGAATGATTTGAAACTCTCTATCACTTTGGTGTCAATAAAGGATGAAATGAGAAAGATGCAAAAATTGCAATTTTTTCATTCATTATGACAAAAAAAAGCACCTTATTCACCCAGATATGTCTTTTTTTTCAAGAAAACAGACACATAGATTCACTGCTGTCAAAAAGGTCTGAAAATTGGATCCAAATTTCAGGAGGTATGATGAAAGTATAAAATTTCGTGAAATGATGGCATTTCCGCCTTTCAGTAGTAACCCCAGCAGCCGATTTCACAAAAACTTTACTCAACTGCTCAAGTCCACTTGTGCAAGATTCCGTGTGATAGTTGGTGCAAAACTTGTTGCAATAAATTGTTGCGCAAGTGGACTTTATGCAGTTGCGTGAAAAGTTGCATGAAAAGTTGCGTGTAATGGGCGACTTGAGTGAGAGATTTCAATGAGCTCCTGGGGAACGCTGTCCTCAGTGCTAGAGAAGTAGATCAAAGACCATGATTTCTTAACATCTCAAGAAAACAACAGCTATACTTTTCCCCAAGCAGAAGTCTGAATTCAGGTAAGGTCTGATATTTCTCATCCCTGATAATAACTAATGAAAAGGTGGCAGTCGGCTTCATGAATGAATTGAATTGACCCCCCCAAAAATAGTACAACTCCATCATGACTCTGAAAAGCATGCCAAGAAAAAAAAGCACAAACAAAAAATGATGTCAACGAAAACAACTACAAACTATGATGCCTAAAAACTACAGATAAAAAGGTCGGCTATCGAGATTGTTTTAAAGCAAGCGGACAACATTGGTAACTGTCAAGGACAAAAATCCACTTCTTTATTCGAACCCTCATGTACATGAAATAATCATAAACCCGTGAAATTTTAGGCTTAATCGGTCATCGGAGTCACTAGAAAATAGTCTTTAAAAACCATATGTTCAAATATCGGGTTATGGACTCACAAGATCAAAATTAATTGTTTTTCCCAACCCTCAAGAACTATAGCATTTCAGACAAAAACATTTTTATCTAAGTTTTCCACCATGACCAGCTTTACATCATGCAAGTTACATGCAAAGTTCTGTGAACACTTTTATTTTTCAATCTTACCAATGTTGTCCACACGCTTATTAAAGAAAGTATACGATGCAACTAAGAGTGGCTTAAATACTGCTTCATGCTCAGTGCAAACGCCCCGTGCAAAGCAGAGTGTGACGTAGAAAGACGGCAAGCATCAGAACAGTCTCCTAAAAAAAACAGGGCACGGTCCAGCTTGAGCAAATCCTTCACTGCAAAAGATTTCACGTCATATTCGCTTTGCATTTGCCGTCGCATTGCATATGAAACGACCTCACTGCAGCAGGGTATGCTCGTATGAACAGAAGAATCAAGGTTAGGACACGGCATGTGAAATTCAACACCAGTCTTTGAAAGAGGATTTCCGTTTTAAAACCCGCCTGACAGTTTTCTTTTCAAAAAAGAATTAATGTTTGAATGTGAGGTTGACAAACCAATTTTATGCAACAACTCTCGACCACCGAAAAAATGCTTTGGAACTTCAAAGTTAAGTACATCGCCAAGATGAAACTGGTCGCAGTCAAAATTTCACATGGGTCCAAATGTATTTTGAAAAAAGCATGTCAACAGAAGCTCTTCGAAGCTTTGAAAAATTCAAGTTGCGACACCAACCGAACTTTTCAGAACAACCACAACTCGTAAAAGAGAGATTTTATGCACATGGTTACCGCAAACCCCACTAGAAAGAAACATAATCTCTTCTCCTTTTTTAGCTCAAAATACTCAGAAACAAACCTTTTGTCTCTGATACCATGACGAATATCACTTGTCAATAAACCCTTTAAAGCTTCAAGTAGATTCAAGAAATATTTCTCCTTATTTTTTCTCTCTGTTTTTGTTTTTTGTTTTTGTCTTTGCTTTCAATTTTCCCAATTCAAAGGAAAATTGAGTTACTATGATTTTATGAAACCAAAAGTGGACAACACTTTTTAAAAATGCAAGCATCGTCCTCTGTGTTTATCCACACTCAACCTTCAGGAGACTTCTTGCTGACATATTTTTTCCGCAAACAAAAACAAACAAAAATTTTGGAAGAAAATCAAGAGAAATGTACTCACACTAACCTTCATGCCATCCACTTCAAGCTTGAGTTTGACTTTGTAAGAAGCAGATGCCGTTAACAGTCGCTTCTTTTCACAGCACAGCAGGATATCATTGAACTGGACGGTTGAAATAAGAATGTCAATAAATAAACATACTCAGCTCTTACAATATATCAATTACGCTTTATCTATGGTTGTCTCAAAGCGCTTATTAAGTTTAAAGATAGGGTCATGGTTTTGTCAACATAATGCTTCTTTTTAAAATGAAATATTGCCTTACTCACAAGGCCGGACGGCCACTTCGAGGTGAGGGCTACACATTAACTGATTTGGGCTGTCGACCCAAATCAACTGTCACCAGAGGCACGTTGCCACCTACTCCTGGGGCTGAAACAGGGTTACCCTCTTCACAGTCCGTAAGGAGGTAGGCATGGGCATCAACCACTAGGAGCCTGGCTGGTGGAGCAGAATGCACTATCCTCCCAACTTTTTGCAAAGAAATTATGGTTAAGTGCCTTGCTCAGGGGCACAAGTGTCACGACCGGGATTCGAACCCACACTTTGCTGCGGACAACACCAGAGCTTGGGTCCGGTGAACTAGACCGCTTGGCCCCGACACGCCACTGATTTATTGCCAAAATTATCAAGAAAGATACAATAAAAGTCACATGTGAAAGTTTCAGCTGGATACAGTGTCTACTTGCTGAGAAAACTGTCATGGTATTTTCACAAGAACGTTGAATCCATCCACGTTTCGGGAGGTGACAGGGGGTACCAACCGCATCTCTTGCGGCAGCATTTAGCAAACGGACACCAACCCTCAGGAATCTCATTTCCTATTCATCCTGCTATTGGCACTAATTGTGCTGTTGGATGTGTGATAAATGAATAAAATTCAATAAATAAGGTCCTCTGACTGCGTACAGTTAGTCTTTCCACTCTTGAATACACTTGAAGGTCACATCCTTCCAGACACTTTGAAGGCAAGAAGACGAAGGTCTGTGAATAAATCCTGACAAACCACTAGCCCCCCTCCCTCCTCCTCTACTTCCTCAAAGAATCTGCCTCCATCTTACCAGGTAGATGTATCTGTCCTGAGGATCTTTGCTCTTGTTGGCAATCTTGGTGATCTTGCCCTCCTTCAGGAGGTGTCTTGTGGGATCGATGATGTCTTCACCTTCGATCTTCTCATTAATCTTCAGCAGTTTTTCAAATTGCTCCTGAGGGGCGGGAGGAATCACACAGAACAAACAGTACAAGATCAGTAATTGTAAACAACAACAAATGATAAGTTTCGATCTAGGGTGGTTGGGTTGGCGTAGTGGTTTCTTCCCTTGCCTTCCACCTCTGGGACCCCGGTTTGAATCCCGCCGGGGGCACTGTGTTTTCAGTCCCTACCTGATTGCATGGGTCGTCCCTAGAATAATTCTCAGGGGTTTTCCTACCACATCTAAAACTGAAAATTCCTTCTTTGTCTTCTGTCCATGGGGTTCTTGGCTGGTATAGTGATTAACTTGGCTTCACAACCAGAATAAATGAATAAATTAAATCTGAACCCTCACTGATGAGTTCCAAGTTCAAAGTTCATATGCAAATTCAAATTCATGAAAAAACGTTCCCCCATTACAAATAAACTTAAAACATGAACACATGCAATGATAAAACATTTAAAATTTAAGGATAAAAAAAAACATTATTTGATAATTCATTAGGCCTTATACATCACAGAGGCACTCGGGCTGTTCCCCCCCCCCTGAGTTTGCCCTTCACCAAAGAAAATCCGCCTTGCCCTTAGCAAGTATCAGGTCTGATTAATTGACAACCATTTTTCGAATTTGAACATACAGTTTTGATAAGTTATATACAAAAATCAAAAATAAACAAATGTATGTGTTCATATACAGCACGCACAGATCATTGTCACCTGATTGGTGGAAAACGCATCACATGGTGAGATCTGGACTGGTGAGATCAAGACTAACTGTTTCACGCAAAAAAAAAAATGATGTTTCTAGGGCAGTTTTCCACCATGACCATCTTTATACCATGTAAAGTTTTAAATGTGCAAATCTGTGAACATTTTCTATTTTTAATCTTGCCAATGTTATGCAAACCCTTTAGAATATTTCAACCATAAAGACAACAATCCAAAATGGAGTGAACTCTACGCCTTTAACATCAAACAAAATTAAACGAATACAAAAAAAAAAAAACCTTCAGAGGAACTCCATTTTAGGAGAGAGAGAAAAAAAACAAGGATATCCTCTTCAGGTGTGGCTGAGTTACCAGTTTCCAAATATAACCGCCGCCACAACCTTTTCAAAAACTCTGGCATTCCCCACAACACTGGCATGCACAATATCACAATAAAAAAGGCCTACATTACCAGCAGAACGAGGAAGCTGTGTACTCTGACATTCGTTACTCAAGACCACCGGAAAAAAAAGGGGTGGGGGGAAAAAAACTTGCCGAGCTCGATTTAGCATGCCCTGGAACCCCCTGCCAAGAATTTCATCTTCTTTTTATAGGGAGGTACTGAAATGTCATAAGTGACTGCTGACAGGAAGGTGACAATTTGTCAAGGGAAATTCATCCTTTCCTGTAGGCAAGGCGAAGGGGGGGGGGGGTTTCTGAAATAATAACGGCCCGATATAGGTCAAAATTATACCGGTGTGTGAGTAGCAGGGGAACTCATCAGGGACAGTTGTGTTTCCAAGATTCCTAAAATGGCAACAAACCATTTACGGTAATAGCGTGCCTTTTCCTATGGCAACGAAAAGTACGTACCGAATGCCGGGTGTATTTGCAGAGCCGAAACCCCCCCCCCCCCCACCGAAGAAAAAAAATAGCCGGTGACTTTTGAACTTTGGTTGAGTCACCGCACCAAACAAGGAATTACAGTCAGAGGCTTCAAAGGTCTAGAGTAATGCTTGGGGTGATTTGAACGTTTCCTCATGTTTTGAAACAAGGGTATTAGATCACAGTAGCTAATTTGTTCACAATGCCTCTGAGAAATGGAGACTTTTTTTGCGAAAGAAAAAACTGAATGCGGTCAACAATTTCAATTTGGAATTACTGCATCTGAATGTCCACTTACAGAGGTCAAAATATTAATTAATAGTATTTTTTTAAGATGAAAAGAAGGCTTGATCATTCTGAGAAACTTCCTTAGTGACGAGAGCTTCTTCTCAGAGCAGAGAAATTCGTCTGAGTAAAGAGAGATTTTTCTTGAAGATGAATTCTTTAAAGAGAAGAAAAATTTATTCTTTGTGAAAATCAAATCTTCTCATTAGAGAGAGGGTCAAAGGTGGAATAACATTTTGTGATGCACTCATTTTCAACTAAAGATATTCCTCATGACAATGTGGGGGGGGGAATGACAAGTCTCTAACCTCATGTTAAAATGGTGTTAAATGCCACTTTGGTTGATACCCTTCAAGTGCAATTTTTTGTAAAAATAAAAAACAGTTTTTTTCTTGAATTTTGATATTTAATCAAAACGACATTGACTTTGACCTTTTGACTGGCAATCAAATTCCTCCCCATTTGTTTTTGATGTCCGATGACGTCATATTTGAAATTTCGCTACGAAAGTGTATCAAATAAAATGGCATATTCACACCATATTTACGTGAGGTTAGAGACTTTCATGGGGACTCTATCTATTCGAAAATTAGTGCACCACAAAACTGATATTGACTCGGAGCCCCTCTTTAAGGAGAGTTCTTTTTCAGTACAGAGGAAAGTCTTCTTAGTAAAAAGAAATTCTTCTTATAATAACGAAAAAAATTCTTCCTAGTAAAAAAAATTCTTCTCGTTAAAGAGAATTTTTTTTAGTAACAAGAAAATCTTCTTAGGAAAAGTGTAGAAGGTTTTACAGTAGCTTTAGTATTTGCTCTATGATGTTACAATAGTTTACACTCATAGTAACCTTTCTAGGGGCCATTTTAATCAATTAAAGGAACATTACAGAATTGGTAAAAAAAACTTGTAAAATATACTTTTGATCACAGATTTACACAAAACTTACACGGTCTAATGATGATGATAGTAGAAAATATCCCTTGAAATATTTCTGTCTGAAATGTCATATTTGATGAGAAATGAATAAACTCATTTTCCGATTGGAGTTTATCGCTCAGTGGGCGTTTTATTCATTTGTTGAATCTATATGATTTCATGCAAATGTGTAATCGGTTTTTCACTATTTTCTCGTGACCTAGATGGCTGATCGATCTCAAACTTCTACAGGTTTGTCAGTTTATGTATATGGTGGATTACATAAAGTGCTTACACTGCCAGCAACTGTTTTGTTAGCAAAAACCAATTCTGTAATGTTCCTTTAACAATTCACTGTGCAAGTCTTGCCCGTATTTGAACTTCCCGTACCAAGTTGGTCCCAACCATATTGAGCTTTAGGTGTGCGCAATTCTGTTTCTTCAAATATACTTTAGTTTAACATAGGTTATGGCCAAAAACATTGTATCACGTTGTCAGGAAAGTAAACTTTGGCGATGAAATAATATGAAAGTAAAATCAATTTAACAAATCAACAAAGAAAACCTGAGAGTAACACTCGACCTCTGTTTCCATGTTAATTGTAATTGAGAGTTTTGCCCAACTTTCCCACTGAAGTTTTAAAATTGAAATTGTATTTGTAACAAATTGCTATGGGCGTTTTTTATTTCCAAGAATTTTGTATGAATAGAGTTTAAAAAGAAGCTTTGATTTCATAAATTTATTGTCGTCTTGTTCAAGCTGTTTTCTAATTTTCGATACGCGCGTGACTTGCACAGTCAATAGCAGAGGGTATGTGTGTGCTTTGTGAAGAAGTGTTACACTCAGTTTACACTCCAGAAAAGTGTATCAGATTTATGTAGTGTTAAAACACAGTTAGACAAGTTCGGTGCACTTTCTGTATTTTCCCTTCATCGATACAAACCATCACAAAATGTCCAAAATGACAACGGCTGACGGAAATGATTTTGATGTTGACCAATCATGACAAGGGCGGGCGTGGCCCCCGAGTCCACTATGTCAACAAAGTCCACCCAGAACCCAATTCCTGTAAACAAGAACAGTGCAGTTGCCCTGGGGGAGGGGGGGGGGCCCGGGGGAACGGCAGCAGTTGTGGTGTATTTATCTTGTTGACAACATCCGACAACACATTGGGCACTTAATTGGAAGAAACAGATGTCCACTACTAACCCAACCCCCACCCCCTAAGTCCAATCGCTCCCTCATGCACAATAAAAAACGTCTTGCTCGGTTGCACTCCAAAGTTGGCATTAGACTTGGAGTAGGATTAAAAGTGTGAAGTGCGTCCCGCGCTTGATTTCCCTTGTGCCGCTTTGTACCATGTGACCTGACCGCAGACATTCTGCTGACAGAAAGGGGGGGGAGAGTGGGGGGGGGGGTGGGAGTCTACGTCTCTCGTCATGTGCATCTGTGCGAAGTGCTCCTTCATTACAGTGAGGGTATCAGGAAGTGATCGTGAGTCACCACCTTGTCACCGCAAAGTATCCCTTAATGAGACAAACTGTGTCTTACTACTGGATGATGCGCTACGGGTGAAAACTTGCATTCCTAAATTGTAAACCCTCTGTATGTATTGCGGTCAAATTCATTTGAAAAAACAATGTATGTATTGCGGTCAAGTTCATTTGAAAACAAAATTTTTATTTTTTTTTTGAAATCTGCCGAGCATATTGCCTTCAGTTGTACCTGCATTCTGTCTGTATGTCACATCAAAATAACTAGGACAACTTTTTTCATAATATTTACATTATTTGCTTTCCGCACAATGACATGCGGATGATGAATTGAAGGACAGGGCTTGAATTTTACCCCAAATTCGAGCCCCAAAGAATTAACGTTCAGGGAATATTCCTTAACTGGTGATGGTTATCCCATGTGCACACTACTTTCCTGCAACTCTTCTTTCCTAGAAGGAAGTGAAATTACTCCATCAAACGGTTTTCTCAGGAAAAGCGTCCATGCAGTCATAGCTTATTTCAAAATGCATCCAGATTAGTGGCGAGGTAAGTTTACTACCGATCAATTAAGATACCTTAGTCATCCACGCCTCAGGTGCCATTAGTCCCTTCGGGAGTACAAAACACCATGGAACCCCCATCACAGTGTGCAACAATTGTACACTGGTATCCTGCTTATTTTTGCTCAGCAGAAAATTGTTAAGCAGCATTGTCTGCTTAAGCGGCTCCATGAAATTAGGCCTAGAAGAAACTTTGTTCGCAGATGATGGTCTACAACGAGCCCAAGTCTATCTTGGACAAAAAAAAATTGTCCTCGTAGAATTGACACAGGAATGCAGGAACTGTGGAAGAACGTATTTAGTTGTTATGGCTACATCAACTCACCATGGATTTCATCATGTCATTGGAATGCTTTGCGGCCCCGGAGATGATTTTTAAGGCCTCTGCAAACAAAATCAAGAAAACGAAGAATGATGAGAGGGGGAAACAAAAAAGAGAACTACCATCGGATGATTATTGTTGAGAATGTCATGGAGGCTAAATTTCACAGTGCTAAGCCTAATAGACCTATTGCATATGATGTCACTGGAAAAGGGTGCCCTCCCTCACAAATCAAAAGAAGGTTTGTCATTGGCCCATCCTGTTTGATTCGCATACATAGCTGTGCGTTGCTTTGTCATTGGCCCATCCTGTTTGATTCGCGTACATAGCTGTGCGTTGCCCATTGTTACATCATCGGTTTTACCACTAAAATGGTGGCAGGGTGACATCAATGCAAAGGTCTAGTTCAAAAAGATGTTCAGCACAAAGTTTTGCTAAACAAATTTGTTTGCTAAGTGAAATCTTACAGGGAACCAGTTTTGAGCAAAGCACATCACATCCTATTTTGGCCAGTAACTCAGTGTAGGTTAGCAAATATTTTGTCTGTGCTTAGAAAATTTGTGTACTTACAAGCTTTCTGAAATTAGCGGTCCTGGTTAAAACAGTAGTGATCTGACTGGTAACCTACATGTATTTCTGCTTAGCAACTGTGCTTAGCAGCATTTAAAGTGTGTACAAATGCTGATAAATATCAGAAATGAGGTCGCTCTTCCCAAACTTTCCTACAACAAGTCTGTGCATACCAACAATGTACAGAAGCCAAACTTTTTGACAAGCCATGCTCATGAGCATTGTAGTTTAATGATACCCAGGCATCCTGCCAATCGTTAGATAAACGAAGCAGTAAACCAAATGAATAAAGGCAGCACTTTAAGACAAATTCCTTGGGGATGTCATGTGCCAGTGTTTTAGCCATTACTGCAATGCAACCATGCCCAGCATTAATTTTGATTTCACACACGACGACCATCTATGACAAAATGATGTTGACGAAACTATACAAAAGACCAGTGCGACGTGTGTTAAAGCCTGTGCCTAACGCGTACGCGAGCGTAACAGCGTCCCAGTAATGGCGGAAAACCCTGGATGTAAGATATTGAACTAAAATGGATTGGTGTATACAATGAGATATGGCCCAGGGGTGACACAAAAGCATTCAGAATCTTCAAAACTTCAAAATTTTGCATTCTTTTAAAAATTTGGATGACAAAATGACCGAAGACTTACTCTCTGCACTCTCTCTATCCCTGGCATCTTGGGGCAGCTTTCTTAAGTACTCTGCATTTGTGTGAAAAAATTGCAAAAACCTTGCTCATATTTATTATCCTCAAAAAAAGTTACAAAACATGACAAACATTAAAGGCATACATGCGTAGTGTTAGCCAGAGGGGTGTCTGGGTGTCTTTTGGACACCCAGTTTGAAATTTGGACACCCTGTTTCATCTGTCATTTACAAATACAATGTATTGTAAGCGAACAATTTGGACACCAAGTTTTTAAATTTCCAGCAAATTTGGACACCCTTTTACCCAAAACCTAGCAAACATGGCTCAAAAATATCCACTGGAGCACTGGCCAGAGTCCAGTAGTCTTTTCACTGAGCCGGTGCCCTCATGACCAAGCAAGCCCAGTCGTCTAGTACTTTTCCCAAACGCATCCTTAATGTGTTACTTTAGCTTTTCAAACTTTCTCATTTACAAACAAACTTTCTCATCAAAAAATTCTTCTAGCATGGTGTGGATAATAGGAAATAACGATAACTAGTAAACTTGCGGGTACAACCATGTGTAAAATCTCTTTTGTGGGAGTGTTGGCTCTGAAAAGAGCCAGTTTGGTCTCGACATTTCGAACAGTATACTCTGCTCATCTTCAGGAGAATCATACTGTTCAAGTGATGTTCTAAATGTCGCGACCAAACCAACGGCTCTTCTCAGAGCTAACACTCCTCCCAAAGAGATTTACACATGGTTGTACCCACTAGTAACGGTCACTTCCGGACTCTTCCTAAAAGTTCAGTGAATAAAAAAAAGAGCTCTAAAGAAATATGTCAGTTCTTGTATGAAGACTTCTCGTCATCCAGACAAACATTCTGAGCTACAAACTACAAGTATAGTTAAGATTAATAACCTAATTTGCTGTTTTAAAATTATTCTTCTAAGAACTTGTCCTGTTTTTAATCTACTTCCACAGAGTAGATTGGGACATCGAGGGACTGCCTACATTTAGTTCAGATAAGAACTTCTCATACTATCAATCAGTTAGCGTACCTTTTAGTAGGAGTTCATATCTGGGAATCCTCTGTACTGGAGTTAACATGTGGTGCTGGAGAGCAAGACCGCCACATTGTGTGAGTTGCTGTGAATGAAGTTTGGATGAAAAAAATGGACGACGTGTCAAAAAACGTCTGCTATTTTTTTTAATGCAGAGAATTCAATATCATCAAAAAAACGTTTGCTATTTTTTTGAATACAGAAATTTCATCATGGGACATTTCATACAGCTCGTAAAAGCGGATGTTTTCTGCCTCCATCGGGTCCTCAGTATATTACCGCAAACAAAGCAAAATGCACGCCAACTTGCCGGCAGCTCTTGCAACGGAGATGAGTGACTTAACAATGCAAACCCATCGTGAATGCGCAAACTGCAACACAAAATTCTTCTCAATCATTTATGAAACACGCTTTTTGCTTGCGCACATTTTTCTGCTGACCGTACAAGCACACCGGTTTGCTTACAGGTAAAAAGCTTGACGAGGACGCGCCACACTCTTAACTACTCCCAGGTCAAAATTTACCCAGATCCGGGTTCCACTTGGCCTGACTCATTTCTGGGTCAACAAGACCCGGAATCGGAGTCAAAATGACCCAGAATGGGTCAAATTGACACACAATTTATGTCAAAATCCCTTTTTCGGGGGGAGACCAATTTTTAGGTCAGCCTGACTCAGAAATCGGTTAGGCCAACTGGAACCTCAAATTTGGGCCAATACCTACCCTGGAATTTTTTTTACAGTGCATGGTTTTTACAAACTGTGGGAAATCTTGGACATCTAAAAAGGTCCAATATCTCTGGAGGATATCCATGGCGCATTTTGTCTAAGTTCATATTTTGTTCTCAAAACTTTGTATCAATCAAAAGTCTCTCTTGTTTTTTTGTAGATTTCTTTATCTTTTTTGTGCGTGACAGCCATTCTGTACGTTTGGCCTGAACTCACATAAAGCGTTCATTAGCAACAAAAATATAGTTCCATTCATCCCCAAATCACCAGTCCTACACCAAGTTTGAAAAAATTAACCTCCCCCGATGGCAAACAAAGACGGACAAACTCACCTGCATTTCTAAAATAGCTGCGGCAAATTTGGGCACTTTAGACGTCCAGAAATTGAGTTGTTTCATGGCGTGGTCAAAGTTACTGACGTAGAAGGAGTAGAGTTTGAGAAAGTGTGCATTGTCCTTCAGTACCTCCCCTAAGCATGGATTCGTCTCCCTGATGACAACAAATATAATATGTAGATTCTTTTAACAAATGGGTCTCTCCACATTGAATGCATAAAACATACATATTGTTTTAGTTAGGCAAGGGAGAACAATAATAATAATATTTATTGGTAAAATAACGCTTTCCATGTCACATAGACATCACAAAGCGCTGTAAAATCCACAAGTTACTAAGAAGTACAGATACATTGATTATTAACAATGACAATGACAATAACAATAACAATATTAATTGATAAAAAAAGCGATTCTTAAAGAGGTAAAAGCAATAATTTTGTCAAAGTTTTTACCAGTTCATAAAAAAGATTGTTCTTACACAGAGTAATTATTGAATTAAAACGTTTAAAGAGTTATGTACCCTTTTAAATTGTCTGTCAATTGTCAGTGGCAGACAATTTGGAGAAGAAAAAAATCTGACCATGTGACGAGCATTCCATTTCAAATAAAACCCAGTAATTACTTATAGGCCTGATCAATTTCAAATAAAACCCAATATTCACTTATAATTAAATAATGCCTAAGTTTTGGCTCAGTGTATCTATAATCTATTCAAGGACAAAGTGGGTGAGGCAGACATTCGGGAGAGGTTATCCCCATTCTTGAAAGACTCATAACCTTTGTTTTCAGTTTTGTCCCAAAAACACTCTTAAAATACCTTTGAACGAACACGGCAAAACTTGTGAGCAAAATATTTTATTGCCTCAGTTATTTTACTGTACAACCGAGAAATGTTCTCCCCCCGAATGTACACACTTTATTGTGGAGAGACCCAAGTTTATTCAGGCCTAACAAGCGGGATTTAAAACTTTCCCTTCGGAAATATCATCTAGCAGCATCCACATTTGTCATTCTGAGGACATTCAGAACGCATTGATTAAAACGTTGTAATTCAGAATAATTCCACTCAGAAGTGTGAAAATATTGACACCAAAAACTCATCATGTGAATCTTTACCAACCATACCTTTTGCTTATTACAAGACACATCCAGGAGACGATGAAGACATGTTCGGTTTTAGGTATCACAGGCAAACCCCAATTGGGGAAACCCACGCAGTCAGGCATGTCAGGTAGGGACTGAAAACCCAACCCATATATACATGAGCCCCGGTCTGAGGTGGGATTCGAACCGGGTCCACAGAGGTGAAAGGCAGGGAAAGAAACCCACTGAGCCAACCTGATTCTATATGCTTAACTAGTCCAGTGCCCTGTGTTTACAGTTAGTGCAATGCAATTTAAGCTGCAAATTACTACTTCTTAGTACTTAAAATAAAAATAGATATTTGCCCAACAACAAAACATTCTAGAAATATTGACTGTAGTCAAGGCATACACAAGTTCAACTTCCCAAACTTTATTTTGGTCACAAGTTGAACTTTCACAAAGGTCATTTTAAGGTCACATGGGGTGTTGCAACCAATAAATGCCTTATAAATAGGGACGATTTAATTGGCCCTGCTTGCACACAGTCCGATAATTGGCCCAATTAACTCGCCCGGAACTCTGCTAATGTTAAAGTGTAATGCTTTTGCAGATTGTTTTCAAAGCGTTGTTCGTATTACTACTGCCTGTCAGTCAACGACATTGCAAAACTATGAAATGTTTTTAACGCCAACTTTAAGCCAATCTTTTGGAGCAATGTGGCCTCCAGAAAGACAAATCACATCCCTGTTTTCCTTTATGGCACACTGTATGATAAGCTTGTTTTAAAAAAAAATACTGATGTGTCTGTTTCCTGTCTAGGGTATACAGGCCAGGCTGCGGGTTGGAATTGGCTTTCGCATACGGGCGTACGCTTCCTTCTCAACTTACCAACCATCAGGGTCAAAGTTGAAACGTTCCAAAACCTAAGGATTGCACTCCACGAATTTTTGGTTTCCTTTTTCCCCTGGGGAAAAAAAATTATTGCTGAGCATGTCGGTGAGGCGTAACATTGCCAGCTTTTCTTTTTTGGGGACTACCCCCACCTCTTTATTTAGAGATGCATCTAGTACTCTGTTCCTGACATTTTTTCAGGCAGCGGAGGTCACATTCCACAGAAAATACAAATGTTGCTAAACCACAAACATGTGTTTGCCAAGCAGACCGAACACATCCTAAATGCCGGATTTGTTTTCTTCTTTCTTTTACTTGTTCTCCACCATTCAACTGTTGCATTAAAATTTGTTAGGGAGTAGTTTGCATTTGGTTTGGGTTATACATGTATTGTGTTTGCAAACTTCATCCATATATGACTTCATCATGTATTAATGGCACGCAAACAGACCACTCTTAAGGTGTCGGTTTCCTAAATGAATTACCCACCATCGTTCGTGTCCCGTTCCCCCCCCCCTCCTCCTCTCTGCCTCCGTCGTCGTCGACGTCAAAGTGAACCTATATAAGACGTCCATCGTCTGGTAATATTAAACCTATTATCTAATATGAGACATACAGGATCTACGACCTTTGTGGCCTCACTGTTGTTTCCTCGATGGTGATGACTTCATGCCGTAAGATCATGAGCAATACTACACACCGTTAAAGATTAGTGCCTTAGCTGGCCTGATCGTTGTTTTTGTAACAATTTTTCACCTTTTGGCAGAATCTGTGTCATTTTTTGAGGGAATCACCTGGAATAATGAGCCTATTTCCTCAAGAGGGTCTACATGATCCAACAAAGCTTGAAAAATAAAGCAGCCTGGCCTTTGTTGTGGTGTCACGCACTAATTTATTAAGTACACTCCTGAGTCTGTGTGCAAATATAATCACTCACAGAAGGTGAACGAACGAAGCCTGACCTTTCAACCTTGACATGATGATTTTTTGATCATGGTCTGGTAGTGGATGTCTCAAAAGTTTTGGGGTTTTTTTTAAGAAAAAAATTGAAGGTACTTTTAAAAATTGCATAATTGCATGGTTTACAGGAGTGTCGCTTCGCAAAGGGGTTTTGAATCTCTCATCTTGCTTGTAAAAAGTAGCCACAGCTACCCAAGGTTTTAGCCAGGATTTGGTAAAAGGGTGTCAACATTTGCTGGAAATTTGAAAGCTGGGGGTCCAAATTGTTCACTTACAATACAATTTACATGTAAATGACAGGTAAAACAGGGTGTCCAAATTTTTAAAAGGGTGTCCAAAAGACACCCAGACACCCCTCTGGCTAACACCATGCAGCTGCCCGATGTATTGTTCCCTCGAGGAAGATGCAGACCGACTTCTAAAGTTTTGTGAAGGTGTGTCGATCTAATATGTATGGCACCTTTTTGGTAGGAACACTAAGCTCCCTGAGTTAGCTGCCCATGACAGAGGTCATCTCCTTGCTCCTCCTGATCACCTTAACTCATACCCTGACCCCCACCCTCCCTGGCTGTCAGACCATGCAGTATCTTCCCATGAGTTCATTAATAAGAGTCAATGGCTACTACTATAGGGCACCTCCATTCAAACCCTATTGCTATTTCGACACATTGCCCGAACTTGCTCTTTTATAGCACTAGTGTTTTTAGCAACAGGCCAGTAAACTCATGACCGGACAAGTCTAGCGGTCTTGTGTTTTTTAACTGAATAAATACACCTCGCTGTGAAACAATCTTAATTATGCACAAATGTTGACTCTGAGTCTGGTAAATATCTTTCAACGAGACAACTGAGATCAATCTTCTCAAGGACACAGGTGTCAAGACCGGGACTCGGACCCACACTCTGCTGATCAGAGACACCAGAGCTTGAGTCCGGTACCGGCTCGGCCACGACACGCTAACGTCACAACACGCCACTATCCCGTGTATCTCTGTGAGAATACTGATCTAAACCAAAATGAACATACCATTCCTTGAGTTGTTTTTCCAACGCGCATAGGATCACGTCCGAATGGAGTCTGTATATCGTTGAGATGTTGGAGAATATTTCCATGGGTACCGAAGGAGGGAACCAGTTTTGCTTCTGGTTCTCTTGTGTGATTCGAGCAAAAAAGATCTGGCAGAAACAAAAAAAGAGAGAGGGGTGAATGTGCATCCATTTTCTGACCCTAAACCTTTCTTACTTTATGGATACATTTACTATTTAATTTTTTAAATAGGGAAACTAGAGCTCCGTTACATTAATAACAGGTTCAACCCAAAACCCTAATTTTTTTTATGTTTTAAATGATCAAACCACAACATAAAGGAAGTACATTCAACCTTGACACAGTCATCAGTCACAGAAGAAGGAAATTGAGCAGAAAAATTAAAAACACCAGACATGGACTTGAAACAATGTAGTCACATGTTTCTCTTGTGGTTTTGAATGAGAAAACATATCCTCTCGAACTGATTCCTAGACGACAACCCCCCCCCCATTCCATTTCAGGACCTCCGAATATAGAGTTTTTAAAAAGGCCAAGTGTGGAGGACATCATTGGTTTTCGGAAAGTACATGGGAATAAATGGCCATGTAAGACCTAGTCACTGCTCTTTTTATTCCCTCAACAAATACCTTAATAAACATTCCTCCCCGTCCGTTGGTTTTCTGTTTAAACAGAGGCCTGGAATTACATGGAGGCTACAGAGGCCCTGGGCTCGATTTCACAAAGAGTTCAGACTGATCATAACTGCAAATCCATCGCAGTTGCTTAGCAAAGAGTGATGTCACAATACAAATCACTATGGTAATACTGATAACTCATGTTAAGATGAATCTTAGTGCTTTGTGAAATCGACCCCTGGTCTTGGCCGTGGTGCCCCTTCAAAATGTTCCTCATGTCTTTCCAAATTGTCCTCTCAAAGTGCCCTTTACCAAAAAAAAACCTTGTCCCTGCCCTTTCAAATGAGGATAATTCCAGGCCGGTAAACACACAACGGACAACCAAACTGCGTCAAATTCTTTAAAGTGACAAAAAAATGATGTTTTAATAACAATAATAATAGTTTGAGAAGCTGCAATGGGAAGGACGCAGCTACAATGTGTTCAAGCAGCAGGCATGCGAGGGCGCCTTTGGCAGCCAGCCACATCAACCAATCAATGACCATGCAGCAAAGCCCGAGATTGAAAGTGGTTGAGGGGGGAAAACCAGAGGGCCCGTAGAAAAACCCTTGTACACAAGAGAGAATCAACGCACCACAACTCTACTCACATACATGGTATGGCCTTGCCAGGAATCGAACCAGGGCAACAGTGCTGATGAGAGGCGAGCGTTTATGCACTAACCACCAATGTGTTGTCATACAATATATTTTCAATTCGCAGTTTTTATTCAGTGCTTTTCACGCCAAAGGGCTTTTCGGGATTTTTTTTTCACGGGTTTGCAGAACTGTTTGGAATATAAGACCCCTTTTACATGTAAATTTATACATGAGCACCAAGTAACGGTTTACAAAGGGTGCTGTGCCGCAAACTTCATGCAGCCAACCATGCTAGAAACACAAGGGCCAGCCCATCTTTTAACGATAATTGTACTGGTTTCTGAAAAGTTTTACAAGAAGACAAGTTCAGCATTACATTTTTTCCTTTTATTGTTACTTTATTGATTGCTTTCCCCCAAAAGAGTATAGTGTATGAATGCGAATCAAAAGAGGTTAAAACTGACAGGGTCGTGGCCGTGCGATAACGGACCGAGTCGATCCGGCCACGACCCTGCAAGGTTTTAAATGGCCATGTAAGATCAAGTCACTGCTCTTTTTATATTCCCTTAATAAATACCAATCCTGAACTTTGTCTTTAAGTATCATCTGATCACAAATCATCCCAGATGAAATGTTGGCTCAGCACGAGATAACGCCAACGACAACAAGGCTTGGTTGCGCCTCAGTTGACAATTCTCCAAAACAAACTTTTGGCAACGTACACGCATCACCAGAAAGCCATTTCCTGATTCTCGTTCGATCCCAACCTTCATGCCAGCAATCCATCGATCATGTCTGTGCTTTGTATTTTATGTGTCAAGTAATAAACTGCCTGGGTAGATTTTTAAATATATGCATGAAATTATACATCTAAAAAACAATCGAAGCTTAAATTTGTTTATTATTTTCAATTGACAAAATCCAACGAGCAAGGATTACAAACATCCAAATTAAGTGATTTTGCCAAAGTTGTTATAAACTTCCAAGGAAATATACATGAGGACATTTTTGCATCACTTCAGAAATGTCTCTAGCCAGTCAGTGACCCTAGGCCTGAGGTTTCAACTTTGATGGGGCAAGGCCAGTTCCATGTCCCTAGGGGGGGGGGGGGGAATCCCTAAAGAAAACCAGTCAGTCCACTGAAGGCTTTATTCAAGGTTTACCAAGACCAAGGAGGCAATGGAGGCTAATGATCACACAAATAAGCCTCTTTCACACTACTTGTAGATGAACTTCCAAGGAACGTTTTGCGGACCTTTTCACACTTTTTTTCTAACCCTGGCAAACTCCTGGGTATCATAGCACTTTCCTGGGGAATAGCTATACCCTGCTTGGGAGTTAGGGTCAAGTGAGTTAACCCCGGGGTTAATCGAGTTAACTCTGGGGTTAGCATATGCCAAGCGTTCATTCTTCCCACGAAAATTGCATCGACTGTGAAACGAACATCGGATGGCGATGGGGTTGAAATCCCCAGGAATTTCCTGGAGTTTTATTCCCTTGTATTTTGCTGTAATGTGAAAGGGGCTTACAGAGCACACCATGCATGATCAGGATTTCCTATTTTTAGGTCAATTACATAAGTACACAGCCACAATCATGGGTACACTTTTTGTTACAAAGACACCAAATGAACAACACATAAATATTGAGTAACTCTTTGCATCACAGATCTTGTATTCGACAAACTCAAGTTCTTTCTACTCTTCATTCACACAGCACTGGTTAATTAATTTAAAAACAACATTGAAATAGCTGTTACATCACTGGTGTTTCAAACTGTTGTTCATAACATGGACACAACAAAATGTGTACCCATGATTGTGGTTGTGCACATAACCCAAAAACTGCCCTCAGACAGTCTTTAATTACAATCCCCCCAAACCACACCCCTTTCAAAAAGAAAAAGAAACAACAAAGAGCAGTTGAACTTACTTGGTCGATGAGGTACAAATTCTTAACATACGTCCGTTCCGTGGTGAGGACCTCATACGCTTTCTTGTGGGTCTCATCCAAAATACAACTGGCTCAGGTATAACATCCTCCTACAAAGACAGGTCAATCAGATCTTAGTCAATTAGGAACACTGTTTCTAAAGGTAGGGTCGTAGATTTGGTTTTGTCAATGTAATGCTGATTTTTAGGCACAATTATAAAGAAAGATACAATAAAAGTAAACATGTGAAAGTTTCAGCGGAATAACAGTGTCTACTTGCTGAGAAAACTGAAGAAGAAAAAAAACTGTCATTGTAATTTCAGATCCATCCACAATTTGTGGGTACCAACCGCATCTCTAGCCACAGCATTCATGACTGGACACCAACCCTCAGAATTCTGAGAAACGATTCACACATGAAAAGTTCATATTATCAACAGCTGCAGTGCTTCTCACAAAGTAACTTTTTTATGGTCATAAATTTTTGGAGTATTTACCAATCTATGACCCTACCTTTGAAAAATTTCTCATTTCTTCTCATTCTATAACAAAAATCCGCTGGAAAAGCTTTGCTTATGCTTACAGCTCCGTTCATGAGTACATCAATTTGTTACAAATCTGCCTAAAATTCCAAGAGACCCTCCCAAATCTCCCAAAATATTACACTCTATGGTGACTCAGCACCTGAATGTTTGGACAAAATAAACGATCGGCAATTCTTGTGAGAGCCTGCAAGTCAGACAACTACCTGAGTCTATAATTTTGATTATTTTAGGACTGTTTATTTTATTATAAAAAATAAAAAATGCTCAAGAGGGCTTTGTAAAATAACCTTCTGAAAATCTTGCATTCTACAAACTTGATTCCCTTTCATTTCTGTTAACAATTAAGGGCTGAATAATGATTTTGATTGATTGAAACATTGTTTATGTTACAGGTTTTCAATATAATGTGGACCCCCTAAACAGGTGTGCCTAGGAATGGATGTATCTGTAATATGCCATGTGGTGGAAGTGTGTGAAAAATGCATTGTAAACTGAAACATAATCATGTTACATTAGAAACGGGAATCATAAATCTGGTGTTCTTATTCATTTGTTTGACCAGATATGATCTGAATTCTTTCTTACCTATAACAAATTCCAAGTTTATCAAGTCGCAAAAAACAGATATGCAATATGTCATTTTAACCTTCTTAAAGGGAAGGTCTACGATTGGTAATCACTCTAGAAATTAATGGCAATAAAAACTTACTTAGTTCACAATCAAGCGATCCCAAAAACCAAAGGTATACTTTGCCTTGAATAGACTGTGCAAGTCTCGTGCATATTCGAACTTGGGACCCGTTAAAGTGGGTGAGTTTGTTTTGTACACACATTAAAGCAATTTGCATGGGACCAAAGTGTTCGCACACGCGCAAGACTTGCCTGGTCTATGACCACTGGTGTTAAATTTAGTGTCTTATGTTCAGTAGTTTATCCTTGCATCAAAGTAATTGTAACTTTTACTCTTCAGTTATTCATCCTTGTATTACTACAGTATTACTACAGATTTACAGTAGATTTAATTTTTGCCATTTTTTTTTTTTTCTTTCTCAAATTTAGTTAATTTTTGTAACTGTCCTTGCATTGATGCAATCTGCAGCAAAGCAGACCTTCAAACCATTCCTGTCATTTTCAGCAATCAATTTTCAAACCATCGGTTTCTCTTTGTTTAACCCCAAAATTGTTCTATAAAAATTGACCCCGTCAGCTTCCCTTGTGGTTTATTACTTGATATCATTGTTGTTATCAAAAGATATTCAGACCACCACATTGCTGATTCCTGTGATCAATGAAACTTGAATTGATGTGCAATTCCTGACAGAGTAAAACTACTACTGTTAACTTTTTTTCCAAATTCCATTGCGTTACATTGATTATAGATGCACTTCAGTTGTACATGTGGGCAAACACTTGTGAACTGCTTTCCACCGCGTCATGTTCTTTTTTGTATTACTGTTCATCTTTGTAAATGTGGGCTTCCACTTGGTTCCTTGTGGGATCCAGGAAACCATGGAGCCGTTGTGTCCACAATGTTTCTTTGCCTTTCCTGTGCCCCTGGGAGAGATTCTTTCCAATGTGATTTTAATTTTTTTTTTTATTTCAAGCAAATTATTGATAATAAATTCGATGTAACTTTGCCTTTGGCAACCCAATCGAATGTTTCTAATAAACCATGACTAATAATAATATAATGAGGGACTACCCTTTAGTAAAAAATAATAAACATTTATGTAAATAAGATACAACCATAACTTTTATCTTACAAGAAAAAATACGAGCAAATCTGCAAAGACTGTCTCACATCTGTTCGTGCTGAACAGCTTCTCCGAGGTCAAATTCAGTTTTGTGATGCACTCATTTTCCAATAGATAGAGTCCTCATGAAAGTGGGGGGAAAAGTTACAAATTTCTAGCCTCACATTAAAATGTTGTTAAATGTCACTGATTTGAGACTCTTTCAGGGCACAATTTAAAACATGATGTCATCGAACATTTAAACAAATTGGGTATGTACATCCAAAAGAGGAATTTTCGGGCCAGCCAAAGGGTCAAATTCAATGCCATTTTGATTGCATACCATGGAAATTTAGGCATGAAATGAAATTTTCCGTACAAAAAATGTGCAGACCATAAATTCAAAATGTGACGTCATTGAACGTTTTTGGATTTTGACAAAAGTTGCACTTGAAGGGTATCAAACACAGTGGCATTTACGCCATTTTCACTTGAGGCTAGAGACTTGTCATTTTTTCCCCCAATATCTATCTACCAGAAAACTGAACTTTGCAGCCCTCTTTAATTTATTGACCTCCGTACAGCATATTCATGGTGATGCTTACAGCGGAGACATCTGCACCTCCAGCCCACTGAAATCTGCACTTAATAGAGGGCAGGATTCTGTGGTAAGCAGAAACCAGTAGGCATAGGGCCCAATTTCTTTTCTGCTTAGCTAAAATTTGGGTATTTTGGCTGGTAACCCTATTCTGGTAGTCAGAATTTGTTTGTCCTTTTGTGCCTATAAGCAGCTCTATGAAACTGGACCCAGGTCATTTGTCTTTTGTTTGATCGTCCAAATCCAAAGCATGCCTAGTGTTTGACCAGAGCATCACTAAACTCACCAATCTGTCCTCGGAAGCATCCGAGTCAAAGTCAGACTCAGTCCCGATTGGCTCGTCGTCCGAGTCCTCGGCAAAGTCCGAGTCCATCGATCTCATTTGCTTCCTCAGAATTCGCCGTGACATCCTCCGGTCTCTAGTCCGGACTTTCCTGTCCTGCCCCACGAGATCACTGTGCATGAGGACGCCCGAGTCCCCGCTGGACATGCCGCCAGAGTTCCGCAAGACAGCCGGCCCGTTGCCGTTGGAAATCTTCCTTGATTTCGCGGTCTTATCCACGTCCGGGATGGGTATAATGGCGTACGGTCCATCCTTATTGTTCGGATCTTCCGTTGGAGACGTCCTCCTGACCCTGTCTCCGACTGGAGGTGTATCCTTCCCCGGCTTTTTCGTCTTCCCGACGTTCTTTGTCGCCGAATTGTCTTCGTGAACCTCCTCCCCGAAGAACTGTTCCAGCTTCTTGGAGGACCTGTTTAACTTTGGGATGGCCGTGTCCGGCGGCGAGGGCGCCTCCGAGCAAACATCGTCATAGATGTTGCTGCTATCCATGGGTGGTTGTCTTGGAGGGTCGAATTTGACCGCGTTATGTCTCTTGGGACTCACTGGTTTGGGGGTTACATTGGGCTGGCTGTTTTTTCCACTTGGTGTGGCGTTATTCCCCGCTGGTGGTTTCTTTAAGATCTGAGGCTTATCAGGAACCGGTGGTTTCTCAGCTGAAAGAAAACAGACCATTATTTCCTTATTGTCTTTTAAAATCCTGTTCCAAACATTAAAGGCATAATGCAATAAATGTTGACCAATTATTTTCCACAGTATCACAAACAATAATGACAAATATCAATCGACAATGAAACAAATACAAGAACATAAGCTTGCTAGATAAGATTTGAAGAAATAGATTCCCAAAACAATTATGATACTGCCGGGTAATGTTCACAAACACACAATGAGATGCGATAAAATAAATGTTAATTCAACGATGGAGGTCCATGGTTGAGTCATCAAAGGACAGAATGTAATACATGAAGCAGGTCTCAACCACATGAATTTTGTATGTAAGTAGCATTTCTACTTTTTTTCGGATAGACAAAGTGAGAAGATTAGTAGGCAGTGTTTCTATCAAAGACTAGATTTATTTCAATATTACAACTTTGTAACTCCAGAAAAAGGCTTACAGTTTAACAATTTTGTTTTACCACATGCCAATGTGTGATAAGCACTGTATACTCATTGCTTCTACCCAACCCCCCCCACCCCAAGTCCTGTGGAAACCAAAGCACAGTCATACTACTTGGGTGGGATTCGAACCCACGACTCATGCACCCAAGAGCTGATATCTTAACCACTAGACCACTGAGCGAGTTCTGTGGTTCAAATCCTGTAACTAACAGCGGTTATTGCGAACAGGGATAAAGAATAACAATTTTGTTTTTGCAAATACAGTTTGTTTTAAAACTTAGGTGGCAACAGAGGTACTGTGTAAAATTCACCCTTCTAAAAAGTTCATGCTCAAAAGTTCAAAAGGATTTGAAAGTAAATAATTATAATTTTAATGCGCAGTTCTTATAAAGCGCTTATAAAGTTCTTATATCACACCCGATGGACGTCTCAAGCGCTCATAATTTTTTTTCTACAAGGTATGTGTGAAGCTACAAATGTATCTTCGATTTTTAAGACCCGTTTATTTACATAGCACCATGTATGGTTTACAAAGTGCTGCAGCGCAATCTTAAACTAACCATACAAGTAAACACCTTCTCTTAACGATAAGTGTACTGCCAGGTTCTTGTACATGCATTACACAAAACACAGGACCTACGACTTTACGTCCCATCCGAAGGACAAAGCAATGATGGTTTAAGTGTCTTGCTTGAAGACGCAAGTGTCAAGACAGGAACTCGAATCCACACTCTGCTGATCAGAAACACCCGAGCTTGAGTCCAGTGCGCTTGACAGCTCGGCCACGGCACACCACAAGTACAGGTAATATCTCCCGCGAAAAGCATCTACAACCAACCTCGTTCCCAGTGGTGTGTGAGAGATCTTGCCACGCCATTTTATTCAAGAATGTCTTACTTGATCATAACCTCTGGAAGTGTGACTTTGAAATTATTGGGTAGTTTAACTATTCCTGTGGCCAATCCACTCTACATATTACGTGCTCAAAATGGTAGCCCACAAAAGAGGCATCAGGACATAGGGCAACTGGTCCCCTCTCATTATTCTCTGATCGTGTGACATGTCTTTACACTGTACGCAGTTTAGGGTGACCGTGTAAAAACACGATTCATTTGAAGTGGATTGCGTCCAAACACTTGCATTTTGAAACGTGCGTACTAAGCGCACTACAAGCGCTCGACAGTTTCTAACAAATGTGCGCGCAGAGCAGTCACTTTTGGCTTTTCAGTGACTTCCCTTCCAGGGGTTAGTGACAAGAGGTATCGATATGGCGCACTGCCCACAGGTAGTCTGGTCTGCACCAAGTCTCATACCAGAGAGAGTCAAAATGAAAGGTTTTCCTAATTCTGTAGGTTTTGTATAATTGTTACAGATTAATATTTCATGGAAAACTTTTAACCTTGTCCACATCATGATACTGATGAGGAAATACATGACAAAAAATATTACAGTGATGGCAGGGCTGTTTATATGCCACTGATCATTCCGACAAAGGATTTTTAAAAACTGCCAAAACTAACAAGCATTTGCTAACAAGCAATTCCTTCACAACAGACTCCATCGAGCCTTGATGTACATCACAGCATGTAGCAATCCAAGATAAGGGAACAGCCAGGCAATGTAGACATAATTAATTTGCACCAGGGATAAAGAATAATATGTTGGGGTTCTAACTAAACACCGACCTGTGATAAGCATTTGTATATTCAGTGCTTCCCCCCACCCCACCCCCCCCCCCCCCCCGGTCCTGTGGGGAAACAAAATGAATGTAATGCTTGTAAACATGTTTGGGGAAAAAAAACAATCACAGATCACATTTTTAATGGTTTTGGCTTGGGGCAAGTTTGCAAGTAAGTTTGTTCACATAAACTATGGCTTCTGATGACTGGCACCCCAGACAAAAAGATATTGACAAAATAGGGACATTACCAACATTAGGGCTAGATAGCTCAGTTGGTAGTGCGCTGGCATAATCTGGAGGTCCCAGGTTCAAGTCCTGCTCTAGCCGACAGCAAAAATTTCAACTCAAAATTATTTAAAACTCACCCTGTCAGTTTCACTTGTGGTTTATTTCTTGATATTCGAAATACAAAGTCGCATCACCCCTTAAGGTGATCCGTTTCCTGCCGCTTCCCAGGTTGTACCGTTAACTTGGGTGTGATTCCTGGATATACGACAGTTACAGGTTGTCATGGCTTCTGACTGGCACCCCCGAACAATGATAATGGACAAGATAGGGAGACCGCCAACATTAGGGCAAGATAGCTCAGTTGGTAGAGCTTTTGAACGTCATACAAAAAAGTAAACTTCTGGCTTTTCTTTTAACATGCATAACCAGAAGAAACCAGGAAATAGAGTTTTAAAAAAATATAAATTCTGGATCAGTTACAGTCTATAGCATGCAACACATAATGAGTGCACAATACATTTCAACTTTAAAGGCACAATGTAGCCTATATTAGACTTAGACTGAGTTTTTTTTAGAGTGAGTAAACTCACTCATATAATCAAAGCTTCAACTGAGAAATATCAATGTTTGTATTAAATTAACTTTTGGTATGCAATTTTTTTTGTTGACCCACCCATTTACCCCAATTTGTTTATGTTTAAGGTATTAAAATGCTTGATGCAGCTTCAAGCCAAAGCCCCAGTTTACCGTAAGGTTCGCGTCTTTTGGAAACTATTTATTCACAAATCGAAGGTCAGAATGATGCCCCTATTTAAGCGGGTGAAACTTTAAGCAGGGAAACTTTGAAAGACTGCTCTCCAAGTTCAACAGAACTTGAAAGAATTCACTGTGACTCAATCCCACCCCTTCTTTATAGGAAAAGGGGGTGGTTGAATTTGTAATAATTAAAAGTAAAATTAAAATTTTCAGTTATTTGCTTTGATTCCACTTACCTACCCACACACACAAATCAAACTTACATATAAAATATGAAAATATAAAATAAAGTGGTCTATTTTCATCGGGGGGGGGGGGGGGAGACCCCCAAAATGCTGAAAAATTTATTTCAGTAACTTTTGTGCACTTTTTCATTATGTGATTATTTCAATTTGCAAATGAAAATAAGGAATCTAGAAATGGAGGAAATTGCGTTGGAAATTCGACGTGGCAGCAGTTCAAGTGGTGTGAACTTCAACTTTAAAAAGAGGAAGTGTTTGGATTCAAAATTGTTTGGCCCCCTGTTGATATTTTTCTTGATAATTACCAATCCTGTTTTGAATCTTTTCGTTGTGAAAATATGTTTAAACAATTAAGGCTTTGTAATCCACACATAGAATTCGATTGAATTGCCATTCAGTGTTTAAATTAGAGGTGTGGACGAGCCGTTAAATGTTTGTCGCCCTCAGGTGGTTACACTGCTCTTGCGATCTTGCTTCTGACTACTGTCCCATTTAACCCTTTAACACGTTGACTGCCGGTCATATATTCGTAGGGCATTCCCATTTGCCAAGTGTGGTGCGCGCATACCAAATAGGTACTATACACACAAAAAATTTGAACATACACATTCTAAGGATGCATGTCCTCGCCACTGCCAGAAGCGTATGTGAATTGCGCTCTCAGTGATGCCAGTGTATTTGAATAACAATACAAAGCCCTTTCATTCTCTACGAGTAAACTCGTAGAGGCAGAATCCGCTACACCTGTTACTACGAATATACTCAACAGTCAACATGTTAAACTCAACCCTTTTTTTGAGAATTTATGTGCTCATAATTTTCATTTAATCGATTGATTTAATTCTCATAAACCTGTTAACATTTTACACCACTATAAAACTTACATATAGGGCTACATTTATATCTAATTGTTTACCTCCCACGAGGTTTTGGGAAAAAAAACTATGGCAACTTTTCGATTTCATATTTTGTTTAATTTATCGGTCACGGATGACCGATTTTACATAGGGTCGAGTTGAAAGGGTTAACAACTTGTACAACCTGAATGTTGTACGTATTCATTTATGCACGCTGTGTACGTAGTACATTATTACGGATGCCAAAGCGGCCCATGAGACTGCCTGGATGAGTCCATTGTATCTGAAGGTGGTAAAAAAAAAATTAAATGTTGAAAAAAAACCACTGAATTTTTTACACTGGAGAGCATTTGTAAAAGAGTTTCAGTTTCTTAACTGCTTCAGTAATTTAATAGTTTAATAAAATAATATATACTAAGCGTTGACATTTACTATGTATCTGTTTAAGATGTGTCGGTTGCCTCAAAAACACGACTAAATAATACCCTCGGCAAATGTCTGCTCAGTCCGTCAACCGATCGATATATGTTTACGATTGTAAAGATAATAAAAAATTATACGGTGCCTACATTAATTTTACAGATAAGCTTCAAGTCGCAAAATGCCATCAATTATTTCTTAATAAGTTACGCATACCTCGCTCTATGGTACTAAGTACTTGTCATGACACATGCTTCAATCACTGTGTGGGTTAACGAGATGTGTCGACTCATCCTAGGATGACTCCATACCCTCTGTACAAAATGTATTGCTCATATTCGTGTAGGCCTGATGTTTGAATATTTATAGATTTTTACAAAACTGACCAATCAGATGCTTCCGTACGATATTGGCTGAACGACCCGTAGGCCATGCACAAACCGCATTCAATCTGTACAAGTTATTAAATGGGACTGAAGTCACAAGAGTAGTAATCCCACGCGGAGCAGCAGTCTTGCGCGAGTTTTGTTGCGAGAGAGCCGTTGACGCTATCACCGCGACAAACATTTGACGACTTGTCCACAAGTGTATGTTTAAAGACACTGGACACCTTTGGTAATTGTCAAAGACCAGTCTTCTAACTTGGTGTACATCTCAACATATGCACAAAAAAACAAACCTGTGAAAATTTGAACTCAATTGGTTGTCGAAGTTGCGAGATAATAATGGAAGAAAAAACACCCTTGTCACACAAGTTGTGTGCTTTCAGATGCTTGATTGCTTGATTTCGAGACCTCACACGTGAGGTCTAGAAATCAATTCAAATATTTTACTTCTTTCTCAAAAACTACATTACTTCAGAGGGAGCCGTTTCTCACAATGTTTTATACTATCAACAGCTCTCCATTGCTCATTACCACGTAAGTTTTTATGCTAACAATTATTTTGAGTAATTACCAACAGTGTCCAGTGCCTTTAATTCAGGAAATCAGTAATATACCCAAGGCTATTGGCATCGAGTTCATAAAGTATAATTTTTCAGGTTAAGAGTGAAACAGAAAGAAAGCATTGTATGTGTTCCAAGGCATTCGCTTGTGTACCGATCCAAGTTTCAGAGAAAGTTATTCAAATGAAAATCCCCTTTTGTTTCCGGTTAAATTTAAATCAACAATCAGTTTGAGGTTAATTTTCATACCTGTATTACTTTGATTTTTTAACTGTTATTTATTTAGGTTTAAAGAAAAGCTTGGATTTATCTTAATTTATAGTTTTATCTGCGACCTCCGGATTAATGTGCCAGCGCTCTACCAACTGAGCCATCTATCCCTTATGTTGGCAGTCTCCCTATTTTTGCAAATGTCTATGTTTGCCCTGATGTTTCTGGCAGTGGCTGCTAAGTGCGCCACCGCACCTCGTAAACCCTTACAAAGGTGCTACATAAATCGGTCTCATATTTCATAAGCATTTCAAATACCTGTCTTTAAAATATTTCTCTTTGTTCAAGCGCCTTGAGTACCTTATTGGTCGATGCTTGTGCTATATAAGACTCCAGTATAATTATCCCTATAGATAAGGGGACAAAAAGCATTGCAACTTATGTTCAACAATCCCGGCCAAAATGCTTGGGGCCACCTGACAATAAACATATACCCTTCCCCGTTCCCTGCTCCCCCACGCCCAATGTTATAATCACTTTAGATTTATTTGTTCAGGATTCTTTTCCCATTTAAAAAATTTGATTAATAGGCTTTCGAGTCACAGTGGTTTGGTTCACTGTTATCAATCCTGGCCATTTTTAGAACGAGTTTTGTCGTACCATCCGATTCCAATAGTTGTCATTGCCTCTGTGTTTCTGATCCATTACATCATCTGTATAATGGAATTCCAGTGACAAATATTACTTTCTTATATTGTTGCACATTAGTTGAAATATCCGCCGAATAAACCATAATAATGAGCATAAAATAATAGTAACCCAACCCAGCTGGAGCACTTACTGCCCAATGAGAGTCAACAATTATGCGGGGGGGGGGGGGGGGGGTGGTTCGGGGAGGGGGGTGGTGGGGGGGGGTGGTTCGGGGAGGGGGGAACCAATGAGTTATTGACCGGAATTGTAGCATACTTCCAAAGAGCATCAAGGATGATCACGTCACCCGTTGATGCGACCTTGTCCTACATTACTATGGCTAGCTCCTCTCAGTGAATTTCCAGGAACATCCCATTTGCCCACTCCTTCCTCCTCCCCCCCTTTTTCCTTGTCATCTTCTCGTCATCAAGGTTGACTCAAGGTTTTTTGTAAGGCCACGTGTATCCACACAACCACGGGGACGGACACTCCCAGACGTTTAGTATTTTGCTGGCTTTGTTTGTCGTTTGTCCGTGAATTGTTAACTACATGATATTTCTTGACAGTATTTTGTTCTGAAGCTCAACAAGGTATTTGCATGACTACCTGTCAGTGTCATATCAAGGTAAAACATTTTAGGCCTACAGGATGAGAATAATTTGTGCACATTTTGGACATTAACAATCTACCCAAGATTTGAAGCTTTGCATGGTGAAGATAAATCTAACTAAAGGAAAGACCAACTAGGCTTTAATGTCAAAAACATCTCTACCTGTCCACAGGTCTAATAAAAGGGGCTTGAAATTTCTGGTTTCTAATTGTTTTTCTTTAAAAAAAAAAAATAGAAAAATTCATGGTCTGACATTTTGACCTAGGTAGCAGAGTCTTTCTCGAAGGCTAACAATTAACACAACACACCCTCCTCAAGAAAGACTCTGCTAGGGTCGAATTGCCAGGCCATTAATTACCATTTTTTGCATTTTTACCATAGGTCCTTTTGGCTGGTGAGCAGCTTGCAAAAGCGAACTATATTTTGTTAAATATATTATGTGGATTGATTGGTATAAATGCCAAAAATAGTTGCTGGCCTGACAATTCGACACTAGCACGAGTCTTTCTCGAGGATGGTCTGTTGTGTTGTCATACAGCCTTCGAGTGCAGTCGAAACGTCAGGCCATAAACTATTTTTTGTGCGTTTAGACCATAGGCCCTTTTGTTTGGTAAGCACCCGCTTTTTAAAATGTAGATAGGCCCCCCCTATATTCTTCTATATCTGATGAAATTTATGGCCAAATAAATAAATAAATAATAATTATAATCTCCTGAAGGAAGAAATAATACAGTGAAATAGAAACAAACTAAAAGCACATTTTAAATATTTCCCTTCATATTTTGTTTGTCCTTCAACCGAACCACACACTTTACCCTAAAAGTGTATTATCCATAAAACTTGTTTTAAACATCCAAAAACAATAACCTAATTTATTATTATTGCTATCATTACTATTATTTAATTTCCCTTCATTTCTCTCCCCAGAATTAAATACGTTACACAGCTAAATAAACAAAAATTCTAAAAAACAGTCACTAAGTGAAACGAAATCACTAAAAAAACTTAAACAGATGTGCAGAAGGGCAGACTGAGGAGGAAAATGTTTTCAAAAAAAGATTATTTAACCAAAATGTTCCGTCTGCCAACAAGATTATCTCTAACACTTTCTGACAAACAAGTATCATACACAAGAAAATTTAAAAACCTTAACAGTTCAAAACTTTTTAAATTGTATGACTATTCTCCAATAACACCCCCCCCCCCCCCCCCGACAAGAAGTTGCACCAATAAATCATGCCTTTTCCTTGGAGGTAACCTGAGCTCATTCCTGAACGAAATTCCACAATCTCCAAGCAAAGAAATTCTGCCTATTTTCAGATCTCTCTGTATAAACTGTATTTTTCCCATGCAGGGGGAGGGGGAGGGGGTGATGCATTCCTCCCCCCCCCCCTCTGCCTTAAAATCCCAAATGAGATTGAGTTATGCCAAAATTGCCATTCACATAAATCAAAACTATCGTCCAGCCTGTTGTACAGTGCAGCGGGTGACTCAGCCTGAACCCCCCCTAGTGAAACATTCCCTTGCCAAATTTAGATAAATATAAGTGAAGGGAAGCAAGCCGCACACATACAATCCCGGCAAAATAAATCCACTATTCACTCGCAAAACCGTTGACAAGAAAATCATCCAGAAATGAGGACGGTGTATGGGGAGGGGGGGGGGGGCCTCTGTAAAAAGATTGTGTACTTACACGCCGGTAGCCTGCCTCTTGTCCCAGCCACCCTACGCATTGTAAAGTTATTCCAGATCCACAGAAAGAAAACATCCAAGGGAAAAATCCACAAGAACCCCGAGACAGAGACAGACAGAGAGAGAGAGAGATGTTCACTTTGAGATCGACTCTAGCCCAACTGAATCTGTTGAGTACGGTTGTTTTGTGTACACAGTCAGTTGACACCGAGGGCTCCGTGTCTTTTAGCTTTCACATTACTAGTAAGTTATAGGTTCAGTAGCGGGAGTAGCAAGTTCAGTGCATATTATACGTAGTGAGTAAGGTGATGGTATCACCACACTATAAACCGCAAGCTGCTAACTACTCTACGTCTCTGTGTGTGTACACTCTACATCAGATCTGGGCATACGATATGATTACTCACACAGCCATCATCTAATCCCAAGGCAACAGCTTTTTTTTTCCCCCCAGTTTGGGACAGCCCGTTATCTTATCTCTGTAACTTTATTGTCTACTACTGATACTGATATACCCTCTCCAGACCTTATTCATTACTGTTAGCTCAGGGGTGAAACTTGAGTGTGCACAAGGGGTGGGGGGTATGCATTAGACTGTGAATGGGGGAGAGGGACAGGGGGGGGTATTATATGGCTTTGGTGTAAACAGGGTCGTTGGACCACATTTTAATGTTGTCTAGTGGATACAATCTGACGTGAGCTAATTCATTGATTAGTGTTGAACATGCGCGGAATGTGAGTGTGACAAGGGGCGGGGTTAAAGCACACGTCATGGAGGGGTTAATGGTTCTTAATTCAAAGACTGCGGATGGGGAGGGGACTTAGAAATGGGGGTGGGGCAATGATGGATGTGACCCCAGTGAAATATCAAAGGTCTTACTCATTGTCTATTTGATACAGTTATGACATCACATTGTAGACAGTTCATAGTAGAAATTAAGGCTATTGGCATGTCTGATAGATCTTGGTTGTGTGAGTGCGTATGCATGTGTTGTGGGGGTGGGGGGGGGACATGAATGAGAATGGTGATAGTTGAATTGAATTGAATTGAAATGGTTTATTGATTAAAAAAACGTCATCGCAGCCAGAGGCTGAATTAAGACAATTTTTACAGATAAAAAAGTATACAAAAACTAAGGAGAAGCAAAGAAGGGTAAAGGGGGGGGGTAGTGGGGGTTTATGAAGGTGGGGTCAAGATTGGTTTGGGGTACGTGGTTCAACTCCAATTCTATACCCATTGTATCACCACAGAGAGCAACATTTTTACTTGGAAGGGTTAACAAAAAGACTTACTGATGAAAGGAAGTACCTCATACTAGGGGTGAGGAACACCCTAGTGGACGCCAGAGGAGACAGTGGGGGGGGGCGTCTTAAGACAGATATCTGCTATTAATAAAGACCTCATCCGAGAGATTGAAACACATGAGGATGAAGAAGACACTAAACCCAACCACAGTAGGATGTGGGTGTTTTTTGTTAATGCTGGAGGAGGGGGGTCATCTGGGTGGGGTCACTTTAGGTTCAACTCTTTTGTCTGAGGATGATGCGTGTGCCTCATGACTATGAAGCACTGTGAGAGAGAGAGAGAGTACATTGATTGGTCTTTGAAAGAGTACATTAAGTCCCATATTCCCTAAGTTTTCAGGAAGACAGCCAACCAGTGGAAATTGGCATTAAATTCGTTGGACATGATTCAGTGAAAGCAGCGCAGAAGTTCAATGTTCTGTTGGGGATGTTGTTGTGCACAAATTTGTATCACGCTTATTTTGTTTGCGGCATTTGAAACATAAAACCAGTGATTTTGGGGGCTATTTCCTTGACTTTGACCGCATCAGACAGAGACAGTTCTCTTGAGGATTTCTTACCGGTGTGAACTTCATAATCAAAGAGCTTTTGCATTGCAAAAAATAATCCAGCATTTTTTGTTTAAATTACCAATCATTGTTTTTGAGAAGCACACATTAATTCTCATTCACTGCTTTCAATATGAACACACAATACAAGCAACCTATGACTTTTTCATCAGATTTCTAGTGACAACAACAACATGCTCTACAGTGACAACAACAACATGCTCTACAGTGACAACAACAACATGCTCTACGGTGACAACAACAACATGCTCTACAGTGACAACAACAACATGCTCTACAGTGACAACAACAACAGTGAGCTTCCAGATTGAAGCTAGTAATAGTAATTTTTATCTGATAGCTACAAATCCTGACTTTACTTTAGTCTTAAAGTGTCACAACACATCACATGACCATACTGAGTTGAGTGTCTCGATCATTTCCTCAAAGTGACTTGGCAACAGAGGGCGCCATTACTTTGCGTGATAGCCAATCAGATCACACGATTTATGATCTGTGCACCACGAATCCCTTGGGTACAACCGAAATGAATGACAAACTTCAGAGGCATAAGCACCGAAACAAAATTTGACTAATTACAGAAATATGAAATCAGTAAAACACAAATATTCTCAAATCAAGTAAACAAGTTGCCCACAAGTTAATCGTTTTGCCGAACAAGACGATTAACACACAAAAAAGAGATGTTTACGGTTGTAAACCCCATGGCTGCACCAATCATATTAATATTTACAATTCTTAATAAGCACTCTAGCACACCGAAGGCGTCTCAAAGCGTGTATTTTTTTTAAAATAGATGTAGAATCATTATACTAAGTGAACTAAGTGAGTTGTCCAGACTTTTCCAACTCGTCACATTTTAACTCACAATGTCAGGATGATGATTGTGCCCATTCAATTGTACATACCTCTCCTACTCCTGCCGATAGGTGGCGCTCTCTAATGAGACAACTCGACTCAATAATCGAAGGTGTCAAGTTGTGGCCGAAACAAAATTTTGAAAGTCAGCTTTGATCTTGTGCTTATCTTTAGTGAAAGATAAACACAAGATCAAAGCAGACTTCCAAAAATTTGTGTAGTCAGTGTTTCTAGAAATTTTATTTCATTTCCATCAGTTTGTAATAATTTTCAGCACAAATTGGTTGGCATTATCAATTGCTTCGTCCTTCCGATGGGACGTAAACCCGTACGTCCCGTGTGTTTTGTAATGCAGGTTAAAAAAAACAGTACACTTATCGATAAGAGAAGGGGTTTGCCACGGTGTTTTCTGATATGGTTGGCTGCAGATTGCACCACAGCACTCTGGTGTTTCTGTTCAGCAGAGTGTGGGTTCGAGTCCCTGCGTCCTTCCGTTCGGACGTAAAGCCGTTGGTCCTGTGTGTTGTGTAATGCACGTAAAAGAACCCAGTGCACTTATCAAAAAGAGAAGGGGTTCACCCCGGTGTTCCTGGCTTGAGTGGCAGCATATTGCGCCACAGCACCATGTAAACCATTACATGGTGCTATGTAAAGGAATAGGTCTAATACCTCAAAACGTAGCTTCACAATACCTTGCAGGAAAATACTGAATGTTGAAGCGCCTTGAGCGTCACTGAGTGACGGGTATGAGCGCTAAACAAGAAGCCACTATTATATTTTTTCTAAATATTTCCGTGTCTGCCAACTAGAGAGGAGTCTCCTCCACAGAAACTTTCTTTCTTTTAGGCAATTCGTCAGGCTCTAGCTGGCTCAACTCTTTCCTTTTGCCCACAATTCCTTTGTTATTTTTTAGGTAAAAAGTACTTTTATACTTACCAGATAAATTAAATAAAGATAAACATAAACATGAATGTGTACAAATAAAATGCAAGGGCATTCCTAAATTGCTGCAAAAAAAAGGTTTTTGTTTCCTTTTTTTTGTTTGTTATTTTTTGTGCATGTTATGAAGACAACGCAATAAGAATAATGACAAATCTAACTTCATAGTTCCTGGTGACTGTGACATGAATTATGCATGAAGATGAAGCTGAAAGAAGGAAATGAGGAATGGAATAAAAGATAAACGAATCCTGATATGACACCGTACCGTCAACAAACAAAAGAGAAGTGAAATTAGCAAAGCGGACTTTTGATCAAGAAGACCATCCAGTTGCACTTTCACCAAGAGCTGAACACCAGAAATACCCGCACTCAAAGTCTGACAACTAAATATTCTGTTAGCCTTTGAGAAAGACTCTGCTTAAGTCGAAATGTCATTAGCAGGTTTTTTAGCATTTATACAATAGTATAAATACTTGTCGAATCAGACGTCTGATTCGACAAGTATTTATACTATATGTTTCCTTTTTGCAATGAGAACACAGTGGATAAATACAAACTACGATCAGGAAAGAAACTGGAGCTTGTCATACCCAAGTGTAAGACAGAACGCTACAAAAAGATCTGCTATTCCTTCACTTGTTATAATTTTAAAGTGACTTCGTATAATGTTTGTTTTGTAATGTCTTTGGCTTCTTTTGCCCTTTTTTTTGGGGGGGGGGCCTTTTATATTGCTAATTTTACTGTATATAGCATTTTTGACATTTGTAAATTTGATTTTTTGTCGGCCTCTGGGCTGCTTTAACTCAAATGTTGTTACAAGAAACCATATATCTAATAGCCCATTTCGGTCGGTAAGCAACAGCTAGTAGCTCAATTTTCTCATCCGCTACAAACTGCAGACTGAGTTGCCACCATTTTGGTCTCATTAAACTGTGGCGCACTGAAGCTCGTTACTTTGCAACGGTCTGTGCGAAGTGACATGCACGCATAGAACACGTGTCCCACATGAGTTCCGCTTACCAAACTTTCGTAGCATTTTTTTTTAAATACTGTACTTTGTTCTGGATGAGAAATGGATGATGTGGATGTTTTCTAATACCAAAGGGTCAAGAGCACTAACTATCTTTCCAGCGATTACTAAATTCAGAAAAAGTAGGTTTCACTAATGTGTCATTAATTTTTTAGGACGAATAAAAAAAATTACCATCCTTTGGTTTTCAATTTAACAACAGCCTGCAAAAATGTAATCGAATTAGGTGGTCATTAAAAGGTAGGGAAATAGATTGTTTTTTGCCAACAAAATGCTGATTTATGAGCAAAATCATCAAGAAAGATACACATGTGAAAGTTTCAGCTGAATACAGTGTCTACTTATTGAGAATACAGCAAAAAAACTGTCGCGGTACTTTCATCGATCCATCCACATTGAGCGAGGTGACGGCGGGTACCAACACGTTGGTACCAACCGCATCTCTTGGCCCCGGCATTCACAAACGGACACCGCAGATATTTGAATCTCTGAAACCCACCTTAGGAGATCCAAGACTTTATCTGACACACTCTCATTGGTTTCTAATCAACGGGAGCATTTCAGATGAAATCATTTCACAGGATGCTAACTACCATTACCATCTTTATAACAAGGAAGGCTTCCGATAGAAATTACAACATTTTTTTTAAGGGGGGTGGTCTTTTCCAAAGTATGACCCAACCTTAAAAGAAAACAAAGAAATCTTCTTCTTTTTTTCAGGGATGTTTACGTAGTGACCCTCAAAGAATGCAATGGCGATTTGGGGGGGGGGCTTCAAATGTTATTTCCTTGCCTTTGACAGTATTTCAGACAGAAATATTACTCTGGAATACCAACACTTGAATTTTCAGATTGGAAACTAATCAATTTTGTTCTTTAAAACTACGTTTATCAGGTCAGTTTTTTTGTCTTTATAGATACCAATGATGGGCATCTTTTGGGGAATTAATTAGACATGTCCAAGTCTTCTAACGTCTTTAGGCTCTTTGCTTACGTGTTTGTTGAGGCTCACTGGAGACCTTCAGGGCTTTCTGGAACAACCCACGGGCGTTGCTGATACTGGTGTTTGGGATTATATCGTCGTGCAAGCTGGAACGTCGCCGCTGGATTTGAGGTACCTGTATCTCATCCTGCAGCAACAACGGGTTCTGGCTCAGCGGGATGACGGGTCCCTCAAGAGACGTAGGTGAACCGCCCTCGGTGCCTGCCCCTAGAAATGATGACATTTGGGGTGGAATTTGACATTGAATGAGCATCAGCGATGATGAAAACCAGTGCCTTGAAAAGAGACTTTTTGCCATATGCGAGTTAGTAAGGCAGGATTTGCAGTTATGATGCCATGCAGCAGTCAGTATGCACTAGTATATGTCCAAACAACCATTCAATAACTATAGGAAATGTCCACCACAAACAGCTTTATGCCAGGATCAAGGAAATGAACACAGGTGGGAAGTACTATGGGATGTTGACACGAGGTCATTGTACCACATTCGCAACCAACCAACCCCCCCCCCAAAAAAAAAAGATACTATATAGACTGTCACACATTGTTACAGACCACAGGAAGTTTAAAGATAAACCATAACACACGGGGTAAAAAAACCTCCAACATGTATCTGTGTGTTCTATCTGTCCTTACTCTATGGTTCTATGTCTACATAGAGAGTTAATCCAGTGAGTTTCCTGTGGCCGTGTATCCATATAATATATATTTCTTAAAACAACTACCAGAAGTCTGTTCGCTACGTGTTTCATTGGCGTGTCGTGGCCGAGCGGTCTAGTTCACCGGACCCACGCTCTGAAGTGTTGTCAGCAGCAGAGTGTGGGTTCGAATCCCGGTCATGACACTTGTGCCCTTCAGCAAAAAAGGCACTTAACCATAATTGCTTCGTAAAAAGTTGGGAAGGTAGTGCATTCTGCTACCCATGCCTACATCCTTACGGACTGTGAAGGAAGTATAACCCTGTTTCAGCCCCAGGAGTAGGTGGCAACGTGCCCCTGGTGACAGTTGATTTGGGTCTACAGCCCAAATCAGTAAAGTGTAGCCCTCACCTTGAAGTGGCCGTCCATGGCCTTGTGAGTTAGGCGATATCTCATTAAAAAAAGGTTGCAAATCTTATTTCTCTGATTACACATAAAAGTTATATAGGCCTTTTCACACTACCGAGCTTCAATCCATACCAAAAGTTACACGGTTCCAATCCGTGTTGACCGCGTAAAATTTTGACGCTTCGTGTCCACACTGCCCGAAATCAGCTTTCTCGCTACACGTGTAATTCTCAAAATGGGTCAAAAAAACCTCGAACCCACCTCACGCAGCAAGGTTGGTTTGGACCCGGATCAAGAACTGTACACGGGTAAGCGCCAGCCAGATGAAAATGTAAAAAGAGCAAGAAAAAGTCAGTCAGTCAAACTTACACAGGGTCGGGACCCACGTCCAACACAGAGATTTGTTTGTACTGTGAAAAGGACCACTATGCTTATTGATGGTCATAATCTCTCTCGGGAGCTTACGTTCTTCGGTTGTACCTACCTGGTGTCACACTGCACTCTTCACTGTCAGAGTAATTGTCACTGTCACTTTCACCACGCGCGGCATCAGAAACACTACACACACTATCCCCATCGCATTCAACAGAAGGAATTGTTAGTAGTGGCAGCTCAGCGTCAGTTTTCACTTCAGTTCCTTTATTCTCTATGCAGCAGAAGGAAAAAAGGAAGAAAGAAAATGTGCATGCGGAACTCAAACGAACTTGCGACGCCAACAAAAAACACTTGCAAATGAGAGCAAACAATAGAGCAAAGCCTCTCTGTACAGCCTCTACGGAGCATGTGCTTGCTTTTTGAAACTGCGTATAATGCAAGAGCTCTGGCAAACTTACAGTTAATTGTTAAATATAAACATTTTTGGTTAGTTTCATTTTCAAGAGCTAGTTCCCTATAGACCATGTGACATTTGTTTCCAGAGTGGTGACCTCGTACATTATAATGCTATTCCTGACGGGCAAGATGCTACACAGGCTCAATGGGAAAATTTATATTTTGTGTCATAGTTTTCACATAAATTCAAAATTTAACAAAAGCAACAAGCTGTACAGCTTTTGAGATGTCCCCCCTTTCTTCATATCAAAAGTTGAGGAAAATCAGACAGTGCGATCTCCGTAAAACATAAGATTTGTTGTATTCTTCCATTGAGCTGTGTACAAATGTGCCCGCCGGAAGTCCAGGCTCTGTGGTTCTTTTGTAAACATGTGATGTCACAGGTCACATCGTCTATACACGCAGAAATGTCAAGTGCATGATGGGAAGAAAGCACAATGTCAAAAGTAGATGAATAGTTGTTAGTAATGAACGCTGCAAAAACACCTAAAAGCAAGTTTGAACTAGGTCACTACATGTTAGATTGTAAAAAAAAATGTAATTATTCACTTATGAATATTACATTCAATAACACAACCTTTCCTAAACCTTGTGACAGAAATAGCCAAGTACAATCAAAAAAAAATCACCCTGACAATTTAACTGAAATGTAATGATTTATGATATAACAGGTAGCAGAGAGTGTTTAAGTTATGGTGCCACAATAAATACAGGAAATCTCTTAAGTCATCAATGTCAGCTATTGAAATAAAAAAACCTGAAATGAAACAATATCAAATTTAAATAAATAAATTACAGGTTTCATTATTGAAGAGCACACTCAAAACGGAAAACTGATTGCAAGTTAACATGATACTACTACATACACAAACACGTCAAATGATATGTTAACTTTTATAAACAATTTGAAACTTTAAAAAGGTGGAGGGCTTGTACACTTAATGGTCATCAACAAATACTTTTCTTGAAAAAATGATAAATCATCTTTGCAGAAAATGAAAAAGTTGGAAACAAAATTCACGCTAAGAAGGGATCCATAACAAAGGGAACTTTTTAAACTGTAGGTGGCAGCAGATACAACGGGTAAATATTCGTTGTTTAAAAGTAGGGTCATCGTTTGGTTTTTGTCGACGTCATGCCGATTTATTTCCGCGGTGTCTGTTTGTGAATGCTGCGGCCAGAGACGCGATTGGTACCCCCTGTCACTCCGCTAATTGTGGACGATTTCGTTCGTGGTGAAAATACCATGACGGTTTTTTGCCGTTTTTCTCATCAAGTAGACACTGTATTCAGCTGAAACTTACACGGGTGACATTTTTTGCATCTTTCCTGATAATTTTGCCAATACATCAGCATTATGTTGACAAAAACCAATCTATGACCCCCAACGTTAAACAAATGTTGCACTAGTAAAAGAAATAACAAATCAGGACAGTTACTAGTTAATCTGTACTGATAAATTTAACTTTATATGAATCAAATTGGCCAGCACATCTTTGTGAAAACTATTTAAACTTATTATGAAGGCACCAGATTGCTGGTGAACGAAGCAGACTTTGGAGTGAAAATATATATTTGGCACATGTAAACTGTAAGGGAAACAGCAACTAATTTGTACCAATCACTTTCATGCAATGGCGATTAACACAACGAATCCAAACTGTTAGTGAATTAAGCAGAGCTTTTTAATGGTTAGTATAAATTATACATGTCGGGGACACCATTGTTGTATTGACATCACGTGTTCGACCGGTTTTGGGGGATTTTTTAAAGCGTGTACCAAAGGACCTGCAGATTGTTTGGGGTTTTTGTGCTTGCATTTTTCTCGATGATTGGAGTGAAAGAAACAGAAGACAACTATCAGGTTATACTCTGATCAAAAGAAAGATCTAGAATCAACTACAATGAAAAATGAAACTCAACTTTCTCTTTCAAACTCTACACTGTGCATACTGTAAAATCAAAAGAAACTTTTCTAAAAAACTACGTAATTTGACTCGCATCGTCTACGGAATCGGGGCGTGTGGGAAAACAAAAATCTCAAGCTGAGTTTGATGCAATGTTATTGAAGCCAAGAGGTCTACCTGGTAAAGGGGAACCGTCTGCCGACCCTTGTTTCGGAGTGATTTCAGAGCCGTCTCCTGGGTTGTCTCCGGGACGAGAATCCTTGGCTTTATGACCTTTCTTTTGATTCTCTTTACACACTTCACTGCCTTCATCTTTCTCGGACGTACCCAGGGAGGGAGTCTTCGCAACACCTGGCCTCTTAACTCTCTTCGTCAATAGGCTAGGAATCGGTTTCGATGGCAAAGGTGGCTTCACCCCTGAGGAACCTTCAGCAATGCCTTGGGGACACTCTCGTTCTCTGGCAAAGGTAGCTTCACCCCCTTAGGAGCCTTCGGCAATGCCTTGGAGACACTCTCGTTCTCTGGCAAAGGTAGCTTCACCCCCTTAGGAACCTTCGGCATTGGCTTGGGGACACTCTCGTTCTCTGGCAAAGGTAGCTTCACCCCCTTAGGAACCTTCGGCAATGCCTTGGAGACACTCTCGTTCTCCGGCAAATCGACGGGTCGCTTCTTCTTGCGAGAAAGCGAGGAAGCCTTCAGTACATTTCCCATTGGCGGAGTCGGCGGTGGACTACAATCAGCTTTAGAAACGACCGGGAGGGGTTTTTGGATCCTGCAGCGGCCAGACGGAGGAGTCATCTCCTGGGATTGTGCAAAAGCCGATGTTGTTTCCTCTTCAGTCTCCCGCACAATAGGAACAAGTTTCTTGGCACCCTGCGTAGTGTCAACACTGGATATTGTTTGCTCTGCAAGCACTGTTGGAATTTGTTCAGCCTGGGGTTTTGCAATCGGGGTCAAACACGGCGATGCGTGTACATTATTTTTATGATCCTCTGGTCGGAGGGATGTCAACAGACGGGCTGGTGGTAAAGGCTTTGCACCACTTCTGCGGGGGACTTGTGGTGATTGCTTCCATGCGCTGTTTCTCTTGGAAACAGCTCCTAATAGTTCTTTACAAACGTCTGCAGGTAGAGGCCCTGGGGTCTTCTCAAGGTGTTCGTCTTGATGTACCTGAGCCTCTACCTCTACTGAAGTATGGTCGGATGATACATCTTGGCCGGGCTCTTTAGGTTTGGTTGTCTTCGCCGCTTTTAACAACTTCGGCAATGACGGCATCTCTGGTTGTGTGGCTTCTTGGGAATCGTCTCCAATCAACAAAGACCCAAAGTCTGGCTGGCGTTTCTTTTCTTGAGAGAAGTCCTCCGGATGATCTTGGCTCCGTTTGGAAGCATCATATGTACACAAAATATCTGCCAGTAGTTCGCTTTCTTCAAACTGCTTGCCCACCACAGGTTTATCCTTCACTATGATGTCCTCTGCGGGTGGCAGCTGCTGCTTTGGTACATGGCGTGCTTTCCCAATCAGTAATGAGCGGTTTTCTGGTAACGGCAATGCAAGTTTCTTGTCGCCGTCTTTTGGGTACGAGCCAGGTTTCTCAGCATTATGAGAGAGTGGCACCCGTGCCAACTTCTGGTCCCCATCTCGATTGTTTGGACTCTGCATTGGAAATGCGGAAGGGCAACAGGATCTTGGACGGGCTCCTCGTCGAGCAGAGAACCTCCTGCCAAGTTTGTGTCGTCTTCCTCGACCGGGGACCGCCGAGGCGGTGGGACCACGCTCTGTCCATCCGACTTGACTCGGTCTCTGTTTCTCCATAACCATTTGGCGATGAAATTTTGGTGTCCAGACACGCTCCCGTCCTGCGTCTGAGGCTTCCCATCCACCTGTTTCAAACCGGTACCCTCCTTCGCTCGGAACCTTCCGAAGGCTGCCCCCATTTTCTCGCTCTCTTGGTGAAGTTGTTCGCTCCCAAATGTGGCTATCTCTCCTTTCAAATATACACATGCATTGAACAATCGTGTGTTAGTCAGCTAATAGAACTGTGCGACCATGCCAATCCGTCAATCGAAAATCACAGCTAGGTCTTTACTAAGCAGCAAGTAAAATACAAGGAAGGATAAATGCATGGGTTATAGAAAGATGTTATACATGTTTTTAATTTCCCTTTTCACTTGATTTGGCTAACGTGCGTTCATGCGCAGAGGACAGAAACTAAAAGTTGAATGTCTCAATTCGATCCCAGCTTTTTCGTTCTCCTAACCGATGTACATTTATTCATTTAAAGGGCCGTATCGTATACTTGCAGTAATAACACAAGCTACACACATTGACTGCTCTGCTGACGATGGTCAGGGAAAAAAAGACAGAGGTACAACCCCGATGATCGTATCAGGCCTGGAATTTCATCTTGGAGAGGGCACTTCCATAGGAAAATCTCAAAAGTCTATGGGTAACTTTTAAAGGGGCACAAGGCCAAGACTGGGGCAACGAGGGCCATGGCCTCCAGGGCCTCCGTGTAATTCCAGGCCTGTCGTATCCCTCCTGCCCTCCCAACACAACCACCACCCTTCCCTTCCTCTTCTTCTACACACCCGTCTCCTCCCCCCCCCCCCCAACGCCTCCAAAATCCTCCCCCCCCCCAAAGTATTTTTTAATTTCTTAAGGACGATATTAACGATTTTAAAACACCCTTAAACATATCGTGAAACAAGCACGATCTGCCATTACTGTGTACCTCACCGTAAAACGCACTGTAGGCCTACATTAAATACGGTCCGCACACCAGAGAGCCGCTGTGTCCCCACGACCTACACAAGCCTTGTTCCAACCTTTGGACCTTTCATTAATTCATTGGTTTATCAGGAAACTACAAACAACTTAGAACGTGTATAGCGCCCTCTTGTGTGGAGAGATTAAACAGACAACATCACCGTGATACTTTTACCTTGTTATAACCGAAACCCCCAGTGAATGTACGCAAGTCAAACACACGTCTAGTTACTGGATATGAAATTGCAAATTGAATCAAGGACTTGGTAAGTGCAAGGCTAGCTTTTAAACATTCAAACCCAGAGAGGACTCAAGGGTGAACATTTTCAAGCTTATACTCTGTGGTCATTGGAGGTAGAAATTAAACTGGTTGTTTATCAAGAACAAGAACCCCCGACCCCAGCCACCCCCCCCCCCCTCATGCTGGCTGGTCATCCTTCCACAGTCCATCCTTTGAACTCATCCCAAACACTTAATAGAGCTTACTGGTTGCACGCAGTTTAACCAATGGATTTTTAAAAACCCTTCAAAAGTGATGCAAATAAGTATGCATGTATTTCCTGGTGGGCAAGCATTACGAACGAAATGTGGAGCTGAAAACCATGTCATTTAATTTAAAGAGGTCCGCCCGCCGCACAAGGTCAGGTTTTTCAAAAGCTAAAGTGCACAAAGGCAAAGGAACGTCCACACAGAGGGTAGGTAAGACCATAGAGTAAGGACAGACTGTGTGTTTCTCCAAACTTCAAAATAAGGCCTACAACTGTTTGCACATGCACAATCTGGTAGAATATTTCAAACAATATATCTCATCACAAGAGGGCAGTGTCTTCTAATAGCAGCAATTACATGTATCAAGACTATAGATAGCTTTACACTCATTTACATATAATCACTTAGAGCTGTATGTTTCTGCGGTTACACTTTTTCATTATGTTCCCCATACCCGACCTGAAACAGAAACTAACAACAGAGGGCACTGTTCATTATTAGCAGTAAAGTACACAAACGGTGCAGAAGAAGAAGTAAAAAAATGCAGACATTTATTTTTGTTATTTATAGAACTGTAAAAACAAAAGTGTACACTTAAATTATAAAGTATTTCCAGGCTTAAAGGCCCTGTACACTATTGGTAAGATCGAAAAACACAATGTTCACAGATTCACACATAACCTACATGATTTAAAGTAAGTAATGGTAGAAAGGGTTCCTTAAAATATTTCTGCCTAAAATGCTTTCGTTTCTGAGAAACGAGTAAAACAATAGTAATTATCGCGCGCGATAATTTGGAAAAACAGAAAACACATAAGATCTCTTTTCACTATTTTCTCGTGACCTCGATGACCAATTGAGCTCAAACTTTCACAGGTTTGTTTGTTCATGCATATGTTTAATCACACAAAATGTGGACACTGATTTTGAGCTGTTACCAAAAGTGTACAATACCTTTAATAACCGAAAAAAGTTGCCAGTTTGCAGCGTGCCGTGGCCAAGTGGTCCAGAGCACCCAACTCCAGTTCTGATGAGTCACAAGCGATTGGGTTAATCCCAGATTGTGACACTTGTGTTCTATGGCAAGGCACTTCACACTTCTCAGTATTAAAGAAATTGGTGCCTGCGAGGGTTGAGATTGTTGATTTGAATGACTGGCAACCTGTGCCGCCATTTGGCTGTCGGTGCTGCACACTCCAAAGGAGTTGAGGTGGTTTCAGGAATGCTTTGGGCCCAATGAACAGGGGTCATAATAGTGTAAGGCGCTTTGATACAATGTTTAAAAGCCCTTGATAAATCCATTGTTATTACTGATTATAAGTGAAACTTTACAATTTAATGTCTGGTACAATTGCTAGTCCACAAGTTTAAAAAATGCTCAATTTTGAATTCTCAGCGTGGGTGAGAGTCATTGCCGACAAAAAAAAGTCTGAAACTGGGATCCAGATCTTAGGAGGTACATTGAAACGATGTTCTTTCCACCTTTTGATAACCCCAGGAGTTTTCAGGAATGGTATCCTCAGTGCAGGAGAAGTATACATCAAAGAGCATGACTCATTTAATTCGGAGATAAAAAATAACGACTTGTTGTTTACAGTGCCGACTTTTAAAAGAGACTGAAATTTCTCATTCACGAATTCCTTATAAGCTTCTTGAAGACAGTTCTACTTTGTCACATGGCTTCTCTATGGTGAAGTGTGTGTGTACAAAAGACACTGCAAGCACTCATCAGGGGCAATACGTATGGAAAATGTTCTACTGTAGAAAAAAGCCTAACATCCGATCAATCCAGACACAAAAGCGGAAAAACTTTCATCAGTCTGAGACATTTCAAGTGGGCCATCACAAAAGCAAAAAAAACAACACACTCTCTGACATGCACTAATCCATGTCTTTTTAACTTTAAAATCAAACCATCTCATGGCTCGAATTTGGGGGAAAATCCACAAGACCACAGGACTTGTATCTCAAAATTTTACTGGACCAGAAATGATTTTACAAGACCAGATTCAAACTGAGAAAAGACTCCCTTGCACAGTTTAACTTGCATTAAATTGAACAAGCACTAAGACATATAAGAGAAGATTGACCTCATTTGTCTTTAAGGGTATTAAGTATATTTCAAATCATTACTCAAAGTCAACATTTGAACATAATTAGTTTCTGTTCAAGATATTATAGCGTGAGATACAGGAATTGTTATTGAATTGAAAACACAAGACCGCTGGACTTGTCCGGTCATTAGTTTACTGGCCCAAAGCTAAAATCACTGGCCTCGGGCCTGCGGTCCAGTGTCAAATTCGAGCCCTGCATCTGATCCCGTTGTTTGACTTTTGCAGTCAAAATTTTTTGGTTTTTTTTCGATCGGGATGGATCACTTTCATTCCCATGTTTAGTTGTTTAAAACTTTTTCACAGTATTTCAGATGGAAATATTTCTCTGGAGGATCGGTATACTGGCATGAACCAGAGCTCGAATTTGGGGGAAAAAACCACAAGACCACAGGACTTGTATCTCAAAATGTTTACTGGACCAGAAATAATTTTACAAGACCAGATTCAAACTGAGAAAAGACTTCCTTGTACAGTTGTTTAACATGCAATTAAATGTTTTTACTTGAACAAGCACTAAAATGTTAAAGAAGATTTACCTCATTTGTCTTTAAGGGTATTAAGTCTATTTCAATCATTACTCAATAGAATTTAAAGTTTTTTTTATCGGACTTCAACGTTTGAACATAATCTGTTTCTGTTCAAGATATCACAGAGTGAGGTAAATGTACTGTTATTGAATTGAAAACACAAGACTGCCGGACTTGTCCGGTTCTGAGTTTACTGGCCCATTGCTAAAATCACTGGCCTCGGGCCTGCAGTCCAGTGTCAAATTCGAGCCCTGTGAACTTTGTTATCAGTGAGCTTTCAGATAGAAACTAATCTGATTTTTCTTCCATAATTAACATACGCATTTTATCTTAAAGACCTGGACACCTTTGGTAATGTCAAAGACCAGTCTTCTCACTTGGTGTATCTCAACATATGCACAAAATAACAAACCTGTGAAAATTTGAACTCAATTGGTCGTCGAAGTTGCGAGATAATAATGGAAGAAAAAACACCCTTGTCACACGAAGTTGTGTGCTTTCAGATTTCGAGACCTCACGCATGAGGTTCAAATCAATTCAAAAATTCTACTGGAATTACTTCTTCTCAAAAACTATGTTACTTCAGAGGGAGCCATTTCTCACAATGTTTTAAACTATCAAAAACTCTCCATTGCTCATTACCAAGTAAGTTTTTATGCTAACAATTATTTTGAGTAATTACCAATAGTGTCCAGTGCCTTTAAAGCAGCAGACAACATTGGTGTTTATCAAAGGCTAGTATCTGCACTTTGTGTGACCCCAACATGGACATCAAACAAGAAACCTGTGAAAATTTACGCTCAGTCATTGGAGTCACGAGAAAATAGTGAGAAAAAACCTTGTATGTTTTCCCTTGTTTTGAACATCAAGTTTTAATCTCACAAGATCAAATCCACAATAAATCATATCTCAAAAACTATTTTTAGAGCATTTCTGGCAAGAATATTTATAGGGAAGTTGTTACCATGATCATCTCTATACCATGTAAGTTAATGTGCAAATCTGTAAACGTATATTTTTTTTAATCTTACCAAAGTTGTCTTCGGACTGGGTGCTTTGGGCTATAAAAGCATTTGTTATGAAATGAACATGGTTGGAAAAATGTTTTATAAGTAGAATATAATGGTCCACACAAATACACCTCGAAAATGTGTGGTTTTACTTTTACTCCATAAACTAACACGGTCATTTTGTGGAGTCAAACATTTGTTCCACAAAATGGCAGACCGTGTTAGTTCACAAAGTAAGAGGAAAACTACATAATATCGAGGTATATTTGTGTGGATCATTATATTCTACTTTTGAGACATCTTTCTTACCATATTCATTTCATAAGAAACGCTTTTTATAGCCCAAAGCGCCCAATCCGAGGCAACATGTCCCTTTAAATTGATGAACTTGTGACCAGACAGGAAATTGTAACATCTGAAAAGGGGGGAAAACCCCATACAATATCACAAACTTGGTTACCATTGACTTGGATTATCGGATAGCACCTGTTACCTGCATGCTGGGAGTGTAAATTACATGTACCACTTGGCGTGGCAAACTTCCTGTTTTCAACTTTTAAACCAAAATGGGAACTTTGTAGTGGTTCTGTACAAGGGAACCGTTATCATTCAGAGAACCCCTACAGTTCTAAAAGACCTTGAATTTGGAACCGGGATAAAAATAGTATATGTGTGTTTTCACCCATATCTAAAATCTGTTAAAATCATTGCGGTACCTGGGGCAAAAATTTAGGATCCAAACTGCCTCTAGCTACCGAGCTTGTTAGCTCGGTGGTCTAGTGGTAAGACAATTGCTCTAAAATGGCAAAGATTCAAAGGTTCCAATCCCACCCGAGTAATATGCCTGTGAATGTTTGGGTTTTTTTTTTCAAAAGACTTGGTGAAATACTGAATATGCAGTGCATAATAATCTTAGTACAAGTAACGACCTGTACAATGTCTTTAAGGTTGTCCAGGAAAGAAAACAGTTCATGGTCACCGCTTGACAATTTCAGTCTGACAAGTTTTAGTTCAACAGCTCCAAGATCTAAGTACAGCATGCCCACTGGCATACAGTGTACACAAACCACTTGAGGAAGTACAAGCATTTTATTTTATTTTTTATGTTTACAGCATTTTACTTGAGTGTGCACCATGGAAAACACAATGGAAATTCCCTGGCATTCATGCATACTGTGAATTAGTTTAAAGAGAGCTAGAGGGATAAAGAAAAAAAACCTTAACCCTGGATCACAAGTTCAGCTTTTTTTTTTCAATCTCTCTACTTCCTTTTAATACATTTTTTATCAAACCGCAGACATCGACAACAGGCATGTGATGTTGCACACTCCACAGAGGTCCATTTTTTCAAGAGGAGGTGGCGTGATTGTATGATAGGTTAAATTTTTCAGAAAACCTTCCTGTCATAAACTGATGTTTGTTTTTTTGACAAAACCAGTCAACCATTCAGAAACCTCATGATGTACTTTTCATGACTTCCAAAGCAAGGAATTGTGAAGATTCCCATAGAGGCCAACAAACTAATACCATTGTACTTTCAGCCGACCCCCCCCCCCCCCCACTCAGCTTATTACTGTTCATTTTAGGGAAATACTAATCCTCATTCCAACCCTAAGCTAAACCCTCAACATCCCTCCCATCTTCAACCCAAGGCAGGTTAAACACATCATATATATACCGTTAAATCAGGGAAAAAGAGGAAATGCCTTGTCATAAATGTCCAGGGCCAGTGTATCAGTAGTCTTGTTTCCAAGACCTTCGCATGGATCAATTCCAACAACAGAATGCATCACTTAATCCTTGGTTTGCACCGAAAGGGATCAAGTCCAACAACAGAGACGTCACTATCCCTTGGTTCAATTTCTAGCTACAGTCGTCGGCCGCGCCGATGAATTCAAGAATGAAAAGTGCGCCCTCTGTCGGGTTATCACGTTACAGGTAAAAGATAGTGACGTCTTGGACCAAGACTAGTGTATCAGCTGCTTTCTGGGACCAGCTGCTTGTTGACTTAATAATGTAGTTCAGATACAATGGTTTCATTCTAATGTATTTTTAAAGGAACATTACAGAATTGGTTTTTGCTAACAAAACAGTTGCTGGCAGTGTAAGCACTTTATGTAATCCACCATATACATAAACTGACAAACCTGTAGAAGTTTGAGATCGATCAGCCATCTGGGTCACAAGAAAAATAGTGAAAAACCGATTACACATTTGCATGAAATCTTATAGATTCAACAAATGAATAAAACGCTCACTGAGTGATAAACTCCAATTGGAAAATCAGTTTATTCATTTCTCATCAAATATGGCATTTCAGACAGAAATATTTCAAGGGATGTTTTCTACTATCATCATCATTAGACCGTGTAAGTTTTATGTAAATCTATGATCAAAAGTATATTTTACAAGTTTTTTTCTTACCAATTTTATAATGTTCCTTCAATGTTTTATCTCAATTGTGTTTACATTATGAATGGTTATTGGGTGATAACGAAAAATCATCACAGTTTCTGAGAGGAGCAAAAATTCATTCCCACTTCTCTGGTTTTTGAAAAGATCTACCACAATATGGCTCAAATATTTTTTGGGGAAATCTATAAGACCACAGGGCTAGTAGGTCATAATATTTACTGGACCAGAATTGGTTTTACAAGACCAGATTCAAAATGAGAAAAAAAATTGTTGACATAGTTTAGGATGCATTTAACTGTTCTTTATTTGAACAAACACTAGGAAATGTATTAAGAGAAGTTTGATCTCATTTGTCTTTCACATTAAGTATACTTCATTACTCAACAGAATTGAAAGGTATTTATCAGACTCAAAGTCAACTTTGGAACATGATTTGTTTTGTTATATTAACACTCAAATTCTCAAAAAAAGGGTTGAGTTTAACACGTTGACTGCCGCCTACGAGTATATTCGTAGTAACAGGTGTGACGGATTCTGCCACTACGAGTATACTCGTAGAGAATGAAAGGGCTTTGTATTGTTATTTAAATACACTAGCATCACTGAGCACGCAACACATACGCTTCTGGCAGTGGTGAGGACATGGCATCCTTAGAATGTGCATGTTAAACTTTTTTGTTTGTATAGTACCTATTTGGTATGCGCACATCGGATCGCACTTAATTATGCGCACCGCACTTATGCGCGCATGCGCACCGCACTTGGCAAATGGGAACGCCCTACGAATATAATGACCGGCAGTCAACGTGTTAAGCAATGAGGTATTGTTATTCAATTGAACAACAACAAGAGAGCCGGACTTGTCCGGTTCTGAGTTTACTGGCCAAACACTGAAATCACTGGCCTCAGGCCTGCGGTCCAGTGTAAAGCTGCTATACAATATAATTCACCTGTGCAGATTTCACCACATGCAGTAGTCGTGTTTTAGCAAAAATAACCAAAATCAGTTAACATGAAACGTTATTAAGGATTTCGTGCATGTGTTCACATTCAGGCTAATTTTAACCACTTCATGTCAGATGACAACTTTTTCTGCAAAACTTTTTTCAAACTGGCTTACAGCGGATGTTTTTTTTTTACACCCGCAACAACTTTGGAGCACCCTTTATTGTTTGCTTCTCTTCACCCAGGGTATAAATGGGTACCTGCCAGGGTAGAGGTTGCTATTGTGTTCGAAAAAAGCCTTCAGAGCGCCAAAGAGCCCAGGGCTGTATACTCCCCAGGGAGCTGAGAAAGATTACAGGAATGCTATTGGCCCAATGACCAGGGCACTATTGCAAAGTGCATTGATACGCTATTGTCAAATGCGCTATGTAAGTGCTACATATATTGTTATTGTTATTATTATTATCACTCTGCGGCAGTGCAGTTAATTACGAGAAGTCCCCCCCCCCCTGATCCACAAAGCTAAAGTAGTAGTCCAGGCCGATTTCCTACCTCCCGACCAGATAGTAGCTAATAAGCAGTGACAGTTCTTTTCAGAACTGAGAAGTCTCCTGAATTCCGAAAATCTACTCCGCGGTAGTAGAACAAATAACAAGACAAGTTCTCTAAAGAACAAAATCTACACAGCAAAGTAGATAATTATACACATGGTGTTACCGCAAACCAAATATACATTGATACCTCACCATGCAATGCCCCAAAAACCATATATTATTATAATTTTTGTTATTAATGACTCAATGTCATTACCCTTTCACTGAACAATGTGCATGAAATTTTTCACTTTCAGAACTAGCTGTATTTAAATTATGGGCCTCAATGAGTCACAAGTCACGGTTTTAAATTTGATGTCATGAAGAGTTCTAAAAAAGTCATGGGTGGACGGAGACAACTGAAAGGAATGTTGTTTTGATGTTACTGTGCAGATTGTTTAGAACCACTAGAGTGTTCCATGTGGGTTGGCGTGGAATGGACCAAAGGGCTATTCTGGGTCCAATTTCATAGAGTTGCTTAAGCAGAAAAAATTGCTTAACAATTTTCTGCTAAGCAGAAATGAGCAGGATACCAGTCACAAATTGTAAATGTGGCATGGCAGTTTGGCTGGTAACCTTATTCTGGTAAGCATAATTTTGTTGTGCTTAGCTACTTTTTGTGCTTAAAGGCCCTGTACACTATTGGTAAGATCGAAAAACACAATGTTCACAGATTCACACATAACTTACATGATTTATAGTAAGTAATGGTAGAAAGGGTTCCTTAAAATATTTCTGCCTAAAATGCTATCGTTTCTGAGAAACGAGTAAAACAATAGTAATTATCGCGCGCGATAATTTGAAAAAACAGAAAACACATAAGATCCCTTTTCACTATTTTCTCGTGACCTCGATGACCAATTGAGCTCAAACTTTCACAGGTTTGTTTGCTCATGCATATGTTGAATCACACAAAATGTGGACACTGATTTTGAGCTGTTACCAAAAGTGTACAATACCTTTAAGCAGCTCTATGAAATTGGGCCCAGATATTCTGGGGTAGGGTGTAAAAGAGAAATCTGAAGAAATTCATCACCATGGAGACAAAAGGCCTGACAAAAAAGGTTTTTCACTGACTACTTTATAAGAACAATGCCTTATGCGCAGTGAAGCAAACCAGTATCGTTTTTCAACTTAAAAATTAGTTTGTCTCCGGTTTTTTTTATGGGATCTTATCGCATTATAATTTAATTTCAATAGATGTTGTCAACATTTACTTTTATTTCGACATTGATTGTATTAACGTGATGTAAATTTTAAATTGTAGATTTTGATTGTAAATACGTAAAAAAAATGGAGCTGAACTGGTTCCTTCTTGTCAGAGAGAAAAAAAGTGTTGCAAAGTAACCTTAAAGGTACACATTGCCTTGGGTCGATCGAGTTGGTCTATACAAAGCGTTTATAACCGTTTGTTATAAAATGCTAATGGTTAGAAAGATGTTTTAAAAGTAGAATACAATGATCCACACAAATATGCCTCGAAATTGCTTGGTTTTCCTTGAACTTTGCGAACTAACACGTCGGCCATTTTGTGGAGTCAAAAGGTTGACTCCATAAAATGGCCGACTGTGTTAGTTAACGATGTAAAAGGAAAACCACGCAATTTCGAGGCATATTTGTGTTGATCATTGTATTAGACTTTAAAAACATCTTTCTAACCATATGCGTTTTATAACAAACGGTTTACAAACGCTTTTTATAGACCAACTCGGCCGATTCAAGGCAACGTGTACCTTTAAAAGCACACAGACAACATCCAATACAGTCCAATGACCAGTGTCCGCACTTAATGTGACCAAACACATACAAGAAATACAATACCTGTAAAAGTTAACGCTCAATAAGTCACTGGAGTCACAAGAAAATAGGGAGAAAGAAAGAAAAAAACTTATGTTTTCAAACACCAGGTATTGGACTCCATGAGATGAAAAAGTAACTGTTGTACTCATTCCTCTAAAAACTAAAAGCATTTCAAGCAAAACCGATTCAAGGGAAGTTTTCCCACCATGACCATCTTTATACCATGTAAATTATGTGCAAATCTGTGAACAGTTATACTTTCAATCTTACCAATGTTGTACACACCCTTTAAAGGTATTATACAGGATTGGTTGAGCTGACAAAACAGTCGCAAACAAAGTTCATGTTTTGTGTGATTAACCATTATATACATGAAATTAAAAACCTGTGGAAAATTGAGCTCAATTGGTCATCGAGGTCAAAAGTGAAAAGAGACCTTATGTGTTTTCTGGTTTTCAAACATCGAGTTTATTATCGCGCGCGATAAAAACTATTGTTTTATTCATTTCTCAGAAACGATAGCATTTTAGGCAGAAATATTTTAAGGGACCCTTTCTACCATTAATTACTTTAAATCATGTAAGTTATGTGTGAATCTGTGAACATTTGTGTTTTTCGATCTTACCAATAGTGTACAGGGCCTATAACCCACCATGGGGGGAAGGAAAACAGCAAAGCTTGTGTTACTTTGTAAGGATATAACTATTTCCTCTGTCGGAAACATGAGAACCTTCCATCCTGGTTATCCAAAAACAAAACAAAAGCCACGAAAGTTTTTGCTGTCAAAATAAATGGGGTCAATTGGTTACAACTCGAGGAAACACAGTGGTAGCAGCACATCTAAATCAACTTCTGTTTTCATTCACGAGGAAATTTAGGCATCAGGGACCTTTATCGTCATAAAAACATAAGGCCGACTCATCCAACCGTTGTTTTGGTTTGAACTTCACATGGATCTTGGGACACGTTGCCTTCGGATTGGGCACTTTTACCTATACAAAGCATTTGTTTTGAAATGAATTTGGTTGGAAAGATGTTTTGAAAGTAGAAAAGAATGATTCACACAAATATCCCTCGAAAAATTGTGTGGTTTTCCTTTCACTTCGTGAACTAACACGATCTGTAGGCAATGTGTCTCTTTAAAGCACTCCGCACTCACTGCTTTATCCATGAGAGTGAAATCAAAATTATCGACGACGGAAGGTTTTTTTTTCCATGACTGAAAGACGGACACATACATGATTTGTCTTTCTTAACATAAGAACTGAGTGAGAAAGATATTTAAAAGAAGACAAAATGGTACATTAACCAAAAAAAATTACTTTCCATGGCAGACAAAATCAAAATTGAGTCTCACAACGGGTGACTTTTGGGAATGGGCAGCACTCTTACCAGGTAAGTCCAGTGTACTTGAAAATGTGCGCACGCTCAGAACTACAATTTAAAAACAAAAAAAATCGAAAATTACCTGGTAGGTCTGCTGCCACCTAGTGTCCCAAAGTCTCCAGTTCATCTTGTAATAAGATCATTTCAAATCCAACAATTCCCCTCAATCAGCCAATCCACACCCATGAACCATCAGAGGCACCAATCAGAAAAGTTTCCATTCAACACTGGATCCTAGCCCTACCCTGAAGAAAAACATCTCAAACACCCTGCAGTCTCCTGACAATGACTAGAGCAGGTACTATTGGTACTCCAACGTTGAGGCCAAACTTAACTCAATCATTAGCGATAGTGAAGATGAAACTATGAGCAGCCGCCCCCCCCCCCCGCCTCCTACTCTGCAGCAGCAGATTAACAGCAATACAAGTGCCTACAAGAACCAACATCTAAGCTGAAGTAATTTGGATTTGTTGCCAGCATCGAGATCAATCAATCAATTAATTTAATATTTTTTAATGTGAAGTTATTATTCCATTACCAATATTACAATCTGTTGTTCATCATAACGGTACACCACTGAAACTCTGATGCACCAAAGACTGGAGCCATAAACTGTGGCCCATCCTCTGAAAGGGATGGAGTAGTCTTGGTGCATGACGTTACTCCTGATTGAATCACCAACAGGCACTGTGCATTCATACATAAATTGCATAGTAGCGTCTTGACTCAAGACTAGAGGTGTACCCACAGTCTCCATTCCTCTAGACTCCTACTTGTACATCTTAAACATCATTAAGGTGTAAGAGTTCAAACTAAAATAATTTTCTCGATCCCTGTTGCAATTACATCAACCGTCTTAAAGATGATCTTTCCCACTTCTTCAGGCCAACAGTGTTGTAGTCTCAAGCAATTACAGCATCCAGCAACCAACTTGTTGGAGAGTGTTTGTAACTCTCCAGTTTGAAAGTGCCCAAAACGCTGTATCTCGCTTAATAGCCCGGATGTACACACAAAACCTATGGGCACCGCCGAGGTGATATAACGTCTTTGCAGGAAGCCTAGTGCGAGATTATTACATAGCCGAGATAGGGCATTGTTGCATTGACACAATTGAATGATGTCGCACAAAAAATGTGGTCATTCCGCACATTAGTACATTTAGTACGTGACATACAAGTTAAGTTATGTTAGAGTCCGATACTGTAATGTGTTTGTTATAACATGCCTGAGCTTGTTTCATCATGCGACAGATATGGAGTGAAAAATAAAGAAAAAACTAATTTTGACTTACTTTTGTTGTGCTCTTCGTTATCCTCATTATCTGTGGATAATGACCGACCCCATTTACTGCTGCATACACCCCCGAACTTGATACCCGCGGTGACAGGTGGAAGTCTTTCTGGGGGTGGACGAAACTTGGCTCTTTTGTCTTCTCCACCGAAGAGCTTGGCTCTGTCCGCAACACGCAAGGGTCGCGCACTGTCCTCTTCTGCTGGCTGGGAGCTTTCTTGTGGAGCTGGATCGGAATCTGCATCAGAATAAATTGGAAGGATTGGATTGTTAAGGAGGTTTGTAATGACAACTGGGTATCATATCTTTGATCCGATGCTCTAATCCATCTTCAGGAGATAGCCACACTCTGATTGCAGGAAGGTGTCCGAGCTCATGTATACAGATTGGGTTTTCAGTCCGTACCTGACATGCCTGATTGCGTGGGTTTTCCCCAATTAGGGTTTTCCTCCCACATCTAAAACTGCCTATCTCTTCATCATCTCCTACTCATCCTGTTAGGTGCTAATTACGCTGTTGGATGTGTAATGATTAAAAAAAAATTAACATAGTCTGCCAAAATGAGTTTTTAGAAGTTTTCTTCCACACATACACCTGATGCAAATCCCAAAGTGGCTCTTTGTAACCATAGTGGTCCTGTCTCTATGCTGTAACTTGTTATCCTAAACTGATGGACAAACTCGTCATTAACTCTTGTCAATTTGAAATAATCACTGCAAAACACAATGAACCAAGAACTTGTGCCGTCTTGCAACATAACAAATTCATATCCCACAACCAGTTCACTTTTGGAGGATGCAAAACTCTCACCCAACCTGCAGCGATGGTCTTATGAAACTGGCAATTGAGTTTCTGTGTGTGTTGGGATCGCGACCGGTGGTCGAGTCAACAGGCCACGTGTGCTGAGACACAATAGCGGATTGTGCGGACACAGGCAACTGTTTCACGGAGTCCATGGGGTCATGATTTCTGTGGCGCCGGGCAAAAGGCACTGCAAACAATGCACGGAGTAACTTTTTGGATGGGTTTGTGGCTATACTGCCTAATGCCTTTATCAAGGACTTGTCTTAGACTTTCAAAACCAGCCAATATTTTGTAAAGATTTATTATACTGCGTCATCATGAGGCCTTTCGTCGCTCTCAGGGATGCTGACTGTTCAACTGAGCGTGGGTCAATGATTGGCCATTACATTACAGCTTTAATTCCAATGAGCATGGGTCAATGATTGGCCATTACATAACGGCTTTCCAATGTCTCAATGTGCTTCAAAAAACCACGACCGTAACACAAATATGAGCCATTAAAATCTACTAATGTCAATGAGAAAAAAATCTATATATGGGTGTCCAAATGGAGTTTAATGGCTAGGAAAAAAAAAAGTTTTTGACAGAAAATAATCTAAAAAGAAAAGGATTTTTAATCCTGAAGTAAACTGGTTCACTGGTCGAGGAAGAAGGGTACAGCCAGTTCAACAACTTAAATACAATACCCCCAGATGATAGCATCTTGAGCTACACATAATGCCACAGGGGAAATCTTGAAATACACATCATGTATGAAGTCACCCCTGGATCCTGCCAAGACAGGTGCTGGGCCAAAACAGGTGGATCTCTAGGTCCTTTCTCAATCACGTTTCCAGTATGGCATTGGCAGGCTGTTCAATACTAACAGCTGCTTTTTCATATGTCAATTGACAAATTCCCTTCCCAAAAAACCTTCCTGACAAGAGTGACTAACTCAAAGTAGTCCTTTACTACAGGAATGTGTAAAACTTATGTTCAAGGTCGCTGTGTGAGTGGATTCGAAACATCTACATGAAGAAAGATCTCAGAGACAAGCAACTCCCCCCCCCCAGCCCACCCCTCAACAAGTTATTATTAAACTGTGTTTGTCCAGAGGCCTTGGGGGTAATCAAATAATGACAACATCAGAGGTTTTTTAGAGTCTAACATTAGTCACCAGGCTATGACAGCAAGAACTCCTTTCACAAAGTTATTAAATTGTGTAAAAAGATAGGCCTTGGGTAAAGTCTCTAACCCTGATACTGCAGTCAACAAGACATGGGGGTCCAGGACTGGAATTAAACAGAGGCCACGGCCTCTGTTGCCCTGGTACTGGCCTTGGTGCCCCTTCAAAAGTTTCCCATAGGCTATTGATTTGGCAATGGAAGTGCCCTTTCAAAATGGAAACGGCCTTGCCCTCTCAAAGATGAAACTTCAGGCCTGTGGGTCCACTCTAACACCGTAATATTTATATTAAAAAAGTCATGCACTGTACACGTAGGCACCTATACACTTTCTTAAAGGAACATTACAGAATTGGTTTTTGCAAACAAAACAGTTGCTGGCAGTGTAAGCACTTTATGTAATCCATCATATACATAAACTGACAAACCTGTAGAAGTTTGAGATCGATCGGCCATCTGGGTCACGAGAAAATAGTGAAAAACCGATTACACATTTGCATGAAATCATATAGATTCAAAAATTGAATAAAACAATCACTGAGCGATAAACTCCAATCGGAAAATTAGTTCATTCATTTCTCATCAAATATGGCGTTTCAGACAGAAATATTTCAAGGGATGTTTTCTACTATCATCATCATTAGACCGTGTAAGTTTTATGTAAATCTGTGATCAAAAAGTAAGTTTTTTTCTTACCAATTCTGTAATGTTCCTTTTTAAAAATACAAATGCTTTATAAACCACTTTCTAAGTATTTTAAGTCGTCCGTTCCTAAGATTAAGTTTCTGATTATTCACACGAAAATATGCTGCAAACATAGGCATTCAGTTTGGCTGAGTGGGTTCCTCCCTGCCTGGTTCGAATCCTGGATTGGGTTTTCAGTCTCTAATTGATGGATTTCCCAATTTGGGGGTTTTCCCACCCACATATAAAACTGATATTTCTTCATTAATATCTTCATCAACACCTTCTCTAACATTACAGGTCACAGTGCAAGATCGTTGTTGTTGTTGTTTGTTTGTTGTTGTTTTGAGGTGTATGGTGTTGTGGTTTTGGGGTTTTTTGTGGTTTTTTTTTGGGGGGGTAGTTGGGGTTTGGAGGGCTTGGTTTCATTACCAGAAAGATACATGTATAAAAATAACAACATTTTAAAACACCCCTGAATGCAACTTGTTAAGTACAGAACTCAAAACTATGCAAAAGGCCTGAGGATCCTGCAATTTTTTACTTTCATCAACTTTGCATACTCAGCGAAAGTCAAAAGACAAGGTATGACATTGTGTTAAAATGTGAATAATTTTACTTGTACGCGTGCACAACAGTAGTTCTAACCAGTGTAAATATTTATCGACAGCGATAAATAGTGTATCTTTCAGTTGTCAGTACCTTCAAGTCGTCCTCTGCTAATATTATGTTTTGAATATTTACAAGAATGTTTGCATTTTGAATAAACTAAACCAATAATGCACCAAAAATGTCCGAGCCAAAAATGTACTTGTAAGTTGAAGCAACATCATTATAACTATCAGGCTTCATTTGCAACAAGCAACTTTCACACCATGTAAATCAAATTGAATCGTATAGGCCTAGACGTTTGAAAGAAACGTTTTCACCAGGAAACAAAAAATAAGGAAATGTACAAATTTTCAGCGGAATTCCCCCCACACCTTTCTGTCTGTGTTTGCCAATGTTAAGCCCACCATCATGCCAGATCAGAGTCAACAAAAAGTATCAATAACATTTCTAAGTAAGCAGACTGCATTGCTTGGATGACTTTAGAGTTCAGCCAGTCGTGGAATAAACCTGTTGGATTTACATAAGAATGGTTTGCGTTCCATCGGTTCAAGGTCTACAGTCTGTCTCTTGTGAAGTAACACATACAGCAAATTGCTGTACATGTATGCCAGGCATACCAGGTTCAGTTTATTATGTTCATTTTGTGCAACAGTTAAGTGAATAGTTCTGTGGAGGTGAAACGGATGTAAATAAAAAAATTGATTACTTTAAATGTTGTTAACGTGGTGTTGGGACATAATAATTCTTGGCTATTCTTACTAACAAGTGACATCAATATTCAACACAACAAGGAAATAGGCCTAAAGTATTAACTGAACAAAATGACTACAGAACATTTATACAGCGCTTTATGAAAAACAGACTACTCACATACATGTATTAACTACCTGTCATCACACAAGGTACTGAGTTGTATTATAATGAATTAATAATTAATTAATAATAACAACATTTATAGCACGTATCCACCCTTAGAGTGTTCAAGGCGCCTACAAGAATACAACACAAAACAATACAAAACTTACAATTACATACATGGGATTATTACAATAAAAATGCAATTACAATGAGCGAGAAAAGGCCAGAGACATCAAATGCGTTTTGAATTGAGATTTAAAAGCGCTTTAAGAACTACATGCACTGTAGATGTTTGAATGTGGAGCAGTAACAAGTTCCAGAAATGAGGAGCAGCTGCAGCAAACGCCCTGCCCCCTCCCCAACTTCCTTAAATATGGTGTACAATTATTATTAACCCTAGAATAAACCACTACAAATCCTCCAACATCTATTGCCTGGTTTTGCTGTAATTGTAGATAGATAGATAGATAGATAGATAGATAGATAGATAGATAGATAGATAGATAGATAAAACTTTATTGTTCCACCAGGGGGAGATTTGTGTGGCCTTTTGACAGTAGGATATAAAAAAAACGTGAGCTTGAACCTGAAACCTCCAGATTAACATGCGAGCGCTCTACCTACTGAGCCATCTAGCCCTAATGTTGGCGGTCTCCTTATTTTGTCAATGATCCTTGTTGTTGTTAGTGGAGGTAATACAGCCTGGGTTGTATCGTAAACTTGGGTGTGATCCCTGGCTATAATACTGCAGTTACAGGTTGAATGGCTTCTGACTCCCCACCCCCCCCCCAAACAAAAAAATTTACAAAATAGGCTGCCAACATTAGGGTTAGACAGCTCAGTTAGCACCGTCACAGGTTCAAGCCAATTGTTCACTTTTTTTTCTTTTTGGGGGGTGGGGGGTGGGGGGTTATCATTCAGGTTTCGTTTTCCTCTTTCTTATCAATGACTATGAATTTATTACATTTATTAAAGCATCCTGGTTTTTGGGGTAAGCTTCTTTTTTGGGGGGGGGATTGTTATTTTGTTTTTCTTTCTAATCTATTACTATTAATTTATTATGCAAAATTGCGTTAGTACATGTATAAGGACAAACACAAAAATGTTTCAAAATAGTTTATTGTTTGGCCTTTTTTGGAAGAAAGGAAGAGGAGGCCTTTTTTCTCTCTCTCTCTCTTTCTTCTAATGCAAGATGGCAGATTTTTACTCTTAAGATGACGAGAGTATTTTCAAAAAATCTTGCTACTATCTCTTGATCAAACAAAAAAGACTTTGGAAATGTCTTGCAATGTTGATTTTGTTGTATTTCTCTACATTAAATTTGCTTTTAAATAAAAACTAAGTATCCAGGCAGCATGAAAAATGCAATGGATGGGGCCAAGAAACCTCTTTTTCTTTAAAGCCGGCCTTCTTCCGATGATTGGGTGGGGGGGGGGCATTTTTCTTAACGCCTGCATATGTTTTGAGTGTTTGTTTTAAAACAAAAGCATTTAGAGTTACTCTAGTTACTTCATTTTTAACACTTTTAAATAAACACACCATAAAATCGACCTAGAAAACCTAATTTTGTGATCCCATTTTAGTGAAAACAATAAAAAATCTGCAAATGCCTTACATCAGTAGTTTCGTGCACGTTCTTATCGGCCCTACATTTTGAGGCCCCCCAACAGCCTTGGCTGCTTGAGCTCATTTGAGCTAAAAGCAAACCATGACATCATCCGCTGAGACAGCCTTACGTGATCTCTGTTATTACGATCCATGGGGCTTAAGCATTTTGTAACAAACAGTGATATGTCAAAAGCCTTTAAGTAGGACATAATAGGAAGTTCCTCTTTAAGTTGGTTTGTTTCATCATGGAGGTAGCCATGGTTCGATCAGGGTTTTTTTTCCAACATATAGGCCCTAGTGCTGACTTATTTGCAAACAAATATCAAGAAAGATACAATAAAAGTCACAACTGAATAGAGTGTCTATGCGTACTTGTTGAGAAAAAAAGGCAACAAAAAAAGTTGCAATATTTTCATCAAGAACGTTGAATCTATCCACGTTTAGCAAGATGACAGCGGGTACCAACTGCACCTCTGGCCGCAGCATTCACAAGCACCACAGAAGTTTGAAAAGTCACCTTTTTAGGCAATCTTTGGAGATTCCCTTTTTTTGACATACTTTTATTGAATGGTTTATTATTTCATAAATAGCCTATATTGGGTCAATTACTGATTTTGTATACATGTGTGCTTTACAAAAGAAAACAAGACCAAATGCTTACATCTAGTACAATATGTTAGATGTCATGTATTTTTTCAGTGTTTGGAGGCACTTTCCTAAATGCCCGGCTGGTAAATTTGCATCTTTTTTGGTGCCCTTTGAAATGTTCCAGTAAAAACACTATTTTTCTCATAGAGTAGAGGTGCCCTTTACTAAGGAAAATTGCCCTGCCCTTCAGGAACAAAGTATGTCAGGCCTGGTTATTGTTGTTTTTGCAGTTATTTAGTTTTGTTTGTAATGTCTTTTTAACATTGTTTATCTTGTTGAGAGTTTACTATAAAGGATTTGTGGAAGGAAATGTGTAATATTGATTCTAAATTAATAAATATTTTGAACACGTGGAAACAGAAAGTGTCATCCTGATAGCTGTAAAGAAACCACACTATTCAACTGTAAAAGGGAATAGGATAGGAAAATATAGAAATCATAGCACTGCTATGAATGAAAGCAATTTGTGTTTTTGTGTTAATTCAACTCAATTCAGTTTATTGGTCTTACAACATAAGGCAAAATAAACTACTGTTTAAAAAAGGATTAAACTGCATTGCAAAAATAAAAAATAAAAAAAGTAAAGGCAATAGGGAAATATTAATTTAAAAGTCGGTCAGAGAGCAACTCATCCAAAAACAGCATGATGCCTGAGTAGATACAGGCTGTAAGTTACTGACTAAATCTAAATCATTATAATGAGTCCAAACTAAATTTGGTTGGATTCGATTCTGAATCCTTTCCAATGTAACTGCAGCCTTTTGATCAGCTCGTGGAATGCCAATAAAACTTTACCAACCAGAAGAAAACAAACAACAAATCCACGCCCTATAGTCATATACTATAATAGTCACCTAAAGTTACCCCAATCCCAATGCACCTGGTTCAAGGTCGTTCGGAAAGAATACCACACTTGATAATAATTACAACAACAAATCACAACAATTAACGAGAAACTCAGAAATGGTAAAACAAGATAAATACCGACATCTCTATCGTGAGATGGTGAGACTTTGGCTACGTGTGACTTTAGACATAGAGGCAGAAACTCTTCTAAGACTCAAGAGAAGACCATGTTGTCCACAGTAACGGGTAAAAGAACTTACCCTTGGCGGTCTTGTTGGTGTCACTATTCTTTTTTACCAAGGTTGACTTCGTAGGAAGTTTACCGAGAGACGGACCGAGTGACATTGACCGGTATTTATTCAGCCGAAGAAACTCTCTGTCGAAACCGTTCGGTTTTATAGGCAACGGGGGTTTCGTCAACGGGTCTTTATTGCTACTCCCCGACGACTTAGCTGTCGCGTTTCCAGCAGCTTTACGAGAAGCAGAGGTTGGCGGCAATTTCCAGACTGCATCTTGGTTGTGCGGGGAACTGCTTGGTGTGAAGTTGGGCCTCTGCAGCCGACCTGCCGGCGGAGAGGACACCAACATGAAGGCCCGTCCACCGCCGTCTTTGGGCAAGTTCACCCCCGTGCATTTCCTACTGGTGGTGGTGGTGGACTTCTGCTGACTTTTGCTGGAGAAACTGAATTCGCTAATGCTCTGGGATCTTCTAACATTATCTTTCGCTTTCTTATCACCCTCGAACTTTTTCCTCAAGAGGAGCACATTATGAGGAGAAGAGGCCATAATTGTTGCATTGGCATTGAAAGATAATCATCGGTTAATCACGAATAAGGAAGTACTTGTTAATCAGTTTTGTTGACCCAGTGCGGGCAATAAATGATCAAAGGTGTGCGTGTGTGTTCGTGTGATGTGTGCGTAGAGAGTGGCCTGCCGTGCGTGAGGTCGGTAACTAGACTTCCTTCAAGCCGTCTCCACTATTAGAGCGTGAAACTTTTATTACCCAAACTTTTCCGGGCGGACCTTTTTATTGTTGATAAACAAACCGCGCTGGTTGGCATGGACGGCCGAATGTCAGCAATACACCAAATCGTGTTTAACACTAACAAACTTTGTGACAAATTTCAAAATTTAGGCAAATTTTGAAATAAAAGGAATACACCCTATGAACGGTTGATTTTGTTTCCAACAAATTCAACATTATTTTTTAATTGTGTAATAAATGGTCACAAACTGTGGCTAACTGTGCTTTGCATTTATGGCTTCCCATAGTTTTCCAACCTTGGTTGGCAAAATTTCAAGAATAGAAAGGGATATGGCTATCTGTTCGTAGCCAAAGCCCTTTCCTGTACAGATTCCGATAGCTTTATCATTTCTTAGTTGCTTTCGTTTTCAAACAAAAACCACAATACAGGGAAGAATAAATCAAGATTCTTTGAATCATGCGGATTCAAAAGGCTTTGGGGAATTCCCCCCGCCCCCCTAAAAAAAACAACTAAAAATACACAGACTCATTGTATGTAAATGGCCGTACCTCTGACTCTGTCAGGGGGCGACTTTGTGAGGGGCGACTTTGACAGGGGGCGACTTTGTAAGTGAGGGGGCGTCTTTGTAGTGGGCGACTTTGCTGGGGCGACTTTGTAGTGGGCGACTTTGCTGGGGGGCGAGTTGACTGGTATTCGATAGTCTCAGCATGGCCGGACTGTTGCTCCGGTGAGCGCCTTGAATGCTGAAATCTATTCAAGTTTTGCTATGCGTCGATATTAAAATTGTATATTTCACCATTGACCTTATAATAACTATCACTTCATTATTATTCTTTATCTAAAGTGTTTTCATACAGTAAAAATATTAATCTCAATTCATCGTTATCATAAGATGTCGGTCGTACCATGTCAACAATAAAGAAGCTATATTTTGAAGACACTCTCAACCATGACACAAATTTTCACCATCGATCGGTATGCAGTGTTTTTGTTGTAAATACAAAAAAATAACAACAAGGTAATTTTATTTCTTTATTTCTTATTACACATGTAGGCTATTAGTGTTAATATTATTATGTTTTATTTTATTTTATTTTATTTTATTATTATTTTGGGTGGCACAAAAGGGGGGGGTGCACCATTTTTTCTAGGGCCACTTCTGGCTAATTAAAATGATAGTTTCCGTTTGCATTTTATAAACAAGCCCTTTTCAGCGTTCTTAAATTATTCACTAGGGTTTTTTGTTTGAATAAACTTTTTGTCTGCGTGTATCTAGTTTAAATCATTTTTTGAATACATCTGTTGTTATTTTTTTTAAATGACCATTATTATTAATTAATATCGAAGGTCAACACTTTTAACGGGCCCGGGGTACGTTCTCCCTGTGTAACTTAAATCATCAAAATAAGTCGGCACTGAACGGACAGCAAGCCACTAAGCCAGTCATTAACTCACGGTGATATCTAAGCAAACTAAAGTCCCGATTGAGAACTCCCTTTACGCGTCACATCCAATACTTCCGTAGACGACAAAACACCAACGAAACAGAAAGTGACCGATGAATAACTGTCAAAAACACTGTCATCGCTGATGTTGTCCAACGAAGATAAATAAATCAATTCCCCTTCTAAATCTTATACACTGAGTTGACCGACATTAATTTCCTTTTGTGTGTTTTTCGGTTGAAATGAACACAAAATAAAAGTCAACACACCGTGGTGGAAGGGATTGAGCACGCATGAATTTATCTCTTCCGAGAGAACAAGAACGTGGTAGCCCATGCTAGTGTCATCACCTGTCACAATTGTTTTAATTTTAGTATTATTCCATGCAGTTCATTGACGGCTTCTTTTTACGGGTATAACTTTTGAAAATTGTTTTTCAATTATCACAATGTGTACAGCTCAGAATCCACTGTTTGCATATTTGTTTATTGATATTTTATTCCAACAGCATGAATGCGCCAATAGCTTGCTGATGAATAGGAAACGAGAAGAAATGATCAGTTTTAGATATGGGAGAAAAACCCTATTGGGGAAAAAACCCTGCAAACCAGGTAGGGACTGTAAGCTCAATCCACATGCAAGGCTCCGGTTGATCTGAGGTGAGCAGACTGGTGGAAAGCAGGGAAAGAAACTACTGAGCTAACCTGACCCCCCCCCAAAAAAAATAATAATAATGAATAATAATAATGATAATAGGCCTAATAATATCAAGTAGGCCCAATGGGAAATATACAAATAATTATTTAAAAAAAATAATAATAAAAAATAAAAATAAATAAATAATGAAAATAATAAAAATCTCAACGAAAGCAATACCTGTTCCGACAGTAGGTCGGAACAGGTAATAAATATTGTTTGTGATGAGTTCCTTAGTTTGGGCTCAAGGAAGGTTAGAAATAAAATGAATAATACATTATACTATTGACACATAAAAAATTATTTTTGCATCCCCCCCCAACAAAAGTGAACGGGGTTCTATGACGGGACATGCCTTTTTGCCGTTAGACTCCCATTGGTAGGAAGTGCAACAAGTTATTCGTAAAAAAAGCACAACAAATAAACAAACAAACTACATAAACCAATGCATTACAGGTTTGAAAACCACCAACCGAAAAAATAATTAAAAGACATTCTGATTATTTTATTTTGGTTGTGAGACCAATGACAACGGAAATGAGACAGAAAATAATGAAAAATAAGGCAGATAACGAACAAGAGAGGGCGCTATACAGAGGGACTATAAAGAGCACATGATAAACATCCGTGAATGTCAACAACATGTTGCTGAAGCGTGGAGTTTTCGTTGCAATGGCCGCATTTCGTTGCCCCCCAGAAGTTCTACTTCGATCAGCTGCCAGGTAATCATAATGCGTTATTACTTTGGCACACTTTAAGATAGTTTTGAAGCCAGATCCGTCAAGTTTTACATGGCTAGCTGAGTGAAATAAAATCTTGCTTCTGTACTCGCGATCTCTATCATGACATTTGTACATCATGTTATATGCTTGACCGAGTGACTTGTCCGAGTACTGGACCCAACAACGTTCTTTAACAGTTGTACATTATCTGGCTACATTTACATACGCCAGATAATTTTTTAAGTTGGGTCCAGTAACTCGGACTAATGTATGACTATGATTGAACATGTCCATTCATGTACATTACACTTCCAGCTCCAAAACGTCATAAGATTAAGACACTTAAAACATCATCAAGAAAATATTCTGAAGAAAAAACACTACCAAACACTTACCAGAGACTGACTGAAATGTCCATGAACATTAACCTGTGGACAGCATCTTCTGCTTTTGAACTTCGCACTTGCAAGGTTTCAACCAATCAGCATAAACCAAGGAAAGACAGACTGGGAGGAGCTCAAGCTGTAGCCCCCTAACCGGCTATTCCCGCTTGCTGAATGGTCAAGACCTTGTAAGTGCGATGTTCAAAAACACAAATTGCCATCCACGGTTCAATGTTCATGGACATTTCAGTCAGTCTCTGGTAAGTGTTTGGTAGTGTTTTTTCTTCAGAATATTTTCTCGAAGATGTTTTAAGTGTTCTAAACTGATTCATTATACATTGAACATAAAATCTGTGGAAGATTAAAATAATGTCTTAGAATGTCATATACTTAGTGGTAAAAGTTGAGCTAATCTGATCACTTGTCTGATAAAAATTGTCTAAAATTGCACATGCTAGTGTGACTGATTGTGATATATAATTGTTACACGGACTAGCTCATAACCCTCCTGTCTGCGACCGTCGGGAGGATGGAGGGATACGCTTATAAATTGCCAATACCTCCTTAATAACACACGGGTCGGTCTTTCATAATTAATTTAAAATAGAATTAGAAGCCCAATTGATATTGATCCAAACTCAAATAAAGTGAAGAAAAAAGATAAAAAAGTACATTACCAGATTTCCGAATATTCAAACATTAGGGTTATATCATACAGTGGATTTAGAACAGAGCGTAAGCTGAGTTGACCAATCCTATTTCACGAATTACGTTCAGATGAGGTGGTCTATTAGTTATTGTTGCAGTCTGCTTCAAGCATGTTTCTGGATCAGAATGAAAGATGTTCACCGACCGATGCTGCGAAAACAGGGTTATTGGCCCAATGTTATTGGAACTGACTACACCCTGTGACCCTAGTACTTGACTGTGCAGACTTTGCTTTAATACGAACAGAAGAGACTTTGTGCTCATACGATGCAGACAGAAAGGATTATACTAACAGGCACATTATATGCATTTTCACCTAAAATTTAAAACATTTAAGTAAACAGTGATTGAAGGGCTTAGAAACACTTCGTATGAAGCTCTATATAAGTGTTTATTATTATTATTATAGAAGTATTTAACTGTAATGAGGAACTCTTCCTGAGCAAAAGGCTTTAACTAAGAATAAAATAATCTCATGTGTAAATAATGAAAGTAAGATCAAGCCGATTGCAATCTACTTAACAATTCAAAGGATCTGCTTAACAATCCAAAGGATCTGCTTAACAATCCAAAGGATCTGCTTAACAATCCAAGGGTCTGCTTAACAATCCAAAGGATCTGCTTAACAATCCAAAGGATCTGCTTAACAATCCAAAGGATCTGCTTAACAATCCAAAGGATCTGCTTAACAATCCAAAGGATCTGCTTAACAATCCAAAGGATCTGCTTAACAATCAAAGGATCTGCTTAACAATCCAAAGGATTGCTTAACAATCCAAAGGATCTGCTTAACAATCCAAAGGGTCTGCTTAACAATCCAAAGGATCTGCTTAACAATCCAAAGGATCTGCTTAACAATCCAAAGGATCTGCTTAACAATCCAAAGGATCTGCTTAACAATCCAAAGGATCTGTGGTATGAATGCAAAAAGTGGTAACGGCCTCACAAACAACCCTAGCAGAGTTTTTCTCTTTAAGAGCGTTTCAACCCTAGCAGAGTGTTGCTACTGTGCAGTTAGGGCCCAGTTTCATAGAGCTACTTAACGGCCAATTTTGTGCTTACTGTGCGTGTTTCCATTTCGAAGTGCTGCTAACCGCCAGCGAACGAAAAGTCATGCTAACCTTCTAGTGCTTACTGTATAAAAGTGAATGACGCAACAATTGTTGCATTGATGAAAATCCATGGTGAATGCACAGGCTGGCCGCCCAATTTCTTTTCTCGCTAAACTGTGAAAAATGCTAAATGCTTTCGCTGAAGCAAATTTTTCTGTTACAGTGTGCACACAAAAATTGCTTACTGTTAGGCACCGCTATAAAATCGGGCCCTACAATGTAGGCCCTATTCATCTTCAAAAATATTCAAGCAGAGACATGTAATGTACACTAAGGACAAGCAGAGTCCACTGGAACTCGAAACGCTGAACTGTGAGAACAAACCAACCTTCTCAGAACCAACAACACTCCCTCCAAAAAGAGAGATTTTACATGGCTGTTTCCGCAAGATTTCAGGAATGACAGTCTGTCAGAAATGACAGCCTTTCAGAAGGATTGTTCCTGGTGTGAAACTTTTGAACCGGTGAACTTTCTGATTGGAACGTCAATCTTACATTGTACCTTGTAACCACTTCGTGTCGGATTATGTGTCAACACACAAAAATTGTCTGGACTGGCTTAGGATGGATGTGTTTTAGCGCTCAGAGCTACATAGTAGGCCATACTCCTTTTTATTATTCACACTTTGCAAAGCTTCAAACATACTATGCTACATGTATGAGTTTCCTCAAATCAATCAAACTTATATGTTGAAGGGCATGTGTGTCCTATGTAGGTTTACAAAGTTCAGCCACAAGGGCAACTTTTTAGTCAACTGTGCACTATACTATACATGTACCCTGCTTGAGCCCCAATGGTGACTTTAATTGACCAAGATAACACAAGATAACAAGCTGGAGCTTTGTTAAAGGAACATTACAGAATTGGTTTTTGCTAACAAAACAGTTGCAGGCAGTGTAAGCACTTTATGTAATCCACCATATACATAAACTGACAAACCTGTAGAAGTTTGAGATCAATTGGCCATCTGGGTCACGAGAAAATAGTGAAAAACCGATTGCACATTTGCATGAAATCATATAGGTTCAACAAACGAATGAAACGCTCACTGAGCGATAAACTCCAATCGGAAAAATTAGTTAATTCATTTCAGACAGAAATATTTCAAGGGATGCTTTTTACTATCATCATCGTTAGAGCGTGTAAGGTTTATGTAAATCTGTGATCAAAAGTGTATTTTACAATTACCAATTCTGTAATGTTCCTTTGAGAGAAAGGTGGGGTCTTTTTCATAAAGATGGTAAGATAAAATAAGGTTGCTAATATTATGTAACAGGTTTCATACTCCAAAAACTTAGCTGGGCATACCTTGACGCCAATTGGTGTGATAAAGCGCTATATAAGTCAGTATTGTTGTTATGTTATTGTAATCCCTTCAAATTGGAGTGGAAAGATCCGAAATGCCAAACACTATACTTAGTACCACATGGTTTTGTACAAAAAAAGTGGTTGATTCACAGAATACATTGAGGAAACAAAGACTAAGAAATTGGACATTAATTTTATTGGTCGATCTCAATGATTTATGGGGTAATTGAAAGGAAATGAAAGCAGTTTTGTTTATTTTAAGAGTTTGGTAATGTCGCTGCACTTCACTTAAATGTTAAAGGCACGGTACACGTTTGGTAATGACTCTGAAAATTAATGGCAATAAAAACTTACTTGGTCAAAAATAAAGCAGCCCTGGGTATAGTATAATGAATTTTGAGAAACTTTAAACTTCAGAGTACCACGGTTATGGAAAATATATCACTTTTTATTTCCCAAAATTTGAATCTGAGAAACGTTTCTGTCAGATACTCTTCTCAGACTGTGTGTTCCTATGGGGAATATTCTTCCTGCGTGGAAATATTCGCTCCGGTTTTTTCGGTAATATCTCAAAAACGCGACCACCTTTTGAGGTGAAATTTTCACAGGTTAGTTTTATTGTATGTACCTACATTTATATAGGATTAAAACAATCATTAGGCTCCAATTACCAAACGTGTACTGTGCCTTTAAAAGAGAGGAGTTGATACACACAAATGCATGTATTGTGCATACAATTTTATTCAAAAAGTACTTACAGATTCCTTGGTTTGAAAAAGTGTGAACAATACAGAGTTGCTCTGCACAGTGTCTACCTTGATTGTTCTACAGACACCTGTCCTGACCTTCGTATAATACCTTTAGAGATAAACTGCATGCAGGTGTCATCTTGCGCTACATGATACGTGTAATTAACACAACTATAGCAGTAAGAAAATGCCAACGTTGCCTTGATGGGATGTGGGTGAACATTTGGCCATGTCATTATCATTTGTCAGGAAAAGGAAGTCAGACACCTTTTGTGAGAGTCAGTAAGATGTAGGCCGATATGAATTCGGTTAAAGGAATAGATTGGACATCGTTGATTTGTTTTTTATTTAAAAAATAGTGAATTCATTCCAATTCTTTAGATTCAAGAACCCTACAACCAAACAGTGACAAATCCATCCAATGAGGTTCATGCTTTTTAAATAAATACCAACAAAAAGTGGTTTATATTTGGTCAAGGATGTTGTGCAGAATGTTCATATAAAATTATTGTTTTTACATATTTTTAAAATTGTTCTATAAGCAATTTTTAGTGATTTTGTGGGTCCTTGTGGTTGTACTTTTTTCTTGACTTGGACAGTATTTCATACTGGGATATTTCTCTGAAGGATTGTCCGTAGAATCAACTTCATTTAGCAGTGAGCTTTCTTTTAGTTATAGATTGGAACGATCAGTTCTCCTGTACCTTTTAATGTGTTGTCTTTGTGTTGATTTCCTCTCAATGTTTTGTCTCTGTGCTGATTTCCTTCATTTTAAAAAAACCTAACCTAGGAGGGTAGGATGTATGCATCATTGTTGTGTTTAAAAAATATTAATAGAATCGGAGCTGGCTAAGGATACGCTGCATACCTTTAACCCTCCTACTGTCTGGCCATTTGGTATCACTGGTCCCACTGTGTTTTTTAATTGTATATATGAAATATAATACCGGCATGCAATATGATATCATGGGGTGAATGCAATAAACAAGGTACACAGTCACCCCTTGTACTGTCTTGACCAAATCCACCGGGAGCCCTTTGGAATCCCTTTAAAGGGCTCGGAGCTGTGTGTGAATTCATCCTTGAGAAAACCCACTCTGTATTGCATGGTAAGAGAGACTATTGTTATCAGACAGCTTCCTGTGAAGGTTTTTAAAAACCATTTATACAATTCAATACTGAACAAAAAAAGAAAGAAGAATAAAGAAGATAAGAATATTGAAAATAAAATAAGGATATTTATAAAGTTACTGACTGTTACACAATGGGGGGGGGGGGGCACTAAGATTTGTTTGCCTGGCTGAGCAGTAATTTAATCCATTGTGCCATCAGAAGTAAACAGGATTAATTTTGCCAGAGAGGCTCACACCCTTTCATATGCCCCCCCCCCTGATCCCACCATTTTTTTTCCAAACATGGAGTTAGGTATTATGATAATATATGCGCCATGTCTGTATCTGTCATAAATGACACTCCTGGCGCCGAATTATTAAATCAGGTGGAGATTGTTGAGAATGATTTGATGAGACAAGGCAACCGTAATACAATATCTTCTAAAGATGGGCAATACAACATCTTCTAAAGGTGGCTCTTTTCAGAGCCACCACTCCTTCAAAAGAGACATTTTACTCATGGTTGTACCCGCAAGTTTACTATTCATATTTATACTTATAGTTTCTCTTATCTTCTAAAGGGATACAAAGGTGAAGTGGTGCATACTGCTGCCAGACTATATGCCAGAAACACTGGGGTAATCCCCTCTCTCTCTTCACGATTACAACACACCGGGCCAACTTTTTACATCCCAACCAAAATTATAAATAAACACTGACAAACCACTTACTGCATGGTGTGATGAATCTTTTCTACACTGTGAACCCACAGACCCGTGCAGGCCCATTTTCATGGCTCTGCTGATTGTTAAGCAAAATAATCCGTAAATGGTGTTTGAAGCTTTGCATGGTGTGGAGAATAAGAGAAACTATAAATATAAATATAAATATGAATAGTAAACTTGCGGGTACAACCATGGGTAAATGTCTCTTTTGAAGGAGTGGTGGCTCTGAAAAGAGCCGGTTTGGGCTCGACGTTTCGAACAGTATACTCTGCTCGTCTTCATTTTACCCATGGTTGTACCCGCAAGTTTACTATTCATATTTATATTTATATTTATAGTTTCTCTTAAAATAATCCGTGTTTACGGTATTGGAAAAATCCTTGTTTATTGAAATAAAATTACAAGCTTAGCAAGGAAGTTTCAATGTATCACTTTGCTGTAAGGCCATGTGTATAAATCTACGTTGTCATGTAGGTTTATTCTTTGAGGAGAACTCAGGTGACTACTCGATTCTGAAAAGAACTGTCCTGCTTAAAGGAACGTTACAGAATTGGTTTCTGCTAACAAAACAGTTGCTGGCAGTGTAATCACTTTATGTAATCCACCATATACATAAACTGACAAACCTGTAGAAGTTTGAGATCGATCGGCCATCTGGGTCACGAGAAAATAGTGCAAAACCGTTTACAAATTTGCATGTGTTATACAATGCATGAATAAAATGCTCATGAGCGATAAACTCCAATCGGAAATTAGTTTGATTTATTTCTCATCAAATATGGCATTTCAGACAGAAATATTTCTAGGGATGTTTTCTACTATCATCATCATTAGACCGTGTAAGTTTTATGTAAATCTGTGACCAAAAGTATATTTCACAATTACCAATTCTGTAATGTTCCTTTAAGGAAGATTTTCATTGAATTGTTACTGGTGTGAATGAATGTACTTCCTGTAAGTGTTCTTCCCTTACACAGCAAGTGCAGAAATTTTGCTTACACTGTAAGCGGCAAATGATGACCATAAGAGCAAAATTCATGGTAAAGCAGAGCTAAGAAATTTCTCCCTGTTCATTCTTTGTCCGAAACATATTATATGAGTGAAGTAGAAATAAAGGAATAATACTTTGAAACTTAATGTATATGATGTAAGTTCATTGGGTCATGTCATGTGCAAGACAAAAGTGAAACTTTGCTTATAATTTAGGTTTTGCTATTGGTATCTAATTCTGCCACTGATTTCCTGAAATTGGAAACCCATTTTGAACTTTTCTTTTTTGGAAAAGTACATAGTCTTTGCATTAATAGTACTCTGCACCAATGACATAACTTTTGCTCAAAATATGTGTTGTCAGACAAACATTCAACCACTTACGCAATCAACACATCATCGGCGCCCCAAAAAGCACTTAGTAGTACAGTCAGTATAGATGCGAGTGAACACAAAACTTGGACATGTACGCGCGCGTAGGTCAGTGAAATCGGACACGTTTTTCTGCTATTCAGGTGCTTAGCTTCTATTTTTTTAGCATTAGTGCGGGTTGCTATTTTATTACACGTCTACAATGCAGGCCGACATGAAGGTCATACAAATTTTATGAAATTGCCAATTTACAGATTGCCTTTAAATTTATCCTGGTTCATGTACACATTGTACAGTACATTACATGTACACCATGGAGGAAGGAACCCCCTTCCACCGTGAAGGGAGGACCCCTCCCCCCCCCCCCCATTAAAGATCAACTTGAACGAAATCACTCAAACTTATTTGACTATTTATCTTTTAGTTATTATTTGGTAATACGTACAAAGTTTTCCTCCCTGAAATTTTGTTGAGACTTGATCGGAAAAAACTAGCCCCCCCCCACCCTCCCTTCCTTGATTTTTGATAGTGTTCCTTCTACCAAAGAGGGAGGACAAAGACCCATAAAAATGGGTTTACCAGTGCCTCAGTAAACCAGCGTGAAACCAGTATGTGTTGTGACGTAGTGGACTGGATGATGAAGGTTGTTTTTTTCTTCGTTGCTATGCATTTTCCATTGTCCTTTTGGGGGCTTTTTTTTTAATCTGCATTTTTGCCCAGCGTGACACTGGTTAAAATGTTTTGTTTTTTTACTTTATGAAACCATTTTGATTGAGTTTTACCTAATTACATGTATATGTCCTCATTACACACTTGTTTTTTTTTGTATAACAAAAGAACGATAATGTTAATTTTGTTGATCTTTAAACATAACTTTGTTGTGCTCGGCTACTTTTTGTGCTCTTGTAAGCAGCTCTAGGAAGTTGGGTCTAGCTGGGTACAACTAACTGTAAGTCGCCACAACCAGGGAAAAGTTCAGAGTGACTTATCTAAATGAGTCACACTGTGTGGCCACAACTGATAATGGTATCCATCGTTTTTGTAAACGAAGTCATCGTTCTTTTTTTTAAGAGACAGTGATTAACAGTGATCCAGTTTGAAATAATTTAAATTAAGGTTTAGTGTAATCTTAAAAGGGAACACATCATAGTTTTTTTTTTCTGAAGAGTAGATTTATTTTCTCTTGATAGTTTTCAGTTAAAAATAACACATCATCCAGAGCTGTGCATTGATAGAGTTGCAACAACTCGTGAGTAAAAGCCATTTTCAGTCCATAAAAGTATGCGCGCACGCAGGGTGCCAGACTAGACTGCACATCCTGGGGTGAATTTCACTAAACTCTTCCTAACATAGGACTAGTCCTAGGCAATGCTAAGAGATAGGACTAGTCTTAAGTTAAGACCAGTTACTGAGGACTAGTCCTATATCTTAGCATTGCCTAGGACTAGTCCTAAGTTAGGAACAGTTTTGTGAAATCCACCTCTGAGCAACTATTTCATCTAGATTAGAAATCGATAAAAGTAAGTCGAAAAGTTTGAATCTGCAAAGAGTAACCCAGGAGATTCTAATTTCTGTGGTTTACTTTTGTGAATTCTGCAGCCAGAGTTGGGGTCGGTACCCGCTGTCACCTCGCTAAATGTGGATGGATTCAACGTTCTTTATGAAAATGCCAAGATTTTATTTCTGTTTTCTCAGCAAGTAGACACTGTGTTCTACTGAAACTTTCACAGGTGACCTTAATTGTATCTTTCTTAATAATTTTGCCTATAAATCAGCATTACGTTTAACAAATATACCCTAACCCTACCCTACCTTTAAAGTTCACATACATGTACATGTATTGGAAACTGACAGACAATCGAGTTTCATTCCTGGAAAGAGCAAGGCACACTTCCTTCTGGTAAAATGCACTTCAGTGGATTAAAGAATTTTGATGAGAACAGTGTTAAAGGGAGTGTTTACCTTTGGTAATTACTCATAAAAGTAACGACCATAAAAAACTAACTTGGTAAAGAGCACTGGAGAGCTGTTGATACTAACGTTGTTTGAAACGACACTATTTGAAGTTGTGTCGTTTTAGAGAAAGAGGTAATTTTCACCAACAAGATTGAATCTGATAAAGGCTTCAGGCATCTCAGGGATCTGAAAGCACACAATTCTTTGCAACAAGGGTGTTTTTTCTTTCATTATTTGCTGGCAAATTTGATGACCAATTGAGCCCAAATTTTCACAGGTTTGTTATTTTATGCATATGTTGGGATACAACAAGTGAGGGTGCTGGTTTTTGACAATTTTTAAAAGTATATCTTGCCTTTAAAGGTATTGTACACTTTTGGTAACAGCTCAAAATCAGTGTCCATATTTTGTGTGATTAAACATAGGCATGAACAAACAAACCTGTGAAAGTTTGAGGTCAATTGGTCATCGAGGTCACGAGAAAATAGTGAAAAGAGATCTTATGTGTTTTCTGTTTTTCAAATTATCGCGCGCGATAATTACTATTGGTTTACTCGTTTCTCAGAAACGATAGCATTTTAGGCAGAAATATTTTAAGGAACCCTTTCTACCATTACTTACTTTAAATCATGTAAGTTATGTGTGAATCTGTGAACATTGTGTTTTTCGATCTTGACCAATAGTGTACAGGGCCTTTAAGACATTTAAAGGACACAATGTCCAAGACCCGTGCCTTTCTACAATGTTACGCCACATTATTTAAGGATTTGATGGCCATTCAATTCACACAATCCCGGAGTTTCCATTTGGGATGGTCAGTGGTATGACGCTGTAATGAAAATCCCCTTATGGTATGAAAATTCTGGTAATGTTAAACATACATTGAACAATGGGCAATTGCATAGTGTTTTATTGACAAATGAGAAAACGTAGTTTTCTGTGCCTAAAAATACCCCAAGTGTCGTTGGATAGAGACTCTCCCTTTCTTCAAAAGTCCTAAAAACCATCACTTTGTAGATTTTATAGTTGTACCTGTTGCAATTAAAAGCCTTCACCATCGTAACCTACAACGTCAGACAACTGTCTGAATTGGACTTTGAAGTGTTAGGGTCAATATACATGTACCCTGCTGGTCTAGGCTTGTACAATGCATGTTGAAATATGTGACTACATGTAATTGTGTTTAAACAAATGCTACTCGATAGTTTTCAGTAAACACATCTGCAGAGCTGTGTACTGAGAGAGTACTGATAGAGTACTTGTGGGTAGAAGCCATTTTCGGTCCCAAAAAATGTATGTGTGCACACAGGGTGCCAGACTAGACTGCACATTGGGTTGTGCTACAATGGCATCCAGCAATCATGTGACCAAAGAAAACTGCTCCCTCCGTGTCCCTCCCACAGCACTGAAACCATCAAACCAAGCTGCAAAAATTGTCATATTAAGGTGATCCCATTTCAGTGTTTAACATACAATTTCCTCATATAGTGCCCTTTACCAAGAATAAAATGCCTTGGTGCCCTTGTCCTTTAAAAAGAGGTATCAGGCGTGGAAATATGTTACTACATGTAATTGTAAAAAAACAACAAGTCTCACAAATTGTTAAGTAAATAAATTGTCTGATAATGTGAGTCCAGGTATAACATGTACATTTGCATTCACGAAATTGCCCAATATGGATGTGCAACTGACGTAGGCTACACTAGTTTAATGTACTCACTTCAGAAACATCCACCATGCCAAGTTTCAAATCCTGTATGTACTTTACTTAAAGAAAACAACAAAAACCTGCAGTACTTGCCTCAAGTGTCGTATACTACCCGCTTGCTACAATTTAAGCTTGTTTCTGTACACTTTCCTCCTCTCACCCAAAGAGCAACGATGAGGTGATGTTAAGATCACCAGACACAGGTCAGGCACAGGGAAAAGAAGTTACTCATCATAACCAAAATGTGCATCAAAGCATTAGATTCTCAAAGTACGTCCACTGCGCTGAGGGACATCTTCATGGTAATGAAGAACGATGTGACGATGTCAAGTAGACCCCACTAACTCAAACAGAAACTTGTTTGCGTGTCAGCTTTTGATTTCAGTTGTTATGTGCTTGAATACATTACAGGGAAATTCACTCCATTGCTTCATCTTTTTTTCTTTTTCAGTTTCAATCCTCAGATTATCCTGTTACTGATAACTTTAGTTTTACTTTTAAACAGTTTTAAGGGATCATGCATTGTTGGTTTTGTAGGAGATTAAATTAGTTCCCGTTCAGTTTTTTTCCCAAGCCTGTGAAAAATGTCACCAAACTTGATGGTCAGAATCTTTTGAGGAATTTAACCTCTCCCATTGTGTGTATTCAAACTTAATTTTACTTGCATTTTCATTTTTTTCTGAAACAGAAGAATTTTCTATTTTGAAAGAGAGATTGGTCATGTGTTATAAAACTTTTCATGTTATTGATTTGTTTGTTTCTTTTGTTTGTTTATTTGTTCGTTTATTTTGTCTACTAATATTTTATCCATTACCACTCTTGTTGAGCTCAAAACTAAATAACCAAATGTCAACTAACTAGGTTTCAGTTTCTAGGTGTACGTATAGCATATTGTACAGCACTACCTAAGTGTTTCAACAAATTCAGTTATCTGTCAGATATTTTAGAATTTAATAAGCGAACCTGACCCCAAACAATGAGTGTCATTCATACATGAAACAAAATGCATTCCTTTGATGTGTTAGTTATTATTCATAACCTTGTTCCAACTTCTTTTCCTGGTAATGCAACCAGAGATTCCCGACATAATGCCATGGATTTACGCCCATAGCCTGAGTAGAGGAATAAAATAAAAGTATTTAGTTTTTAGATGAGGGAAGGAAACCCCAGACAGGGAAGTCCCATACAGTTAGGTAGGTACTGATCCAACATCGTCCCCAGGGTGTGTCGAGCAGTACCAGGTTGACCGCTCTCTCACCCTGGTTATGGATCATTTGCATATCCAAAAATTGTGGCTACGTATGCAAATTAGAATAGTCTGGCTCCTTTTCGAAATTCACATCTTCGTCACGGTCTCGTGGTCCGGTACTAGATTTAATAGCCTGTTTTGTACATTGGTTGCAGGCTGGCTGTTTTGACAAAGGTTAACATTTGGTTTTGTCCAATCAGGGTCCAAGTAAGGAGTTTCCCTCCCAGGGTTTACTATTGTAAACATGGTTGGACATAAAGTAAACCATGGGGAAGAGGTCGGTACTGATCCTACATGTAGGACCCCATGGTGACCTGGCCCAAGCTTAATGTTACCATAGAGATGGGGACCAGGGAAAGAGTTGCAACTTTCTTACTATAGAGGAAACATGATCTTCACCACTAATACCTTGCACTATTCTGGTCGTATTGTGACCACTGACACAATGATCCACTTTGCAGTCGGCCAATTGTCCGCAGCAGTGCGAAGCGCAGTGTATTTTGGGTAGGCGGCGTGCACAAAACCCCAAACCAATAGTTCTGTCCTATGATGGGCGTGGCAGGAAAAGAACGTATTCATTTCTTAAAACGTTTTGACTGGTGGTTTTAAGTTGGCTACGATTGGCCTCATCATTAAGACAAAAAAGTAATCACCTGCTTCCCACACACCCCCCCCCCCCAAAAAAAAAGAAGAAGAAGAAGAAGAAAAGATAAAATATAATAAAAATGTCTGGTTATTCCACTGGCGAAGATGATGAAGAAATACAAAGATTTAGAAGTTGGTCCCTTCCATATTGAGTTTTAGTTACGTGTGCATGATTCTCTTTCTTTAAATACTTTCGGTTGACATAGTTTATGGCACTGTAAATCATATCATATGTTCGTGTAAGAAAAATCTAGCCATGAAATAATATGAAAGTAAAACAAATTTATTAGTCAAGTCAACAATGAAAACCTAAGAATAAGACTTGACCTCTTTTTTCCAATTAACAATTTTGCCCAACTAACGTTCATGTTGTCATTAAACATAATGTAATGGTTGCACAAATTCAGGCATGATTTGCAATTGGGGTTTCAAAAAATTTGTAGCATCCTTGCACAAGTTTTAATTTTTGTTTCAATGTTTATTTTAACAAATTATTTCTATAACAAACCGGGTCCTGAAAACAGTGTGGATAACGTTGCAGGATATTCATTTAATATATGAAAAATTGAAATTTAATTTATAAAATATTGCTATTGGTATTTTTTTGTTTTTAAGAATCAGACTTTGGTATGAATAGAATTTGAAAAGAAATGTGATTTTGTAGGAAAATCAAGTCTTCGTTCGAGTTGTTTTTCTCCTTTTTTCGAGACGCGCGAGACTTGCACAGTCTGTTCTCAAGACACAGCATGGTGGAGTTGCGCATGATCTAAGAATCAAACCAACCAATGAAAGCTCCATCTTTAGATCAAACCCTGTCATGAAAATGATTTATAACTTTTCTCAAGGTGATCAAAATTGTATCAGTGGCCAAAGTGAAAGTTGTCTTACGCGGGGGAACCAAAGTAAGTGTAAAAATATATTTGAACTTTACTTCCTACTTTTGTTGTTTGTGAAGCAGGCCCAGTTTTTCCCAATTAACAACTTCCACACACATTATTGGTCCTTCTATAGGTTATCTGCACAGTCGGGGTTATAGCATGTGCAGTGGTTGGATTGAATCACTATTGGCAATTAATACTGTTTTGATGTAAATATTTACATGGTGATAAATACTTAACAAGATGATACTTTCACCAAGTGTTACACATTGTATGTCATATTGCATTCAAAACGTTTCAGGGTTCTCCCCAGGATTTGTTCGAGTTGTTTTTCTCCTTTTTTCGAGACGCGCGAGACTTGCACAGTCTGTTCTCAAGACACAGCATGGTGGAGTTGCGCATGATCTAAGAATCAAACCAACCAATGAAAGCTCCATCTTTAGATCAAACCCTGTCATGAAAATGATTTATAACTTTTCTCAAGGTGATCAAAATTGTATCAGTGGCCAAAGTGAAAGTTGTCTTACGCGGGGGAACCAAAGTAAGTGTAAAAATATATTTGAACTTTACTTCCTACTTTTGTTGTTTGTGAAGCAGGCCCAGTTTTTCCCAATTAACAACTTCCACACACATTATTGGTCCTTCTATAGGTTATCTGCACAGTCGGGGTTATAGCATGTGCAGTGGTTGGATTGAATCACTATTGGCAATTAATACTGTTTTGATGTAAATATTTACATGGTGATAAATACTTAACAAGATGATACTTTCACCAAGTGTTACACATTGTATGTCATATTGCATTCAAAACGTTTCAGGGTTCTCCCCAGGATTTGTTCAAAACTGGGGGGCATCTGGACCCAAATTTTTGCCAAAGCACACTGAATTGCAACGAGGTCCTCTGAACGTTTTTTTCACTTGGTGTTTATCTTTGTTTGAAAAGCCTTACTGTGCAATCTGGAGCACTCTAAATGGTTTTATCTTGAAGATTTTTGTGAATTTGATCTGAAGTAAAAAAAAAAAAAAAATAACAAATAAATAAAATAAAAATAACTAAACATATTATTTTTGTTTTATTTTACTTATTTTATTCTATTTTATTTCATACAACATCCAATAGCACAAGCACCGATTACAGGATGGATAAAAAGGATTTATTAAGAAAATAAAATACACAGATAAAAACACACAATGCTACAAGGCAAAAAGACAAACAAATTAGATCCACACTGAGACCCCAACTAGTCCAGACTGGGATGTCTAGATAGATTAGGGGATGGAATGAAATACTTGATTAATTTGAACTTTGAAGGCTGATATTGACTGATGAAATACGTCTTTAGCAGGGTTGGCTGGGGTGATGGAATTAAACAGTGAAGTGAGGCAGTGTATAAAGCCCTTTGTTGTGGCATTGATCCTGTTTTTAGGGACAATAATTAGACCTGAGTGACAGAGGTTAGGAAGGGGGACCTTAGGGGGAAATACAGAACAAAAAGTTTCAGTTCAATTTGGAATGAACACATTTAGAAAGGAAAATCAAATCCGTGGTATTGCCTGATCAGCCGCAATTCTCTCGTATCGATGCGCAATTCAGGCACATCGGCCCGATATGCTTGCTTGTGTATGGGGAGAACCCTCCAGAGGGGCATGTGGGTGTTTTTGTTGCCTGCTTGTTTTGAAATAGGACTCCCTGATCATTCATTTTTACATACAGAAGAATTGTCCTGATTCACCGGATGTCATCACCCAGTATAAGAGGAGGTGATTTCCGCGGTGTTTTCTGGTATGGTTGGCTGCAGATTGTGCAACAGCACCTTTGTAAACTGTTACATGGTGCTTTGTAAATAAGTGGGCATATATTTCAAAAAAGCTCTGCATACCTTGTAGAAAAAATAATGAGACCTTTGTGACGCCCTCAAGTGTGATAAAGCGCTATGTAACAATTGGGTATTATTAAAACCCTCAAATGTGTTACGTTGTCAGCACATGCCGACATATGCTGACATGAATTTACCCAGGCCATACCTGGACATGTAAACAAATCACTTAGATAAAGAAGTAGTTGAAAAAATGCAAAGTTAACCCTTTTAACCTGCGGGAAAAAACTTATCAGCATAAACCGACAACCAGCATAAACTGACAACGTATAGCGCAGTTAGGTTTGCCTCAATTAGGTTTGGCACCTTTTGTATGAGGGGTTTGGTACCTTGTTTGAGGGGTTTGGTACAGCTACATTGTATATGGTTGTGGACATGAACATGTACACTTGAGGCTAAAACAGTTACATTTAGACTACACAGCTAGTTAAAATGAAGGTTTTTGGCTTTTTAGAAAGTAAAGAGAAGAAATTGAGAAAGTGAACGAATATTATAACAATTGGTTAAAGACCATGGTTTGTACCTTAGCACAGACGGCCTCAGAATCTTTCACAGGTGGTTTACAGGATATGAAAAGAAAACAACAAATTTAAGCTTGCCTTTTCTGTCTGTATCGTTTGACTGCGCTGGTATTTGTCCTGTTTTCCTGAAGAAAGCAGAACAGTTGACCCGAAGAAAGCTGTACAACGATTGTACAGAAGACATTTCCCACTAAGTGACCAGGAGGACAATTTCTCTGCGGTTGTCACATTTGTATTTTCGAAGAAAAAGACAATCCTCGCTCAAAAAAAACAGATTACCTGTTGACCTGTTCCTTTTCTGATACTGGCGTATTAATTTCCACTGTCAACTTTCACTATATGTAAAACATTTCACACTCAGTGAAAGTCCTGGCATGGTTTAACTTCAGCCTTCATTTGGTCAGCCGAAACATCCCTTCCCACGGATATAGGGTCTGTCATTGAACAGTTGCTAATTGATGCTTGATCTGCTTCCAAACAGAGTTAGTAGTACATGTAGCCGTCAGATCCTGCATACAGTGTAGGGTCAGCGGGATGCACTTTGTGACTGTCACCCATGCCATCCTCGGCTCTTTGAACACTTGCCCGTGTGAATAAAAAAAAGGGCCTTCAGAAGACTACAGACTACTTAACACAGAAGTGAAACCGATACACAAACATTCTGAGTGTGTAATACCACGCTGTAGCCTCTGTGGTTATTGCAACGAGATCATTTTCGTTTGTGCTTGTAAAAAACGAATATTTTTCCGGGATCCTTTGTTGGCTTTCGAAGATCGAAAGCAATCATCAAACACCAACATGGATACTCCTTGAAATGGCGTCTTTATGTAAAGTGGACCTGCTCTCAGGGTGGTCCGAAGTGCAATTGTTTACAGCGTGTGGTGTTTGACATCGGATTACACGTTTTTATCCGTTTGTTGTAGTCAAGTGAAATTGTTGTCCATCTGCAGTTAAAACTGAATCTCAAATGGTGATGTCACCAATTAAAAACAGAGATTGGGGATTATGCTCACAGTTGGTGCAAACATTCACCTGTCAGTCATGAAGATGTTGGCTGACTTTTCATTAAAGGTGATCTTAGAACATGTGGAAGTGTCAATTTTTTAATCGTTCATGTCTACATCTTCTTGAGAGAATTTTTTTGATTAAAGGGTCAACAAAACTTGTGTTTTGGATCGCCGTGGCCGAGCGGTCTAGTTCACCGAACTCAAGTTGTGGTGTTTGTTTGTCAGAGTGTGGGTTCGAGTCCTGGTCATGGCATTTGTGTCCCTGAGCGAGACACCTGGCCGTAATTGCTTGGCCCTTCGGATGGGACGCCAAGCGGTACATTGTACCCCGTTAAGAGAAGGGGGGTCGCCTCTGTGTTTCTGGCTTGGTCGGCTGCAGATTGTGCCACATCACATTGTAAAATCAATAACAAGGTGCTATAAAAACGGGTCCCACTCTCATAATTAAACCTTAGCTTTGCATATCTACCTGTCTTTAAAAATTAGGGCTTGGAGATGCCTGTAGGTAAAACACTATCATTAAAAGGAATGATTATTAATATTACACATTTTTGTAGGGGAAATTTACTTCACAAATTTTTGTGTGGGAAATTATTTCACAATAGGCTTAATAATGAGTCTAATAATGTTTGTTGGCTGGGTAAGAGAATAGACTTGCTGATACTTTATGTGTATAGTATTTCAAAACAAACTTTCGCAGTGAAACAACTTCAGAAAAAAAATAAAAGAATAATAACGCACAGTTCAATGACACAATGTGTATTTGTTTTACTTTGCATTCTTGTCAAGGGTGAGCTTGGCTTTAAAAAGTCAACATATCTCTGTCATAACTTGTAAAGTTTCAGCATGTTTTACATTTACCCAGTTGGTTTCCCTTGTGGTTTGTTACTTGATATTTGAAACAAAAAGTCGCATCCCTGGCTGTGCTGCTTCCCAGTTTGCATCGTAAACTCAGGTGTGATCCCTGGTTGTATGGCAGCTACAAGTTGAATGGCTTCTGACTGGCAGCTCAAACAAAGATATTGACAAATTAGGAAGACCGCCAACATTGGGCTAGATAGCTCAGTTGGTAGAGTGCTGGCATGTTTATCCGGACGGAGGTCACAGGTTGAAATGCCGCTCTTTTCATTTTTAAAAGGAAAGTACCGGTACATCTTTGTTTTGTTTTATGGAAGAGTAATTTAAATCTAATCATTAGATTTAATCAGTGAGGGCGCTGTTTGGGCCTGGGTACCACTTTGCATCCAGAACGATAGCAGTTTTTCAAGTGGTTGTCATTTTTTATTGAGTACGTGAAACCGAACAAAAAGTGTTTCAACATGTGAATGGACATACAGGCTTCTACTGCAAATAATTTGCGTTGATTCATTTGATGTTATACACATTTTTAAAATCACTCTTAAATTTGATTTCCATCAAGAATGGACAAAAAAAAAAGGTACCTGCCTTTTCCGTCCACTTTTTTGAACGAAATTTGAGAGTGATTAAAAAATTAACAATTCTAATCAATTCAAATTTTTTTTTCAGTGTAAGCCTTCGATGTCCATTCACATGTTGGAACACTTCTGGGTGGTTTCAGGTACTTAAAAATACAATTACAACCATTGGAAAAACTTGTTAAATTGACGTCAGACAAGTTGCATGCTTTATTGTTTTTTCCTGTCATGTTTATGTCCTTGATTCTAATTACGTTTCTCTTTGTGAAACAAACACATGTATGTGGTACATGCACACACAGTGTAGTTTCAATTCATCGTACTCGGAACATCCTGGCCGGTGAATCAGTATTAAATAACTCATCTCACGCACACAGAGAGACTGTTATCACGGTAACAGTTATACCATGCAAGCTTCCGTTTCGTGACTAAGCAAAATTAAATACCGTTGCAGTTTGCAATTAGCCCAGTACTTATTTCTCTGGTTAGCCTGAACACGGTCGGGATTATGATTATTTGAAGGGTGAAAAAAATAAACAGCTGACTGTCCACATTGGCAATACAATTTGGCACGTCGATTTTGTAGTGACCCATCCCTTTTAAAGGCACAGTACATGTTTGGTAACGACTCTGAAAATTATTGGCAATAAAAACTTACTTGGTTAAGAAGTAAGCAGCGTCGGGTGGTATAATGAATTTTTTGAAACTTTTAACTTCGAAAGTACCACGGTTATGGAAAATATATCACTTTTTATTCCCCAAATTAGAATCTGCGTTTCTGTCAGAAACGCTTCTCAGACTGTGTATTCCTATGGGGAATATTCTTCCTGCGTGGAAATATTCGCTCCAGTTTTTCGGTGATGTCTCAAAAACATGACCACCTTTTGAAGTGAAACTTTCCCTGGGTAGTTTTACCACATCTATATAGGATTTACACAATCAGTAGGCTCCATTTACCAAGCGTATACAGCACCTTTAAGTAGTTAGGATGACTAGTCGTGAATTACTCTTTTCAAAGAGTAGGATTTGTCATTTGTTTTTTTACACCAATTATTCACATTGTAGGGGTTCGGCCGGTTGATGTTTTTTTTTTAACAGGGCAAAGGGCAGGGCAGGGTAGGGTGGGGTAGGGCGGGGTAGGGCGGGGTGGAAACCAAAACATCACTAGCACACAGAACATTTACAAAGACAACTCCAAAAGGTACAAACAGTCTCCCTGTATCACTTTGTGAATGTAAATCACTTGCTCTTTTTAAACAAAAACTGAAATATGCTCTAATCCACCAGTCATTTCAGTAAACTCTTTTTAACCTACTTTACTGTTACTGGACCCCCCCCCCCCCCTATTTGAACTATATCTCATCTTACTACTGTTGCTAGTCGTCGACGTACACGTAAACACACACGCTGTTATTGTTACTTGTTGTAGGTGTTATTTTGTTTATTCGTCTATTGTCAAGCTGTTGTTTTGTTTCGTTTTGGAGGCTGTTCCTTGACAAGCCCCACTTTTTGGAATGTGCCTCCACATTTATATACAATACATTGACTGTACTTTTGTTTTCTCGATGATGATATGTAGAAATAAATGTTGCTTTGAATTGAATTGAATTGATCTGAAGATAAATTAATTGTTGAGTTGTGTAAACTCTATTAGTTAAACTTTTACTGTGGAGGATACTACATTCATTACATTTAAAACCTTTATTAACATACAAGTTTCTCGAAGCCCAACAGTTGCGTGTTGTGGCTTTGTGGTCTAGAGCATCGGATTCTAGTTCTGACGGCACACATCAGAGTGTGGGTTCAAATCCCGGCCATGACACTTGTGAACTTGAGCAAGACACTTAAATGTGATTGCTTCTCATCACCCAGTAGTAAAAGGGTAGAAACTGTTGATGTGAATGATTCGCAACATGCGGGACCATTTGGCTGACGGTGCTGCATACTCCTAAGGAGTGGAGGATGTTTCAGTCATGCTTTAGGCCCATTAACACGCTGACTGTCGCCTACGAGTATATTCGTAGTAACAGGTGTAACGGATTCTGCCACTACGAGTATACTCGTAGAGAATGAAAGGGCTTTGTATTGTTAATTGAATACACTGGCATCACTGAGCACGCAACAAATATGCTTCTGGCAGTGATGAGGACATACATCCTTAGAATGTGTATGTTCCAATTTTTGGGGGTATAGTACCTATTTGGTATGCGCGCATGCGCACCGCACTTGGCAAATGAGAACGCCTTACGAATCTATGACCGGCAGTCAACGAGTTAATAGTATTGTTATTTATCTATTTTAAGGGTATTGTTTTAAATGAGCTGCAGGTTGTGTAACATTACTAACAAATTGACGAAAGGAAGGAATAATTAAAACGTTGAAAATAAAACATTTCCGGACAAGTATAGCTTTGATGCATATAACAAAAGGACTTGTCACAACACAAACTTACATGTACACATGTGTAACCCTGACCAAAATATTGTCTTTCTTAGGTTACCAGTGCATTTTTACTTAATGTATTATGTTTTATGATTACTTCATTTCATTTAGTAATTTCACAGGTTAAAAATGCAAAGTACAAAAATAAGAATGATCAAGAAAACATAGGAGAGAGAGAAAAAAAAGTAGCACCCCTGATGGATTTCAAAAAAAGTCAACTAAATTACTATCAAGTTAATCTTCTGATGCCACAATTTAAGAAAACAGACAATATAAAGGACATTATGGACATTAAAAAAAACAAGGCTTACAGTATAAAAATATGAGAGCATATAAAACTATTAAAAGCTCATTATGTGTATTTTAAAATACAAACAGGGTAAAAGAGAGAAACTGGTAATTTACAATTTAAATATTGAATATTGAGAATCGTCTCTCAGGGAGGAATTCTGGCGCCTCTGCATTCAATAGATGTGGCAGATTCGTTGGCTCCACATTTACAAAATGGTCTTGTCCTAATCTTTTATTTTGTGTTTGTGCATGATTGATGTACTTCAGGGTAATGTTGGAAAATTCCCTCAAAATTGTTCGGCATTTGTCATGCATTTTTGTGATTTGTAAAGTGGTTTTCTTTTTCCTATTAAAAACTAATTGGAAGAGTACATCAGATTAACAAACTTCCACCTCTCAGCTGATTGACTGGCTTTCATTTTTCCCACTCTATTTCGTGTGTTTTTTTAGTTCCAAAGAAAACTAAAAAGATATCTTTACTCAACAGTTCTAGGTCAAAAAGCTTTCAGTGTAGCTGGGCCAATGATTTGGAAAAATCTTCCTACTTTCATTAGGGAATATGTTACTTTATCTACATTTCGTAAAGTTCTAAAGACTTTTTCCATGTTAGTTGCTTTTATGTGCGCTATGATCTTGATGGAATAGCGCCTTATAAATTGTAATTGTTATGTTATGTTGAGTAATGAACCACAAGGGAAACTGACTGGGCAATTTCAAATGGTTTGGGGTTGAACAAAGACAAATTGACTAGAGCGGGATTTGAACCAACGACCTCCGGATTAACGTACCGGCTCTCTACCAACTGAGCTAGATAGCTCAGTTGGTAGAGCGCCGGTTAATCCGGAGGTCGTTGGTTCAAATCCCGCTCTAGTCAATTTGTCTTTGTTCAACCCCAAACCGTTATGTTATGTTATTAGGGGCCTAACAGTTTGTGTTTTAGGAACAATTTTTTTTATAGGTTTATTTCATTCAGCAATTGCCAAGTTACATATTTTGTTTCAAACCAACTGAGACTATCCTAGCTAAAGCTTAAACTTGTAAGAACTAAAAACTATATATAGTCTGCTTGAATAACTTGTTGACTTTTCTTTTGAAAAGTGGGGCAGATAGGGGAAATATTTGGGTGAATTGTGCCTTTCGATGATACAAGCATGGAATTTGGCACACAGTCAGAGTATGTCACATGTAAGATATTTCGCAGATTAGAATTTTGAAAAAACATATTTAGATTAACATGCATTTTCTCAAAAAAAAATCAAAATGGCTTTGATGCTTGTTATACTACCTATATTCTTTTAGGACAAATCTGCTGCGATGGCCCTATAGCCAAATATCTTTCTCATGACATACTCCTACTGTGCACCAAGTTCCATGCTTGTATCATCAAAGTCACAATTCCATCATCTACCTGACAAATATATCTCATATATTACACTTTCTTTTGAAATTTCCGGTACAGATTTTTGATAAGATCGATTCAGGTTTAACTTTATCCTTCCTCCGTTTGACTCATCCCAGGCCGGGTTGGCATCCCAGGCCAATGTCAAATTGTGGAAATAAAATAATCTTTATGTACAAGTTTTGTAAACTAAGAAAAGTGTTTGGAGAAGGGAGTAAGAAATGGGGGGGGGGGGGGCTGACACTTTATGGGGACAAGGTAATCTTGATAAGGGAGGTTTGTAATCCAGTTTGGTGCCACGAGGGAAGGAAAAGGGGGAACCCTACAGGCAATATGAAGACCAGCTGTACTTTATTTTGTTACACATCTAACAGCACAGTATAAGCGGCAATAGACTGTGCAAGTCTCGTGCTCATTCGAACTTCCGGGACCATAGTGGTCCCAACCGTATGGAGTTTTACGTGGGCGAGATTTTGTTTCGTCAATTATTTTAGTTTAACGTAGTTTATGACTATGAAAATTATATATGTTGTTGGGAATGTAATACTTAGTGATAAAAAATATGAAAGTAAAATCAGTTCAACAATATAACGTAGAAAACCCGAGAATTAAACTTGACCTCAGCTTTCAGTTACTGCAAAAAATTAAGAATTTTGTGCTCACCTCCGATAACAAAACGTATGTAAACACTTGTTTTGGATGCGCGATGATAATTGCCAGATGCTGTATTTTCAACGCGAGGCCTTTTTATTGCAGTCTATGGTTGTTGAAGCGTCAGCGTCCTCTATAAACTGCGCCAAGCGTTAATTTTACGCCGGTGTGACCTTCGCGAATCCGCGTAAGGGGTTTCTAAAAAGTTATGATCAAATAAGCATCCTTGTCCCAGAGTTTTAATTATTCTTAATAATAATTAACATACTATTTGTGTATTTATTATAAAAGCTAAAACTAATTTTATAAAAAATGTACTGAGTATTTTTGTTGTTCAGATTTTGTCATTAGATATAATTTAAAACACAGATTTGATTTCAGAAAAAAATATGTTCTTCGTTTGACGTGTTTTCTCGTTCCAATACGCACGAGACTTGCACAGTCTATAACAGGATGAATAGGAAACGAGTAGAAATGGTCAGTTTTAGATGTGGGGAAATAAAACCCCAAGTAACCATGAAGGGACTAAAAAATCAATCCACATGCAAGGCTCCGGTCTGAGGTGGTATTTGAGCTGAGGTCCACAGGTGATGTGAAAATTAGCTAAAGAAACAACTGAGGTTACCTGATCCCCCTGATATTTCATGTGTCCTACTCAAGACAAAGTATATTAAATCTGAGAGCTCACTGGTAGTAAATGAAGGAAATATTTCTGTCTGACATACTGTCAAAGTCAAGGACATATAGCATTTTAATAGACAGGTTGCAAACTAGTTGCAATATGACGTAAATCGGCCATCTTTATCCTTGGGCACTTTGGAACACACAGTCATGCATTTTGTGTGAGAACGGCGTGCAGCACGAGTGCAGCGTGCAGTACGCGCACATTTCACAAAACTCATTACACCATTGGCTGTAGTGAATAACACGGCTGTGTTAATAATTTGAGCGCTTGACGCGCCTGCAAGCCAAACATGCAATTCTTGTAAAGATGGCGTCTATTTCAACCTATCTATAGACTCTGCTGCGAATCACTGTTGGGCTTTATTTTGATTGTTGCAATTAAATTAAGGCTATTACAAACACCTGCACAAAATCCCTGACAAAGCAGTAACTTGGTTTTATTAATTTCTTCTGTCGATGACTGAAGCAGGCTATAGTTGAAAAACTGAGACCCATTAATTAACTCACTCTGCGGCAGTCAAGTTAATGACAAGTAGTCATGTCAATCCACTAAGCAAAAATAAAAAGTCCCGGCCGATTTCCTACCTCCCGAGGTTGTAAGCAGTGCAGTTCTTTTCAGAACTAAGAAGTTTCCTGAATTTTTAAAATCTACTTGGCGACAGTAGAATAAAAGCAAGACAAGTTCTCAAAGAACAAATCTACACAGCTAAGCAGATTCGGAGTTGACAAGGAGCCAGCAATTTACAAAGGCTTGCTCCACTGCATTTGATCATATATTCCTACTCAAAATATTTGTCAACATGTCAAAATTCACAAACGTAAACGCGTTGACATGTCCGAGCTTTATGTTTACCCACGTGCACTGACTGTACCACTGTAGGGCTGCCGCACCGATGCATCATCGTGAGAGCTAGATGGAGGAAAGTTTGTCTCTGACATGGATATTTTGAGCAAAAGTGAAACTTTATGGTCTAGCAAGTTCACACTAAGCTTAGACTTCAAAGAGATCAAACTAGTATGACTTACACCAGGGTGGAGCCATGTTACTCCCAACCTTGATCATTTACAATTGGCGGCCTTTTTATTGTGGCATTGAACTCAAAAGTCTTTTGTTGACATTTATGGCCGTTCATTACCGCATTCCTAAGTGCATGTATATATCCTAGTTCCAATCCAACTTTCCTTTACGTTTTAACAACCAAAAAAGGTGAAATGCAAAAATAGTTACAATGATAATGATCATGATAAACACTTATAAAGCACCGGTATCTGGCACAGATACACTTATAAAGCACCGGTATCCGGCACAGGTGGGTGCTCATATTCACTTGTTTGACGACAGGTATTCAGAGATATGAATATAACACCCATTTTATGTAGTATTGTTAGGTTTTACAAGGTGATCAGGCACAGTTAGCAGCCAGCCATGCCAGTATTTTAAAGGGTCGCACATATCTGACAAGGCGCGCTTCACCAGATTGCAGTGGTTTCGTTGTGGGCCCATGTGGGGAGGGTTGGGGGAGGAGGTGTGCCAATGAGATCAGTGACAAGATGGTCCCTTTAATTGAATTGAATTAAATTAATTTTTCTCAAGTTTTTATTGTCATAAAAGTTTTACTGTAATATTGTTCAAATGTTTTAATTCGGCCTCCTACTGCGAGTACATTCTTATTGTGATTTTTGAAGTCAAATCAATAATGGAATATAAAGTGTCTTGCTTAAGTGTCAAGATCGGGATTTGAACCCACACTCTGCCAATCAGAAACACCAGAGCTTGAGTCTGGTGCGCCGGACCTCTTGGCCACGACCCGCCAAAAATCTGGAGGGGACAGGCTGCACTGAGGTTGTGTCCGAAACAAGGAACTTCAGCTACAATGGTATGGCTATGGCCATCGGCTACAGCGAAGTGTCAGCATTCCAGACATAGCCAGAGCCAGGCCATCAAATTTGACTGGCCTGACACCCTGGAGACAAACCTCCTGGATTCAATCAATTCAGTCTCTTTGTATTTTTTAAGTTTAAACTTTTAATTTATTGGTGTCATTTGTAACATTGTGTTGATTGTAACAGGCTTACTTCCCAAATGAGCCGAATATAATGACAAACAGTGGTGGGAGTCTGTCCAAGTCAGTCTAGAGAATTGTTGCGGAACATTTTGAAAAAATTTACAGTAAAATGCGCACAATAAATTTGTTATTATCATTACTTTCCCTTTAAATATAAAACTCTGGTGATTTTAAGGGAGTTTTATTGTGTTTTTTTGTGACCACAAGGTCATATCTTGGTGACCCCTAAAAAGTGTCCAGAGCAAATTGTACGAGGTGGCCTTAACAAGTTGTAACACTGCCATGCAAGTTCTTACAATTAGGCCTGCAGTATCACAAAGCTGTGAGTATACTTTGTTGAATGATGTTACATGCAGAACATGTATGTACATGTCCTGTACATAATGCATTGAACCGTTGAACTACCCCCTGAGGCTTGTTCACCGGCAATTTTACTGTGTGACAATCACGTACTGTAGTGTTACTTTTTCTTGAACTTTGCAAAATCTCTGGGAGTATCTGTGGGTGTCCCAACTAAAAGAAGATCCCAAAGTAAAAGACTCACCGCTCTCATCGTCTGTGAATGATGAATCCAAACTGTCCTCCTCCCCTTCCTCCTCCTGATCGTTGTCATGATTTCCTGTCTCGGTCGGTGGTGGTAGGACGCCTGCGCATGTTTGTCCATCTTCTTTGGACACCTCTTGTTCATTGTCATTGCCATCTGAGAGTATGTTTACATTTCCGTCATCATTATCAGGTATCTTATGGACTTCAATCTGGTTGGCAGAGTCTCCTTCACAAGGGTTGTCCTGGTTTTGAGGTGCTCCCGCGACGGAGTAGCTTACATGAGACGCTGAAAACCGCCTCACAAAACTGACAGGCCTGGAGATGAGCCGTTGAAGTGCTTTCTTCATATTCCTGTGGACCATCTCAGAAGAGCTACAACAATTGTTTAAATGTGTAGAGTTGTTCAAATGTACCACACCACAAAGCCAGTTGTTCATCAGGGGTACACTGCAGGCTGTCGGCGAGTGCTTGACCCCTTATCAACTCTCAAAATGCTCATAAACAAATACAACGTTTTTGACGAACACTGAACACCACAACTGCAATGTTACGCCGAATCACCAGGAAATAATTAAACACATCTTTCATAGAAATGTTTCTTTGTGAAATGATCCCGGTTACAATTGCTGTGAAAGCCTGACAATTGAGACCACTGATTTTTGGCTGAATCGTGGAATTTTCAAAGCCAGCTTCCTCTTCTGGTATTTATTTTTAAGCAGTGTGCTTCCTCTTCCCATGTAATGGGCTCATTGAAACACCCTGTTGCAGAAACATACAACGTACAAATTATTTTGGTCTCAAAGATCTTTCTTTATTTGTCCACACTCTGTGAGGTCATCGATTTGCATAGAGAGATAAATGGCATGCCTATGGTTGAACAGCCACTTATTGATTTTGACATACATTGTACCCTTTATGTTGAATGACATTTGCATGGGTGCATTTTGTGTAGGTGGCAATGATGTCAGGGGGAAATCCCATAACTGTTTAGCTTACAAAAAGACCTCCTAAGGGGGGGGGGGGTCTAGGGTTCAAAGTGCTGATCATTCAGGTGCTTATTTGGACCATGGTACATTGTACTCATTAGCCAGTAGACCATATAAATACTACATGGGGATTACTGAATGGGCGGAACATAGCAAGTGAATGTATTGGTTCTACTTCCATGGTCACATGCAGGCCAGACTAGTAGACTTTCCACAACATACTATAGTCTGCAAGCAGAGAGCTTAACAAGACAGTTTTATTGGTTGTGAATTTATAGCCGTCTATTCTGTATAGACAAATGAGTGTGTAGTACTTAATATGTAGCTGTAGGGAATGTACAGCAGCGTAGCCAAGATTTTTGTTACTTGGGTTGGGGGGGGTGTGTGGCTTTCCCGAGAAGGGGGGGGGGGGGGCAGGGGGTAAGGGGCAAGGGCAATGTTTTCCTTTTTCTAGGGGGGGGGGCACTATATATAGATATGATTTTTTTTCATATGGGGGGGGCACATTGGGGGCACTGGAAAATTGTGGGGCAGCACCTGCTGGGACTGTGAACTGGCAAGTGTATGGTACCACTTGGATTTTCAAAAATTACTTGAACCTCGGTTGTTTCAGGGCTCACCCTTAACACTAGCCCGGTGTACATTATTTACATTGCCTAGTAGCAACTGCTACGGGCTAGTAGGCGTCGCTTCTCAACTTGCCCTGTGGGCTACTAAAACTTGTGCAACCTACTTGTTTAAAATGCTCATACTTCTTCCTTTTCAGATGTAAATAACAAACTGGGTTGTGTTTATTTTTGAGTGTCTGAATGTAACTTTATTTGACCATTAAACTGGTTGTGATCACTGTCGTTGTACATCAGAAAGATACATTTATGACGATACATGTTTAAAATCTGATCTACTTAAACTTTCTGGGGGCAAATAAAAGGCACAATTCACTAGCCTCAGGTTAGCTACTCTACCCAAAGTTTCCATCAGTAGTCATACTAAAGACTTTGTGTAATTTACAAATATCAATGAACATAGTTTGTCTTAACTTGGCATTTATGGGGCGTAAATGTAGTACTGAACAGATGATCTGTACAGGCAATTCATGTAGCTGTAGGTCTACATGTATGAAGTAGAATTTAGAAAGCAATACCACTTGGACAAAACTTTTCTACTTATTCTCAGATAGTTTAATTAGCATTTGGGTAGTAATTCACTGTGAAGGGAGAGCTAGCAGTTAGGATATTTCATTTGACCGCATTCACGGTCAAATGCAGTATACGGGGCGTTGTAAACGCGCCGAGCTTGCGTCATTCTGCAAGACCAGTCAGCATACGGCCTAGGTACGCGGGGTATGTGATTGGTCACGCAAGTTGTTTTTGTTTTGGCTAAGGGACCAATAGGAGACATTCCTTTTGTTCTGGCGCATGTAAGAAGATGCAAAGTTTTAGAAGAACGTCACTTTTGTCGCAGCTCGGTTAGGAGATGTGTTCATTATTTTATCATCCAAGTATAAACTGAAATACTGTCTAAATTGAGGAAATATATACATACATGTGTATGTACAAGACCCCACAAATCACTACCGTTAGTTTTGATTGCACAGCTAAAAATAACCAGATGTGAAAGTGCGCTCAAAACAGAAACCTTTTAGTATTTTTTTTGTCACAGAAACTTGATTACCTTCTTGAAATATGATGACAGTTTTTTAAAGGTTGGTTCTACATGTATGATGTGGAATTTATTGTTTGGTGGTGTTTTTGGGGTTGTGATATTTATAGGGAACATGGGTCATTGTTGTTTGTGGTTTTTTTCATCATGTACATGTAGCTGTCAGTTAAAGGCACAGTAGGTCCTACACGTTCGGTAATGACTCTTTGTCATGAAAATGAATGGCAATAAAATCTCACTTGGTAAGAAGTACAGCAGCTTTGGGTAGTATAATGAATTTTCAGAAATTTTTAACTTCGAAGTACTACGGTTATGGAAAATATATCACTTTTTATTCCCCCAAATTTGAATCTGAGATATGGGGAATATTCTTCCTGCGTGGAAATGTTCGCTCCGGTTTCTCGGTGATATCTCAAAAACGCGACCACCTTTTGAAGTGAAATTTTCACAGGTTAGTTTTATTGTATGTACCTACATTTATATAGGATTAAAACAATCAGTAGGATCCAATTACCAAACATATGCAGCACCTTTAGTTGACAGATGATTAGAAAAAAAGCAATGGCGCGCTTGTCCTAACTAATTGAAAGTTGAGGTGAAAATAATGTTTGGCTGACTCTCCCAGATTGTGATCTGTCTTATCAGGTTCTTAGGATATGAAAGCAATTTCCGAGAGATACTAACAACTAACAAAAAACAGCCGAAATATGAAACGATTATAAAACATGTATGAAAGTATGATAAAGGATTGGTAAGTGGCCACAAAATTAACGATTTGCAGTCTTGAACCGTAACTGATATTAACTTTTCACCGGTTCTTTTCGGGCTTTTTATTTCAAATATCAAGCAATAAACCACACAGGGGCAACTGACTGGGAACATTTCTAAATTATTTATTTTGTTGTGGTGGTCTTTTTAAAAACACCGGTTTTTATTCTACTTTGTTTGTTGTTGATATCTTTAGAAGCAGAATCATCTGCAGAGCCTCTATGCAGACGAGCAGTGCCGTTGGTCATCATGAGGTAGCCGGTGTCCAGCATACCCATCGTGCAGCTGTGTGTAACGAATTAGGAAAACCGTTATCTATCAGCGAGGTACCATCTGCTGAAGAACTCAAAGACGGTCAGGTGATTATTTCAGTCTTGTTTACGTCATAATTCTCAGTTTTTATACAGTGCTTCATGTGCGGGCATCTCAAATTGCTGATTATTTCAACAACAGGTATGCAGAGCTATGTATGAAATGATAATATGAGACCATTTATATTGCACCTTGCAATGGTTTGCAAGGTGATGCGGTGCGATCTGCTGTCAATCATGCCAGAAACGCTGGGGCAAACCCTTTCTTGTAACGATAAGTGTACTGGATTCTTTTTCGTGCATTTTGCAACACACGGGACCTACGGTTTTAACTTAAGTCTAATCCAAAGGGGCGAAGTAATGAAGTGTCTCGCTCCGAGACACAAGTGCCATGACCGGGAACCGACCCACGCCATGACAATCGTTACCAGTCCAAAACACAGCCAAGATACTCTACAGGGTCAAGTTGTTTTTCTTTGGAACTTAAATCTTCCCAATTCCTCTAGTTTTCAAGTTGGCTAAAAACGAAGACAAAAAAATCTTGTAAAAACCAAAGCAAAAGTGCTGGCACTGTCACTATGAGGTGCGTTAGTCCAACCTGGATTAATCACCATCATCGTCATTCGGCTGCTGTGAAGGCGACCACACATTTTTAATTCATGCTGCTCTATCATGTCATGAGCTATGACCAGTGATTATGTCTGGGGGTTAGCATCCCCTCTGTGTCTCCAAGCAGTTTTTTGGATGTAGCCTAGAAATGTTGTTGGTTGGCGCCCTCTATGTTTATTGCCTTAGGATGGGAGTGCAGTGTGTTCTTGTAGGTTCTGCTTTGCTCATTCTAAGGACTTTTTACCAATGAATTGACGTTTTTGTTGTTGTTGAAGTGGATGAATAAGTGTCTCTAATGGTAGATTGACCTGTTTGGGATGTGGTCCACACGCAGGATTACAGTAAACAAAACAACACGGAAACAAATCTCAACAAATTTATTATTATTATTTTAGATTGCGAGTCTGATAAAATACATTGATGAAATGTCATGATTTTATTTTGGAAAAGGGTCAATTTGTTTGGAAATCTTTTTATTTATACATAATATAATGGTGTATAATAATAAGTAGTTGTATTTGTAGCACTTTATATACGGGCATCTCAATGCCCTTAATTGGTCTTCGGAGTCATGAGAAAACAGTAAAAAAAACAACATATGTTTTCACTGTTTTCAAACACCTGGTTTTGAACACGCGCGATAAAGACAAATTGTTTTACTCATTTCCTATAGCATTTCAAGCAAAACTATTTCAAGAGAAGTTTACCACCATGACCATACCATAGAAGTTTTGTGCAAATCCGTGAACACTTCTAATTTTCAATCTTACCAATGTTGTACATACCCTTTAAATACGTGTAAAATTTTCTTTCTCAAAAATTGAGGATATTGTTTTGACTCTCTGTTCTGTTTCAGGTTCGGTAGCTGTCCACACGTGCGGTATCAACTTCTCCGATATACTGACAGTAGCTGGCCAATATCAGGTCAAACCACCATTGCCATTCATACCAGGTAAGCAATTCAGAGTTTCACAAATCAAGTTAGTTATTTAATTGGAGTATTGCCCCCTTTGGACACACGTCACACGTGGTGACCGGTTTCACGCTCACCATTTTGGGGGGGCAACAGGTAAGCGCGTTTCAATGATATGCCAGGTATCGCTCTACACTTGATTTTGACAGTATTTCAAATATTTCTCTGGAAGATTGGTACTGATATGAACTTTTACAATCAGCGAGCTTTCAGATTGGAACTACTCAATTTTTTTTTATTATAGAATTATCAATCAAATTCTTTGCCTTTACATTTGATGAGAAGGGATGCAGTTTAAAAAACATTACGAGATGTAGTGAAAATAACTTGCTTGGACGGTTCAAGATTTACATAACACTTCACGTTTGGATTGTAAAGAAACATCCTTTGACAACTTTCTCTGAATGATATTGTAGTAACAAACTAATTTGATTGGGTTATGCAAGCTTTTTAATGATGTATACACATGAAAGAACGGCTTGGCAATATTTTCTCTGCTCAGATATCGACTGTATCTATTTGTGTTTATAATATTATATGTGCTTTTAGCACTGTTGTGCAAACCTGTGCGTATTGTGGTTGTAACAAATTCATAATGCATCACTTCACTGAGCCATTACACTCGACAACCAAATAAATCACCTGGTCGCACTTACTAGACGCGTGTCACACATATCTCCAATCTTACAACCACTTCCTTGGCTCCTTGTACATGAAGCATCCATTTCAAGGTTGTATTCCTCATCTAGCATTCTATCCATGGCACATCTAGATACATCCAGGATTCAATACAGCTAAGCGTTTCTACAAGACGGCTTCGCTCTACAAATACCATGCTTCCCCAACATCCCTCGTTCTAATCATTGTTCACATGCTGGACCATCTCTTTGGAATGCTCTTCCACTAAACCTCAGACTAGTAGACACTCTCCCCAGCTTCAAAACTAACTTCAAAACTCACTTGTTTAGTCTTGGCTTTAAGTACCGTCATTAGCAGAGTTCTTTTTCTATGCGCCAGGAGTGTCTTTCTGACGACATGGCGCACTACAATTGTCCAATTATTATTATTATGATGATTTTCTTGTTGTGTATAAAGGAAATGAAGTGGCTGGTGAGGTGTTGGAAGTTGGAGATGGAGTGAGCTCGGTCAAGAAGGTAAGGTACCTGCGAGGGTATGAGGTTGATATTTATATCGTTTTTAAAAAGTCCTTTGAGGCCACAGCAGCCCAGGGCTGTATACTCCCCAGGAGCTGAGAAAGATTGCAGGAATACTATTGGCCCAATACCAGGGTACTAATTATTGTAAAGCGCATTGATACATTATTGTAAAATGCGTATAGTAAGAAACTAGTTATTATTATAAGGAATTTCTGTGGCGTTATCAAATAATATTACTCCAAAAAACCTTCCAGGTTTTCATTATGCATATAATATGAAAAAATTTATACCTTGTGAACTATTATTATTTAAAAATGTTGGTAACATTTCAATGTACATGTATGCATCCGCAATTTGACTTTTTGGCCGCCACGTTTGCATTTTTAATAAACCAATTTTAATTAATGGTAATAACAACACAATGCATGATTTTATTTGTGGTTTTGTTTTTCTCCCAGGGTGATCGTGTGGTCGGATGCCTAGCCCTGGGGTCTGGTTTCAGCGAGCAGTGCCTGGCCTATGAGCAGGTAAGAATTAGGTGGGGGTCTACTGGTGGAACAAGAAGACACTTCCATGTGCTGAAGTTATGATCATGTCAAGTTGTGCATTTACAAAACAAAATCCAGGCCAGTGATGTGTCAGGATATTTCATCTCCCTGCGCCTTCAGATTTCCTTGAAAGAGACAATATTGCTACACATTGATGAAAGACTCTCCACTAGTTTGTTGTGTTTTTGTTTTGATTTATACGGGGGAGGAATTGGTCCTCCTCTACCAGTTGAACTCCTTCTTTGTAATTAATTCTGTGCTCATTAAATATGTCAAAGATGGTTCACAGCATATATGAGGCAGATATAAGAAAAGAAAAAACTATGCTATGCTCCTCGTTTCAACGCAAGGATTCTTTGAAGATTATTTGTAGTGGTTTTGATTCCCGTTTTCAGGATTTGCATCGAATCCCAAACTCCATGAGCTACGAGGAGGCGGCGGCCATGCCTGTATCTTACGGCACAGCATGGATGGGTCTGACCCGACGCGCCAATACACAGCCCGGGTGAGTCAAGCCACCTGACCCCCCCTTCCTCTTAGCTTTCTCAGAAACAATATAATTATAAACCCAATGATTATCTTGATTTCCTGTGGGCTGTGTGCATGGCTTCGAACTTCTCTTGGCTAACGGTCAATTTTATAATTAATTTAAATGTAGCCTTTTTGGAGGTTGTTCAAGAACACTGTATACTCGATGCTTTCTGATAGAACGACTTTTCAATTGACTTAATTCACCTGATGTCATCAACATGATTACCTTGGTTGTGCCATTTTGGGAGTCGGTGTACCTGTGTTTTATACAGTGAAGTGACACTGCAATTTACATGCTTTTCATACTTTGTACGTGCAATTTGACTCCCAGAACGGGGAGTGTGGCAGACAGTAGCCGCATGTGACGTTGGTGTGAGGGGTCAATAGGCACCGCGGCTAGACTCAAATCTTGGCCTCACACATTTTAAACTGGCCCTTCATGCCAAAGAAATCCAATTAATCATGTAGAGAGCAATCATTTCTGTATAATCATCACTATATGCAGAGCAACTGGGGGCATTTGCTCTCCCAAACTCTGGCAAAACAGTGGGGAAAAATTGGGCACAGCAAGCAAAATTGGAAAGTAGAAAGCAAAAAAAACACTTCTAACTTGGTATTTGGAATTGGTACTTATCCGTGAAAAATTTCAGGCAAATCAACCCATCTGCCCCCTCCTCACCCCACCCCCCCTCCCTTAACCAAAGAGTCTCCATACGCCCATAATCATGTATGCCCAGACATGGCTAATATTGTCGTTTTCTTGACTCATTTTTCAGTAAAAAAAGTCAAATTTGGTTTTGTTTCAGAAGTATAGATAGGCCTACAGTGTTAACATTGGAAATGTTGGAATTTAAAATGTCAATTCCGGTTATGACCTTTTTTGGCTGAGTGGATGATGGGGTTTAAATTTTGGTGCTCATTTTTTTCTGTAGACAGCAACCATACGTTTGCGTGCCCATATTATTGCATAATCTGTTCACAATGACTACACTCCATGGAGTGTCTGAAATAGATGATGGATCATGCACATCGTAAAGAGTCGCACAGATTCCATGTCTGATGCTGGCAGAACAATTCAAAAACTGGGTTAATAAGACATATCTGTTCAAGTTGTACAATTGTTGAATTAATGACAGCACATAGGGACCTCAGGGTGATATGCGCTATATATAAATATAGTTTTTATTATTAGCCTATTATTATTTATTGGCAATATTTAATTTCATGGTTTCTTCGTTTTGATGACCACTTTTTAAAACTGTTTACAGTGAGACAGTGCTTGTGACTGCAGCGGCTGGAGGGGTTGGACTAGCTACAGTGGATTTGGCATCTCATGTCCTTGGTGCTAAGGTATTGTAGCAATTACATATCAAACCAGTGATTGGCAAAAGTACAGGCGACCTTCACTACAAAAAATACAAGTTATCATATACTGGTACCACAGACTGCCACAAAAAAAAACATCCACTGTTCATATAGTAACACTCGGCACTGATAAAGTTACTTTTGTTTAAAATACCCCAAATGTCAGCCAAACATTTAACCACTAGCTCTTGCGAGATCACCGTATCGGCGCGCCAGACCACAGTTAGTACAGTCAGTACACGCAAGTAAAAATAAAGCTTGTACATATACGTTACTGAATTTTGACATGTTGTTGGTCTGATTTCCTGGTACTGGGCGTCTATTTTTAGCACTAGTGTGGAGTGATCCTCTTCAAACCACGCCCACTTCACACAAACCTGCTCCAATTACCAGAAGCGCATATGAGGTGCATTAAGCTAGCTATCCTTTGAGGATGTATACAAGAGAAGATTAATAATTGGACTTGGCTTTGATATACGCTCTTCACAGACTGGGGGTCTTCTCAGAATTTTAAGTTTCTGTCCATAAGAAATGCTTTTGAACGATGAAATGGGTAATTTTTTTGTAAAATTACACACAAACGTATGCTAGCTTTGGAGCTGGAATTAGTGAATACTTTAGCGTGTAGCAGATACGCCATGTCCCAATTACAATAATAATGATAATGTTCGGTTTTTATATAGCGCTTTATACACCATGTCTCAAAGCGCTTCCAACATTAGTACCCTGATCACTGGGCCATTTCATTCCTTAAACCATCTCAGCTCCCTGGGGAGTATACAGCCTGTGCTGCCAAATATGTAGCGCACTAAGCTAAATCAATCACAAGAACCATCTCTGCCCTCACAGGTACCCATTAAAGTGTCTTGCTCAGGGACACAGGTGTCATGACCGGGATTCGAACCCACACTCTGCTGAACAGAAACACCAGAGCTTGAATTCGGTGCTCTTATCCGCTCGGCCACGACACACTACAATTGACAGCTACGGCTAAGGCTGGTTTGTGGTGTCATCGTGCATTGAAGTATAGGACATCTTTAGCAACAGTCATAGCCATAGCTATAGCCGCCAATTTGGAAATGGCCTTAGATTCCACAGTCTCCTGTGGAATTTTTTTTAGAAAGAGTCAGTTGGGGAGGAGAGTATACCAAGAGTAATAGATATTACTGATAAATCACTTGTGCAACAAATAGTGTACAGAAAATAAAGAGTTTTAAATGTTTTAAGGGCATATTTTAGCCAAGCCCTATATACTCAAGGTCGCCCATACATGGTGGCCAGTGTTTGTAAAGAAAAGAAAGGTCTGAAAAATCAATGTTGTCTTCATATGCAAATTAAAGTTCAACATGTATGTTGCATAAATTATACAAAACGAATAGGCGCTTAACTTAACAATTTGTTATTTTTGTCTTTGACCCAACAAAGGTGATCGGTGCCGCAGGGGGACCAGAAAAGTGTAAGCTGGTAATGGACAAGGGGGCCATGGCGGCCATAGACTACAAGCAGGAAAGCGTCCGGGACAAGACGAAGGAACTGACGAAGGGACGAGGAGCCAATGTCATCATGGATGCAGTGGGCGGGGACATCTTCAAAGATTGCTTGAGAAGGTGAGTCTGTACAAAGGAAAGTGACTGTTGATGGAATCATGGCTGTGTTCACTTAAATGGAAATGATTTATGGATGTTGAGTGTTGAAGGAATGACACGACGCAAGGTTTTCAAGAAAGTTTTTTTCAAAAATAACTTTCATTTTCCTCCTTTGCTTTCCCCCCTCCTCTTCCATCTCAGCATCTCGTGGGAGGGCCGCATCGTCATCATCGGTTTCACCAGCGGGGAGATCCCCAAGATTCCAGCCAACATCCTTCTGGTGAAGAACATCTCAGCCATGGGTCTGTTCTGGGGTAACTACCGGTTGAACGATCCACCCCGCATCAGGCAGTGTGTGGAGGACTGTATCGGTTTCTTGAGGAAGGGAAGATTAAGCCACACGTTTGTGCGACGTTCCCATTAGAGAAAGGTAGTTAATAGAAAGATGAACTCTGTCGATTAGAAAAAAACTGAGAGCTCTTTAAACGCTGCGCTGAACCTCTCAGCACATCACTTCACAAATTTGCTTACAATTAGTCTGTTGACTATGTCATCTTGTATGAAATTCTATGGACATTTCGTCTTAAGGGCCTCGGAATAAGAAACTAGATTAATGATGCTCTATAAATGCCAGACATATTGAGTTTATTGTATGTTTTTTTTCCCGCCTTGTTTTAGGTCAATGAAGCATTCCAGCTTGTGATGTCACGAAAATCAACGGGCAAGGTCGTTATAACGATGAGGAAATAATGAGCTGAAATACCATGACACGGCAAGGTCCAGTAATTGCAGCATCAGGCTGGTAAACTAACCAAACGTCCTGCTAAGTTTTCAGCTAGTACAAGAAAGGATGTATTCGTGGTCTTGTGATATGTGTTTTCTGGTCCGGTGTTACCTCTGGGCTCAAGACCTGTGGTCTTGTGGAGATTTTCTTCAAATTCAACCCCCCAATCCTGGACGAATTCAGAAAATTTAAGCTAACTCAAAATATATAGCGATGAAGATTTTTGTTATACATACAAAGTATTTTTGTTAACGTAATAATCATAGCTCAAAAAGATTTATTTAGACTCATATAACCTCATATAACCCTAGAAATAGAACACTGGAGCGAGTGGTCTAGAGCATCGAACTTGAGTTCTGATGGCAGAGTCATCAAGGTGAGGGTTCCGGTGAGAATCCCGGTCGTGACACTTGTGTTCTTGGGCAAGACACTTGACTGCATCTCATCACCAAGGAGTAAAATGAGTACCTGCCAGGGTAGCGATTGTTGATGTGAATGATTAGCAACCTGTATCCAATTTGGCTGCTGGTGCTGCATACTCCAAAGGAGTTGAGATGGTTTTTAGGAATGCTCAAGGCCCAATGACCAGGGGTTGTAATAGTGTAAGGCACTATGATACAAAGTTTAAAAGCACCTAATAAATGGCAATAAATATAATATTTGTTGGATTATTTTTAGAAATTTAATACTGTGTGGGTTATCTTGCGTATTCTGCTTTGAGGGTCAATTCATGCACGCTGCTGTTTTAGCTGATGGCAAATGTCAGCTTTTCCATCAGCCGTATTGATACTCTCTGTCCACAGCCTACCTATAGAGGGCGTGAACAGCAGACACAGATGATAATTGAGCTCAGGATTCTCTGTGTTCTGTTTCATGATATTAACATTTAAAAAAATATAACATGAAGAAAAAAGGACACAAATAATGAATGTTTATGAGCGCAATGCTGAGAGTTGAAAGATGGAATATTCAACGAGGCGAATGGAACATCCATCTATCAATGAATGAAAACATTTCTCCAATTGCAGAAATGCGAAGTATTTTTGATATGTTTTATATAACATCCGAGTAGATCTTTGTCAATTGATTGGAGAATAAAACATAAGAATAAACAAACTATACAAGATTGTACTCTGGCATCCAATGTACTGCCGTGTATAATGCATGGTGTGGTCTAGACTGTGCTAGGAAGACGCCATTTATTATGAGAGAGAGAGAGCTCGTCTTTATTTAATCCCACGAGGGCGCTGTAACATGTCACAACATTACATATAGCCCGAACATCTGACGTCACACTTCGAGGCTCGTGTTTTACGCCAGAGACCGGCTTCGAGCGTTTGGAGGAATCCTGACAAACGCACCTTTGACCTCGCATCCCATTGCGGTCTTGCAGATAGGGGACCAGTCGGACAGGGGACCAGTAGCAGTGACCATCTCTTTGATTAATAGACCGGTGCCTGTCCTTATCCTTGCGGATAAGGACAGCGGACCAGTCTACTTTACATATAGCTCAATAATGGTTCAGTACATGACATCCCCCTTTTTCAATCTAAGGAAAACATGGGTAAACTTCTTGAACATCTTGAAGTCTCTGTTCAAATCTTACACAAATTTTCTGCCTAAGAAATATCTTCAAAGAGAAATGTTAATGTTGGAGTAAGACCTGATGGGCAACTTCCGTTTAAACTTATCAACAATTATTGTTCTACCAATTCTGAGTCTAGTCCTCGGAAGGCCTGTCCTATGAATAGGGCATCTCCGATCTCTGTCCCCTGTGCCTTCAACATGTTGATGTCAGCAGCGCTGGCTTGGATCTCATCTCCCTGTAGAGGGGGTTCTTCTTTGGTACTGCTTGTCGCTTCCGACACAAGTGCATTGGTTTGTGCCTTCTGAATCAAGACGTTTTTCCTCTTCTGTTGACTCTCCTCTTTTTTTGTGGCTGCATTGTTTATACTTTTTGAGGTCTTAATCAGAGATACCATTTTGGCTTACGGAGGGATAAATCTCTGCTTTGACGCTGTTGTCTCATAAACCAGTGAGGACAGAGTGTAGGAATACTCCCTGGAACAATGCTGCATCATTCATAGGTAAAGGTATAACCCCTTCTTGAACGTATTTACCCGCTTCTTGGGTAAGCAAAAACCACTCTCTGTCTTAGCTCTAGTGCATGAGTTAGAAAAGCTTGGGCTGACTCCTTCTATTCTTGTGCCAAGCGTGCTAGCTGGTTGAACAGCTCAGTGGAATCCCGCTCTCTGAAGTGGGCTCAAAGGAGTGGACGAAGGGTGGGGAAAGGTCAAATTCTCTTATCCTTCAAGATAGCTGCGGAGCTTCAAACCGGGGACTAAACTTTGATGACTGCATCAACATTCTTCTTCTCGGATACTTCTTGTCAAGGCTGATCTGTAATTGGTGAATCAAAACCGGGAAGGAAAGCATGTCCTTCTGGCTGGGCTTACCAACTTGACTTGTGATCTGAAATTCCCGGCACAGCATCACGGAGATCTGAGCTGGAACAGTAGCTGGGTTAGGGGCGTCCTTCTTCCCTTGGCGTTGAGGGCTCTGGGGAGCTTTGTGTGGGATTAGCCGTGTTGATTGCCTCTTTTACAAATTTAATATTTATCTTACAAAATGTACTTTTGTATTCCTTGCAATATTGCATCAAATTTTTCCCAGATGCGAAATAAACAAATCCGACCGAATTTTTAAATAAGGTGTACTTTTAGTTTTCAGAGGTCTTTTCAAATTGGGATGATAGCGGGCCTCCCCATTGAGAACAATGGAAAAGGACTGTCGAGTTGGACATCCGCTATCGTCTCAAAAGTTCCCATTGAACATTTTCTGCAGATTGTACAAATTTACCACAAACTAATGAATCAACAAAACTATGCTACATGTAGAATGTATAAATAATCTACACTTTCCCCAATGGTTCAGAAACTTAGTTGGCGAATCATCTGGCTGAGAGATTATTCAAATTTCCACCAAATATTATACAAATAATGAATGTTTATGAGTGCAATGGTGAGAATATTTCCACGAGTTGAAAGATGGAATGTTCGCCTCGTTGAATGGAACATTCCTTCTTTCAATGAAAGAAAATATTCTCACCATTAGCACGAATGCAAAACATTCATGAATTGATTTATATAACACCCAGGTAGATCTTTGTCATTTGGAGGAAAACCAAATTGTGTTTCTGGCATCCACTATGAGGCCCAGCTGTGACCAGCTGGTTTGTAGTCGGTCCCACGATAATAATCTTAGAACGCTGAAGGGCGCCAGCATCTTCAGGGAATAGACTTTGATGCCTCAGGGATAACTATTTAATGATTTGAATGATTCAACTGCACGACCATACCAACCGGTCTTCGCATGCACACCCGTTGTGGTCTAGGGTGCAATAGTGCATAAAAAATGCAACGCCAAAATGCACGCTTAATAACATAGACCATGAAATGGTGTGAAGAATAAATGCCGCGTCACCTCTAATCCTCCAATCAAATGACAAGGATCTACTTGGGTGTTATAATGGTAAGGCAGAGAGAATAGGAATTGACATTGTATCTCCTATTATCTGTAGAGTGTCAATTCTGGTGGCTAAGTCACTGGTCATAGCACTTGTGACCTTGAGCAAGATGCTGTATATAATTGCTTCTCACCCAGGGGTATAAATGGGTACCTGCGAGGGTAGAGGTTGATACTGTGTTTGAAAAAAGCCTTCGGAGCACACGGCATCCCAGGGCTGTACATGTATACTCCCAAGGGAGCTGAGAAAGATTACAGGAACTCTATTGGCCCAATGACCAGCCATCGATTTCACCAAACTCTTCCTAACTTAGGATTAATCTTAGGACTTGGGACGAGTTAAGTTCCGTATCCATAGACGTTAGGACACATTGAACCTCGAGATAGGATTAATCCTAGCTCTTCGTGAAATCGGCTGCAGGGCACTTATGTAAAGTGCATTGCTACAATAATGTAAAATACACTGCAAAAGAACTAGTTATTATTATTATTACAACAAACAGAGAGAAACCGTTCCATACAACCATTCTTATAGCACCGTATCGATTCACTTTATTAGCTTGATCATGAACATGCATATCCATCCACAAGGAAATCTTTAGAAAAATACATACTTTCAGTAAATAAAGTTACCGTCGTGGTAATAATAAATTCACCTGGAAAATGTAAAACACATTTTGATATCACTGGACCCGTCTAGCTCAAATAAAAGCAACGTGAGAGCCTCTTTAATAATTGTATTTTTGTAAATATTTCTAGCCCAGGTCAATCACAGCCTCCTTATTAAAATCTTGCATAATTTATATTTGTGCACATGCAATCATGTGAATATACTTTACATATGCGCATAATTTTCACATCATATTTTTGGACTCATTTCATAACTTGTTCTTAGATGATATCCATTTATATTAATACATTTAAACACAATGTTCATTCATAAAACATGTATTGCGCATCTTTCACGAAATGCCAAATATTTTTTCCCATGACTTAAATGCGCCTTTTTACAAATGTATTTGTTCACTTGATGGTTGTTCTTCAACCCATGTCAGCCTAACTTCGGGATTTCCCCGTTGAACACACAAACACTGCAACCTAACCACAGCAAAACCTGTACATGGACAACAAGTGAAAGTGTCTTTCTTTATACTCTTGATTCTGATGGCACCACAGTAAAGAGAATATGTACTGTTAGGGCCGTGTCACAGGAGGCAATTTACAGGCAACAAGTTCCAGGCAGTCTCCATAAGGAACATTCATTCACATTTCAGTTTTCTCATTATTTTCCTTGAGATAGTGAGTTGTAACAGCTAGAAGATTGTCTCTTGTGCTGCTGAAGTGTTCCTTTTGAATGCAGTGCAGTTGGTTGCCTCCAAGCATACAAAGTTGCCTGAAAACAATTGCCCAGCGTGACATTGCTTTTACAGTGAACAGTTAGTTTGGGGTAGGTTTATTTTTGCAAAGTGTATGGTTTGTTTTAATGCAGCAGTAAGAGCTCAACATGGGCTCGGGCAGGACTAGCCCAAACACCTGAAGTCACACTTTTGAGGGTCGGGAATACTGCCAGGTACCAGCCTTTAATGGGACCTGGTTACCTGCCAGATGTACCTTTGACCTTGCATGCCATCCTACTGTGTGGCTGTATATACACTACACTCCTGTATTCCATGCCCATTATAGGGCAGAGGGTATCCCCCTCCCCCCAATGCTGCCATACTTGAACACACTATTTTGCTCTTGTACAGAGGTACCCCCCTAACATTATGTGAAGGATTCCAAGCACAAAATGAAGACACAATAGGGGGGGGATACACCACACCCCAAATCAAGCAACAGGGAAAAGATTAAGGTTGGAACAGTGCTTATGCAACTGTGACAGTCAGGCAGACATGGGTTGAAATATAAACCATCCTACTTATAAACGATCCTTTAACAATCGGCTCAACAAGATATAGAATTATAAACGGGTACATTTCTTTCACATATTTTATCTTATAATTAAGGCACTTCAGCATTAATTACCAATCCAAATTCACAGTATTACTTTGTATAAGATCATAAAAGATACGTTGATAGGCCAACTTTTAAAATATATTAATTAGATTTCTCGTTTTTGTACATCATCGAGCACACATTTACTATAAACACAAACATTTTTACAATGTTCAAGGCAACTCGGTGCATAGGATTGTCGTCAATTTTTCCATTTAAAAATAGTGGTATGTCATCGATATTTGGAAGAGTATACAAATTTTCCATTGTCTAGCTTTTGGTACAACCAAACTAAGAAAAATATATATATATAAAAGAATTTTTATTGTGACCTAAGTTATTTCATCCACCTGGTGGCTGCCGAAGACGAGTAGAGAATACTGTTTCAAACATAAAGAACAAAACAACGGCTTGGCTCTTCTCAGAGCCATCATTCCTCCCTCCTCCCAAAGATCTACATTATGGCTGTACATACAGTTTACTGGTAATAGTTACTTCTTATGGTGTATATTTCTTTAAAGAATACTTCAACAAAATCAACAAAGATGCAACAAACATTTCACCGAAGAAAGGGCCGAGACAATGATAAGGAAAATTGTGTTTTCGAGAAAGCGGAGTGTGAAAGTATTCATAATAGTCATTTTGGTCACAAGGCGTTGTGGGAAGATTAAATGCTACATGGAATGGAAAAACATGGTCTTGGGGGCAATTCTGGTGACACAAATGTGACAGTTATATCATAGTTGTTTGTAGAGAGCCTTCTATTTCTGGAAAAAGTACTTTGTGTGCCTGCAAGAAGGGCCCTTCTACCAAGCACATGACGAACTGCATCTGGTCATTTCCAGAGCACCCGGTCTCATGGAAAAAACTGTTCACGCACATTTTCAGATCAAAATATTGTCTTCTTTGAAATTATTAAGCTTTCAGATTTAGAAACCTCGTCTTTCACCCTCATGGATGAGAAATTTTAGACTTTCTTACATTTACCTAATAAAAAGAGAAAAGATTTTTTAATATTCAGATACAGAGAATTCTTGCACTCTGATCTACTTCTCTAGTGCCGAGGATACTGTTCCCCCAAACTACTTCAAATTTAACTTCAGTGGAAACGAAAATGAGCAAATGCCAGGGTTTCAACACGCCCACAATTTAGATCCTAGCCCTTTTTTGTCAGCAATAGACTGAGCAAGTCTCGCGCGCATTGAACATTGGGACCCGTTAAAGTGCGTGAGTTGGTTTCCTCCACGCCTTAAAGCAATGTACGTTGGACCAAAGTGGTCCCAAAATGTTCGAATACGTGCGAGACTAGCCTGGTCTACTGCTCTCCAAGTCTCACCACTGCATTCTACTCCCAGATACTAATGCCTTAGATCTGACCCCCCATTCAACCCTTCAGAGACCATTCATTTCTGTACAATCATGGAGCATGGCACAATCGTCACCATACGCCCAGACATGGCTAGTATTGTTAAGTTTTCAAAACTAATTTTTTTCTTGTCAAAGTGTCTGAGAAAATGATATGAAACAGAAATTCGGTTTTGTATCAGAAACATAGATACTAGTTTAGCATGGGGAACACTGGAAAATGTCAATTCAGGTCATGACCTTTACTTGGACCTTTTTGTTCGAGTGGAAGTAGATCTGATCTTGCAGCCGTCTGCAGCCGCTCTGGGCATTTTGGTACAAGCCGCTACGGTCTCTGAAAGGTTAATGGCATTGCTTGCCACAGAATTCTGTGCTTACCCGCCCTTACTTCTCCCTGTGTACCTCTTAATTCTATAATGGTAAGTGCAGAGTTCCACAGAAAATGGCGCCATGAAATTGTGCCCAGTTGTCTTTCGTGACATAAACAGTTTTGAAATATCATTAGTCAATCAATTGCAGGAGATTGGAGTTTTAAGAAGTTTGAACTTTTAAGTTTGAGGGAAAACATTAGTGAGAAAACAGCATAATGTTTTTTTTTTACAAATTGTCTTTTTATTCTCATAACAATCTCTTATTGCATATATCATAGATTCCTCGTTGCGAAAAATTTAAATATTTAATATTTATAATGGAAGCACATTAAATGGTACAAAGTGGTAATACTTAATAAAACAATATGAGAATTACTTGAAGTTTACACACGCCAGTTTACAATTTACTAGAGGTAGTAGGTTTGTGGGAAAACCTTCTCATTAAAATGCTTATTAACAAATTATGGAATATATCTTAGCTTGGATCAATTATCATTTGGTTATTTTGGTCTTGGACATTTTCATGGTGGCCTGTTTGTCTTTGACATAACAGTGTGTTCTCTAAGTTCTTAGGTCAGTTATTGCTTCAGCTATATACAGGGAATGTGACGGTCATGGAATGGGGAAACGGATAGGGTTAATTGGGCTCTTTATCGATGATGGCTGCTTCCAGTCAGAGATAAGTTGCGTCTACCGTGAGTGTTGCCCACTTCTCAACTAACATCGAGTTCAAAGCTCTCAGGGTTGGTTTTGAGTTTGAGTGTTGCCCACTTCTCAACTAACATGGAGTTCAAAGCTCTCAGGGTTGGTTTTGAGTTTGAGTGTTGCCCACTTCTCAACAACCATTGAGTTCAAAGCTCTCAGGGTTGGTTTTGAGTTTGAGTGTTGCCCACTTCTCAACAATCATTGAGTTCAGAGCTCTAGGGTTGGTTTTGAGTTTTGAGTGTTGCCCACTTCTCAACAATCATCGAGTTCAAAGTTTCTCAGGGTTTGGTTGAGTTTTTGAGTGTTGCCCACTTTTCAACTAACATCGAGTTCAAAGTTCTCAGAGTTGGTTTGGGAGTTTGAGTGTTGCCCACTTTTCAACTAACATCGAGTTCAAAGTTCTCAGAGTTGGTTTTGAGTTCGAGTGTTGCCCACTTCTCAACTAACATCGAGTTCAAAGCTCTCAGGGTTAGCTTGTCAGAGATGAGTTGCATCTGCCATTAGGGCTGCCCACTTCTCAGCCACGACTTTGTTCTCAGCTCTAAGGATGAACATCACTTTCTGCTGATGGGAGAGCTGAAGAATCAGACTCGGATCCACTCCATCATAGGGCTGTTATGAAACACAAGGATAATCAAAGATTAGTTCAGGAAAACGGTTTTTAACAATGAATGAACAAGGAACAGCTTTGTAAAGTCTGCATTGGGTTGCATTCTCAAAATCTTGACAACTTTGACTTTGTTGTTTTGGCTCATTAGAGAGTTCTTTTATTTTGTTTTGAGGTTTGTTATATTTATCTACTTCTAGTCCTTTGGATTTCAAATATTTTTGATGAAACGAAAGGGTTTTAAATACACCCAAGAAATCTGTTACAAAGAGAAATCAATCAAGACATGTTTAATTTTTAGTTGTGGGAGGAAAACCTCCTATCACGGAAAACTCCAAACGAAAAGGTAGAGCTGGGTGGGATTCAAACCAAGATCCACACAGGTGAAAGTTAAGGAAAAAACCCACTTCAACTAAATCAACATTTCATTCCAAATGCTCACCTCGGTTGGGTTTGTGACCTCATAGCCAAGCAGTGGCATGCTCTCCAGAGCGGCAACATCCTCGCTAGCCTTATACCGGTAGAGAACCTTCTCCTTGAGCACATACCACTGCTTCTTCCAGTCTTTCTTTCGTCTCAGCATCAGGTAGCCGCTCATGGTGGTGTCTTGCTCGTTGGCGCTCACCTGTTTGCATCGGCGAGAGAGAGAGAAAAAGATGGAGGTTCATTTTATTGCACATCCCCAAACAGCGCAAGCACCGATAACAGGATGAATAGGGGAAGAGAAGACTTAAGAAGTTTTAGGTGTGGCTGGAAAACCCCAAATGAGGGAAAACCTATGCAATCAGGTAGGGTCTGAAAACTAATCCGCAAGGCTATGGTCCGAGGCCGGATTTGAAGCGGGGTCCACAGAGGTGAAATGCAGGGAAAGAAGCCACTAAGCTAACCTAATCCCCAGGTGGTTGTGACAAATTATTACCCAGAATAGCTTCAGAATAAACGATGACTAATTCGCGCATATAGGTTCGATACGGTAGCTCGTGCACGGGGAGAACCCTGTATTTTGTATCAACCATCATAGTCTCTTACCTGTTTGAGTCCCGAGGGTCGGATAACCAGCCTTGTCGATCGCTTCCTTTTGCTCTTCCCCTTCCCCGATCTTTGTCTTCACTTTCCTCTCCTTGCTTATCTCCTTAAACACAAAAACAAATCAATAATCAATAATAGCAGGAACGTTCAGCCTCGTGGAATATTAACTTAAAAATATCCACTTTTGTTTACTTATGATGGATCATGATTTTAGTTTCAACTAAATAATACTTCAATTATACAATGTTTCAACTAATATTGCTTCAACTAATACCACCTTAACTAAAATTATGAGTAATAATAGCATATAGTATATTATATAGTTTCAATAACTTGCACATAGAAAGTGTGTGGATAGAGGTCTCCAAAAAAACACAGCTTGTCGAGTGGAGACCCCCCTTTTTACAATAACAAAACAAATAAAACAAGTCAACAATTATGTAACATTTATGATGACAAGACAAACTTAATAACTCATTGATTGGTATGACTAGTGTATCAAGATAAACCTGCCATTAGAAAGACACAATAAATATTCTCATAAATATTCACCATGAGACGAGTTTTAAATTCACATTTGAATAAGGATAAAAACAAACCAAGCAAAACAATAACATGATAACACAAACTTTGTAACAACTTAACAATTGGTATGAATAGTGTAAAGAGAAAACATGAGATTAGAAAGAATAAAATTTAACCTTGTAAAAATTTGTAAAAAGATACACTAAAGGAAGGTACATTTACACAGTGTTCACAAATATATCACAAGTACAATAATGTAACGTTAAACAAAGGAGTGAATACTGACTGTAGAGGAACCCATAAGAAGCCCAGCTTGTAAGCATGGGCCCTAAATGAGGCATATGCTTCAACCTATAAAGGTGATACAACAGGGAGCAATGTACTCCCGCCCAACCCCACAGAGCTGCTCAAGCACAACAAATTGCTTATTGAACTCGAGGTAACTAGAAGTAAACCCCAGAAAACCTTTAAAAAACCTTGAGGCTAACTTTGAGTTACCGCCTGTTTTATTCTGCATTTGTCCCTTAATACCTCAAAACAATTTTTTATTACCAGAAATAGATAGCAGCCCAATACCATTTCTCATGTGACATTATTATATTATATCGAGAAATTTACCTTTGCCAAGATTTTTGAAGCACTGGTCACAAACTCTTGCAACTTTGTTGGTGAGATACAGCAGTGGAATCTTGTTGGATGAACAATGACCGCAGATTACCTGGTGTGGGAAAAACAACATGATGTTGTCAAACAGTTTCTTCATAACAGTTTCTGGGCAAAGTAATTGGTATTAGAAGAAATGTACCCATCCTCACTTGTGCAATGGAGCTAATACAAGAAACATACACTCATCCCCAGTTGGGCGTGGGATCAAGTGTTAGAACTATATTTATCCCCAGTTGGGCAAGGGAACTAGTATTAGAAATGTACCCATCCCCACTTGTGCAATGTAGCTAATACAAGAAATATACACTCATCCCCAGTTGGGCGTGAGATCAAGTGTTAGAATTATATTTATCCCAGTTGGGCAAGGGAAACTAGTATTAGAAAAGGTACTCATCCTCACTTTGACAAGGGAAGTCGTATTAAAAATTTATCTCAGTTGGGCAAGGGAACAGTTTGAATGGTATCATCCCATTGGCAAGGAATTCGTATAAGGTTATATTTATCCCAGTTGGGCAAGGGAACTAGTATTAGAATCATTTGATCCAGTTGTGCAAGAAAACTAGTATCAGAAACATACTCATCCCCAGATCAAAGGCTTGACAAAAGGTAGGTGCAACAAATGGAACAAGCCACTGAACTAATGAATCTCTGTTACGTACCTTTCCACATGCCCTACAGTGGTGCCTTCGCCAGGTGACGGTGAACTCACACGTACAGATCATGCACATAGTGACACGACCATCAGGGATCCAGGCTGGGGCTTTACGTCCAAGGCTTGTTGTGTCTCCTTCAGTAAGAAGCTAAGGAAAAAATATAGAAAAAAATAGTCCATTAACCACAACAACAATAACCTCACTTTATATAACTATGCAAAAAGGTGGAAAAGGAGGTTGATTCCTAAGCAACAATTAAAGAAAACAACATTGATTGTTCGATCAGATTTCTTCAATCAACTCAGTCTAAATTAAGTTGACCTTAGTGCCACCATTGAAATTCTTGTGCAGCTGCATCCGATTTGACTAGCCACCTCGATTTATATGCAGGGTCACAGAGTATCATAATACCACTCATGATACCCGCTCTACATAACCCGTGCTAAATTTGGCTCGCTTGATAAGCGTGGACGCTCTATTATGATGGCATGATAGCATCATGGCAGGTTTACCATACTTAGGAGTTTGCTTCTAAACCATGGTGGCTAGGCGAATCAGTCAACAAAGTGTTAAGACAACAGATGAGCCCGGTAACGAAGGCTTCTTGCAGTTACAAGTCGAAACGTCAGTCAGGAAGCAAGGGTCCAGCGTTGTGTCTGAACAACAGCCCTATATTTCAGGAAGCAGCTGGTAAACTCTGCATTACGCTGTTACCAGTATACCGCCTGAAATACAGCAGTGTTGCCACGGTGATCCAAGATGGCCTCCGGGTTGCCGCCCAACAAAAACAACGACCAGATGTCACACGGATCGATGAAAACTGTCACACATTCAAAACGCCACCAGAGGTGATACCGAGGATGTCACAGTGATCCAAGATGGCTGCTTACTTTACTTCAACAATGAAAATTGATTCAAATGCTACTAACAGTTTGAAATGTGTGTCAATATTAGAGAAAATGTGCACAAACATCAGTTTTAACAGTACAATTTTTTCTCTCTTTACCTGAGCGTACGGATGCAGCATGGCAAAGGAACTTCTCTTGCTTGCGTAGTCTGTGATGGCCTTATTCAACGCAGTAATCCATGAATCCCTCTCCTGTGGTGTACTATAAATAATTAAACAAAAAACCATCATCGAACCATTAGAGGATTACAGCAGCACTGATCTGCATAATCATCCTGATCATGGGTCTGAAGGCGAGATGTTATGATCTCAGTGTTCTTAAAGGTAGCGGCTCTGAAAAAGAACATCTCAACTAAAAATATCATTGTTTAATTTTAGTCTGAAAGCTTACTAGTTAAGAAGTTATACTAGAACCATTTTTTCTGAGAAATGTTTCCTTCTGAAATGAAGTCATATTTGAAATATTTAACTGTATCTGATGAAAACCTAAAAAAGAAACGCAACAGCAGATTTCAGTTGTTACAACCAAAACTTAGGACAATGTTTATTACATGCAGACAATTTTGCATGGTTTTTCCACTATTTTCTCCTGACTCACACAATGGTTTAAGACCAAATTTTAACAATTTTGTTTTTTCATGAATAGTTGATCACACAAACCGTAAATATTATCTGCGGCTATTTTGTCAGCTCTACCAATCCTGTATAATCATTTAACTCTTAGAAGCTGCGTTTGGCCAAATTCATGAGTTTTAATGATATCAGAATTTTTTTCATAAAGACGTGTCTCTCTTGCAGGGACTTTGTTTCGAGATGTTGTCTTTCTTACCTTGCTGCTAGGGTGAAGGAACGCTGAACACTGATGATGCTAAACTCATTCTTGTAGTCTTCCTGTGCTGGTTTACTCACCTGCAAAATATCAGTTAATTGTTTTCTCTTTAAATTTTGTTTAACTTTCTATAAGCAACTTTTTTTCTTTGCGATATTCCTGCATTCAGTTTTTCTGAATTCACCAAATTCCAACTGCAAACCTAATTTTGTTAGTGTTTAAAGACTGTCTAAGAGATTTCATATGCAAGTAACAATGTTTGCTATAAATAGTTCCTGATATACCCCATCTTTACGAGCAGCTTGGGTTTCAGCTTTGAGCTACTTCAAGCAGTTTCATTTTTCTTCGAAGCCAAGTGGTTCACCGACCAGTCATGCAAGGAAATATTTGCTTATCGCATACAGGTGTGTTAACAAATAATGTATCGTTGCCCGTGAAGATGGCTGATGTTACGCTGCGTGGCATCAAGTGGGAACCATCTTTTGGATTGAATGAGAATTTATTTGCTAAGCCTCTTTCAGAAAGTTATTTAGGAATGAAAAATGTGAACATTTCCTAGAAAAGGGCCTGCTGGTCTAATGTGAAAAATTTTGAGAAAATCCTGATATCAGGAAAAATCACATGCCTGTTATTTCCTTGACTAAGGTCACAATCAGAATGATTGCTTAGCAGTGGTTTTTATGTTGAGGGGGAGCGGGGCTTGGGGGGGGGGGAAGCGGGGCTGGGAGGAGTGGGGCTGGGGAACTTACCCTCATGCCAGCTAGTGACAGGACATTATGCAGCTTGTAGTTGTATTGACCGGGAGTCAGTAAGAATGGTGTTGTGTACAGAAGGATGTCGCTCAACTGCAATACAATGCATTAATAGAAGAAGCTTGGATTACAATCGTCAAGTCATTCTTTGCGATGACATGGTTGCAATAATACATTAAGAGTATTTAGCAAAATGATTTTTTTAATTTTTGGCAACTGATTACTTCTTTATAGGGTTTAAGTTCAAATTTTTAAATAGCCTCGGTACAGTATCTTCGCCCCCCCCCCCAAAAAAAATAATTTTTGATTTTTTAATCCTACACCAATGTGTGATAAGCACTGTATACTCGGTGCTTTCCCCTAGAGTCCTAGGGAAAACAAAAAATTCACAGGCATACAGCTTGGGTGGGATTCAAACCTACCAACTATACATTCTAGAGAGGCAGTCTGCTCCAGAATGTAGGTGCTGCAGGTTCAAATCCAACACGAGCAGTATGCCTGTTAATGTTCTTCATTATCCCTGATGTAAAGTTTTAGTCATGCAACTGCAATTTGTCGAAAAAGAGGAGTGTACCAGGCTAAGCAAGACTTTGTTCTTTGCTAAAAAGTATCTCTATTTCATTTGAAATATGGACCAATGAAAAACCTGATGGACTAGTGAAATGACAAGTTAACTGGTCCTACTGGCCAGTCACCCAAAAAGTTAAGGGCAAGCCCTGCTACTACTAATGCACTTGAGGCCAAGTTCAAACCAATGTAACTGTTCAAGGATAACTCTACTAAGCCATGTTCACAGTCACCTGTGAAGAATACACACTTCATTGAATGAGACAGTCCAACTCTATTGATTAACTCACCAGGTAAAATCTGCGAGTCTGCGGAACCTTTCGTGACAACTTCAGCAGATCTCCCTCTTTGATAAAAACCTGCAGCGGAAAATGAAAACATCGGATTAACAAAAATGAAATCTTACATGAATGAAAACACCCTATTTAAAACGGTTCCTAAATGTATTTTCTTCTCCATTGAAAACATTTCCCTTGATATTTGCAACACTAGAGTTAACAGCGATTTTAGTGAAACATGTTTCATGTTTTTTTTTTTGTGCAATATCGCGTACACATACTTATTGAAGTTTTTTATTTTTCAAACGATGGGTCGTCACACATAGTATGTTCGTGTGTACTGAGTAAGTTCATTCCCAGGAATGCAAGTTGACTTAGATATGGAAATCTGACACCAATAATAAAATTCTCACTATCAGAACATAAGTATAGCATTACTCCAAACAGTTCATGCCCTCCAACATACCAGGCTTAATACAAGCCGTCTTCAATGAATAATGCAATTGAGTATCAGATAGTAACGGCTGGAAATGAGACCAATCTCTTTAAAGATGACTTTTTCACACGGTGGCACAATATCAGGCTTTCAGAAGAATACAATCAAATCAAATAATCAATCCAACAATTCATCAATCCAACAAATCTATCAAATCAATTCAAATCAATCAATCTATCAATCAATCACAAATTATTTATATGGCGCCAAAATCAACAGCACCGAAGCACAAAATTAATGGTTAGTTAAGTTTGCTGGAACAGGTTAATTTTGATGAGTTTCTTGATTTTGTTGAAATAACTGGCATTTCTCAAAAAGCAAACTGAGAAGTTAACATGTGGAAATGTCCATGGTAACAAGCAGCCTGGTCATGCTTTCTTAAAGATGCCAGTTTTCTGATGCTTTGCAGTGCCACAGATAATAACATTCTAAGTCAAAATATAAAGTTCAAGAGACAATTTTTTCTTTCAAGATAGACAGAACCAATTGAAATTTTCACCCAAACAAATTTCAAAATTCAAAAATAAGAATTCAGGTTATTAATTTCAAACACAAACAATCAATTTCAAAGCACATATTGCAGACTAACGAGTTAAATTTTTTTGGCAAGTTTTATAAACGGAGACTCACCCGTCCTGGTTTGACAATCTCGTGATTGCCGACGAGGCTGTGCTGGAGCTGTAACAGCTTATCTAGATTATCCTGTTTCAATTAAACAAATAAATCCAAAATGTTTACATTAATTTAACCGCATCCTTGAATTATGATGATGCATTAATGTCAAATCTTAAACACATTTGATCGGGTCCTAATTTTTCATGGCACTTCTTACCCCGTAATAATGCTTTTAAGACCCATAGAAATCCATGCTTTGAGGGCACATAAATCATTGGCAAACAGAGCCATGACATTACCCCTAGTTTGGTGCAATAAGATCTGGAAATGTTGGTTAAATATTAATTTATCAAAGCTTTGGAAACTGATGAGCCTTGATTCGGTTTGCATTTCCAAAAAAAGAAAAAGGTGGAAATGAAGTTGTACATAATGTTGCTCTTTGAGCGTTTATGGTACTCGTCTTGCCGCAGACCTTATGCACATTACGTTATTCGAGTAGGGCGCCCTCGACCAGAGGTCAAAACAAGGTTGCTCATTGGCTCATCCTGTGCCCCACTCATACATAGATGTGCGCTTTTTCCATTGTTTTGTCATCGTTCTACCTTGAAGATGGCAGCGTGATGGCGTCGATTGCAAAAGGGCCGTTATAAAGTTACTTATTACAGAGTTGATGTCGATGAATGATTTCCCTTGTGTGGCATGGCAAATCTGTATCAGTTGCTACTCAAAAATTCATCATCTGATACTCAATAGTAATATTCAGTGTGAAAAATTCAGTCTACGTGTGTTGCAGAATTGTTGGACTTAAACTGTACCCTGGATGTTCAAGGCTGAAGGGCGACACAATTTAGAGCAACTACTGATGGAATACTTACGCCTTGTTTCATGCTTTCATTGACGTGGTTTGCAACCTCACTCACTATGTTCAGAGCAGCTGTAAAAGAACAAAAACAAATATTATGAATAACTATCATTTTGTTCCATATAAATAGATCTTATTAAACATGAGATAATTTAGGGTTAAGCGGGACTTGAACCTGTGACCTCCAGTTTAACACGCCAGCACTATCAACTGAGCTATCTAGACATAATGTTGGGGGTATCCCTATTTGTTAATATCTTTTTTTTTAAGGAGCGGGGGTTGCCAGTTTAAGCCAAACAACCCATAACTGCTGTACAGCAAAGGATCACATTAATTTTTATGATACAATCTGGCAAAAACTAGAAACACGACATAACAAGCATTACACGAGGAAAAAAACAACAGATTATTGAACTCAACAATGGAAGTGACAGACTTAACATACAAGTATTTATTGAGCTTTAATTCAACAGTCTTCCAAAATTGTAACAAACTGTGACACTAACTACCTCAATTCAAGAAACTTAGATCTGAGCAGTACATATTTTGTGAAAGCTTTGTATTTCTATTGTATTTGTAAAAAAAACTAAAATTGGGTCGCTGATACTAATTATATTATGATGCTTACCCTCAGTGTCCTTGTAGTCAGCTTCTTGAGAAGTCTCATCAAGTTGCTTCAAATATTCTGAGAACAAGAGAGAAAAAGTCAATCGATGATAAATCAATTATCCAAAGTTAATTAACCATAATCAATTCTCCATAATTAACAATCACAGTACAAACACAGTTTCATATGCCTTCGTTGGATCATGTAGCAATTATTTAACTCCCCAGGGGTGACACTGCACTAAAATTTGAAATCCTGAAAAAAATCGGTTTGGGTTTTGATTTTTAATCTGGCTTAAATGGCCGACTGTTTGAAAGCTCCATTCAGAGATTTATTTATTTTTTTTTTTTTTACTACAGAAGGACTCTCTACAGAGAGGTAAGGCCATGGACAAAGTTCTGAATGCAAAAGTCTGTTAAAACAACGAGAGAAAACCAGCTGACTTACCGGTTAATATCAACTTGTATTGAGGGATCCGTTGAATTGGTTTCAACATGTGTTGCCTCACTGACAGGTTCTGACATCTTGGACTTGCCTAAACAGCAAAAGAAGAAAAAAAGAGTAAATCAACTCACCCCTTAAGACATGACCAATTTAGTCAACCCTTACTCCTTTGACCCACTTGCCGACCAGCGGCCTAAATCCTCCACTTTTATGTGTATTCACACCAACATGTTTTGACTTGGAAGATTGGTATGCCTGTACCAGCGATAAGCAATTGTTATTTGCTGATACAATCTTCAATCCTCCTAAATCAGACAAATTGCTGCAGAGGATTTGAAAGGATAGGTGTCAACGACGGTATAACAAAGATTTACTTTGGACAGAAATGTCCTGCTTAATAGTCGGAATGGCTAACCAGGTTTTTTTTCCAAACCTCGGCTAAGGCTACAACTGTTGCCAAGGGTGTTGCCAAGGGCATCCTATACTTCAATGCCTGATGACGCGACAATCCAGCCGTAGCCGCCAATTTGAACACAGCCTTAGGCTCCATCTCCAGGCTTCGTTTGTTGTTAGAAATATCATGATGCAAAATGTACACTGCTTCGAAGTTGATGATGGAGCCCAAGCCGAGGTTGGGGAAAGGCCCAGATAAAATGCCACGTAAATTTCTTTGTTGAGACTGGTGCTTAGAGGACCATTTTGCTGCATTATTTTCCTCCTTAATAACTTTTGTTATTCTTGACCATGATGAAGGTAACTAAGAATACGTTTAACAAGAAAATTAAAATTGAAATGAGGCATTATCGCTAGCCATGAGATTCTCAACATGAAAATGAAAAGAGATTTCATAAGGTACAACGACTCTCATGTAGTTTGGTGTCAAGTGGTTTACATTGGCGGCAAACCCTCACCTCAAATTCCTTCAGGGCTGTCTGAAACAACGGTGACTTGGTGCTGGCGTCCTCCAGGGCTGCAGTCAGCTTCTGGAAGTCTCTAATGTAAGTGTTGTACAGCTTAAGGTAGGGACCCTTCTTCAAGAATATGTCGGCAATGTGGGGTGTCTCCGCCCTGTAATGCCCAAAATAGAATATGATATAGAGATAACTGGCTCACAAAATGATCAACTTTACGTCTGCTTTAAAAACAAACTTGCTGACGCCCAATCAAAAACATGATTAACAAAAGACGATAGAAAAATGTTCAGTTTTAGATGAGGGTGGAATGGGAAAAATCCAATCCACATGCAAAGCTCTGGTCAGAGGTGGTATTCGAGCCGGGCTCCACAGATTGACACCCCCCCCCCCCAAGATTGCATTGACCAATCACACATATACAAAACATGCAACCCATGTCAAGTCACTTTTTTCAATTAAACTGTGGTTATTGTATAATAAAAAATACATCCAAAGACTAAACAAGTCAAGTTTATAAAGATGAAAGACATGTTCAACTTGATGAAGAAAATGCCTGCAGTGACCACCCTCTTTTTGTAACGGCTTCAAACCAGCGAGTCCATTGTGTTTTCTAAAGCACCAACCAGCGTTGGCTCACATAGTTTTAAACTAATAATGAAAGGGATGATGTTACGAGACCAAGAAGCTATTTTTCTCACCAGTTGTTGATGCGGGAGTCCAGATCGGACAGCAGGTCCTCATTGAACATCTGCAGCTGGGGAAGGTGACCCAAGATTTGATCGAGGGTCCCTTTCTCTATGATGGGGCGACCGGCGGCCTTCTCGGCGTCATCAATGGCAGCTTTAAAATCCTGAGAAGAACACGAAGAAATGCACAAGTTACCTTGGAAACATCCCAATCCAAGTTTTGCTCCGATTCAAACTGGATGGCAATACACAAGCATTTGCTTCAACACCTTCACTCGACATCCCAACCATTTCACTGTGAACAAGCCATTTGCGTGTTAGATTTTAATAATGTCTGGCACCAACGACATTAAAAGAGCAATCCCCTTAAACATTTTATTTCTGGCCCCAAAATACAGCAAGGGGATTTTCATGAACGTCTAGGTGATCGTTATAGACAACAAGCTCCGATTAAAAATGAGGAAGGCCGGGGACAGTTCATTCTTTGTTGATGCCCCTAAATTGTGGAACTAGCTGAGTCTGTGTGCTATCAGGGAAGCAGCATCTACTGCAACGGGTTTTCAGCATTGCAGGAAAAATAATCAAATAATTGAACAAACTGATTAACCATGTCTGGTGCATGAGTTTCAGAGGCGTATGGCATCCCAACCATTTCACTGTGAACAAGCCATTTGCGTGTTAGATTTTAATAATGTCTGGTACCAACGACATTAAAAGAGCAATCCCCTTAAACATTTTATTCCTGGCCCCAAAATACAGCAAGGGGATTTTCATGAACGTCTAGGTGATCGTTATAGACAACAAGCTCAGCTTCAACGAAAAACTTTGCAATAAATCAAATCATTTGTTTGCTTTCCTTGCCAGAACTATAAAAGTTTTAAGTTTGGAAATAGGTGGGTTTAGAGTTAGATGGAAGGTGGCAGTAGATGCCGCTTCCCTGATAGCACACAGACTCAGCTAGTTCCACAATTTAGGGGCATCAACAAAGAATGAACTGTCCCCGGCCTTCCTCGATTTTAATAGCAAGTTCATCTTTAATGCTTCAAATGCTTAAAAAAGGAGATTTCTGGGGGAAAAAAAGACATCCAAACTGAGAATTAACACCAACCTCATTAATGATTTTGAGAACGTCAACAAAGACCCTCTCCGAGTCTCTGAGCTCCTGCGCCACCAGGAACGCCTTGCGCCTCTTGCGTACCTCCGGCTCCACGTCGTCTTCTTCTTCATCTTCCTTCTCCACCAGGATGTCCTGATCAAACTTTTCGTAGCTGTCTTCGTCGTCGTCCGAGATCGAGCCCTCTTCGTCGCCGCTGCTCTGCTCGGCGTAGTCGGCGCACTGGCACCTCCCGCTCTCGTGCATGCTGTGCTCGCATGATCTGTTGAAACACGATTAGGGAAACGGTGTAAAGCATACCTTTTAAGTTGATCAAAAAATAATAATAACCTTTCTTCTCGTTTTCCAATTGCCACTCACTCTGGTATGGCTACAAAAAACATGGATCGCCGTTTCGCCATTCTGAAGATCCACTCAGGAACAACAAATCACAAGAAAGACTTTTCTCGGAGCTTAGCGATTGCAGATTCCTATGAACCTAACCCAATTGCCAGAGACTTCCAATTCAACATTGTGTATTACTAAAAAAACAAAAGCCATACGCCTCTGAAACTCATGCACCAGACATGGTTTAATCAGTTTGTTCGATTATTTGATTATTTTTCCTGCATTGCTGAAAAACCCTTTACGCACTCAGTACCAGTGTTTTTACAACCCACTTATTTAAAAGGTTGTCTTTGTATGATGTCCAGGGTGCTGCATGTGTATCACAAGCCAGTGAGTGCATGAAGTAGTTTGCAAAAGAATGAATCACTAAGCAGAAAAATCAGCTCAGCACAACAAAATGATGCTGACCAGAACAAGGTTACCAACCCAAATACAATGACACATGTAGCATCTGTGACTGGTGTGCTGCTCAGTTTTGCTTAGCAGAACATTGGTTTTCCTACTTATATAGCTCTATGAATTTGAGCTTCGATACCAATACCCAATGTAGCTAATAAATTTAGAGTCAACGAGTTCAAAGTGTGATCTGTAGAGGGTCACTTTTGAGTCAAGTAGGATGTAAAATAAAAGAACTTCTGTATCACAACTTTAGTTGGAATTTAAATTCTCTGATCACATCAAAAAGGTATCATATCAAAAATAAATAGTGGCGCTTTTCACACAGCGATTTCAAAATATATACCAGGTGGAAAAATACGCATACTTTTAGAACAATTTGTTACATGTACAATGTAGGTTAAAAATTTTCTTATGCTGTGCATAATTACATGTAGTGGATGGAAAGCTTATCTTTTGTTTATTGATAAACGTTCAATTTTTTTAAGGGGGGGGGGGAACAATCAGACTGATTGATAGTTTGATGTGTGTACACAAAAAATCCTGAGAGTGTTTTTTTTAAAAGCATAATAAAACATTCCATAAATGAAGACAACTTAAAAGCAAGCCCTCAATCAATTATGCCGTTTATTTCAAGGTTGAGCCATTCCATGTTTGATGGGATTTCTTTTACAAAAAAAAATGAAAAACTACAATTCATTGATGATGTATTCATGTATCCACCTAAGCATATCATTTTTTCTTTTCAATAAGTAATGAAATTTGTCGGTCGTCAAATTTCCAGCACAGCCAAAAAAAAAACCCTGACAAAACATCTGCTAAGCTTCAGTGAAACACATTCCTCCAACCAAATATGAACTTAAAAGGAACATTACAGAATTGGTTTTTGCTAACAAAACAGTTGCTGGCAGTGTAAGCACTTTATGTAATCCACCATATACATAAACTGACAAACCTGTAGAAGTTTGAGATCGATCGGCCATCTGGGTCACGAGAAAATAGTGAAAAACCGATTACACATTTGCATGAAATCATATAGATTCAACAAATGAATAAAACGCTCACTGAGCGATAAACACCAATCGGAAAATTAGTTTATTCATTTCTCATCAAATATGGCATTTCAGACAGAAATATTTCAAGGGATGTTTTCTACTATCATCATCATTAGACCGTGTAAGTTTTATGTAAATCTGTGATCAGAAAGTATATTTTACAAGTTTTTTTCTTACCAATTCTGTAACGTTCCTGTAATAAAAACCAGTGAGCTTTCAGATTGAACCACATCAACAGACTTCCTCAATAATTACCCATTCTGTCTTGAACAGCCACACCCCAAAATGGAGACCAGCCACAGCTTGGTCACTCAGCAAACAACACAAGCCACATCACCTCACTTCTAGAATCTACGACCTTTAACCCCTTTTACCATTTAAGCCTATTTAGATAACCATCCAGCCTCCCACAGTTACGTAACGTTGCATAACTCTCCCAGCTAATAAAAAGAAATGTCCAAGGCTTTTTATAGCCCATGGGCATTGGGGAGACAGAGAGAGAGAGAGAGAAAAGGCTGGTCTGCAAAGCAAACAGCCCATTGAGAACACAGCAGGGTGTTCTTATCAAATGCAAAGCTTGGGCCAGAAAAATTGCCAGTCATGCAACTGAATTTGTTTTTCCTTTGCTATGGATTGCCTTGGGTGCTGGTCAACAATAATTTTTGAGGCAGTTTAAAACACTACAATAATGTGCTCCACCCCTCTCTTGTTAAACAGATTATAGCTTTGTTTTCCTTTAAAAAAAATTGTAGCCAAAATACACTCCATGGACAGGAAAATTTAAATCACTCGAAATTTTTATTTTTTTTACTACCACACGTTCTGCCTTCTTGCTATTTTTTTTTTTATTAATGCATGTTTGTTTTGAGAAATTGGGTCTACATCTTAAACTTATTTTTGTGAAACTAAAAAATAATAATTTTTTTTTAAAGGTTAAACAGTCTCAGTACGGCTTGTGTCTGGTGCAGTTAAAACCACATAATGACTTATTGATTTAGGCAACTAACAATTTCAGTCACACTATCCCCTTTCTTCAAATGTAACAGTTGTCTGTCAATTTGATATTTTCAGGCTGGCTGTATAATGTTCTATATATTGTAACTGATAAATAAAAAGGTAATCTCAACGACCAATGACTTTAAAACTATCGGCTGTAAAATAAAATTCTGGTTATGGAACCTACTCTGACAACCAAAAGATCTAGAACTAAATCTTACTCTTAGCTTATTTGTAAGTTGACTGTACAAATGAGTGGCAGTCAATAATATCGTGTTAAATGAAAGGAATTTCCTACTCAAAAAATAAATAAATAAATAAACTCACAGTTGTTTTGTACAACATCCACAGAGCTGCCAACATTTGCATCTTGCAATCGAGATATTTTCAAATTTATTCATCAGAACATGGAAAGATTGGTTTTCAGGGAACTTTCTGCAGAATCAGGGAGAGTTGGCAGTCTCTGCATCCATCCGTTTATGATTTATAAATTCCTTCTTAACCCTCTTGCTGTCTGACCATTCAATACCATTCACTGTGGTTTTGAATGATAGATCAACTATGCCAGCCTGCAATATCATACCATGAGGGAATGCATGTACACAGTACTCAGTTAGTTCTGTGCACAGTTGTGCCACCGTACAAAACCTTGGCAGTCAACTGGTTTCAAATGGTTGGTCAACTCACTGGAAAATGTTGCCAAGAGTCACTGACAGTAGGAGGGTTAAAAAGAAATGGATGCAGGGCAATCCTATTGAACATGAACTCACCTTGGGACCGAGTAGACTTCAGCTCCAATGGAGCTCAGCGCCACAGATGCCAGAGATCCCCTGGACATGTCCTCATAGCCGTCGTTCGAGATGTCCGACTGGATGCTGAGGGTCCTTTTCGGCTTCGGAGGCGGAGCTCTTTTCTGCCTCCCTGGGACTGGCCTCTTCGTGGCCGACTCGGAGGTCTGGGCTGGTGACAGCGGATCGTAGACCCCCGGGAATTCATTGTTTTCGTAGAACGGACAATCGGGCAGGACGTACTCGTCGTCCTCACTCATGATGCTGTTCCTGCTGAAGCCGTCGTCGTCTGATTGCACATGCTCTTGATGGTTTTTGCACATCCCTTGTGAGTTGACGCCGTCCTCTTGCGATACACTCTGGACAAGAGTCGCCGGTTTGGGTGGGAGGGCACTCCGCATGGGTGGCGGCCGGGGAGGAGGGGTTCGTTTCTCAGCACTGCTCGTAGTAGGGCGAGATGGTTTGGTGGAGGCAAAGGGTGCGGGTGGGGAGGCGGTGTTCGCTTTGGTGGTCCTTGTGACGGCCGGGGTGGGGCCACAGAATGATAACCAGCAATACCCGAAGAGTCGGGCGTCATGGAGAGATCATTTGTTGAACTGAAGGGGGACGAGCATTGCACTTTGTGGTAAGGGATCGCAGTGGTGGCACTGTGGGAATGTTGGGACCATCTTTTACGGGGAGGGGCTGCACGGTGATCGCCCTCGTCTGCCATGTGTGACCCTTCAGAGTTTGAATTTGTGTTTCGTTCATGACCAACATCGTCACTTGTACTCATCGTCTCATCAAAGCTGAAGGATTTCTCGACGTGATTTGAGCGTAACACCTCCTCAACGGTGAGACTGAGACTTCTACGTGTCCGCGGCGGAATCGTCGGTGATGATTTTTGAGACGCATCACTCATCAGGCTCTCCTTTCTCATCTGAAGAACAGAATGAGATTCTGGAATTAACTGCGATTGAATCTTTCTGCCCGATGGCTTTGGCCTGATGGGAGGGGCCGAAGGAGGAGGTCTTGTGGGAGGAGGGGGCCTCGTTGGCTTTACTTCGGAATTGCCCCGTGGTAACTTTTTAGGAGAGTTGTGTGGTGGTATAGGAGGTGGACAAGGGTCTTTGTCGATGTTCAAGCCGTCTGTTTCGGTTTGAGTGGGGGTTGTTCTGTTGACTTGGACATCTGCTTGATTGGAAAGACAGTCAGTGGAATGATTTAAGTCATTGCTTGTTGGTTCTTTCTCCTCTTTAATAGCACAGGCGGTCAGATCGTCCGTAGATCTATTCAGTTTTGGTTTCAATCCTCTGTTGGGGCTTGGTGGATCGATAACACTCTTGACACGCCGTGGGGGCGGCACTGGACTCGGCGGGGCCCTTCGTGGGAGAGGCTTGGGTGGGGAAAGCGTTTGACTAGACGCGGCAACAGCGGGCTGTGCAGCATCTGCTGGTGGCACTCCGCTCCCTCCCTCATCGCAGCGATTTCGTTTGGCTTCACCTTCGGCCGTTGGCTCCTCAGAGATGGACTCCTTAACGTTGATCACCTCGGCAACTTTAGGAAACTCGGCGCTGTCTCTCAAGTCAAAGACACCGGAATCTTCACTGTTCTCCCTCTGTGCTGGACTCTGGAAAGTCTTTGCCTTGACCAGGGGGGGTTTGGGAGACAAGGGAGCAGGTGAACTCTGAGTTGTCTGCAGCTTCCGCGGCTTCGGCGTTGGGAGTGGAGGAACTGATTTCTTTGCGGAGCCATGGTTTTGCTTCTGCGGTAGTGGTGGGCTCTTTAATGAGGATGGTTTAGGAGCTATTGTAGGCTTCTTGTAGGGCGATAATGGTGCTGCTGTTCCGCCTGGAACACACAAAAAAAAGGTTTTCATTAGTTTTCCTCTAAATGCAAATTTTTTAACTGATTCATTTTTTACCAATTCTCCGAGTGGTCTTAGCATTAGAATTGAAATTGGAACTTAAGATCGACTTCACAACCAGTTAGATTTTGATTAAATTGTTAACTGTTTTTAAGTCTCGAAACTGTCACAATCACATTTAAAGCAAGTTTCTTTTTGGAGGGAAGATGTTAAAAAAGTTCCAACTGCAGTCTGCAGTCGACTTGGGCCCCCGGTAGGAAATTGGCAAAATAAGGAGACTGCCAACAGTAGGGCTCGACAGCTCAATTGGTAGAGGCTGAACATCAGCACGTAAACCAAGAGTTCGCAGGTTCAACACCAGTTTTAATTAACTTTTCTTTTATCACCCCAAAATTAACTTATAATGTCCTTTACTACTTGACCACCCCCCACCCCCCCAAAAAGGCGCATTTGCAAGAGTTAATTGGTATCAGGCTTCATTTAGATTTCAAGGATTAACGAAAAATCGTACAAAACTGATACCAGACAATGGTATTCTCTGGGGTTTTTATCTGGCAAGATAAGTGCATACTATAAAAATTAATCCTTAGTAAGCAAAGAATCGGCCATTTTATCAGCTGTAAATCTTTGCATAAACCTGAGAGCAAACTGGGCTAGATAATTTCAGCTTAAATCCTCTCTGGTCAAATTTGTCTCTGGGAAAAAGTCAATGAGCACAAGAGGCCAGGAAATTAAGTTGTACCTATTTCTACTTTTTTTTAACTAGAGCATTACTCCTTCTTTCCCTTTTAACATGTTGACTGCCCCCCTACGAGTATATTCGTACTTTTAGGTGTGACGGATTCTGCCACTACGAGTGTACTCGTAGAGAATGAAAGGGCTTTGTATTGTTATTTAAATACACAGGCATCACTGAAGACGCAACACATACGCTTCTGGCAGTGGTGAGGACATGGCATCCTTAGAATGTGTGTGTTCAATTTTTTGGGGGGTATAGTACCTATTTGGTATGCGCACCGCACTTGGCAAATGGGAACACCCTACGAAAATATGACTGCTCACCCTACGAAAATATGACCAGCAGTCAACATGCTAAACTGTGTATGTCATGGCCAATTTAGGATATCTGGCTAGATTAACATGGGAAGGGGGGAGGGAGTATGGAAATCCATTGTCCCATGACTGTCCAAAGTTGCCTTAGCCCCTAATAATTATCATATAATTTGTCATGGAATCCCCTCCTTCCCAGTATTACATAACAGTGACCCTGGACATTCCAAAGCCAGTTGTTTAATGGAAACACCTGTTGGGGTTCAATTGATCCAAAGAGGGGAGACTAGAGGCAATGTAGGGGTAGTGTTTTTTTGTTCTTTGTCCAAATACTTTCATTCAATGAATGTGAATAAATGTATGCTTCCCATAAAGAAGGGAGGAGCCATGTTAGGCTCTATGCATTTCTTCTAGGCACAGAAGGTGGTAAGCAATAAAATGGCTTCTGACAAAATATTTAAGGCATTTACTGTTGCATTTTTTGCTGCTGGATTGACCACAAAGACATGTTCACCCATTCCCATACAGAATTTTATATTCTGTTTACTCATGAAAAGTGGAAAAATTCATCAAAACTTTCGTGCACATTTTTCTTGAAACACAGTTTTGCTTATACACCTTTTCTGCAGTCTTTGGGGCACACGATGAAATTAACCTAGCTGAGATTAACGACACAATTAGAAACCTTTATGAAATATTTAGAAACTTTTTAGTTTGAAATGTGCATGCAATGACCACAGGGGGGGGGGGGTCAAGGTGTTATTACAATAGTTATATATCATCATGTTTTAGATAAAAGGTTCATCTTATTTTAGTCAACATTTTAATCATTCTCTGATCCCACTCCAAGAGCGAACGTAACTTTTAGGTCACGAAAAAAAGGCTTCCAAAAAAAGGGCTTCCTTAGCATGCGGAACAGTCTGGGTTTCTACCTATCCTGTCTCTAGCTTTGGCTTTCAACTTGAAAGAAAAATGAGCTGTTGCATTTTTCTGTTAAATTGGCCTTTTGCTTATTGTTTCAGTCCTACAGTTATCTTTTCTTAACTTGAAGCCAAGTTTCTTAAAAAATAATACGCAACTTCTGGGACACACCCATTTTGGAGGCATTTGACCCTCATCCAAATAGACCACTATCATGCTGCCACTATCTTGGTCATGTTCCTTGTTTCCAATAACAGTAATGAATGCTAATATTTATGGTACAAAAAGGAACCAGACTGTTTCTCCTTCCAGCCTCGGTTTGGTTACATTGATTTGAATGGGAGAAACTCAAGATGGCCGCACCGTGATAAAGGTCTATACCCATGAAGGGATGGACGTCTTTTCACTCCAAACAAAACGTTACTATTGGATTCAAGACAACTACGAAACTACTTGCTATTACCTCAACCAATCTTGTTGTGATAATCGTAACCCTGCTATCATTACGATTATTGCAACCCTGCAATCATTACAATTATCGCATTTATTACAAATCATAAAAAACTAAAATTAAACTATTTTTTATACTGTCTTATATTATAAGTACCAGTATTAATTAGTAAGTTTGAATTATTTTAAAGTCAGTGAAAACAATGGTGGAGTTTAACTGCTTTCTAAAACTTGTTTAGACTTGTTAAAAGAATTTTTTTGGGGGGCAAAATGAAAGTCAATTATTTTGAGTCGCTTTCTTTGCAGAGGTTTTGGTTTACTGTTCGTCATGATGGAAAAATTCCACGATCATGGCGCTTTGTATTCTGTCGATTACTAAAATGTTTTGACAAGAAAAATTATTTTTGCATTACATAGGGGGGCCTTCAGGTTTCAACCCCCAAAATGACAAATATTATACCTCCACTTTTTAAGGCCGATTGCACAATTTATCTTTTGGATGATAGTTGAATTTTATTTCCGTTTAAAAAACAAATTTTCTTGTGCAGTTGTTGGCAGTCTAGTGAATATGTTAAATAATGACCTTTCTATTAAAGGTAAGAATACTTTTCTAGGAATAGTGTTGGTCGGGTTAGGCAAATTTGCCACGGCAGATTTTTTTTAACGATCTACATGTACAATTTAACCAACCGCAATCTTAACCAACCACATACAACTACATAAACCCTCAAATAATGTTCAAGTTAGTTTATGTTCATAATGTGAATTTTTGTTGTGTCTGCTTAGAAGATCCAATCAAAACTGTAAAATAAAAGATGAGTTTACAGATAACATGTACACGGTTGATTTTAATGGACTTCTTCGAGGGTTGTATGTGCATGATTCCTTGACTGGACATTATAATTCAATGCGCATTCTTTGTGGTGACCATGAAAACTATGACCTCAAATATCCTTCATGGCATGTCTAGCCAATATGCAAAGATAAGAACCACAAAGGTTTAGAGAGTTTTAAAAAAAAATAATAATTTAACTCTGCAAACAAAATATACCAAATCCAATCGCTACTTTTCCCTGAATATGATACTACCAAAAAGCATAATTATATTCAGGTTTAAATAAGATTACACTTTGGGGTAATATACATGAAAAAAAGGGCAGTCAAATGAGATATTCCTCCTCCCCCTTTAACTCTTTTACATGATTAGTAAAAGAGCTTGAAATCCCTTCTTCCCAGGGTGATATCAAATGAACTCACCGTGGGAGATATGAAAGGTGATGAATACATTAATTTTTAAGGAGAAAGAAATCAGAGAAAAGGTTTTTTTTTCTCCAGTTCTTAAATACAAAATGGTAGACAGTGTCTAAATATAATATTAGGGACAGTTGACTTGCCAAACTTACCCACTGTGTGGTGTGTGATTCAGTCGAGAAATATGCACTGACACTGCAAATGGAATGCTTTATGTGGGTTCAGGGGCTTTCGATCCGAAATGTAACACGCCTGGTTTCAGCAGCAGAGCGACCCACATCCACACCACAGGTTTAACATCAGGAAACTAAACTACCTCAACCTCGCTTGGGTTTGGGGACTGACCACGTTGCCCAGTCCAGCCACTGTCCCGCCCAGAAACAGGGCAACCTCGCTGTGTGATTGGACAGCAGGCTAGTTACATGATGCAAAGTGTTGGCCTGTCCCAACTGTTAACACAGCCAGCTGTTACGTAACAGCTTTAATTCGCTGGCCTGAGTATGCACAAAGACATATTCCACCTGATTGCATCACAACACAAGGAGGGGTGACCATACTGCTGTTTGATGTATGAGTGTTCAGCAGCTTTCACCATTGAGCACTTGAACACTAAGAAAGGAAAATACCATGCTATGCAGTCAGTCCGCACTGCACACAATATCCGTTTCTTTTATCTGCAGCGTATGCACGAGTTTCGGGAGCTTGACCTCTCCATGAATATTTAATGAGCGTGGTGTAGTCTCAGGAATTTCATCAATTTCATGTGATCAAAGTAATTTTCTGTCAATATATTTACAGATTTATAAAGATGAATAACCGACCTTTAATCCAGTTGTACAAATTAATGATTTTGCTGGCAATTATTAGTACTAAAATGGACTCGAAAATTGTGTTTCAATACGAAACAGTTTGCTTCGTAAAACATGGTGGTAACTATTAATTGTCAATGCTACCACAACGTATATTTGGGCTTACCGAATAGATAATGTTATATTCTATCCAAACGCTGAGCTTTTTACATTTGATTTCATTTAGCTGAGTCAGGGCGCTCGTTTTGCCAACACTTCTCATAATTTAACGTTAACGTCTCTTGGTGAATACGCCGCCATGTTTGCTTATGGATTTTCTGATCGCTGATTGGTCAACCGCGAAACGTCACACTCATCCAGTGTACGTACCCGGATGTACATGTAAACAAAGTTCGTGACCACTGTTAGCTATAGTGTTCCCGATTGTTTGGGGTTTGTCTTTTTGGGGAAGGGTGGGGGGGGGGGTTGGGTATTTTTGGCGGGTCTTTGGGGAAGGAATGGTGCCTAAGCACATTTTGTATGGACGATTTTAGGATACTTGGAGAACTAAGGATATAATTTAAAAGGGGTTGATGGTCTGAGTATTATTAATTTAACAAAAGGTTAAATTTTGAAGGACAGAAGAATTTTTTTTAAATTTTGGTCAGGAATGACTTGGTACAAGGTTGAAGCCCTTTTGTTTGAGTCTTTATAAAACTTTATGCTCGATACACAAAAACTCTAGTGAGCAGAATAAGATTTGTTTCGTATCAACTGTTCCTTTATTTTAAGTCACATACACTGCACAAACATGTAACACTATATAATTATCAAAGTTAAGGCACAGTTCAAAAAAAGTTCAGATGTAATAAAAAATATAAATATAAAAGATCTTTGGTAAGTGGTAACTGGTAGGTTGGCAATGTTTAAATGGTCTTGTTACAAAAATGTATTTACATATTTGGTACGTGTAACAGAGCTAGTTCACCTGTTGACATTAATAAAAAATAGCTACCAAAAACAAGTTTTAGTAAACTTTATACCCGCATACTTTTATAAGACAAACTGTTCAATGGCAAGCTAGCTTAACTTAATTTTAAACATGAAAGTAAACAATCACAAATATAATACATGACATCATTGCAAGGTATCTTTGGTAAGTTCTTACCCGTAGGTTGGCAATGTTTAAATGAACCTTTTATGACAAAGTTTATTGCTAAATGAGAAGTTAATAATATTCAGCTGCTCCACTTAAAATTAATAAAATGTACCAACTTCAACATTGTCGGTAGTAACAACTGTACCTCAAAACTTGTTCAACTAAAAAAAAAATTATATACCCATTGCAAGTTAATTTAAAATGACACTTTGTATAATGTTTCAAGGTATCAAATTATATAAAATAAGGTTAACACAAAAAATAAACTGTATGGCAAGTTCTTCCCATTACATTGGCAATGTTTACAGTTTCTTTGGCAAAATAAATAGTTGAGAAATGTAATGTAAGTGTTGCACTAAAGATGCATCAACTAAGTTTCAGGGGCTTCCATATTTCTTACTTTTAAATGTTAAGCACCACTTTTCTAAACACTTAAACACATGTTCATATAAGATACTTTAAAAATCATATTACACGATAACTCGTAATTTACAATGATGGAGCTGCTTGTTATCCATACATTTACAATATCTGGCATCCCATCTTGGGATATAACCAAATTATCTAAAACATTTTTAGCACAAACACAACACCTTAACCTTATATCTATTTTGGGCCACACTCATCATAAAACACATATTAAGACAATATACATAAACGATTATACAAGATGTAAGTTTTTGGCACAACAGTTTGGGCAATACACAATGAATATATCTAGATAAAACATACCTTTTTGTCATCACTGAAAGCAACTATGAAAATATGAAGAAGACAACCAACTGTACACAATTAACTGCTGTAAATACTAAAACTCCTCCCCTGACAAACTATCATCTGAAAATGGGTTGTCAACAACTTGCACTTCTTGACCCTTTCTTGATATAGTAAGAACCTCATCTTCATCTAATTCATGATCATCACCAATTAAGCTGATGGATGAACTCACCGATTCATCATCAGAAAATGTTTGCTCACCATCTTGAACAGAGACAATTGGCGTACTTTGCACAGGAAGGTTTTCACAATTTCTACATGTGCAACCTGGGCCACATGCTTCATTAATTTTTTTGCACTTACATTGGCGACTTGAACATTTGTTCTTAGCACATGAACAACCTCTGGTTAAGTGAAGTACATTTTTACGTATTCTCTCCATATTTGATGTAGAATCCCATTTAATTGTTACCTCTCCAGAATCAAGAATGTGCTCCCATCCATATAAGTCTCTGCCTTCGGAAGGCGCACTTGTTGGTGTGAAGCACCTCGAGAATGGTGAAAATTGCTGTTGACCTCCTCATACCGTATTGTGGCCATAGCCACATAAGGTTTGATGAAGTACATCACTGGTTTGGTACTAGACAAACTCCTCCCAAGCTGCAAAAAACCTTCTCTGTCCTCGATGACTTGTCTTGACTTCCTCTGTTTTCTTGACATTTTGGGAGGCTTGGTTGTGACAGAAGGAGGAGGCTTAGTGGTGTCCGATGTCTTTGAGGTTGTACTGGAACTTGTGGGAGGCTTTGGGATGTCAATGCACCGCTTGGTCTTTGGGCATTTCGCTGAGATTTTCTTCCTCGGTGTTCGGACCAGTTTCTTCAGCTCATGTGGACAATGGGGTTGGGGTGTACCACGAGGGTCTATGGGTTTTGACATTTTCTCTAATTGCTTCTGTATAAGCCGGCTGAAGAGGTAATTTCCGTCCCAGTTAAGATGAAGTCCATCTTTAGCAAGATGGCATTCATGGAACATGTCACTGAAATCTAAAAACTTGCAATGTGAAAAATTGTGACAAATATTGGCCAGCTTAATATTGTGCATTACCCGAGATAGATTAAGTCGGCTATCATCTGAACGGGGTAAAATACCACTTACCACTATCTCAGTAAGGGGGAAGTTTTCCCTTACAGTGGTAAGTAGTCTCCTGTAGGCTTGGATGTTGCTGTGAAGGAAGCCCTGTTCAAGGTTATTTGTTCCGACATGCAAAAATATAACGTCAGCAGTATGCAACTGATGGGCGTTATTAATAACATACTGACGAAGAATTTGCACAGTTGCCCCTCGACGAGTGTGCACGTCTGGGCTCAACAGGCAACTGTCAAAGTTCTCCCGCAAGTATTTAGTAAGGGAGTCACCCAATATCAGAGCACTAATCTTTCGAGGTGGTCCAAACACAGGCTGTTGGGATGGTAGCTGTGGGTCTGGCCATTTCAGAGGTCGGCCTAACCTGTAATAATCAAACAAATAAAAATAAAAATTGTCAACAAAAGTACATTTTGAAAAAAAAAGGAGTAGTGAAAAAGGTAGAACAAATTTAATCTAGTTTAACCCAACCAGCAATCAATCCATACATTTTAAAAATAGAACCAACTACTCAATCCCCTAACACTAACAGCCTCCTCGATTGTCATTACATAGCGAGGCCGAGGCTGAGACCAAGGCCGTCCGAAGTCGCCCTCAAACTGATGGAGGGATCATGATTAAATTGCAACTAAATGTTCAAGTTGGACTAATCTCATGTAGTAGGGCTAAATAAAATAGGTTCCATAATAAACATGACATGCCGTGTAATTGCACACAATGAAATTGTAATTGAGTTAATTGAGCTTTGACTCAGGGCCTAAAAAAAATTATTATAAATTAATAATAAATATTGAAACCAATGTATTGTCCTTACTCCTTGACCTTGTCATGCTTGTGTAGGCCTAATTAACAGTTAACAAATGGAGAATCCAAATATCCACCACAAACCAATTAAAACATTTTTTTTTTATTAAATACTATTTATAATTAAAGACCTACATAGTACATGTACTTGTAGGCCCTAAAAAATAATAATAATAATAGGCTAGCTCAGTTGGACAGTAGCTGGGCGCTATAAACAAAAATACATTAAATTAATTAGTTCAGAACAGTCATCAGTACTCTCAAAACACGAAGCAGCCGACAACAACAGCCATGCGTGTGAAAACGTGCACGGTAAAATCGGTCACAAAACAAGAAATCTCGCGAAAAGCAAAAGTGCATTACGATCCTACATTGCCTTCGCCACACGTCAAATAATATACCAAACGATAGCTTACACTTTAATCTTTCGATGTCTAGTGGTTTTATTTTCTCTTTTTATTTAGCTGGGTCAGGGCGCTGCAAACCAAAAACTACCCCAAGTCAATCCTGACACTATACAAAATGTTCAGTGGTAAAAAAAAGGGCTATAAAGTCATAGAAACTTAACAAATTTGGTATCATTTGACTCGGAAAAATATTCTACGTGTACTTACCACGCCATCTTGTGTGCCACCTGAAGCATGTGAGCATCGTGCCGTGTGCAAAAAGGGTCGTCGAACTCTCGCAGTTTATCGCGCAAATCGCGCAGTCGCTTCTGCACGTTGGCTGTGCAGATAAAACTCGGGATTTGACCTCATTAACGCACGCACTGCGGACTGACTGTATGGAAGCTATTTTGTGGGGCAGGCAAATGGTGGTACAGTTGTTTTCACAATGAAGGGTGACCACAATAGGGCTAGGGAATGCAATTATCTGTAATTTCAAGGGGTGTTCTAGAAATGCAAGACCGCTATGCCGCCCTGAAGAAGGAAGCATTTGCCAACACATCAGCACATGGAGAAGTAAAACATCCAGAGACTGTTCTATGGTTAATTATTGACCTGTACCTGTTTATTTGATTAACAGCTGGATTAGCTATGAACAGATCTTCCTCTTCCTTGTATTAGCATGGAAGCAACGGCTCATTCTCTGTTTTGTTGTTGTTGTTGTTTTTCTTTGTTCTTGTTTTCCTTTGTTTTTTTCATTTAAGAACTGCCAGAAACAGTACAAGTAAAACTATTGTTTTATTCATTAGGCAAAAGGAATATATTCTCCAAATCTAATACAGATGAAATATTGACCCTTTTAGAAAGTCAACATTAACGCAAAGCCATGCTCTTAGTCTTACTCATGTTTATCAGACTTTTTACCCAAAAAACAGTTAAGGATTTTAAAATCCTTACAGCATTTTTTTTTTTGTGGGGGTGGGGGTGGGAAGGAGGTGGGAGGTAGAGGTGGGAGGTGGGAGGGATTTGTTTTCAAAATGTCAATCAAAATTATGCATGAAATCTGTTAATCCTCTCTGCAAGATATCCACAGAAAAAGCTTCAAGTGAATAAATTAAAGTCCCCAAATTTGCATATTTTGATGCAATTTCAATCAAGGAATAATGCAGTTTGTGCAAAGTGACTGCACTGCAACACAAATTTAATACCATTTTAGCTTGAAAATCATTGGTCTAGAATTCACATTATCTTTCTAATGTCTTTAGTTAAATAAATGTAGTGTTTTGTTGTGTTACCATTTTTGTAGTTTCTCCTCTTTTTATTCTTTTTGGGGAAAAAAAATAAGATTTAAGAATCTAACAGCCAACTTGAAACATGCTTGCAACTTTCGCAAATTATTAATTGCACCAAATATCCAGCAGGCCTGGAATCACATGGAGGCCGTGACCTCTGTCACCCTGATCTTAGCCTTGATGCCCTTTCAAAAGTTTCTCATGGACTTTAACAATTTCCAATGGCAGTGACCAATGCAAGATGAAAATGGCCTTGCCCTTTCAATCCAGAGAAGTGGGCAATTTCAGAATCCAGTCATATTTTCAAACACTACTCTTTTCTAAAGAGTGAAGGCAAACTTAAACACAGTTTGGGAAGAGTATATTCATTCCCTGCCTATAATTTTCAACAAATACACCACATGCCTACAGCCACCATTATAATAAGCATGGCAGTTCTTTCCAGAACTGAGAAGTCTCCCGAATTCCGAAAATCTACTCTGCGTAAAATAGCAAGACAAGTTCTCTAAAGAACAAAATCTACACAGCAAAGTAGATATTTATACACCTGGTGTTACCGCAAACCGAATATACATTGATACCTCACCATGCAATGCCACAAAAACCATATAGCCACCATATACATTTTAATATATTATATTTAGAGGTCACTTTTCAGTGAAGACAATATTTAAAAAAAAACATGAATGCATCATCATCAGAGAATTTTTGTGCACTTTCATCTTGGGCTTATTTTGATTGCTCCAAACAAAATAAAGAAAATGTCAAGGACTTGTGGGGGACTTTTCAAATACCATTTTCTCGACCTTGACAGTGTTTCAGACATATGTTTATCTGGACTGCAGGATATATATGTACTGGGCCCAATGTTGCTTAACAATTTCAGCTAAGCAAAAAGTAAGCAGGATACCAGTCACAGTGCATGTGGAATGCTAATCTGGCTGGTGTAACCTAATACTCGGGCAAGTAACATTTTATTGTGGTTTGCTATTTTGTATGCTCAACAAAGCAGCTTTAAGAAATTGTGCCATGGCATGAACTTTATAATCAGTGAACATTTAGACTGAAACTAAATGATTGAAATTTTAATTTTGTATTTATGTTAATATTTTATAAATACCGCTTCTGTACTATGTCTTTATTTAAAAATGTAAGACAACAGAGGAACGCCTTCCTTCACAGTAAGACTATGGCCCAAGTTCTCTATAGTAAGACCATGGAGCTGTGAAGACCAACACTGTTCATAACAGCATAGAGCTAACAGCAACCACATCAAAATGCCCAGGTTGGCATTTGCATTGTTGACATTATATCCAAGTTATACATTACCAGATAGGCCTATCTTAAGAGTGTTATATAATCTCTATCAAGGTAAAAAAGGAAAGAAAATCAACTCTGTGTTTAAAAATTCCATGCCATGAACAAACATTGGCGCAAACTTAATCATCTCGCAGAGAGTACCAAATGGTGCGGCTGCTTGTGGCAGATGGTGATTGGTCAGATTGTTCCCGCCAATTTTAGGCCCGTGGGATTCCTGCATTATGTACATATTTTTTATCAGTTGCAATTTTGTTTTTTACAGTGGGATTATTGTATTAAAGGAACATTACAGAATTGGTTTTTGCTAACAAAACAGTTGCTGGCAGTGTAAGCACTTTATGTAATCCACCATGTACATAAACTGACAAACCTGTAGAAGTTTGAGATCGATCGGCCATCTGGGTCACGAGAAAACAGTGAAAAACCGATTACACATTTGCATGAAATCATATACATGTAGATCCAACAAATGAATAAAACGCTCACTGAGTGATAAACACCAATCGGAAAATTAGTTTATTCATTTCTCATCAAATATGGCATTTCAGACAGAAATATTTCAAGGGATGTTTTCTACTATCATCATCATTAGACCGTGTAAGTTTTATGTAAATCTGTGATCAAAAGTATATTTTACAATTACCAATTCTGTAATGTTCCTTTAAAGGGTGTGTGATTTGACCGAAAACAATTGCAAAGAAAATTGGGGGTAACTATAGTAAGCTATTTCCTTTGTCCTTGGACACAGATGAAGCCCCTTGAACCTTCAGGTTTTATCAATAAATTAGAGGTGTTGAACCAACATGGGATACAACTGTAACCTCTCACCCGAATCTACTGCATGTAAATCATGGGACTTCTCAGAATCCGAGATAAAAACTTTCTTAAGATGGCCTTGAGGTTTCACCGGGCTGCACCTACACATTTGTTATCTAGGCTACAGTCTAACTTCTTCTGTTTTCCAAACAATTTTTTAAAAATTTATTTATTTATTTATTTATTTCAATTTTGATGTCTCAATTTTTTAATTGTGTAATTTTATAATCTTTTAAAATTTTGCATTCCCTGTATATTTTCCTGTAATTCGACTCTTGGTCGCCATGGGAAATTTGTCTTTCAAGAATAAACCATTAATGAATGAATGAATGAATGAAAAACAAATTCAACTCTTCAAGAGTTCAGTTTGCTTCTAGGGAGAAGCTAATTTTAAAATCAAAGAAACATCCTCACAAGTCAGTTGTGTTTGATATTCTAAATGATGCCGATCCCCCCCCCCCTCCTAAATCAAGAGCCAAGAAAAGACAGGAAACAGAACAGGGGGGGGGAAATTATTGCTAAATTATTAGGTCAGGAACACCCCTTTCACACTTCACAAGTTTCCCAGGAATTCCATTTTAATTGGCCTTTTTACACTTGAATTGATAAGGCTTGCAATCTCAAGGCTACCTGAGCATAGGGTTATTAAAAAGCACATGTACAACATTCAAATACTAAGTAGTATCCCCACTAGTTATGTAACCCAGTAGTACATGAAATAACAAACCTGTGAAATGTTACGCTCAATCGGTCTTCTGAGTCACTCATGAGAAAAAAGTGAAAAAACTCCATTATATGTTTTTAGTTTCACTGTTTTCAAACATCGGGTTTTGGACACGCATGATAAAGACTGATTTTTTTACTCATTTTCTAATAAAAACTATAGCATTTCGGGCCAAAAATATTTCAAGGGAAGTTTTCCACCATGACCATCTTTATACCATTGTAAGTTATTCGCAAAGCTGTGAACATTTATATTTTCAATCTTACCGATGTTGTACACACCCTTTAGGCCAGGTAACTCAGGGGGTCAGCGTCTTGAGTGTGCACTTACCCCAGGAAAATTGCATCAAGTTTAAAACTAACATGGGAGGGGGGGCAAATTTCCTAGGGTTTAATTTCCCGGGAATTGGCCCTGTAGAGCTGAGGTGGTGTAGAGGTCTTGGGGGTGGAGTGGTGGCTCCCAGAGCAGGGGAATCAGTCCACTATTTTGGGCCACTTTTTTAAAGACTTTGAGTAAGAAATAAATTTAATTTGTTGAGTTGCTCTCTGCGTCTGGACTAAATTTTCGAACCATAAGGTTTTTGCTAATTTTTCAAGGACAGACATTGGTAATCAATAAAGAATTCCTTTAAAAGATCATAAATTTGCATCGGGGATAAAGAATATCAACCGGTTTTAACCCATACACCAATGTGTGTAAAGCACTGTATACTTTGGAAAGTACTGAATATACAGTGCTTTAAAGACAATGGTGTTAGGGTAAAAAATCAATTAAAGAATTCCTTCAAAAATCAGAACTGGAAAATCTAAAAATTTTAGAGCCCCCCACTTCTCCCATATGATATCAACCTTTACCTCGTGTCGGTAAGATCAAAATGTACTCCTTACAAATAACACTGGTAATGTGCATCTGTTCTATTATATATAGATTGTTGATTCGTACTAATCTAGACGACAGACGAAAAAGGGATCAATAACTGGAATAAGTCGCCCCTGATCCCCTGTCCTGATGAATGTTGTTTCATGCTCTGAAACCCTCCATGGGCTCGGGCAAACCTCCTGATCCCATTCAGAGACTCAACAATAAAAGAACTCTAACCGTCTGGGCTCTCCCTCCTTCGTCCAATCACTAAAGCGCAGGGGCACAACACAATGGCCCGGATCAATTTTTTTTCACGGGAGATAAATTGGTGGGTGTACCCAAATTGAACAAAAGCTGCCAACCGTATTTTAACTCTGGACTCCATCATGAATAACAAATTCAAAATTGATCTTTAAAGTCACTTCAATTACAGGGTTACGATATTACATCATTGATCTGGGATTTGGGAAGAAGTACCATCCTCTTGCTCTTAAAACAAACACACCTTGAAGATTTCCTCAAACTTGGTGGCCCCCAGTTTTAGTAAAAAACAAACAATGAAAAAACAGTTTTATATTTGCTGGGGGATTTGTGTGATCAATCAAAGTCAAATTGCATGTTTTGTTTTGCAAACCGTGTCAAGGCCGAGCGTTCAATTTGCACTGGTCTTGACCTTTGGTGTTTGTGATTAGCAGAGTGTGGGTTCGAGTCCCGGTCTTGACACTCGTGTCCTTAAGCAAGACATTTATCCATTATTACTTCATCCTTCAGATGGGCATTTAAAGGCACTGGACACTATTGGTAATTACTCAAATAATTGTTAGCATAAAAACTTACTTGGTAACGAGCAATGGAGAGCTGTTGATAGTATAAAACATTGTGAGAAACGGCTCCCTCTGAAGTAACGTAGTTTTTGAGAAAGAAGTAATTTCTCAGTAAAATATTTGAATTGATTGTGAGACCTCACCGTGAGGTCTCGAAATCAAGCATTGAAAGCACACAACTTCGTGGGACAAGGGTGTTTTTTCTTCCATTATTATCTCGCAACTTCGACGACCAATTGAGTTTAAATTTTCACAGGTTTGTTATTTTGTGCATATGTTGAGATACACCAAGTGAGAAGACTGGTGTTTGACAATTATCAAAGGTGTCCAGTGTCTTTAAGCCATAGGTCCTGTGTGTTGTGTAATACATGTAAAAGCACCAAGTACACACATGGATTATAGAACTTACAAGGGGTTCACCCCATGTTTTAATTTTTTTATGGCATGGTACAATGTAAGCTGCAGATTGAGCAACAGCACCTTGTAAACCATTACATGGTGTTATGTAAATAAATGGGTCTTATATTTTAAACAATTGCTTTGCATAACTTGATAGAAAAACATAATGAGCGCTTTAAGATGCCCAAGGGTATGATAAAGTGCTATAAGATATGATAATCAAAGTCCAAAAACAGTTTGGGTACTAAGTTGCCATGATGATGTTGGCTCCTTGGTTAGAGTGTAGAAGGATCCTAGTAAATCACTTAAAGGAGTCTGGGTTCATGTCAGCTTATTTCAGAAGAGGCATCTAAAAACAAAATTATGTTTCTGCAACTATGACATTCTTTAGGCAATCTTTGGAGATTCAATTTTTATGACATGCTTTAAACTTATTGATTTCTAATCAATAAGGGCACTTAATAATACTTCTTCCTCTAAAAATGGTTTATTTAAGATAACAAACTAAAGCTGAAGAAGGTACTTCAGGATTTGTATTTATTAATTATTATTTTATTTTCATTATTTATTTATTTATTTATTTATTTTTAGGGGGGCACATAGAAAAAAAGCATAACTTTTGAATGTCATACCCAATATAATAATAGCCAGAAGGGTCATTGGATCCATCCACCAAAGGATCACAAGCACTGCTTTTTAATCTCCAGCTTCCACATGGTTGACCTTTGACCAAGGGGAGTGGCGTTAGGTCAGAGGTCATATGTGTGTGCCCTCTGCTGCACTGTGGCCTATGACCCACTGACAACCAAATGTATTCCCTCTGTGTACAGACTCTTCAGTGGGAGTAGTACCCATGGTGTACCATTGTCATGGTCCCTTCCTTTCCCTTAGAGAAACGAACCCAATTGCTCAATGGTCACACCACTTAATTTTTTTTAGAGAGGAAACACTGGGTGGACTGGTGGTGGAAGGAAGTGAGCTTTGAAGTTGTTTTTTTGTCTTCATCGATAGTTCTAAAATTAATGTGTGTTCAGTTTGTGGTAACACCAAGTGTATAGGTCTACATTATACATATCTACTTTGCTGTGTAGATTGTTCTTGAGAACTTGTCAAAATATTATTCAACTGCGTACCATTCTAAAATAATGTTAAACGTTGACGATTATCAACTGACAGCACAATCTCACCTGCTTCCCCACCCCACCCCCCCAAAGATGGGTTGTATAAAACTGTTTTTGTTACGGTCTATGAATGCTCAATCGCCATTGCAGTCAGATGGACAGAGATTGAAATCTCAAGTCCATTGTTTTTTGCTTTCCTCCCCTAGGTCGAGCAGGTTGTACCTGGAGGAAGGAAATAAGCGTGGACTTTCCGCTTGTCATTATTGACTACTATTATTAGGACCGGACACAAGGGAAAGTACTTATTTATTTTTCAAGAGGAGTACATTGAATTCCTATCCTATTAAATACTCAACAAATGCACCATGCAAATTTGGTAACAAAGACCAGTGATTTCGAGCAAGGTTATTATAGCCAGGAGACACCCAGACACCCCTCTGACTAAACACTATGATTTTGAGCACACTCAGATCTGTTCCTCGCTCTATGCTCAGATTGGGCTGATTTTGACTGCGACAATTGAAATAAGCAACAGTGATTTATTTGAAGGGGTGGTGGTGGTGGTGGTGGTGGGTCTTCACATGATTTTATTTCTTGACTTTGACAGTATTTGTTAACCGTCTGGGAATATTTGGCTGTAAGATTGGTACCAGTATGGATTTTAAGTACAGTAAGAATTCAGACTGAATATAATGAATTACTTGACATTTAAAATTTAAAAAGTTGCATCCCCCTCAAGGTGATCCCTGTGGCTGCTGCTTCCCAGGTTGTATCGTAAACTTGGGTGTGATCCCTGGCTACACGGCAGTTAACGGTTGTACGGCTTCTGACTGGCACCCCCGAACAAAGATATTGACAAAATAGGGAGACCACCAACATAGGGCTAGATAGCTCAGTTGGTAGAGCGCCGGTACGTTAATCCGGAAGGTCGTTGGTTCAAATCCCGCTCTAGTCAGTTTTTCTTTGTTCAACCCCAAACCATTTGAAATTTAAACAGTCAGTTTCCCTTGTGGTTCATTACTTGAATATAATATAATGCTTTGCCAGGAAACCTAACAAGACCGGGTTATCTACTGCTAAACATAGAGGCCGTCCAAAGTGGTCATCATTTTCACAGTCATACAAAGGATATCATGGGAGAAGTGGTAGGGGGGTGGGGGAAGAGACCACATACTTTTTTTCAAAATTTGGTAAAATTTTGATATTTAAAAATTGTAAACAAATTTTGAAAGCGATTTTTTTGATAAATACTACTCTGGGGGAGGTGGACTTCAAAAGTAATACTCTCTGTAGGAGATGAAAAAATAATGAAAACTTTGGACAATCCCTTAGTGGAATGCGTACATGGGTAATTAGTCAGACCTATTGTGGAATACGCAGCCCCTGTTTGTTCACACTCTCACAATCCAGCCATATTCAATTTATTCCAAATAGAGTTTGTCGTATCATTCTAGGGTATTCGCCAAGCTGACTCTCTTCTGATTTTCAAGGGACTTTTTAAAGACTCACTCGTTTGACTCTACATTTTTGTAACAAATTGCTTCATACATTTCATTGTCTTTATGTTTTGAGTTGCAAATACAGGCTCCTGCATTATGCGCTATAAAAATGTCTTGAATTAATGTTATTATTATTATTGTTATTTTTAGGTCTGACACTCTTCTAATGATAGAAGAACCTGTCTTTGTACCAAATTTGCCATTACAACTCAGGTAGATTTAGTGAATGGGTTCCCTAAAACTAAAAGATCAAACCGATTCTTTGAAGAGTACTTTTTCACCTAGAACAGGATTAAGGACAGTCATACCTCAATAGACTATTTAACAAGAGATAATTGATTATTTTTTAATCTTTTTTTTTCAAGCTGACTGGACTTTATTACATATTATCATTATTAGGGTTGTTACTCTGCCACAAATCTTTTATGAACTCACTCGTAATATTTTAATTTATAATAATTATTACGGCTCACTATTTATATCTTAGAGGCTCCTGCATTATGTGCTATATAAACGTTTCAAATTATTATTTATTATTAATAAACACCTTGGAGAGTTTATGCACTCTGATTGGTCGAAGACTAGTCACGAGGGGGTGTATTAACATGTGATATAAAGACCGGCTCAATGAACTAGCGAATAAATGGCCCCTAAGCAAGCACATCGCTGTGTAAAATCCTATGCACTTAAAGTGCTTGTTGCGCGGCAAACTACCGGTATCAAATCAACTCATTTATTTGTGCGTATTAATTTTTTTATTTGACAGATGGTGCCGCGTGCGGAAACATTCCACGCGTAGGCGCGAACGCGCAGACAATGTATCAATTTAGGGTAGCTGGTACGCGTATAAAGCCAACATAATGCAAAGTCATAGTCTGGTTCTTGAAAATATGAATAAACAGTTAATTATGTGTAAGAGATTAGGTACCACACAAAAGTTAAGCAGCCAAAGGATTGGCCCTTGAACATGAGTAGAACATTTCTAAAAATAACGGCGAAAGAAAAATTACAAATTCTGACGATTTTTACAGTTTTTTCGTTATAAGGCATTTGTTAATTGGAATAACAGTGCGATGAGCCGGTCTTCACTGCGTGGTAATGACCTTGGTTGGTGGCTGGCCACTGTTAATGGACCTCGCCTTCGGCTCTGTCCATTAACAGCAGCCAGCCACCAGCCCGGTCATTACCACGCAGTGAAGACCGGCTCATCACACTGTTATTCCCTAATTAATTTCCAGTAACTTTCCAGTTACTTAACTACCATCACGTCAGCAGTTTTTCCCCCCGAAGGTTGTAACTTATTTTTTTTTAAGTACCTGAAACCACCGAAAAAGTGTTTCAACTCTGTCACTCATCCTGGTCTATGCTCATCTGGAGCCCCTAAACCTTTTGGGGCCTCATTCCCAAAAGACGATGCAGGGACAGGGCGTTTGCTACCGCTGCTCCCTGTTTGTGGAATTTGTTACCCACTGCACATTCAAACATCTAGTTCCTGAAGTACTTTTAAATAATAATACTGAGTTCTTATATAGCGCTTTATCACACCAATTGGCGTCTCAAAGCGCTCAGTATTTTTTCCTGCAAGGTATGCGGAGCTACGTTTTGAAGTATGATGAGACCTGTTCCGTTACATAGCACCATATGCCGCCAATCAAACCAGGAACACCGGGGCAAACCTTTCTCTTTACGATAAGTGCACAGGGTTCTTTTACGTGCATTACACAACTCAAAACGCATATGATGTCTATGGCCTTTTCGCTCTCATTGTAATTGCATTTTTCATAGTCATTTTCCCATGTATGTATTTGTAATTTTTTGTACAGGTTTTTTGTATTGTATTCTAATTGTAGGCGCTTGAGCACTCTAAGGTTGGATATGTGTACATGCGCGTCATAAGTTTTGCTATTATCATTAGCAGTCGTCGTAACCTCTGTGCAAGATTTGACCATGCCTCCATTCATTAGTGGCCATAATTATTTATCCACAATGATTTTACCTCATCCCTGCAGTATCTTTAAGCTCCTTGCCTCTTATCATGTGATTATTGCTTGATTGTACAAGGGCTTATCCACTCAGTTATTTAATCCCTGATAAACCCAATCAGTTAATGTACAGGGACCTTGTTTGAGGTTAAGATTGCACGGTTTCAGCGTGGTTTCACAGGGAACTCTTCCTCATCTTTAATTATCCGTCAAGTAATGGACCACAAGGGAAACTGACTGGGTAAATTTCAAATAGTATGGGGTTGAACAAAGAAAAATTGACTAGAGCGGGATTTGAACCAACGACCTCCGGATTAACGTACCGGTGCTCTACCAACTGAGCTATCTAGCCCTATATTGGCGGTCTCCCTATTTCGTCAATATCTTTGTTCGGGGGTGCCAGTCAGAAGCCATACAATCGTTAACTGCCGTGTAGCCAGGGATCACACCCAAGTTTACGATACAACCTGGGAAGCAGCAGCCACGGGATCACCTTGAGGGGATGCGACTTTAATTATCCCACAAAGTTTTGCTTCAAATTTCATTTTGTTATTCAACTTCAGCGATCCAAGGATATAAACTTGACTTGCTTTTTATGTTATAAAGTCTACTATTATTATCAACAGTAACCAGCAACAGCGCGGGGAGGGGGGTACTTTCTCCCCACCCCCCCCTCCAATTCCCCCCCCCTCCAATTCCCAGTGTTTTCCCTGATGGCCAAAATTGAATTTAACCCCAAACCATGATCGCACCTACATGAAAGCCCGGCTCATAATTCCTGCAAATAAGACTGAGAAGCGAATCTGACATCACAAAATCACAACGAACAGTTTGCAAGAGTAGTGCGGTGCTCAACTCTCGCCAAAACTTTGCAGCCAAAAAAAAAAGAGTTGTGATGTCAAATTCACTTCGCATTTGCATTCGCATGAAATGCTTAATGCAATTACTTTTGCCATACCCAAGCTCAAGGACAACTCTGGTCTCAAACTCGAAGTCTGTCATTGCCGTAAGACAATGCTTTTTCAGCATTTTTTTTCAGTATTATTGACAGTACCTAAACTTTCTTATTGGAAGTTGGGATTGAAACAGGTTCAGAGAAAATATGTCCTCTTTTTTTTCAAAACCCTGTGAAGCTTTGTTTCAAATTTAATCTCGGTATTCAAATTTGGAGATTCAAGGGATGAATATTTCCAAGTTCAAGACAGAGTAGAGATTTAATAATAATCAAAAAAATAACATTGATTAGTTCAGGGATGAGAGTCACTATTGAAACAAAAAAGTCTGAAACTGGGATCCAGGGCCCGATTTCATAGAGCTGCCTAAGTAGCAAATAGTGCTTAACAAATTTCTGCTAAGCAAGAAAAACACGCAGGATACCAGTCACAGATAGTACATGGTGGAATGGTATTTTGTCTGGTAACCTTGTTCTGGTAAGTAACATTTTGTTGTGCTTAGCTACTTTTTGTGCTTAAGCAGCTCTATGAAATTGGGCCCTGATCTTGGGAGGTACACTGAAATGATGGCATTTCCACCTTTTGATAACCCCTGGAGGTATAGACTCCAAGGAGCTTTTGTGAACAGTAGTATCCTCAGTGCTAAAGAAGAAGATTAACAAACATGACATCTTTAAATTTGAGAAAATTACAGCATTTTGAATTACCAGGTAGACTTTGAAAAGTCCCAATTCAGACAAATGTCTGACATTTCTCATCCCTGTTGGTTTCAGTCTGAAAACTCAACGAGTATCAAATTCATACCAGTAGAGAACCAATACCAGCATTCTCCCTTTACAGTGGTCTACTACTACTACTAGCCAAATGCCAGGTACCAATAAAAGGCCCAGTTACAATTCTGTCAAGTCACTGTTCTCCCCAATGCACAAGCTTATGATATCAATGTTATGTGTGAATTGTGGCGGGTACACAAACAATAAAAACAATACTTTATTTATTTGTTTATTTATTCTATTATTTTCCCCCCTAAATGCACAAAGTATCATAAAGAAACCATTATGGATGTCCCAGATCCATCGTAGGGCTTTCAAAACCAGATAAACACCTAGTAATAAACGTTCTAAGGACCTCTTTTCAATTCAGCGTGCTTTATTTAGTAGGCCTAACTTACAAATTTTGGTTCAAGAATGCCCCACAGTTTTTAAAAGTCCTGTGGGGGAGAACTCTGCAAGTGGTCCGTCCAGGTTAGTCCATTACTTCCCAAAACTGTGTGTAAATCACTGCCTGTTTGGAATGTGCATAATGGCTTCAAACTCAAATCCCATACAAACGGCAGTGTTGAAAGAAAGCCATAGAATAAGGACCGGTGAAAAAGCAGGTGGACTTGTGAAACTTGAGAAACTAGCCGATCCTGGTTGCTTGTAGCTGAAAAAGTTAAGGGCAAACCCGGACTACTCCAGAGAAATAAAAATCGCTGTTAGTGTTAGACTATTTTAAATGGGGCCTGACATTTTGTTTTTCTCTTCCTTCCGATTATAACATAAAATGTAACCAAATTGAGGCCGTGTCCGAATTGGCGGCTACAGCTACAGCTACGGCTAGATTTCACCATGCGTTGAAGTATAGAACGTCCTTAGCAACACCCTTAGCAACAGTCGTAGCCAATTCGGACACGGCCTGAGACATGGAAGAACAATACTATAGTCAGGCCCACCGCTTTGAATATTGAAAACTGATATCCATGACTCATGTGGCATGCTGGGAGCTTGACAGAATGGAGGCATGGATCATGGGAGCTGTGTGTTCACTTCGCTAGGAGAACTGCAGAACTCTCTGCTTACCACAGGGTCAGAGCTGAAATTCTAAGCTAGCTGTATTACACAAGTGCAAGAGAAAACAACTCTTGCTTACCAGTAAAATGCACTTACTTCATTCCTCCATGCTTACATTAAAGTTGCATTACTCGTTTTCTCGCCCAATTCAATCAAACTAGGATTTCTTTTTAGCTACAATTGCAATCAATTTCGCTTTACGGCTCACACGATTTCATTATTCACAATCGGGTTTATTTGCACTCTAGATCCATTTCATTTGTTATCAAGGCTACTTTTTCACTATTCGTCAGTGGACTTTTGACGATCTATTCCAACAATTGATGAAACTGAATTGTTGATCAAGCCTCTTGCTGCAGGCTTTCACAAAATTGAATGATTATTGCGACCTGATGAATTCGAATGATCTTATTTGACCAGCAAATGCTGAGCTGTTGAAATTGGATAACTCCTTTCGACTGTTGAATGCTGACGTGACGGAGCATTTATTTTCAAATGAACTTGAACGAGTTTTTGTTGAAATTGTCCGAGAAAATCTACTTTAAAATAATGTTGTTTACCATCAATTCGGCGATGAATTGCCACCTCTTAGGGCCACTGTTCGAATCCCACCTCAGACCAGAGCCTTGCAAGTGAATTGAGTTTTCAGTCCCTGATTGCGTGGGTTTTTCCCCATTGGGGTTTTCCTCCTATATCTAAAATAATAATAATAATAATAATAATAACTAGTTCTTATATAGCGCATTTCACAATAACGTATCAATGCGCTTTACATTAGTGCCCTGGTCATTGGGCCAATAGCATTCCTGTAATCTTTCTCAGCTCCCTGGGGAGTATACAGCCCCGTGCTGCCGTGGCGCACCGAAGGCTTTTTCATACACAATATCAACCTCTACCCTCGCAGGTACCCATTTATACCCCTGGGTGGAGAGGAGCAATTATAGTAAAGCATCTTGCTCAAGGACACAACTGTCACGACCGGGATTCGAACCCACACCCCGATGACTCGACCACCAGAACTTGAATCCGATGCTCCGAAAACTGAATATTTGTTCTCATTCTCCATTCATCTTGTTAGTGGCGCTATAGGCCTATACTGTGCTGTTGTATGTGTAATCAAATAAAGAAATAAATAAAACAAGTGCATAGCTTTCTAAAACAGTAAGCACCTATTGTTTGCTTACGGCATGGGGGAAGGAATCTTCGATCTACAAACAAATTTCTTCAAACTGTCCCTAAAACAACCACATTCTATGGCGATCATGCCTTTCCAGAGACCGCTCCCAGACTCTGGAACTCTTCACCATTAAATATCCGAGCTAAAGAATATGCTTAGAACACGTTTGTGTCTGCTTATGACTAACTCTTTACATGTAGATTGTGTTTATCCATTTGTTTTTTATTAGTGTGCAAATATCACTTTAATGTGCTCTTAATTACAACCCCTGCATACTTTGATTATGCAGGTAGACCTCCATGTTTTGATCAAAGTATCTTGTAATGTATGCTTTACTTAAAATTTCTTTTTTTCCAGCACCTCCGAATATGCTGGGTCTTAGATTAACAAATGTATTATTATTATTGAATAATGAAATGAGGTCCTGATGGGATCTCTGGGTTGAAACCTCAGCCAGCAGAGCACGCCCAGTCCTTTCCTTCCTCTACAGAGAGGTCAAGCATTCCCATCTACGGTTTATGGTGCCAGCTTGGGGCCTAACAGTTCCATGTTTACATAGGGCAAAACATGTTACATAACATATGGACACAGTGCATGCAGTGTGGGCATGATGTCCAAAGTCTCTGTGGATTGGCCTGTTTGCTGTGGACCCAACAGTAAACGCCAGCCACTCCCTCTGGCTACACATGTGAATATTACTAGTGTACAAAATGCAGAGCTACACGCATGGTGCATGAGTGGTCTGGGTAGATGTAGTTCCCAATAGACGCCATCTTTAAGGGCAAATTGCACTTTGGCTTGCAGGCGCGTCAAGCGCTCAAATTACTGACGCAGCCGCTTTGTTCACTAACCAAATTGTGAAATGTGCTCGTGCAGCACGCCGTCCTCACGCAAAACCCATGACTACGTGTTCCAAGTTGCCCGTAAAGATGGCCGATTTACGTCATATTGCAACCTAATGGCTCTTGTAGGGAATTTAAATAAATTAATAAAAATCTGAAACAGGAACCTAGGATCACGTTAATTCCCTGGGCCAGGAAACAATATTTGTGATGCGTTTTATTATAACATAAATCACAGCTACTCTCAGGACCTAATAATTACATATTTAATTTTTTACCTTCTGTGTTCAATCATGGCGGAAGTGAATTTCTTTCCTCAACGGCTTAATACTCTGAGTGGGTACATCTTAAACCTGTCTCTTTTTCTCAGTTGAGTTTTTTGCGGTTTATTTCCTTTTTGTCAGATTTTGCCAATCTAAGTATTAGTCTATTTCTATCTATTAATTTCCTCATTTGAAATTAGGTCAGTGTGACTCCAATGTGCTTATTTCTCATTTTCTTGCCATGTTTACAGCGGTGTTTCAAACTTAAGTCATATTCAAATATTTGTTTGATCATAAATTTGACCTTGTATGGTTTCATGTGTATTTCAGATTGGATGAATACTAACTGCTGTACCATCCAACCAACCATCCGTCTGTAGATGTTGTATGAAATTATTAAATTAAATGAAAAAAATACATATAATTTTCTGTAGATATGTGTACTTGTAAGCGTAAACAAAATTAGTTAATTAATATGGAATCGTTTGGTGGTTTTTTTTTTTTTTTGGGGGGGGGTTAAAGGATATTCATGTTAAACTTCAAGAAGGTTACATCCACAGTGAACTATTCATCTATTCTACATAACTTTTAAATAACCAGATTAGTATTTCCTAGATTTGGTGTCTATGTTTTTACTAAGCCTTTAAAAAAAAGATAACATTGTAAAAGTTTGTGTTCTGTTTTGCTGTTTAATTTTTATTGTATCTCGGTACAAGCTGGGACCCGTGTGAGACCCAGTGGTTGTCCACTGAACGGGACACCCAGTTAAATAAGAAATAAATAAATAAGTACATGAGAGACATGGATTATAATAACTTCCACAAACAGCTCTCACAAAAACCCATATTTGTGCCACTGTCTCTAGTGTCTGGTAAAAACCCATTGAGGGCCCCCACACCCACTTAAGGGGTCCCCTTTCAGCAGCATGGTCTGACCACAGTCTGGCCGTGCTTGTTCTATAGTCTGAGCATCAAGCTTCTGAGGTCTGGGCAAGCTCTATGGTCCCACTGTTACATAACACCGCATTCCTACCCTCCTACCAATAATTTCAAAGGGGTGTGTGTTTTTTTTGCATGCATAATGTGGCATTTCATGGACTTGTCCCAGTCCTCTTCACTCAGGGAATTATCTGCAGTGGTGTATCCGCGGAGGAAGGAAATAGTCAGTTTACTGCTTGATGTTCAACTGAGCAGGAGAGGAAATGGTTACCAGGCAAAATGCAAGGTGACGCATGGTGTTTGTGACTGGTTCCCTTTGCTTTCTCTGGCTTAGCACTATACATAAGTATTTTCTATATAATGAGATGCGGGTCTTGAATACAATCTTTGGGAAAGTCGACTTAACTTAAAATCAGTGAGCGATTTCCCATGTATTGCAAAGCAAAATGCTGCACAAAATGTACCAGCTACGACTGAAAACTCATCTCTTGCTAGTGCTACTCAACAGTAGCATTCAGTGTGTACAAAAAAATGTTCAGTCCAAATATTCGCTGTGCAAAATTGCTCGAAGAAATCGTTCCCTGAAAATATAGAATCCCACGACATGAAGTAACATCCACGCTAACTTTTTTTGTTCCCGATACTTTCATTACAAACACTCGACAAGTATTGACAAGAAAAGCTTAATGTACCAAAATATACACGGAAAGTTTGCGGCAATAAATGGAGGTCAAGATATAGTACGGAGAAAAAAAACCTTTAACTTTCTCAACTGGGCAACAACCTCTCGAGGGACAATGAATCGTCCAACTCTTGAATAATAAAGAGTTAAAATAAAATAATCAAATCTCAAAGATGATTTTTTTTCCAGTACGTACATGCCCCCCACCCCTCCTCAATACCCCTAAAATTGAGGAAGACTTTTGCCCATTACAAATTACCCTGCCACCCTTGGCTATAGTCCCATGAAAATGTCTCCCCATTCATACACAGGAGTAGAAAAAAACACCCATTCAACAGTTGCAATCACTACCCTGGGCAGACTGCATAGTTTGGCTGACATAATGAGTTCTTTCCCCCCTCTTCTCAAGGCTGTGGCCACCCAGCAGTTTGCAAAAACCCAAATCTGCTGGATTGTTCCTTGTCTTGAATAGCCACAAATCCCAGTCACAGCTACAGTCTAATAGGCCATCACAGCTAGCTATCAATGGGCCATCCCTACTGCACTGGGCTGTTCATCCTGGACTGGCCCAACTGGGGTTGGGACTGGTCCCGACTACAGTTGGGACAATTCTAAAGTTGGACTGAAACAAAAATACAGAGAAAGCTGGAGAAAGCCACGATGAAGGACTACACATGTACATGTACATGTAGGTCTGGAAATTGAGGTATTACAGCTGTTTTCAAATTGACTTTGGGTCCTTTCTCTATGGTTAAATTGACATGGGACTTTGAGGTGACTGCCACATTTTGTCGTGGATTCCCATAGTTTAAATGTTATTTTTATCAACATAACAATGCTGTATTTTAGTTTCCTCTATGATTCCAGGCAGAAAATACTTCTCTGAAGGATCGGTGCTAAAAAGGACTTCATAAAGAGTGATCTTTCAGATTGAAACTAGTCAATGTTTAAAAAAAAATATTTCCATCCCAACTTTCCCATTCCCCCTTTTTTAGGGTGTGGGGGGGGGGTGGTGTTAAGGTTTGAAGGCGGGGTCAATTACAAAGAGGAAAACCATTGTATTTGGTACCTGAATGGGACTTCATGATGCCTCTCCCACATTGATCTTGTGTAATAACTTTCAACTCAGCACAAGAGGGCCTACTGCATGTTTGTGTCCTCAAAATTTGTGTCATCTGTGTCAATTGGTGGCGCTATACAATTTTGACAACCCCCAATGAATGCATTGTGCATGTGATGTGCACACACTGCCACAATCATGGACTCACATACAGTTACAAAGTGCCTGGAAGGTTGCGACATAGTCCATACTTGAAGATGCTGGGTCAATTTTTAGACCGACTTGACCCAAAAATTGAGATTAAAATTGCGCCATGCAACATAAAGTTGTACTTGTGGCTTTTTTAGGGGGGTTGGGGGGTTTGTAATGAACAACAAATTGGAAAAAAAGATGTACAATGTAACAATTATTTCAAAATTATCTATAAATCAGTTAAATATTAAAATAAAGCGCAGTTCTTATAACAGCGCTTTATCACACCAGAGGCACATTTTTTTTAACTATAACATTTATAAGAACCATTTACTTACATAGTACCATGTAATGGTTTACAAGGTGCTGTGGCTCTTCTGCAGCCAACCACACCGGGGGAAAACCCATTCTCTTAACGACTACTGCTTTACGTCCTATCCGAAGAACGAAGCAATAATGGTTAAGTGTCTTGCTTTTAAAGGACAAAAGTGTCACGACCGGGACTCGAACCCACACTCTGCTGATCAGAAACACCAGAGTCTAGTGAGTTTGTCCGCTCGGCCAGTGGTTCGTCGAAACATACAACCAGGATTGTGGCAATCTTTTAAATCTCATAGAAATTGCACACTATTTGGCGGTATTTGGTGTTGAACACAGAAATGTACAGCTTGTTTCATTTTGTTTATGTGCACAAGCTGGATGTGCACACGAAACTCAAACACAGCTGCTATGTTTTGGTGCAAATGATGCAGTGAAAATGAAAATGAACAGCTAATAACTCTTCCTGGTTTTCATTTTATTTGCAGGATTGTATTTGTAGAATGGGCTCACGGTAGACGTGCTGTGCTTTCTGATATCCAGTAATGAACTGACGTATTACAATATAATCGATGGCTGAGCCATTATCTCGAAAAAGGGGGCTCCAAGAACAAATTGAATTAAGATCCAATGTCCGATACAGCCTGGTCCAATAGATAGAGTCCTCATGAAAGTGGAGAAACAGTTGCAAGTTTCCAACCTCACATCAGAATGGTGCAAAATATCATTTGATTTGATTGTCTTTCAGAGCGAATTTTGAAACATGACGTCATCGGAGAGCAAAACAAACGGGTCCGTTCATTCCAAAGAGGAGTTTCTGTGCAAGTCATACGCTCAAATTCAATGTCGTTTTGATTGATTTTATTCAGAATTCAAGAATGAAATTTAAAAAAATCATCTTCACAAAAATATAATATTATTCTAAATGTGATGACTTCAAGCATGTCTTGAATTCTGACGAAATTGCATTCGAAGGCTATCAAACACAGAGACATCACACGCCATTTTGACGTGATGTTAGAGACTTGTATTTTTCCCCCTATTTTCATAAAGACTCTATCTTTTGGAAGATGAGCTCATCAAAAAACTGAACTTGACCTTGGAGCCCCTGTTTAACCTTTCATTGGCCCCCATGGAGTATTTAGATTTCTTGCTTTCACTGAAGGATACGTGTATGCATGCACAAAACATTCTTACATGTGCCACCACAGTTAATGTTTCATGATTTTGCAACTATGTATTTTGACAGGAGCAGCGCTCCAGTGGTCCAGTGGTCCGCTGGCCGATTGCCAGTTAAAACACATGAGGACCAGTCAAAATTCACTCCATGTGGTCCGGCTGGCTCGTTCGATGTTGACCAAGCTTTCCTATTTCATTTGTAACAGAGCGATGGACAAGTTAAGTGACAAGCTTACTGGTCCTTCAGGGTTGTCACTGAAAAAAAAAAATTAAGGGCAAACTTTGAGGAATGTTTCTGTCCACAATAGTTGCATGTCACTAAGTGTGAGTTGACAAAACTGTTGCATCGTGTTTCCTTGAAAGGACTTCAATGTCTAGTTTCTCCAGTCCTTTTTGTGGAAAAAAAGGAAGCCTACATTCACTTTCATGCATTTGTATTACAGCAGTTTTGTCTCTTCGGTTGAAAACGTTATTCAATTTCACTTTCAGGCACATGTACATGGCATACGTTCAAGTCAACTTACATGTACATGGTATTGGTTTTAGCCATACGCTATCAGCATTTAATTTAGCAGAGTTGGCGCAACTAGAGATTTCTGCTGCCAATTTGAATGTTGTTCAAGTGAATTGTTGAAATGAATGGTTAACCTGTTCTTTAATGGCATGACACAAGAGAGTGAATGCTTACGCAGTAAGTGAAATTGAGTGACTGCTGTAAGGAGCTTTCAATCTCGTGCGAAATAGAATAACGCAACGGTTAAATTAGTCGCTTATTTGCAGAAAATAACAGGGAAAACCTACATTTAATAGATGTTAAATTTGCATTGGGGATAAAGAAAGGTCGTGGGTTCGTATCCCACCTGAGTATTATGACTGTGGATTTTTTTCAGAGGACTCAGGAAATTACTGAGTATAGATAGGTTGCAGTATGACGTAAATCAGCCATCTTTATGGGCAGTTTAGAACAAACAGTCGTGCGTTTCGTGTGAGAACGGCGTGCAACACGCGCGCATTTCACGAAACTCATTGCAGGATTGGTCAGTGAACAACGCGGCTGCGTTAATAAGTTGAGCGTTTGACGCACCTGCAAGCCAAAATGCAATTTGCCCATAAAGATGGCGTCTACTGGGAACTATCTATACAGTGCTTCATACACACAGGTACAACTAAATAAAACCCTATCTATGTCTGGTACTCTTTCCATGTTCGTGCTATAAGAAGCCATCCCCAAATATTAAAACACTCATACTGTGGTTCTGAATGATAGACTAGGCCAGCCTGCAATACAATTATCATGTGGTGAATGCATCTACACAGTACACACACATTTTAGTTCCGTGCATCCTACACATTAGTACACTGTCAACCCTCCTACTCTTTGACCATTTGATATCACATGGTTTTGAATGGTGGATCAACTACACCCGCCTGCAATACAATAATTATGTGGCAAATGCATCTCCACAGTCCACATGTACACTATAGGGCCCACACAGTTAGTTCGGTGCACCTACAAAGGACAATATCAACCCTCCTACTGTCTGACCATTCAATACCACAATGGTTTTTGAATGGTAGATAAACTATGCCAGCTGACCATGATATACCATGTGGTGTATTTGTCAACACAAACATACATTGTACGCGGTTACTCCTCCTACTGTCTTACCATTCAATATCATCCAATGTGGTTTTGAAAGATATTGACAGATAAACTATGCCATTCCTCAAAATTCTTTTTACTCTATATTTGGTGTAAAAAGCCCTACTGTGCAACCTGGGGCATTCTATAGGCCCTCAAGTTCTCTCTTCATGATTTTTCTGAAACTTTTTTTCAGGATCTTTATATTTTACGTGGTTTTACTGTTGTTATTGATTGCTTTTAAATATTCTATATATTTTTCCTTTATTGTTTTAATGATCACACCTTGTGGATCTTTTCTTTTGACCTTTCCTGATTTTACTTTTTGTGGTTTAATGTTTTTGTTTTTCTTGTTGTAAAGCGCCTGGGAGCATTGTAAAATGGATTTGGCGCTATATAAATGTGTTTTATTATTATTATTATCTGAAGAAAAAAACAAACAATTTTTTAGTTATTATTTGATCAGCTGCAATTCACGCAAATCGGCCGCATTTTGCATGAATCGACCCGAAACACTAATGCTTAATGCATGGGGAAAACTCTGTGAGGATTTGCATATGGGTATGAATTTGGAATTGGCTTTTCCAATGTTCTTCAAAGACCACAAGGTCTTCTCAAAGTTATAAGATTCTGCCATAAGAAATGCTTTTAAACTATGAAATGGGTGATTCTAATGAAAAATTACACACAAACTTATTCCAGCTTTAATAATAATAATAATAATAATAATAATACAGAACATTTATACAGCGCTCTAACTAGAGCTTTGGAGCCGGGAGAAGTGAAAAATGTGGGAGTGCTTCACTTTCACAGTATTTCGGACAGAAATATTTCTCTGGAGGATTGGTACTAACTGGTGTGAACCATACATTATAATCAGTGAGCTTTCAGATTCGGGGTAAAAATTTCTTTCCCACGATTCATATCATTAACGAATACTTTGCAAAGCTTTGTCTTGAGGTTAATTTTGGCATGCATGACCCCTGTTTAGAGATTCCTACATGTACAGTATGCATGTAAGTGGGGAGCCAGAAGGCAGGGCTAGAATGATGAGTCACTCTCTACCGAGTGTGCTCTCTTCTCTCACCTCCGCAAGAAGTCAGTGTCGAGGACACGGATCATGTGGGATGGCTCAACAATCTTAAAGACGTAAGGGGACCAGAAATCCAAATCATTATATTTTCAACTGAGAGGTTAAGGTCATTTATCCGAATTGGCGGCTGCAGCTACGGCTACTACTGTTGCTAAGGGTGCTGCTAATGACGTCCTATACCTCAGCGCAGGATGACGGGGACATCTAGCCGTAGCCATAGCCGCCAAATTGAAGACGGCCTAACTTTACAGAAAGGTGTGTACAGTTGGTACCAGACTCTCATTGCGGCTGAAAACATTTGCCATCTTTGAGAAAAAGACTTGACCCATGGGATTTGAAACTTGCTTCGAAAGGACTTCGGACATTCAGGTTGGCTTAATGGTTTCTTCCCTGCCTTGTGACCCTGGTTCGAATCCCGGACTGGAGCCTTGCATGACGATTGGGTTTTCAGTTCCTACTTGTCAAACATCTTAAACTGGTATTTCTTCATCATCTTTCAGGCCTACTTGTCACAGTCTAGTCCCGTTTGAGGATCCCCTGGTTTCATTACCGGAAAGATATGATAACAACTTAAGACTTGACCAGTGGGTCTGAAGACTTGCTGCAAAGAACTAAAGACTTGACCCTTGGGACTTCAGACTTGCCTCAGAGGACTTAAGACTTGGACAAAAGACTTGAACAGTGAGTGGGAATTGAATTTGACCCTTGGAACTTGACCCTTGGGACTTCAGACTTGCCCATAAAATGACTTGGGACATGCTGAGAAGAGAGAGCGAGAGAGAGTCTGGATTAAAGTGTCAGTCAGAGGTTTGAAAGTGAACAACTTGGACACCCTGTTCTAACTTGGACACCGTGTTCTAACTTGGTCAATCTGTTCTAATTTGGTCGCCCTGTCCTAATTTGGAAACCCTGTTCTTACTTGGTCACCCTGTTCTAGTTTGGTCGCCCTGTCTTAATTTGGAAACCCTGTTCTAATTTGGTCGCCCTGTCCTAATTTGGTCGCCCTTTTCTCATTTGGACTCCATGTTTAGTCAGTCAATTTATATGCACATTTTATGTAAAGTTATAAATTGTTCCCACACATTTTGATTGCCCTGTTTTCATAATAAATTGTCACTAACTTTGGACAAGCAATTCCCAGATCCATGTTAGTACGTGTGAATGTACCTTGGTTTGAACTGAAAGCAAAGCAGCAACTCTCACAGTTTATGTAATTAGGGGCCGCCCAATGTTGTCAGCATGTTCACGGTGTGACTTGGGGAGGGGGCGTCGGGGAGACCTCATGCGACTTTAAACGTTGTGTAAAGTGTTGATATTTCAATAATGTAAATCAATTTTGAAAGAAAATTTGTAATAAGTGCTACTATGGGGAAGGGGGAGGAGTACCTTCTCCACAACCAGACAAATACTTGAAACTTTGGACGGTCCCTTACACGCACTTCTCACAGAAAGAGAAAATACGCGCTCATGTCCACTACTTCTGTGCAACCCCCTCGCTTGCTTCACCACAACCTATAGTCTCCAGCTGTAACAAAAACTGACTAACAACAAAGTCATCCGCCGGTATTTTTATCCAAAACATCATCACATGAGTAATTGTTCTGAAGGGGTTTCCATTTTTTTTATATTTTTTTCTTGGTTTAAACATCCTTCCTGTTTGAGCTCGCGACACAGAGCTGTTGACGATGGGTGTACATCCTGTAGGACAAGTAGGAGTAGCCACTGGTTTCCAATAGTCATTCACTCATCGGTGGGTTAAAGAGACAATACATGTTCACTTTAAAGGTACACGTTGCCTTGGATCGGTCGAGTTGGTCTATAAAAAGCGTTGTAAACCGTTTGTTATAAAATGCATATCGTTAGAAAGATGTTTTAAAACTAGAATACAATAATCCACACAAATATGCCTCGAAATTGTGTGGTTTTCCTTGAAGCAATTTCGAGGCATACTTGTGTGGATCATTGTATTCTACTTTAAAAAAATCTTTCTAACGATACGCATTTTATAACAAACGGTTTACAACGCTTTTTATAGACCAACTCGGCCGATTCAAGGCAACGTGTACCTTTATTAACACACATGGACAACACTTTAGTTACCACACAAGCGCGAGTGGAATATGGATAAAATACAGCGCTTCTGCGTCCCATATCCAACAATATTGTCTGCACTGATATATTTTTTTTCCTGAAGTACATATACTTAGGAGTGTTTTTTTTTTGGGGGGGAGGGTTGGGCATCAAAGCAAGGTTTGAAATTTAATGGTCGCCAAATCAAGGTTTTTGCCAGGATTTGGTAAAACGGTGTCCAAATTTGCGGGAAATTTAAAAACTGGGTGTCCAAATTGTTTACTTACAATTCATTTACGTGTAAATGATAGATAAAACAGGGTGTCCAAATTTAATACAGGGTGTCCAACAGACACCCAGACACCCCTCTGGCTAACACTATACAACAAATGAAGTGAAAACAGTGGCAGACAAGTCAATACATGTTTTTTTGTCACAGTTAATAATGGGTATTGAGGTAAAATCTCAGAAAAAAAACAAAATATTTCCAAGTTCCTTAAATGGTTTGACAAGTCTTTAGATTTGCTAGATTCGGTGTGTAGGATTTGAAGCTTTGCATGGTGGGAGTATACATGTAACTAAGAGAGGTTTGCGGTAACACCGTGTTAAAATGTCTTTTGAGTAACTGTTTTTTCTGAAAAGAACCGGTAGTTAACGACTCAACAGTTCGATCAGTATGCTCTGATTGTCTTCAGGAGAATGCTGGACTCTGTTGCTGGATGCTGCTTAAGTACTTAAGATTTGATGTGCAGTCTCAAAAGCTCACACTGGTAAACAGGTCAAACACATTGAGGCAATGGAGGCATTTGGCCTCGTTCCTCTGATCCTTGCCTTGGTGTCCTTTGAAATGTTCCCAAAGAAATTCTCTTTCTCCTCATAGTGAAAAAAAAATAAGTGAAGTCTGTCCCGAGCCAATGCAGCTCATCAGGCCGGTGTTAATGTCCAGGTTCATTGGCATTAAACAGCTGTGGATATTTCTTGTTGATTTTTTTGATTTTTTTTATTTAATTTTTATTTTGATTTTTTTCTTGGCTAACTTACCTTTAAATTATATTTTTACCTCTATTTTTAAATATTGCAATTCAAATTCAATTCGACCTTTGGCAGTGACTTTTGAAATGCTTTTAATAATAATACATTCCTCCTGGACAGGATGCCATCGCAGGTGACTCCCCAGCTCTCGCTGGTACCCATTTGTACTCCTGGTGGAGAGAAGCAGTTATGATAAAGCACCTTGCTCAAGGGCGCAAGTGTTGCGACTGACCAGGCCAGCATTCGAACCCTCATTCTGTAAATTACAGAACTTGAGTCCACTGCCCTAAACCACCTGCTCGGACACCCCACTATTCCCCTGGTAGAGGTTGAACCCAAACAAAAGGAAAAGAGGAAAAACAAAACAAAACCCTGCCCTTACAAGAACAAAGCAGTATTGTTTGTCTTTACTTCTATGTAAAACAAGCCCTGTACATGTGTACATGTTCATGTACATACGTGTACATTGTACAACACTTTGCATAATGTGTGTTAGAATCAAAGTACAAAAGTACAATGACCTAAGAAATAAATGTACCTTGTAACCTGTGGCTGTAAAAACACTATTTAATACATCCTGCGGCTCCAACAACTTGTCATTTTTTAACCCTAGAACATGCGTACATTTATCGTTTTGAGTTTTGATGTACATTTGTCGTTTTGAGTTTGGATGTACAGGTGTCCGTATTATATTGAATATTGAACGAGCGTTGAGTAATTATTTTGGGCCTTTGAGAGAGACTCTGCTTGAGCCAAGACTAGTGCAACAGAGACAAAAGGCATCAGTGGCCTTCCAAAAAATTGCCACTTTAATCTTTTGTATTAAAATACATTGAACCTGCACACTTGTGCAGCTTAATATGTGTACATAAAATCTACATGTAAAGTATGCAGTTTACATACCATTTAAATAAGTTGAAAAAAACAACAACAATTAAATACACGATTACAATTTAAGTACAATGTACGTGGGACATGTACATTTAATGCATGTAGAGTGCACCTTTTAAAAGCGTATAGGTTACGCACATCCTGTTATAGAGGAATTCTTGTTGAGACCATTCCAAGGATTTTTTAGGTGCTGAAAAAGGTTCTTTGTCAAACAGGAAAAAAATGAAATAAAAACTAGAATTTAAGTGTTTGTCCAAACAAACACTAGGTGTTCGGGTTTCATTTGGGTCAGCATTGTGTTAATGTGTGAACTATTTCATTAAATTGATGAAAAGATTGGTAATAGCTTTCGAAATTTCAAAGAAAGTATTGTGGAAAAATGTAAAATTTTAAACTTTTTGTTTACAAGGAAATAAATGCCAGTGTCCTCTACTTAAGACTACATTGAGGCTCTAGAAAAAGTATTACTTGACAATTTTCATGTAAAAAGTCATCAACTGAAACAAAACTGATAGGCCTAGTTGGTGTACAAGACTTCAGTCTCCTGACGATGACTAGAGCAAACTAGTCGAAACGTTGAGACCAAAAATAACTCACTCCGCGGCAGTGCAGCTAATTACGAGAAGTCCCCCGATCCACAAAGCCCAGGTAGCAGTTAATAAGTCTCCCGAATTCCGAAAATCTACTCCGCGGTAGTAGAACAAATAGCAAGACAAGTTCTCTAAAGAACAAAATCTACACAGCAAAGTAGATATTTATACACATGGTGTTACCGCAAACCGAATATATATTGATACCTCACCATGCAATGCCTCAAAAAACAAGTACAAGACTTTTACTTACGATTCAAATAAGATTCAATTTGTCTTTTATCAAATTGGGCATCATTTGTTGGCATATATATGGTCAAGTTCGCGCAAGAACTATCGTAGACCATAGTTCAATTAAGTTAGCCCAGACCTGTTCTAACGCTTAAGCACAGCCCGCTGCGCTGTATGTATTTAATATAAAAACATGAGGAAGGCACAGAGAGCGCTAGATACTGATAGCTCTTGCGTATCGTCTACACAACTGTGTGTTGTGCGCTGCGTAGCACACCAAGTGGGCTGATGCAAATGCGTGATCGAAACGTAACACGCTGTGGTAGTTTTTTTTTGTAATCCGTTTTCCAAATAAAAAATATACTTATTATACATAATTTTTTTAATAATATGACCAAAGTTTGAATATTCATAGCTGGGCGAAAAAAGAAAGAAAAAAGTACGGAGTTCCAAATTTGTATTTTTTTTCAACAAAATAAGTTGCCGCAATCCGTAAACCAACTAATAAAATTAGAGCCGCCTAGTCCAAGTGTAGAAATGTTTTCCCCAAATTAATGACTTATACTCATAATACAAGGAGGGTAGTGGTAGCACTTAAAGACTAACTAATTACATGAAAAAAAATCCGCATGAGCTTTCGTAGCAACAACTACTTCATCAAGTGTAGAAATGTTTTTCCCCAAATTAATGACTTATACTCGTAATACAAGGAGGGTAGTGGTAGCACTTAAAGACTAACTAATTACATGAAAAAAAAACGCATGAGGTTTCGTAGCAACAACTACTTCATCAGATACAATGAAGGGGACAAGCCAAGTACATGTATATAAGAAAGTAACGGGTGAATGAATCCAATAACAAAAGGTGGAGTCAGTAACTAGAGTCTAGAGAGCATCTGATGAAGTAGTTGTTGCTACGAAAGCTCATGCGTTTTTTTTTTCATGTAATTAGTTAGTCTTTAAGTGCTACATTGTACCACTACCCTCCTTGTTTTATCGATTAGACTAACACGGCTATTTTTTAGAATACTCATAATACAGTAATGCTTTGTCAGCAGTAAATGGCATGCTACTTTAACAAGTGCCATCATTATTTATAAACACAATGTAATTGCTTCCTTTTGTTGTTAACAGTTACAGCGCATAGGAGTTGACTTCACACCCTGCGGTTTGACACTCGTGACTTCGCCCATTGTAGTGAAGAATGAACATTGCACAACAGAGACACTCGTTAGTGTTGTATTGTAAACTTTGTGGTCCACGTCATCCATACACCAGGTTCATTACCCTGTGGTTGCCCCAAGGTTGTGGCTACTGGCTAACTATTAGTGCATGTACAGTTACCTCAGAATTGCGGCTACAGGTAGCACTACATGTGTAACAGATACAGCCGTAGCCATTGCCACTTGGCACTAGAACGGAAGATTTACCTTTAACTTGTTCAGTGACTAGACACTTAAGGCACAGTTAGCTCCTCACTTCACTAGTCTGCCAGTTTTTCACAAGTCAATATCTTTCAATGGTTTTCTAGTTTTCAAAACTTTGCCATCTGCATTGGAGTTGAATTTGAAGCCATGAACAATATGTGGAAACTTATTGGACTTTGAAGAGGTAGTGGTGGTGGTGGTGGTGGTCGGAAGGGGGGGGGGATTTCTGCCTCACTTTTGGACAGATAATACCTGGAATATGCCCTCAGTAGATGGCAATGCAAGCTACATGTACTTAACTAACACTCATGGAGGTAGAAATTAAGCTACACTGTACCTCCATGGTACACTAGACAATCAAAGGTCCTGCATGTAACTGTGGTGTGTCGTGGTCGAGTGGTTTAGTGCATTGGACTCAGTTCTGGTGGCTAAGTCATCAGGGTATGGGTTCGAATCCCGGTCATGACACTTGTGTCCTTGAGTGAGACACTTAACTATAATTGCTTCCCTTCAGCCATATTAATGGGCAGAGATGGTTCTTGTATTTGATTTAGCTTGGTGCGCTACATATTTACAGCAGCACAGGCTGTATACTCCCCAGGGAGCTGAGATGGTTTTAAAAGGAATGAAATAAATGGCCCAGTGACCAGGGGTCAATTTCACAAGATTGATCTTAACTGTGTATCAAATCCTAATTAATAAGCGAAGTGTGATGTCACAAAAGAATCACTATGGCGATATTGACAACTCCTCTTGAGATGAATCTCAGTGCTTTGTGATATCGAGCCCTGTAGTAATGATGTTGGAGAGGCTTGGACGTCACTGACTGACACATTTGAGGGCTGTCTTAACAAGCCACTATCATTATCATTTATTATTATTAGCTATATCTGAGATACACAAGTATACAAATGTAGATCTGTTACTCTGTTACATGTATGTAGTCTGGTACAAAGAAAAACCAACAAAAAGGTGGTGGTGGCACCTGATGACTAATGAATTACAAAAACCTGCACTTTGAGCTTCCATAGAAACAACTACTTCATCAGATGGACTGTTTACAAAGTATTTGTTGAATCCAAGCGGACCGATTGTAAATTGATTGCTAACTGAAGAAAATGGACAGTCGAGTTTGCATTATGAAAAAAATAAATTTAATAAATATATTTAATTTGGGGGTGAAAACGGAATTTGAACCTGCAACCTCCAGAATAACGTGCCGGCACTCTCTACCATCTGGGCTACACATGTACCTACCCCAAATGTCTGCTGTCTCCCTATTTTGTCACAAAGTACACAAATTTGGAACAGCGCGCTAGAACAAAGTTTGACATGGCCCGTGCAGTATACATGTAGGTTTTAAAATATCACCCTCTTGTTGCCATGGATCGACCAATCAGAATTAAGGATTCACGTTTGCTTGAAGATAATAAGAAAACTATATTCAAATGTTGACTTTGAGTCGGATAAATATCATTCAATTTTGTTGAATATCAAAGAACACATTACTTAACCGTTAAGCCAAATGAGATAAATTTTCTCTCTTGGCAAATCTGTGGTTTTCCTTTTTACACATTTCGGATGTAATCAATGCCACTAACTTTTTCCCTCAAGTTTCAAGTGATAAAACGTTACAGTTTCATATTTACACTAATTAGCACAATTTCACAAAATTTACAGTTTTTAGTTTTCACAAACAGCAATTTTTTTACATTGAAGTACATAGTGCTGGCATGGTGCCAAAAATGAATACTGTACATTTTGAGTTTTCACAAAGAGACACTTTGTATGACCTACATATAGATAAATGTAAGTTTTCTCGCTCTTTATGTACATGACGCACTGCACACAGACCTCTTTCACGCAGTTTTTCACGAAGAGACACTTGTATTAAGCAGTTAATTACTAACTAATTAAAATTACTATGATAAAAATAACGACAGATTTGCATGGTTTAAGATCTCAACTTTCATGCTTTGGACGCTCTATGTTCCTCTGACCCGTTTATCCAGCTATGGGGATAGGGCCTTTAGTAACTCCTCTGACCCGTTTATCCAGCTATGGGGATAGGGCCTTTAGTAACTCCTCTGACCCGTTTATCCAGCTATGGGGATAGGGCCTTTAGTAACATTTCACCCCGCCTCTGGTACTCTCTGCCTCAACATCTCAAGGACACACATGACATCTCACGATTCCAACATTCTCTTAAAACCCATCTCTTCAGATTAGCCTATAAACATATCGAGTGAAATTGTCTTCTTGTTCTTGACCAGCGCCTTTGAATGTCACACAGATAAAGTGTGCTTTACAAATGCTGTTGTATTACTATTATTATTGTGCTTGGTAAAAAGTTTAAATGGCAAGCAGTGTCCGAAACAATAGTTTAAAAATAGTTTAAGTTCAAACGCGGTTTTCTCCAAACATGAAAGTTTGGCTGCAGGGCTAAAGTGTCTCTTTGTGCAAACGGTGACGATGTGATGTCACAGGTCACATGGCGAATGAAAACTAGCAGATGGAACATGAACTTACTCTCTCCCAAAACCAAAGAGCTTGTTTCCCTTTAAATGGGAAACTGTGTTTCCTCTGACCATGGGGTACATGTATCTCTCTTCATTCAGCACACTGGGTTATATTGATAGCTCACCAACCTTGAAAAACCAATTGGCCTCAACAGGTACACAGGTAAAACCTCAAGCTATCAAAAGCCAAGCAATGTTTAAAAAAAAAAAAAGCTATCTAGAACGATTTATGGCATTTGAAGCACGTGGGGCAACATTTGAAATTGTCAAAGTCCAGGGCCTTGTTTCATGGCTCTACTTACTGTGGAATTCTGAGCTTACAGCCTAATTTCAAAGGGCCCCATAAGCGCAGATTTCTGCGGTAAGCAGAGCCATGAAATTGGACACAGTACGTATGCAGTATCCGCACTTTCTGTGACCCAACATATTCATGAAATAACAAACCTGTGAAAGTTTAAGCTAAATTGGTACATGTAAGTGAACTCGTGACAAGAAATTAGTGGGAAAAAAAATAAACCTTACATTGTATGTTTTCACTGTTTTCAAACAATGATTTACTGCAAGTTTGTCTTTACTACGTGCATCGAGTAGTTGTACAAAACTTCATTCAGTTCAGCAAAAATTCTGACTTGAAAATTTTAGTTGGGATATTTGCTCTCAGTGAACTGGTGATCATGTCCTCGCTGTGCTTACTGTACACACTACATGTACTTGGGCTATTCAATAATTAAGGGGAGAGTGCCAAGGGTACACCCCACCAAATAGGAGAAAACAGAGCGTCGAGCTGATTAATTTTGTGTAGGCCCTCAAACTATTCTATATAAGACAGATTTGAGAGCCCCCAGAAAGTGTTTCAGTGTAAAAATGGTGCCCAATTGTGACCTGGGGGTTGTTGACTTCCAACTTGAATATTTTGAATGACATAGGCCCTGAAATAAATGGTCCTATTTGCTGAGAGGGTAGGGACATTTTCCAGTTTTGAAAATTACACCTGTGTAGGGTGTTTTTATTTGGAGGGAAAAACAACTCAACGGGCCCAGGGACTCCCCATATAAAATTGAGCAGAGAATAAAAGTTCAAGAGTCAATTAATAATTTTCCCTTTACTGTTAAAAGCAATGAGACTTTTAAGTATTTTTTGTGTATTTTTGAATATTTAGCATTTTGCACTGTAAAAATGGGAGATTATTTGGTGGAGTGCACCCCCAAGACTAAGAGACCAAAAGTAACATTTAAGTTTGCTGCCCTCTGGTGTCTCCAGAGAGTCTTGGCATCCCAGGTCATTGGCTTTAGTCATGTCTGATCCAAAGACTGGCATTGTACATAGTACATGTGTACTATGATACATGCTGTACAAGGTGTGTTATACATGATATGTATGTTATAACACTGTGTGTTGTACATACAGTTCATGTCTGCAAGTAAATGTACATGACTGTACAGCCTGGAGCAAGTTCGGGTGGCAACCATTGGTCGACCACTGGTCAATGTTCCATGGTTACCTATGCATTCAATACATCCTGGGTACCAGGCGAAATCAACCAATGGTCGACTATAGTGCCTCACTCGAACTTGCTCTAGATGGGCCAAATTCATGGGCATGTTCTCCATTCATGCAGGCAATGGAGCTAATCACTCCCATGCCTGCATGCCCCTGGTCATTAATAATAATAATTAAGACATTTGTAAAGCGCCTACTGCAGAAGCCTCTAAAAGAGAACAATAAAATATACAATAAGTGAAAGAAACATTACAAGTAAGCAGATTACAAATAAGCACTTTCAAACAAATGAGTTTTTAACAGAGACTTAAAACAATGTAAAGAACTAGCCTGGCGAATATGCACAGGAAGACTATTCCAAAGAAATGGAGCAGCGTAAGAAAATGATCTTTGACCATAAAAAATGGAAGAAGCCCTAGTAGCTGTGGTAAGCAATGACTGTTGTGATGAATGTAAAGTCATTGCCTCAGTGCCCCTTGAAACGTTCCAGTTGAAACTTAAATTTCCCTCATGGTCAAAACAGAACTGAACAAACTGGGCATGTTAAGCGTTAAATGATCGTGTTACAAAACACAAGCTGAACCATGTTTATGAAAATGTTCATGACGTGGCACCGGACTCTCTCCGCCAAAGATTTAGGAAGGTTTCATAAATGCATATAATTATTATACTTGGGGTAGCTCCACCAACATTACTGTTCCAACAATAAAAGGGGCTAGAGTGCACAAACATTTATTACAATAGAATTCTTCAATGGAGTCTACTTTCCTAATAACATTAAATATTCAAATAACCATTGTCAATTAAAAAGGGCAGTGAAACAACATCTCTCCTCTCAATCTAATTAATAGCAGTCTATTTTTCGATCACCATTCTTCACTATTTCCTGTGCAATGTTTCAGTGCCAAATAAAGTAATAATAATATTGATAATAATAAGTACATAACAAAAAACTGTCATGCCCTTACAAGAACGGTCAGGCTGTTACTGTTACTTTTTCGGAGTGAAAATTGCGACTGCCTTGAGCAAGGGCTTCTCAGGCATCTGAAAGCACAGAATTTTGTACAATACGGGTGGTTTTTCTTTAATTATTTTCTTGTAACTTTGATGCCCAAATTCCCCCCAAATTTCCACAGGTTTGTTATTTGATGCATACCTTGGAACCAAGTGAGGATACTGGTCTTTGACAATTACCACAAGTATACACTGTCTTTAAAAAAAAGAAGTCATACTTAATACTTGAATATGAAAATGTTGACAATTGGACGTTCACAAATATCATCTTGTATAATGCACATAATGTGCACATCTGCTACTTGTACATTACAAGAGCCCCGCGTTCCAATGGGAGTTTCATTATTAAAAGCAAAACATTAGGCTGTGACTTTGCATTTATTTTGAAGCATCATATCAGCAGTGTCAGAATTGAAAGCATTTCTGAGCACACAGGGCTCGAATTTGACACTGGACCGCAGGCCCCAGGCCAGTGATTTTCGCATTGGGCCAGTAAACTCATGACCGGACAAGTCCGGCGGTCTTGTGTTTTTAATTCAATAACAATTCATGTACATGTACTTCACTCTATAATATCTTGAACAGAAACAAATTATGTTCAAACGTTGACTTTGAGTAATGATTTGAAATATACTTCAATGAGGTAAATCTTCTCTTATCTTAGTGCTTGTTCAATTAATTGCAAGTTAAACTGTGCCAGTAATTCTTTTCTCAGTTTGAATCTGGTCTTGTAAAATTAGTTCTGGTCCAGTAAACATTTTGTGATACAAGTCCTGTGGTCTTCGAGCCCTGGCACACAGCTCATTCCCGGAATCGGAGCGGTTTGTCTCGCACATTATGGTACATTTTTACAAACGAAAATATTTCCCATAACAAATGGGCACTGGTACCACACACATAAAGAGCAGAATTGTTTTGTTAATGCTCAGATCACAACCCACAAATATGAGTCGTGCCTTTAAAGGTAGGGTCATAGATTGTTGTTTTTTTTGTAAACATAATGTTGATATCTATGGCAGAATTATTAAGAAAGATACAATAAAAGTAACATGTGAAAGTTTCAGCTGAATTCAGTGTCTACTTGCTGAGAAAGCAGCAAAGAACTGCCATGTGGTATTTTCACATTTAGTGAGGTGACAGCGGGTACCAATTGCAACTCTGGCCACAACTTTCGCGAATGTACACCATCATCTCAGATTGTTTCTCAGATTCAAAAAATTTCTGGAGAAAAAGGGAAGGGAATCTTTCAACAACTGCAGTGCTTCTCACCATGTAAGTTTTTACGTGTTTTATGGTCATTAATTTTTGGAGTATTTTACCAATCTATGACCCTATCTTTAAAGTAAAATTGGTTGCTGAATCTGACCTCATTGCTTGGGTCATTCCCCTTGGGTACCTTCTTCACCTTCATAAATGCAAAAGCAATTTCATATTTTCTTGAACTCCTTTTTTGCAAAACCCTCCAGAGGCGATCTTTTGGGGGTCTTTTAACCCCAATGCTATTTCCTGGCGTTCTTATCTTCATTGTACATCCTGGCATCATTTCCCCTCTGCTTAATACTCTGTGCAGTTGGGAAAGTTTGTGCCCGTTGAATGCGTACAGAACTTCCAAGATTTGGCAGTGTCTGGGCTCACACGCCTGGGTTCAGGTTTGAGGATGTCGGATTAGGCTCAAAAAAACACATAATGCTTTCGAATGACGTTTTATTTACAGCCTACAGACCCCCTTTGCATACAATGAAGTCACAAGCTCAAACAGCGCCCCCTCGCAGAGATTAAAGGAAGACCTATCATTGGCTGAGAGTTGTGTGTGGCGCGTACAAACGTGCACGATTGACCTCATGATGGCGGCTTATGTAGATCTTTAATCTAAATTACAGGTCATTTTTTGAAAGGCCAAGGGCACAAAGGCTTTTTCTCTATGGTAAACATGGTGGCACGCACCTCTTAGAGGAAATTGTTACTTTCTATTGGAACATTTCAAGGGGCACCGAGGCAATGACCTGTGGCAACGGAGGCAATTGCCTCTGTTGCCTCTGGGAAGTATGTATCAGGCTTGAAATTTTGTGCTATTAATTTAGACCTACATGTTAAGTACATCACAATGGGTTTTTGGAAGCATAATTGGATTCCTATCCTCTAGCTTTATGACAATCAACCTGAAAGATTCATCAAACTTGGTGGTCACATTTCAGTGAAACAAAAACAACAACAACAAAAAGGGAAACAAAAGTGGCTTTTCATGGATTTGATGTATATCAATGCGACAATTGAAATACTGTGAGCAATAGTAAATTTTGAAGGCCACCAAAAGCTATTTTCTTGACTTTGACAGTTTTTAAAGATTTCTTTCTCTGGAGGATTGGCACTGAAATGAACTTTTTATCATCAGTGAGCTTTCAGATCGGAACTAAATATAAAAACTGACTTCACAATAAAAGGCCAATCATGCTCTTTGTCTTTAAGGTACAATGCCTAATGGTGATTTTTAAAACAATGAGTGATTTGATTTTAACCTGCAAGCTTACACAACTTATCTTTATGAGCTTGATAACATTCATTCTTCTGAGAAATATCTCCCAAGATTTACACTTCAGAATCAACTACAGATTCGCAGGTCTGTTACTTCACGGGGGCAACGGAGGTAATTGCCTCCATGCCCTTTGTCATTGCCTTGGTACCCCTCAAAATGTTCCAGTACAAATTTACAGACATGTAGATGCCCTCTACATGTACAAAGGAAAAACCGCCTTGCCCTTGGAGTGTCAGGCCTGGATAATCTGTGAGAACAGACCTCCTTAGATGCCCTCAGACCCTTGAACGGAAAGCTTCAAGTCCTTGCAATACAAGTTCAGACAACAACAGGGCCCAATTTCAAGTTCAGACAACAACAGGGCCCAATTTCATAGAGCTGCTTAAGCAGAAAATATTGCTTAACAATTCCTGCTCAGCACAAATGAGCAGGATACCAGTCACAAATGGTATACATGTGAAATGGTATTTTGGTTGGTAACCTTATTTTACTAAGCCTAATTTTGTCGTGCATAGCTTCTTTTTGTGCTTTAAAAGCAGCTCTATGAAATTGGGCCCAGGAGAGTTTGCAGTAAGTATTATATTTATAACAGACCTGATGCTTGGTTTTTTTCGAAAGAGCAAAGGCATTTTTTTCTCCTTGGTAAAGGGCACCTCTATGAGGAAATTGTATTGGAACATTTCAAGGGGCACCAAGGCAATAAGCAGTTGCCTCCGTGAAGTATCGGGCCTGGTAGAGGTACAATGAAAATACCCTTTTTCAAAATATAATCTTACATCAAAACACACCTGGCCGACAGTTTCACAGTATGTCTGCAAGTCTCTCCTCAGCCAGCATGCTAAAGAGTGGAATCCTATATGCACATGTGCTTAAGAATGCAAATTCTGCAATCTCATTTGACATACAATTGTCAAGTACTGTCTGGGCCGACAGGTTCCACGCGCTGTACATTGGGGACATTAACATCAGATACTGGACATGCTAATGTACATTAATGTTCACATTGTCTAGCGATCTCACCATTCTTCATGTACAGGCAAAAAAAACAATTCCCTCCCGAGTTTCACTTACTGATTTTTACATCGGAGCCGCGCTCATCTTCCCACCTTGGACATTTCGACAGCAGGGGTGATGGCGTATCATTGCCTGATTGTGTTAATATCCCTCCGATTTTGCACAGTCTCCACTTTTCTTCAGCAGGAATTGTCTAATACGCCATGTATGTTGTGGATTACCCAGTCCGACATATACATTGTGCAGTTACACATTACATCCCAGGGCACATTGCACTTTGTGTGATACCATAATGAGAATGCTGAACATGTGTAGTGCATGTGGGTTGACCTGGATGTGACCTTTCGAGATGGACTTTTTTTTTCTCTCTCTCTCTCTCCCAGTCTCTCTCTCTCTCTTTAGTCTGTGTCTGGATCCTTTTAAGAACTGGCTGAATGTTAAAAGAGCAGGGTCTGTCTGTCCAGGAAACACTTATCCAGAGGGTTGTTTTAGTCTGTGAATGAACTCAGGACAATGCATGAGACCTGTATTCATTACTGTTTATGCTAGGACTTACTGTACTTGACTATGAAAAGAGCCAAGGTATTGTCTGAGTATTTGATGAGTACAATTGTACACGTAGAAATATTATGTGCGTTGTGAAGTAATTCATTTTCTGCATGAAGAAAATTCATGAAACCTCACAGGCAAGAGCAAAATACTAACTTCAGGGCTTGAATTTGGGGGGAAAATCCACTTAAGACCACGGGACTTGTATCTCAAAATGTTTACTGGACCAGAAATAATATTACAAGACCAGATTCGTACTGAGAAAAGACTTCCTTGCACAGTTTACATGTAACTTGCATTTAATAGAACAAGCCCTAAGACATAATAAGAGAAGATTATCCTCATTTTGTCTTTAGGGGTATTACGTATATTTCCAATCATTACTCAAAGTCAACATTTGAACATAATTTGTTTCTGTTCAAGACATTATAGAGTGAGGTACACGTACATGAATTGTTATTGAATTGAAACCACAAGACCGCCGGACTTGTCCGGTCATTAGTTTACTGGCCCAATGCTAAAATCACTGGCCTTGGGCCTGCAGTCCAGTGTCAAATTCGAGCCCTGAACTTCCCCCCTTTAGGACAAATTCTGAGCTTTTCAAGTTTTTATTACTGCTTCTTACAGGCATGCAACTGTAACTTCACCAAAAAAGAGGAAATTACAAAACTTCAAAGATTTTGTACAGTATTTTTAAATTTTGAATGGTAAAACTGAGAAAAAAAAAGAAGAAATCAGCTGATCCGAGGAAAAGTTGCATGCCTGTTCTTATACGCTGGTATTATTTTATTGATCAAAATCATAACTGCCATAATGTCTTTATATCTATATTTCTGTAGCTGCTATGTGGTGAGCCACTATTTCACATCGTCTATGGTCCTACATACATTGTCCCTTCATGTGTAGCAGGCCTGGAATTTCATCTTTAAGAGGGCAAGGCCATTTTCATTTTGCTAAAGGCACTTCCATTAGACAATCTTAGAGTCTATTTGACTTTTCGAGATATGGTGGACACCATAGGAGTTTACTGTTGGTTTGGGTGTCCACAGACAAATTGACCCTAAACCAAATAGTGCCCTACATATGTAGTAATGTGTCCACCATATCTGAAAATGGCTTGTGGGCAACTATTGAAGCGGCACCAAGGCCAAGACTAGTGCAACAAAGGCCACGGCCTCTGTGTAATTCTAGGCCTGGTGTTACTTATGCTGGTGCTATTTAAATGCTAATTAATTCCTTACATGTACACATGTACATTGTTCGTTCCGATAACCAACTTTATTGTCATATTAAATTAATTGAGTGGAAAATAAAACTGGACTAAACCTTCACCAATGGGGTAGGGGCGAGCTGCAATTTTGTCCCCCCCCCCCCAAAAAAAATGATCCAAGATAAGGCCGGAAGGGAGGCAGGCTACCTTTTTTGTTCAAAACTCTAGCCATTAATCCCTATTGTTATTGCAAAAGATAACGATGGCGTGCCATGGCCAAGTGGTCAAGTGCACCGGACTCAAGCTCCTGTGTTTCTAAACAGCAGAGTGTGGGTTCGAGTCCTGGTCTTGACACTTATGTCCTTAAGCAGAAGTATACTTGGCCATTTCTGATTTTGGACAGGGCGTAAAGCCAAAGGTCCCGTGCTGTGTTGAACGCACGTAAAAAAACAAAACAATACACGTATCCTTAAGAGATGGGGTTTTGCACCAGTGTTTCTGGCTTGCTTTGCTGCCGATCGCACCACAGCACCTTGCAAACCATTACAAGGTGCTACATAAATGGATCTTTCAAGCCCAAATACACAGCTCTGCATACCTGTCGAAAAAATATTGAGTACTTAGAGATGCCCTCCAGGCGTCATAGAGTGCTACATAAAAACTGCGTATTTTTTTAAAGATGATGGAGGCAGCATAATGTTTATTGTCATAGCTCCATGCTATAATACAAGTCCCTGTTCATCTAATAATGAATCTAACAACAAAAACTGATGAAATTCAGTGAGTCTGCATGCCAGGCTTTCACACACAAAATTACCGCACTAAAAAAAGTATGTATTTCAAAGATTTGTGAGTATAATTTGTTTGTGTTTTGCCGCATTCTACAGTAATTACTATTTACATTTTGACTGTCTGGAATATTCACAAATTTAATTTGGCTGTAGACGTAACTTACAATTCATTACTTTGGTTTTCACCCACGCGTAATTATTTGACAAAACACTGCATGTTCAGTGCTTTTGGGTGTCCTGCAAAAAGCAAGCAAACAAAACAAACAAACAAACAAACAATTACCGACTACTTGGGTAGGATATGAACACTGCCATGACCCGCGCACTCCAGACAGAAGGGTCAGTTCGAATCCTGTATTTAGCAACGGGTATAATTTATCACGGGAGTCAAACTGGCAAGCTCCAAAGCACGGTAGTTTACAGCTAAAAGACATCAGCAGGAATGGGTTCGAATCCCACCCGCTGTGTCTGTGGATTGTTTTTTCGCCCAGAACCCATAAAGCACCGAGTATGATGAATTTTTTCACTTAGACGGAGGTCGTCCAAAGTTTCAAAATTTTAAAGATCATATACAGAGTACTTTTACAGACCACCCCCATGCCCGCCCCCCCCCCCCCCCCGCCCAAGTGGCTTTTATCAAAACAAATTGTATGTTTCTATCTGGACATGAATTAACATAATCTGCATCTGCTGAAGTACTACACCACATTGGGGTTTTTGTGTTTAGCAGTAGGAGTAAATCGAGCAGGGTTGAGAGTGCCCATGAAATTTTTGTTTTCAGTATCATTGTTTTCAGTCCGTTTTTCCAGATGCAAATTGTTTACTGTATTACACAGTTTTGCACACAGTTCTCAGGTTTTGAATTGGGCTTGCCAGCAAACATGGTTTTGTTCTTTTTATATGAAGTTCAAGCCGTACTGTTCACATGCTACACTATCAGGGCTCGAAGTTTACACTGGACCGTAGGCCCGAGGCCAGTGATTTTAGCATCTAGGCCAGTAAACTCATGATTGGACAAGTCCAGCGGTCTTGTGTTTTTTGTTCAATTGTTGACTTTCAGTCTGGTAAACTATACCTTCCAATTCTGTTGGGTATTGAAGAATATTTACCGGTACTCATGTACACAAATTGAGGTCAATCTTCTCGTACTGCTTGTTTAAAGGTATTGCACACTTTTGGTAACAGCTCAAAATCAGTGTCCACATTTTGTGTGATTAAACATATGCATGAACAAACAAACCTGTGAAAGTTTGAGCTCAATTGGTCATCGAGGTCACGAGAAAATAGTGAAAAGAGATCTTAAATGTGTTTTCTGTTTTTTCAAATTATCGCGCGCGATAATTACTATTGTTTTACTCGTTTCTCAGAAACGATAGCATTTTAGGCAGAAATATTTTAAGGAACCCTTTCTACCATTACTTTCTTTAAATCATGTAAGTTATGTGTGAATCTGTGAACATTTTGTTTTTCGATCTTACCAATAGTGTACAGGGCCTTTAAATCAAAACAGTTCAAATGTTAGGCTGTGTAGATATTGGGGTTTGTTAAAAATAACTTCTGGTCTAGTAAACATCTTTAGCTACAAGCCCTGCAGTCTGGTGGATTCCACTCGCCCCCGGCCCCCCCCCCCCTCTCAATTCAAGCCACACGTCGTACACAAACACACGTACTAAATCTATAACATAGAGGTCGTTCAGACACAGTGCTAAAGTCGGTTTTAACTCATTTGGGTTTAACTTTGTGTGTCTGAACGCTCTTAAAACTTAACCGATCCGGTTGAGCCCGAATGAGTTAATCGGTCGGCGAGGGTGGTTTAACGCTAAACCTCTTTCCGTTTATCTTTTAGCACGGTGTGTGGACAGAATAAAGTTAACCACATCGGTGACCGGTGACCAAAGACGTGCTGCGTAACAAGCCATAAATCGTGAAAGCTCGGGTCTTATGTACACGCTTGTAAATGTAAATGCAGGGTTAATGTAAATGTAGCGGATGTTGTTGTGTTAGGTCATGGTGCTATTTGACCTCTTAAAATCGATATACCGTATCAGGTTTAACTTTGAGCTGTCTGAACGCAAGGTAGTTTTATTTTTATGACCCCCCCCCCCCCCCCAGCTGCTCCTAAAGTTAAACCGGTTTGGGTCTAACTTTGGTACGCTGTCTGAACATGGCATTAGTCACATTGCGCCCATCGTAAATTTGTATTACTACTTTTTACTTCTGTTGCAGTTGCACCATTTAAAAGAAATCCTCACAAGGTTTATACTTTCTGCAGGTGGGGAGGGAATATTAGCAAAAACATTTAGGAACATTCAGGGATGTTAATTGCCTTAAAACTATCCCCAAAAAATATTCATGATGGGGAAGGGGACGGGGAGGTCAATCTTAATATTTATAAATGAAACTTTCATCAGAGGTGATCTATTTAATACATGGTGCTAATATGGTTGCTTGAAATAAAAAAGTAATATTTTTCTGTAGGCATAATGCATTTTATCTACTACCATTGTAACTCATTACATGTACATGTGTGTAATTGCCCTTTTTTTTGTCGTCTTCTTTTTTGCCCCCGACAGTAGGAAATGTGTATTTTAAAAATGTATTTCCTGTAACCACATACGGTGTACGCATTAATGTTTTTCCTGTATGGTTTGCAAAGGAAACAAAACACAGATCTACCATAATGTATAACCAGCAAAATATATGTACCCTGTCATGGAACACTGACTTTATCATTTTGTGAAATTGTGGGCACAAAGACTCGCGAAAAAAACGGTAAATCGGACATTTGTGAACGCAAGCTTGACAGACCTTACGTACATAATTGCCTACAAGTATACACAATACACAGTGCATATTTTTGGAATAATCACAATAGACTGTGTAAATCTCGCACGTATTCAAACTTCTGCGACCATTGTGGCCCCAACCGCATGGAGTTTGACGTAGGCGGGATTTTGTTTTCTCAATTATTTTACTTTAATGTAGTTTATGGCCATAAAAATGTTGTTGGGAATGTAGTTATATTTAGTGACAAACAATAGGCCTATGAAAGTAAAATCACTTAAAACAAAATTACGAAGAAAACCCAAGACTACGACTTGACCTCCGTTTCTGGTTACTTGTAAACATTTGAGAATTTTGGGGTGATTGGCAAATGGGGTTTCTACAAGTAAGCATCCTCGTCCCATGTCTTAATTGTGTCTAAATGTTAATATGAACAAATTGTTTGTATTATACAAAAATTGAAATTGTATTTATAACAACTTTCTATGGGTAATATATATTTTCAAGAATTTTGTATAAATCTACATCAGATTTGATCTCATAGAAAATTATAGTCTCTGTTCAAGTTGTTTTCTCGTTTTTCGATAATGTGTGAGACTTGCACAGTCTATGTATAGAGTTTCAGTCAGACCCGTCCTTCACCCTAGCACGTCCAATCAATGTCTCATTTCCTTTTGTTATGATGAGGGGTTCTAATGGCTCTGCATTCATCGACACACACCCGCAGTCAACATTTATTGGGGGTCATACTAATCACTGACAATTCAAGCCAACTTAAAACAACTCGGCAAACTTAAGACAACTCGGCCAACTCAAGACAACTCGGCCAACTCAAGACAACTCGGCCAACTCAAGACAACTCGGCCAACTCAAGACAACTCGGCCAGCTCAAGACAACTCGGCCAACTCAAGACAACTCGGCCAACTCAAGACAACTCACCCAACTTAAAACAACTCGGCCAACTCAAGACAACTCAAGACAACTCGGCCAACTCAAGACAACTCGGCCAACTCAAGACAACTCAAGACAACTCAAGACAACTCGGCCAACTCAAGACAACTCAAGACAACTCAAGACAACTCGGCCAACTCAAGACAACTCAAGACAACTCGGCCAACTCAAGACAACTCGGCCAACTCAAGACAACTCAAGACAACTCGGCCAACTCAAGACAACTCGGCCAACTCAAGACAACTCGGCCAACTCAAGACAACTCGGCCAACTCAAAACAACTCGGCTAACTCAAGACAACTCAAGACAACTCAAGACAACTCAAGACAACTCGGCCAACTCAAGACAACTCGGCTAACTCAAGACAACTCGGCCAACTCAAGACAACTCGGCCAACTCAAAACAACTCGGCTAACTCAAGACAACTCAAGACAACTCAAGACAACTCAAGACAACTCGGCCAACTCAAGACAACTCGGCTAACTCAAGACAACTCGGCCAACTCAAGACAACTCGGCCAACTCAAGACAACTCGGCCAACTCAAGACAACTCGGCCAACTCAAGACAACTCGGCCAACTCAAGACAACTCGGCCAACTCAAGACAACTCGGCCAACTCAAGACAACTCGGCCAACTCAAGACAACTCGGCCAGCTCAAGACAACTCGGCCAACTCAAGACAACTCGGCCAACTCAAGACAACTCACCCAACTTAAAACAACTCGGCCAACTCAAGACAACTCAAGACAACTCGGCCAACTCAAGACAACTCGGCCAACTCAAGACAACTCAAGACAACTCAAGACAACTCGGCCAACTCAAGACAACTCGGCCAACTCAAGACAACTCGGCCAACTCAAGACAACTCGGCCAGCTCAAGACAACTCGGCCAACTCAAGACAACTCGGCCAACTCAAGACAACTCACCCAACTTAAAACAACTCGGCCAACTCAAGACAACTCAAGACAACTCGGCCAACTCAAGACAACTCGGCCAACTCAAGACAACTCAAGACAACTTAAGACAACTCGGCCAACTCAAGACAACTCGGCCAACTCAAGACAACTCGGCCAACTCAAGACAACTCGGCCAACTCAAGACAACTCGGCCAGCTCAAGACAACTCGGCCAACTCAAGACAACTCGGCCAACTCAAGACAACTCACCCAACTTAAAACAACTCGGCCAACTCAAGACAACTCAAGACAACTCGGCCAACTCAAGACAACTCGGCCAACTCAAGACAACTCAAGACAACTCAAGACAACTCGGCCAACTCAAGACAACTCAAGACAACTCGGCCAACTCAAGACAACTCGGCCAACTCAAGACAACTCAAGACAACTCGGCCAACTCAAGACAACTCGGCCAACTCAAGACAACTCGGCCAACTCAAGACAACTCGGCCAACTCAAAACAACTCGGCTAACTCAAGACAACTCAAGACAACTCAAGACAACTCAAGACAACTCGGCCAACTCAAGACAACTCGGCTAACTCAAGACAACTCGGCCAACTCAAGACAACTCGGCCAACTCAAAACAACTCGGCTAACTCAAGACAACTCAAGACAACTCAAGACAACTCAAGACAACTCGGCCAACTCAAGACAACTCGGCTAACTCAAGACAACTCGGCCAACTCAAGACAACTCGGCCAACTCAAGACAACTCGGCCAACTCAAGACAACTCGGCCAACTCAAGACAACTCGGCCAACTCAAGACAACTCGGCCAACTCAAGACAACTCGGCCAACTCAAGACAACTCGGCCAACTCAAGACAGCTCAAGACAACTCAAAACAACTCGGCCAACCCAAGACAACTCAAGACAACTCGGCCAACTCAAGACAACTCGGCCAACTCAAGACAACTCGGCCAACTCAAAACAACTCGGCCAACCCAAGATAACTCAGTACAACTCCATACAACTCAAGACAGCTCAAGACAACTCGGCCAACTCAAGACAGCTCAAGACAACTCGGCCAACCCAAGACAACTCAAGACAACTCAAGACAACTCAAGACAACTCAAGACAACTCAAGACAACTCGAGATAACTCGAGATAACTCAAAACAACTCAGCCAACTCGAGATAATTTACACGAACTTGTCTTATCATGTGCTTGAGAATTTATAATCGTTGGCTGCAAACAAAATTAACTTCAATATTTTTCTCAAAAGAGTGAAAAAATACGCCAAGTGCAGGCATTTGGATTGTACCATTAGATATTTACAGTAGTGTACTGCTCCACAATCCATAGAGCACCTTCTAGTGGCAAACCAGTTTACATTTTCGCTTATTGGTTAAAATTACATTAATAATTATGACTTACGCTAACCCACTTCCTACTAATTTAATTTCTTTATTTTATGTTATTTTTAATACCCGCTAAAAATAATAAAGAGAGTGAAATATAGATCTTTCATACGTAATACTATGTTACCTATGGTATAGTGGTACGGTCCAAATACAATGCACAAGTGCAATGACCCTATGTTAGATCATGGAGATACTTTCTACCTCCATGGTTAGACAACTGCAGAAAAGGATGATAAACAGTTAATAATTAAGCACTAATGTTTGTTTTACTTTTTTTGCTTAAACAATATTTGAAGTTTGTAGATTGCATTCATTTGAGTTTGACACGTTTCCCAGCACATACAGGTAGAATTCGTGTTCATTTTGAGAAGTTCACAGACTACAGCAGCACCACTGACAAAACCGAGCTCTAGTCCAAAATTAAATCAATGACTCATTAAAAACGAAACCTGCCACCCTCGAAATGAAACCATTTGTCTTGCCACACATGGACATGCAGCCACATGTAGCCACATGCAGCCACATGCAGCCACATGCAGCCACATGCAGCCACATGCAGCCACAGTATGACAAAAGCTTATTGATAACAATTTGGAAAGCCAGAACAATAGATTTACTATTCATAGTTACTTCTTATTTTCCACATCATACAAAGAGCACAAACATCACTTAATAGGTACAATAACTTTTGAGAATTTTATGAATCACTAAATATACGTGCTCTGCCAACAATGAAATATACATAGTGAGTGGCTCATGAAATGACACAAGTTTAATGGTCTAGTCTCAACACTAGGGTTGTGCATACATGTATCACGCACAAATTGCAAACTAATACAAAACAATAACAACAAACAAGAATTATTCTAAACCATTTCCCGAGGGGAATTCTGAAAATGTTTTCATGCTCACTCGTGAGATTAATTTTAAGGATTCCATGAATAGTTCTTTTTTTAGAAGAAGACTATCATTGTCACAATGAAACCATGACTTTTCCACGAAGTAAAGCTGTGCGACCTGGAGTATTTTGTTTTATGATTTTTGTGAATTTGGTCTTGAATCTAAATAAATTTGTACTCGTTTTTGTTTTTGCGAAGTGGCATGCAATTTGCATTAGTCCGAAATTCACACGTATCGACCAGCGATTTGCGCTTATGGGCAAGAAACTCGTGCATGGGGGAGAAGCCCTGCTGAAGTTGACATCGCTGTTTTTTTATTTTATTGCTTCAGAGAGCAAACATAAGACATTTGGTGCTCGATATGGAGGCATGGTGAACCCACACCACCCAAGAAGTTTTTTTCGGGGGGGGGGTGGGGGCATGGGCGTCAATCCTGGGGGGGGGGATAGGGGGACATGTCCCCCACACTTTTTGAAGGGTGGGGGACACTTTATCAAATGTCCCCCAACCCCCTAGGTTTTTAAAAACTTGTATCTCATATAAGGCACTTTAGTGTGCTATCTCCAGTCCAGACTATTAGTTCTTAACTCTTGTAACTCCTCAAGTTGCAAGCAAGAGGACTTAAAAAGTCTACTGTCAGGTATGTTTAACCCATACATGAAGTCACTGTACCACCCAAAACCGCTTGGGCATTTACTCACTGGTCATGGACCACCCGAGAGCGGCTCGTACAATGCTTTACGCACTAATCGCACTATACAACGGCGACGATGTTTCTCTGTATGGTGCAGACTGTTAATGTACAATGCTTTATATGCACCATAATGTATTACTACATTGTACAACAGCGACGATGCTTTAATACTTTCGCTGGGCTTTTGCACGTTATCATTGACATCAACATTTTCCCCAAGTTTCGAGTCAACGTTAGTTATAGTTTCATAATTACACTATAATAAGCACAAGGACCATATCAAATTTTCAAATTCATGGCCAAGTTACTTTTTATTTCATTTTTAAACAGTACAGTAGTCTGGTATAGACGATTATTGTGTGATGCCACTTACGCAAAATAAAGGATTATTGGTAGGACGTGGGTTTATTGCCGCCTACTTATTCAAGGTTACGTTCGAATGCGTCGCGGTCTAGTTGATTTGTGGGAGTAAAAATTCATTTGAGTCAGCTGATGTTACAGAAATGTTTCCAGTAAAATTAAAAGATCGATATGAATAAAAAAAATGCTTAAAAAGTGCGTCTATTTCTCTGTTTTTAGGCATACAGAGGCTTGATGTTTCACCCCCAAAACACCAAAACTCAATGCTTAATAAGAGGGCTTCGCCCCTGGACCCCACCAGGGGCCGTCACGCCACCCACCGTTGCGTTGCGTTGAATCAAAAGTGCTTAAAAGTGCGCCTATTTCTCGAGTGCATGCCACCAAAGTGTCACAAAACTCAGGGCACAAACTCAGACACCCTCTAAGCTTGAAATTCAGATTACATGTTAGTAGATAACAATGCAACAACAGGCTCTCAATGGGTTGACTTGTAATGTACACATGTATGTACACAGAAGCAAGCATTTAGCCATGCCTGGGTGCTCCGCTACAAAGAAAAACAAATAAATAAGTTGGTTCACCCATGGGGAAAATGTGTGTCAGGAACTTGTTATCATAATAGCAAAATTTCTAATAATAATAACTTTCGATCTAAAATGATTTATGACTGATTTACAACTACGTGTACAAGTAGTGTGTTTCAGTGTATGTGACATGACGGCTGTGGGCAATGCTCACACCAACACAACAACTGCAGCTGCAAACATACTATTTATGTTTTAACCAATGCACTACAGGCTCACCCTTAACACTAGTCCAGCAAACTCACATTGCCTTGTGAAAAGTGCTGTGGGCTAGTGAACACCACTTCTCAACTTGCCCTGTGGGCTACTTAACACTGTGCGACTACATAGTTTGTTATAATGCTCATATTTCTTCCTTTTCATTATGGGAATAGTTAACTTTAAAAATGTGTAAATTTAATTTTGAGTGTGTAAATGTAAACTCATTTGACCATTAACTGGTTGTGTTCGTTACCATTATACATCACATAAATAGTACATTAGAAAGATACATTTATGACAATGTTTAAAATCTGGGCTCCTAAAACTTCTGGTGGGTTACTTAACAAAATCTTTAGTGCAAAGCCTGCACACATTTTTTCTTTTTTCCAAAAATGCACACGGTACAATGTCTAACTAATTTAATGTGTCTTTCAAAAATATAATATGAAGTTTAGTACGGGACAACGATGAGGAGCATCAGGCTTCCAGAGAAGGACATGACTAGCTAGCTCAGGCCTGTATGCTTCGTTCTAGAAAGGGAAAGGGCACCAAGGCATTCTCTCCTCGGTAAAGGGCACCCTATAAGGAAATTGTAAATTTCTATTGGAGCATTTCAAGGGCACCAAGGCAATGACCAGGGGGCATCGAGGCAATTGCCTCCGTTGCCTTCGTGAAGTATCAGGCCTGCTGGCTCATTAGATAGAACCATAGACCATGAACAGAGAGGTAGAAATAACAATAATGAAAACCAAAAGCCTACAAATAAAAGTCTTTATGCACGGCCTCAAAGCGCGTTAAATAACAACATTCAATAAATCAGATGAATCAAATTGCCGTATTTTTATGATGGATAACTGATAAAGGTTCTTTGGTTTTTTGCTCCTTACAGAGAGCAAATAACAATGTTTGTTTGTTGCACAGCAGGCATCCCCTCTGTACTATAGACATGGCAGTAGCTTCTTAAACATTAAGTGCACTACAACACATATTGATCAGGTCTACTACATACAATGTAGATGTATCGTACTTCACAGCGGCAACAGAGGCAATTCCCTTAGAGGCAACTGCCTCCATGTCCCCTGATCATTGCCGTGGTGCCCCTTGAAATGTTCTTGTAGATAGGTAATCTTTGAGGTTTTGCATTTAAACAAGGAAAAACTGTTTAGCCCCTAAAACAAATGAAGAAAATGATCGTGTACACACAGGGAAGCCAAAGTAGCTGTAAACTGAGAAAGAGGGCATCAAAATATTTCCTTTAAAAAGAATTAAGCTGGGGGGGGGGGGTAAAAAATAATAAATAAAAAAAACAGCCACATGCCCCAGACATATGAAGTTTACTAAGCACTAAAACAAGGATTTTGTTTTTCACCTTGAGACAGCTGACCTGCAAGGCCCTTTTTTCTCAGCAGACTTTTCAGCCAACAGCAGTAAAAATTGATTATCGGGCAAATCGGGCTTTATTCAGAACATCTCACCAGTGGTTTACAGTATGTTTGCACACATAATTGGTTTAACAGGTGCAGCCGATCTCTCCAAAACAAATATCAGTTTAACCTTTTATGAGTGTCCAAACTGCACAAATAAGGCAAGATTGCAAAGTGACCTGCAGAAAAAGCATAGTATACCGTACAGTACAATCTAGCATACAAGTCAGTTGGAGTGCCTACCTTAGGTTTTAAACAGGCTACAAACATGGGGTATGGCAGCTTCTAATTATAATTGTACACAAGTACACTTGGATGTGGACACATGTACACCCAAGTGTGTAAGGACCTCCAATCACGGACCCTCCTTTGTTCAACTCTTTGTACTGACAAACGTGGACCCCATTGTTTTCCTTTGTGATAGCAAACGTGGACCTTTATTGTAAGTCCTCGGTTTGAATGTCACTACAAACTCACACACAAACTGTGCAAGCCTGATATCATCACAAAGAATTGCCTCCATGCCCCTGAACAATGCCCAGATGCCACTAGAAACGTTCGGGTATAAATTGAAATTTCCCTCACTGAGCTGCCCCTTTACTAAAGAAAAAATCACCCTGCCCACACAGGTACCAGAACGAACTTTGTTTCGTGCTGTATCAGGCCTGATACTGTACAGTACATTATATTGTACCGACATTTTGCAGTATTTTGACCACAAATGAACTGACTTTATGTGATGCAAAACAAGTAAAACAAACTGGTTTTGCTATTGTTGCTACTATTGGGCACTGCTACAAGAAAACAACAAACAGACAGTCAGAATAAGACAAAACTGTAAGACAATTTGTAGCACTCAGCAACTACATTCAATCCTAAGCATAGAAGCTCAGTACCTGGATCTCAGACACATGTCAAAATTCACTGCTGTACGTATCTAGACTGTGTCCAAGCTTTATATCTACCTGCGTGTACTGACTGTAACTGTACTAATGCAGTTTGGCGTCTGATGCAGTGATTGCGTGAGGGCTAAATGTACACGTAGTTGGTAGACGTTTGTCTGACATACAGGTATTTTGAGCCAAAAGTGACATCATTAGTGCAAAGTGCTAATGTGATGCAAGGAAATTAGCCATTGAAAGCGTCCTCAAAATTGACGGTCAATCGAGGGAGGTGCAGTTTGTCTTCACAGTAGTTTCAACTGACAATTGTACCACAACTTTGAGTCACACACATCAGTGCATCATGCAAAGGTTACTGTATGTAACACTACAGTTCCAGAGCTGCCAACATTTGCACCTTACACTCACGGAGATTTGTACAGCATTCAGGAAGATCTTTAGAATTACATTCAACATATAAATAGGGGAAAAGTTTCCATCATCGGGGAGATTTTCAAATTTGTTCATCGGATGGAAAAATTATGTTTTTTTTCAAGGAACTTTCTTCAGAATCAAGAAGAGTTGGCAGCTCTGCAGTTTGTAAATAATGCTCATATACATGTAGTCTGGTATCTAAATACCCACAGAGCTTCTCTACTAAACCAGAGCTGTGTCTGTCGTCCGGCTGTTTTCAATTTGGATCTTAAATTTCAGTTTTAATTCTGACACCCTAGCCTTACTGCATATCGTCCTGCCAAATCCCACATCGTCCTGCCCAATCCCCCATCCCCCACCTTTTCCCCACTCCTCCATCCCCCCATCTCCAATCTGGTCCCCGTGTACATCCGTTTCATGTTTTTTTACGATGGTCACTCTGGCACCTGTAAAAGAATTAGACTGGTCCCTTCAAATATATCCTGTTCCTGTCACGACTTAATATTCTGGTGCTTTAAACCATTAATTTCTATATAATCATCACCATATGCCCAGACATGGCTAATAATATTGATTTTCTTTATATGTTCAAATTCATTAAGTAAAAATATATAATAGACAAAAATTCAGAACAAAAACGTTGCATTGTTCTAGAAATGTAGATATTCCATAACACCGAAAATATTGGGAGGTAGGCCTACATGTATACCATTCAAGACGCAACCTTTACGTTGACCTTTTTGGTTGAGTGAAAGTAGGTCAAACCTAGCGGCCCGTTTGCAGCTGCTATGGGTATCTTGGTGCAAGCTGCTTGCGGCACGTATGGTCTCTAATGGGATAAAGATGATAATTCTTTCATTCATTCATTCATTCATTCATATTTATCCAAAATATAAATTGGCCGGCACCGGCTTAAAGGATGGCCGGACTACCTCGCCAATTTGCCATGTCAAAGTTTGTAATTAATAAATAAATAATCAGCTGAAAATCTGTTATTATCCCCAATTCGTTTCATTTAAAATAATGTTCTCTGGGAGTGCCTACAAAAACAAGCTACATGCTCATGATACGTTTGAGATCACAAATCCGCAGGGAACAATTTTTTTTGTGAAACAACGCTGTGAAGCGTCCGAAACGTCCAATAATTGTCCATACAAGTAGAAGTACGAATCCTATTGACCGATTTCATGACGTGGAACACACCTGTACACACCTTTCCTATCCGCCATTTTGGGAGTCAAAATGTAGTACAACAAAGAAATTGACTCCTAAAACCTCCGCATTTTGCAGAGGTGCATCAAGGATCTGTTTGCGGGATATATAAAACTTTGCAGTGAAACATTTAAAAGGGCACCACAATGCCTCAAATGCCTTTGTGAAGTTTCATGCCTGAGTTACAAAAATATAGTTTTAACTATTATTTAACAACACTGGATACCGGCATCCTACACAAACGTAAACAAACATTATAAAATTCATGCACACAATGCAATGTACAATTTTTTTCCTTATTGTGAAAAATATGCCGCCAGCATTTTTACAGATCTTGTCAGAAGACAAAATGTTGGACATTGTTTTTTTAAACAAAACATTAATCAAAACATTAATTAAAACATTAACTGGCACCTCCGAACAAAGATATTGACAAAATAGAGAGACCGCCAATATAGGGCTAGATAGCTCAGTTGGTAGAGCGCCGGTACGTTAATCCGGAGGTCGTTGGTTCAAATCCCGCTCTAGTCAATTTTTCTTTGTTCAACCCCATACTATTTGAAATTTACCCAGTCAGTTTCCCTTGTGGTTTATTACTTGACAAAACATTAATCCAGCACGGTTCTCTCCAAGATTTTTCAAAACTGTGCGGCATCCAAATTTCGGAACGAGGTCCTGGGAATGTTTTTTTACTTGGCGTTTATCTTTGGTTTTAAAACCCCTAACTGTGCAGTCTGGGACATTTTAAATGGTTACTTTATGAATTTGATCTGGAGTCCCCCCCCCCCCCCAAAAAAAACCAATTTTTTGTTTACAATGTATACATTTTTTGTATTGAAATGTCAAGTAATGCACCACAAGGGAAACTGACTGGGCAAATTTCAAATGGTTTGGGGTTGAACAAAGAAAAATCGACTAGAGCGGGATTTGAACCAACAACCTCCGAATTATTGGACCACTGACTGGCACCCCCGAACAAAGATATTGACAAAATAGGGAGACCGCCAGTACGTTAATCCGGAGGTTGTTGGTTCAAATCCTGCTCTAGTCGATTTTTCTTTGTTCAACCCCAAACCATTTTTTGTATTGGCCGCAATTTGCGTGTATCAGCACGTGATTTGCGCATATCGGCCCGATACGCTAGCTTGTGCATGGGGAGAACACTGGAATCTAATGTGGCAGAACACAGGCCATGTAGCCCAGAAACTTCACTGGACCAGAAAGATTTTAATAAGACCAGACAAATTAACAACACTTTAGTGTATACTATAGTAAAACTTCTTTTCAGACAATTGACATTTAAAAAAATGTCTAGAGTTCTGTCCAGTGACGTGCCAGACTGGATGATGCCAATAAATGTTGGGGTTCTGGAACTCTTAAAGTGGTTTACTGAATCCAGGAATGAGATTTGATGAATGTGAAAATTCCTAAAAAGTGCGGACCTTGGTTTCCCCTACTCTGTAACCAGTACCTCCCAGATGTTACAATTCAGGAGGTTTACAGACTCTGTGCATCACCAGAAATACAAAACTACAGGTTTGGACACATTGTGGACCAAGGATTTAGCCAGGATTTGGTAAAAGGGTGTCCAAATTTGCTGGAAATTTAAAAACTGGGTGTCCAAAATTGTTCACTCACAATACATTTACATGGAAATGACAGATAAAACAACATTTAAAACAGGGTGTCCAAAAGACACCCAGACACCCCTATGGCTAACACTATGATTAGGACCATTTCTTTCTCCCTTTGGTGACGGCTTTTACGTCTTTCACGAAGGCTCCAAAGGTTCGAAAAAAATCCTGGGAAATCACACGCCTGTGGATCATTAAAAGGAAGCCCCCCCCCCCCCCCTGCCGTGATGACTGACAAATTTCATGTATTGTTCAAAACCACAAGTCATATGTTTCCATTCATAGGAAAGTACGTCATTGTTTATGGAAGAGTAAATTAATCCCATCCTCTAGTTTTTACGTAAACACACTCGAATTTCGGAGGGAAATTCACAAGACCACACTCACAGTGGAATGTAGTTCAAAAGTTTAACTCGACCAGATTTTGTCAAACAAGACTTTATCAAAATAACCTGTTTTTATTGGAACAAGTACGAAGATAAAATTTACCTCATTAGTATGTTTTTAAATGTAATTACACAGTGAGGTATATAAAACACAACACTGCCGCACTTGTCCGGTCGTGAGTTTACTGGCCTGTTGCTAAAAACCAGTGTCAATTTTCGAGCCCTATGTGAAACCATCCAACCAAACAGTTAAAAATTCATTAAAATTAGGTGATTTTGTAATTAGGTGATTATGTATTTTTGTGTGGGAAAAGGTTACTGTTAATTGCAAGATCAAATGGGGCTTATTTTGAATGTGTCAATCAAAATTAGCAACGGTCACTGGGAGCGGGGGTCTTCAACTTCCTTGACTTTGGCAGTATTTCAAACGGAAATATGTCCACGGAGTCCTGGTAAGACATATTGTCAATGTATGAAATAATAATCAATGTGTTATAAAAACTAATATGATCAGGAAGCTTCTGAAACAAAACTAATCAAGTATTTTCTTCTTTCCTCCTGTACATACGATTGTCATTAAAGAGTTACAGAAATGTAGGTTTTAATGTACAACTGTGCGATATGATTTACCATCGTATTTGAAGTAGCAGACAGTCTACCTGTTCTTGACCTGTTAAATACTGTGACCTGCATGTACTGTACAATCCATATGATTTTGTGGTGGCCTCCTGCATAATGACACCATGTGTATGGAGTAAGGCAAGTTCAAAAGTTTAACCATGGTGTGCATTGTGTTGAACATGTTCAATACATTTTTGTTCTCTTTTCTTTTCCCTTGTATGTCAAACATAATGAGGGAAAGATTTCAATCTGACTGCCACATTCTAGAGAATCTTTTATTTAGGTCCTTTAAAAGAAAAAAACTCTCAATGAGTTGGTAGCTCAACCTAAGTTAACTCTTTTAGAGACCACGCATCTTTACTTATCGCCATGTGCCCAGAGACGTCTGATTTGATTGTTTTTTATTATCTTACCCTTAGTGGCAATTAAGAAAACATTTGAAACGACACTTTTGTTTGGTTTGAGACATTTCATAGAATGTTAAAAAACATGGAGAATTGTGATGTCAATCCAGGGCCTGACCTTTACATTGATTTTTTGGGGGGTGGAGTGGAAGTAGGTCAAATCTTGCGGCTGTTTGCGGCTGCTACGTGCATTTTGGTACAAGCCACTTGCCACCGCTGTGGACTCTTAGAGTTCAAAGAAAAAACTCAAGCGGACATTTCATTGCGGCGGTCGGGACTCTAGCACACTCATGCCAAAATAAAATAAAATGATGGTGTTGCAAACAGCGTTGTCAAGAAAACAGACTAGAAAATGCCTTACTTTTCATGATTTCAACACTTTGTAATAGCTCAAAGTGCCTGTTCGTCTCTGTATACATTCTATCAACCTTTCTGGATAGGTAAGGATATATTTTCACTGAAATATTAAGGGAAATAAAGTGGCAGTCAGATCAGCATTTTTTGCCAATTGTACAAAGGCAAGTTCAGATTTAAAGCTTTGTCATTTGAAGGAGGTACAAAAACAAGGAGTTTACATATCGTCGCCATTTTCACGAAGAGGTAATTCTTTAAAAAATCATACTTTTTGACAAATCAGTGTTTTTATACATCCTGGATGTTATCATTTTAACATCAACATTTTCTCCAAGTTTCAAGAGATAAAAAGTTACAGTTTGGTAGTTACACTAATTAACACTTGGAAGGACAATTTCACCAAGCTCAGTTTTTAGTTTCCACGAACAGCCACCTTTTTCATTTGCCAGTTTTTACGTTGAAACATAACATTCTTTTCTGGGAAGAAAGTTTAGTTCTGAGAATACTGCTATTAAAAGAAATATTATGTGTAAAGTTTTTAAACATAAAACTCGTGTTCAGGCTAATATTTAAAGTAGAAGCTATGGGGGATCATCTTTCATTGTTATTTGCACCACTGGAAATGGGACCAAATATTATCATGGAAAAGGGAATAGGATTAAGAAAAAGGGGTGACACAGGTTCAGGTCTAAGGATTTGTTGCTTACAAATGTTAGTAGTCTACGTGCTTGATCCAATGCTGATGCTTTGTTCCTGAAAGGGCAAGGACACCACAAGGCATTTTTCTTCTTTGTAAAGGGCACCTACAAATGTATGAGGAAATTGTCAATTTCTATTGGAACGTTTCAATGGGCACCAAGGCAATGACCAGGGGCAACGGATGCCTACTGCGAAACATCAGGCCTGTTAATTTCACCCAAAAGGTGTATCAAAGTGCTCATTATTTTTATGACAGACTGTACATATGTAAGCAGAGCTACATGAGGCCTATAAATAGCTTGTAAGGGGTTAACAAGGTGATGCGGCACAATCTTCTGCCATCAATGCTAGAAACCCTTTCGCTAAAGCGATGACTGTTGTGGGGGCCAAGGTCAAGGAGTCCAGAGTATTGGCACTTGGAACTTCATGGCAAATAGTGGGTGCCAGGAACTATAAAATGTCTCTTGGGACAACACTGCCATCACACTAGAGATAGACATGTTTAACAAACTTGTAGACGGAGAAGTAGGCCTATTTGTTACAATTACAAAAGCTGTAGGTCTATAATGGGACAGTGTACCAAACCTACTTGCGATAATCGTTACTGTTGATTCTCCCGATGGTCAATAGACGTGACCACCAAGAGCCAAGATTATCACAGCTACATCAGGCCTACTCTTTAGTCGCGATGATTATAACCCTTGATCTTCCTGACAATGGTAGACGTTACCAAAAGCTACCATTATCGCAGCTGTCATTATCGCAGCTATCATCAGACGTACATGTAGCTCAAAGTTGTGATGAACATAACTGTGGATCCTCATGAGGGTTATAGAATACTACGATTATTACAGCAATCATCAGGCCTACATAGGGTACGTAGTTGTAGTTATCTTAAGCCTCGCTTTTCCAGACGGTCGTAGTTGTGACCGAGAGCTACGACTATCACAGCTACATGTATCATTAGGCCTTTAGTTGTGATAATTGTAGCCGTCGATCTTCCTGCAGTTACAGACATGACCAAAAGCTACGATTATCACAGCTATCATCAGACAGATGGTTGCGATGATCATAACCCTCCTCCCTGATGGTTCCTGACCAGTGTCCTCCCTGACAGTCCTCGACGGTCCAGATCTCCAGTCAGTGACCAACATCTTAGATGAGAGTCAATACGATCATCAAAACTAAATCAGACCGCCACTTTTTCACTCATTACCACCGAAAACAGTATTTTAAATTGATCCATATTGGGGGGAAAGTTGAATGAGATTAAGACACAGCCTTACAAAACTAGTCAAACATCGATACACTAACTCAACTGACACTGTGCAAGCAGCAGGGCGCCCTTCGTTTGTTACTGGAAAGTGTAATGTACCGGGTAACTGTGTAGTAAGTAGAACAGTAGTCAGTAGTGAACTGGACTGACTACTGCTGGATCTGTTAATATAATATTAACAACACACTTTCAAGGCCAAGTCCTATTTTGTGATCCGGGGGGGGGGGGGGGCGGGGCCGTTAAAAGTTAAAATCTTGTTCAGATAAAATGGCTTCCTCTGGACATAACTGCATTCTCAAAATAGAATCCCCATCAAGTATTATTATGCATTGTGGCCTACTTATTAATAAACCACTTCTAAGATCTTTGAACTGTGTCTGTAAAGTACACGCCATAACCATGACGTCATGTTTAAGAAGTCAGTCAGTGTGGTCAGTGACATTTTTTTTTCTGTAGAGAAAGTCAACACGCCAACAATGTCAATAAAGTTTCAAATTAAAGAGATTCTTACCAGTATTCATCTTGCTGGGCCATCAATTCGACACCGAATTTCCAGACGTGTTTCAAGTAATCTTCGGAATGCACCCCCTGCGAACTCAGTGCCGTTCCCAGGCGTCACACCCCCGACACCCGAGTATGCAAGCCGATGTGACGGCGTAGCTCGGGCAGGGCAACTCCGGTTAACTCTCGAAGGTCGGTCACGACGAGCCACCCAACACCAACAACGGTATATTCTTACAGCTCAAATGCATCATTACCGAATGAAACTATATCATTTACTCCTCCCAATGAACGAAAGAAGCTCATTGTAGCGGTAAACATTTCAAAACTGCAGGTTTTCGACGTCCTTTTAGTGTCATTATAACCCAATATAGAATGTGATATAAATTTCCGGAGTTCACATACGTGCAACTTGGCTTTAGAGGCTTTTTGCACACTCTCAGCACATGAGTCACCCGACATCTGGTACCACTTTCAACGAGTGGTGGGGTTATCTGTTTTTGATCAGGTACCAGTCTGGGGTAGTCATAATGACAGATGATCGATCCATATTGTTTTGCTTTTTTTAACCCGCTGTTCAACCTGTAATGCCTACACGGCGTACATAGATAAAATAATCACGCTGTAAGCCCCTATGTACTATGTGGGGGGAAAATTCTGAACATGCAAAAACTTCGAAACTGAAAGAATATTTAAGATGATTTAACATTTTATGCACTTGTATTATTTTAAAACAAGCTCTCATGTAACATCATGCGTACATATATGGATGTATCCCACTTCTCTAGTTCCAGTTCATTTTCCGTTCTGCTATCTACGTCTCTCGTCATACTATCTTTCTATCCAAATAGTCAATTGTTTGATTGCATTCTTTACCCTGAAATTATGTTTGATGTATTTTGTTTTGACTGGAGATGAGCGAATAAATAACAACAATAATTATAATACTAAAAAATAGTTTATTTATTTTTTAATTGTTTATTGTTATCATTACATTTAATGTTAAGTTTTTTTTTTAACCCAACCACCAAGGTAAAGTTTTACCACATTTCGTGAAACTGAGAGAAAGCACCATAATATGGGTTGCTCAATGGAGGTAGAAAACAAACCTCAATGGCTGATCCTTGGTTATAAAACATTATATCTGTAGCTTGTACGACTTGGAAAGGGACACTTTGAGTCCCGTTGAGAACTTTTTTCTTCATTGTTTGGGTTTTCGGTCTCATCGGGTAAAACAAAATTGGATGAGCCAATGACTGGTGAACCATAAATTGTTTTTTTAATTATTTTAATGACACCCGTAACACCTGTAACCACCCCACCCCACCCCAGCAGCCCCTAGCCCACCCCCCGCCCAGCAGCCTAGCCCCCCCCCCCCCCAGCAGCCCCTAGCCCCCCCCCCCGCCCCCAGCAGCCCCTAGCCCCCCCTCCTTATCTGCCTACCTCACTCTAAACTTACACGCGTGTGGATAGGCTCTGTGGTTGCTTGTTGTTGTTTACGTGGATTATGCACAGTAAATCTGACCATAGATGTTCGGCCTTACAGCCGAACTTGTACTTTTGCGGCTTTTGTAGTTTTCTTCTTCAGTCTATTCTCATTTTCTCCCGAAACCTCGGCAAAGTGTCTTATTCATTTGTAGAAAGCTTTGATGGACCATGGATAGGAAGACTTGAAACTTAATGAAACCATTTTATGTTTTTTGTTATGAACTTTCCTTTCAGTTCACATGCAAGATGGGCTTACTGGATGAAAAATGCATAAACAAACTTTCTCCGTGCTCGAAGAGCAATATTGACGGATTTATTTTTAGATTTATTTCCACACCTTGGGTCCCCCTTTTGTAACTAATTGGGCATAATGTTTGTACAAATAAATTCAACTAGGTGTATTGTAACTCTGCTTGTATAGTTTGCATCTTATGTAGAGGTCACTGTTGGAAACGCACCACAAACAATTCCGATATTTGTATTTTTGTCGAAATCAGAAACAAAGTCTGAAGTTCGCTGGCCCACTATTTTTTACAGACAGGGAGAGATAAAAAGTAGACCCGTTAGACGAGAAATGAGAAACTGGATAACGGTAGCTCAAAAATGCAGGGTGTCCCTCCCGGCCGAACGTAATAGCGCCCTCTGTCGACTGTCCGACATCAAGCCAGAATCCGTAAAAACGGTCTTTGCCGATCAAGTTGAAAGTCAGAGCAGAGACAACTTCTTCACACTGGTCCCCGCTACACTGCACGATCGCAGACGTGGCACCAGGGCCATATTCCATGACGACTCGGTAAATCTCCTTAGTGTTCGGTTTGTTGTCGTTGAAGATATTGACGATGACGTCGACGTCTGAACTGATATAAAGAAAGAGACTTTCAGAGATCGGTTCTGCGATCGCAGCGGGAGAGTTTCGATCGTCCACTGTTACCACGGGCGAGCAACCAACGAATTCTGGAAATAAAATATGTTCGTGAAAACTTGATCTAGTCTAGTTAGATGGAGATCGACCCACCAGTCTTCTGATCTAAATCACTGTCAATACGAGGGGATTTTTTTTCTTCTAAAGTACGTCCACTTTATTTTAAAAGGGTTAGTCCTACAGGTGCGTTTTGGCCTACAATAATCCTCGACACAGTTTCAAAAGACAAGATTCACTTTGACTTGGATTTTCATTTATTCGTATTGTGTCGTCACATTTTTCATTAGCAATACAGATCGATCCATTGTCTAATACATCTTAATAAAGATTTGTAAAAACATCTTAGCGCTCTGTGAATACAGAGCAAAGGAATGGAAGGGGCAGAGGATCACTGTGGGTGGGTGGGTGGGAGTGGTCAAACTTTACCTGTGTTCGGTTCGAAGTTTTCGCTAATGTGGTGAAAGGCGTCTGAAAAATGAATCAGCAAGTGAAAAAAGGTTGTTAGTTTCAGCCTTACTTGTTGACCCCTTGCACCAATGTCACAAGTGTTAATGTTTGCCTCTATCATCGTTCTGGGATGGGAGTCAATGGAAATGCGCAAAACACTGTAATAACACAAAATGGTGCAATAAGATGATTATGATAACGACGTCATGCGCATTCGGTCAACATTGAAAGCAATCCGAATGATATCAAGAACCACACTGGGCCAAAAGGTGAGGAATATCTCTATGAGACTATGAGACAATGACAAATTAACTGCATTTTTGTAACTTAGCATTTCCGTGCTGTTAGTTTATAAAGGGGGCCACACGTGACTCAGTGGCCGGGAACCTTTTTTCTAAGTCCAACAAGTTGAGAAGTCAATTTAAATTTCACGCGGTCACATGATCCATGACAGTTTACTCAGAGGTAGGCCTACTCACCAAGGTCTCGAAAAGTAAACTTCCCCGTGCTTCCCAGTCTGGTGGTGACCCCAACGTAATGCACCGGGAGTGGGTCGGGGTCGCGGTACTGGAGGAAAGACGGCGAGCCGGAGATGCCAACCGCGATGACGCCTTCGTCGAAACGAATCCAGAAATACTGGGCATTCGAACTGGGGAGAATATCTCATCGAGGGAAAAGCAGAAATTTTCAATTTTGTGTTATTAACTTTTCGTTTTTGATGCTACTGATGAGAGTTATGGTAATGATGCTACCCATACAACAAAAACCACAAAAAAATAAATATATAATCACATATACATTTTTTTATTTTTTTAAATTATTTTTTAATTTTATTTTATTTTATTTTTTTCGGGGGGGGGGGAGGACGGCAGCGTACTAGATAAATCCTGATTCATGCCATCTTAACTGCCAACTTGGGTGTCGGCTTGCTGCATCAATCGTTCTAAATTTTCTCACTGTTTTAATTTTCTCACCGACCAATCATGTATGGTATTTGATAGAACTCCCGCAATATTGTGCATACATTTGAAAAAAAAAATGACTGACTATCGACATTGCCCATGCATAAAGACGGCCAACATCAACGTGTGACATCAAATTATTATCAAATTTATAATAGCAAATTTATTAGGCTGCAGTTTGCAATTGAACTGATGTGGAAATAACTCACATGTGCAAATGTACCCGTTTCTAACTTTGCTTTTAAAAGTGCTGTACCTTGCCTGCAAGAAAGTACCTATATATGCTTTATATAACCCAGTCACCGTTTACTGTAATTAACAAGGTGACATGTGCACAGTTATTGTTGTGAACACTGCTAGAGTTTGGGTACGTCATGAGACACATTTGAAAAACTGGACAATGAATAATAAGAATGACGTAACTTCGAGTAGAATTCCTTACCGACAGTGGTGGCCCAGGCCAGGATTGGGCACTGTTTACATCGCCGGATCACACAGTACCGATTCGCCCATCCACCAATAACGATCTCGTACATGTTGGCGAGATCTCGCGGCTCTGCTGATAGTGCCAGATACGCATCGTTGATTGCGTCGATGTGGACGAAGACCCGGTTGGATGCCAAGGCAATTGGATGATATTGGTAATAGTAGCTAGACCTCGTTTGGTAGATGTGCATTATGAATGGATCTAAGATGTAAACGAGACCACAACTTGTGATTTAAATTTCTTTTAAAAGCGTGCCTTTGCATCATTAACCAAAATGTATAGACCTACTTTACATACCCAAACCAATGTACCCTTTTACAAAAAATGTGCAAAACCCCGTGATAAGTTTTACTTGATTCTATACCTTTGTAGCATTAAGGACAGCCGCATTTAGTCTAAGATGTAAAAGAGACCAAAACTTGATTTACATTTCTTTTAAAAGCGTGCCTTTGCACCATTAACCAAAATGTGTATATTTACTTTACATACCCGAACCACTGTACCTTTTTACAAAAAAGGTGCAAAACCCTGTGATAAGTTTGACTTGATTCGATACCTTTGTAGCAATAAGGACAGCCGCATTTAGTCCATAACGTCGAGGATCCCGCGGGACAGTCCTGCAAGCGGTTCTCACACACTTTGGCGTACGAGCAAAAGATCTCTGCCGCCCCGCCCAATGCCGGCGCGCGGCACACGCACTGATCCATGCAGTCTTCTTCGTAGCTCTCCACCCTGCTACCAACCTGGTAGTGAGCCCCCTTGAACTCGCAGTCGGTTTGAGCGCTCTGTTCAGTCTCCTCAACCGTCTGGGAGCCGCTCTTATCAATGTGTATACATAAACTAATTACGCTCAACACAATTAGTGCCGGTGAGATTTGCTATTTGACAGCATTGTAGGCGATATTGTTAGAAATCTTACTTTGAAACAAAATAAAATAAATAAAATAAATAAACTAGAGTTGTCACTATACTCAGCGACCTCCAGTTGAATAAGCGATACCTGTCCATAAAGCTGTATTGAAAATATGAATACATTATAATGTTACTATAATCCGTAACAACATATTGAGCCAAAACCAGATGTAATGGATCTTTATTGTATACGGTGTTCAAGTGTTTCAGGGATATTTCTTTCATGTAATGATGAGTTTGCTTTCGCTCGTAGTGGGACTTGAGTATATAATTTTCATTCGGCACAGCCATCTGCAACCGTTGTCTGGCCGGTGTCATAGGCCTAGGGGATTTTGTCCTCTGGTGTGTGTGTCCACCATACGGTAAATTAGCAACGGAAGTTGGTTCAAAAGAGGGCGCTATCAAATTAAATTTCTACAGATTCCCCCCAGGGGGGTTGGGGGGGGGGATGCAGAATCTCCGGCCACACCGGCACTTTGCACTTGATCTACGCGAAAGTTATCTGGGAACCAACCATGAGAAGATGAACCTTCCAAACCATGATCAAGACCCTGATGGAGGACAGTGGCGTTGCGACGGCTGATGAACTCAATACATGATGGACAGTGTTGGATAGTGCATGATCCTCAACATAATGCAGTTCTCCACTGTTTGTGGGCAATAACATGTTGCGTAATACAGAAGCAGGAAAGTTTTATTGACGAGTGTTTCAATAATTGATTGGTCGCATTCGTATCCAATGGCATCATACCTCTCAACCGATTGACCAATCACACCTCCGCTTTGATGCATCAGAGCCACCACCTGTACGAAGTACCCGGATGTACACAACAAACATTCCGTCCACATTGCAGTGAAAGTGCGATTTGCTTGGAAACGTAAGTACATATTATTTGTCAAATACCACGATGATGTACTTTATTTATTGTGACAATAGTGTTAGATTTAGCTGTGTGATGAGTGTGTAGATAATGTGATGTTGTTGTGATGATAAAATTACCACGAAATTGCAAAATTCTGGAGCGAAAGCACGTTCGTCAGTGCGTGGTGACGGTGGTTAAACCATAAACTTAAAACAGGTCGACCGTGAATGAATGCAACGTGGATTTTTCAGACCATTGACTGGTAGCGCAGTTAGAACTAATCGCCCCCTGAAACGGAAGATTACTTGAGGGCCAATCTAGTGACAGTAGTTCCTCAGTGTTGATGGACATCCAGTGGATCGGCACATATCACTCCTAGAACTATAGGTTCGAATTCCACCATCGTCCCTGTTGAAAATAGCGGAACGAACCTCATCGATACACAGTGGTTGTATCAGCCCTAAACTAGCAGCCAGCCAGAACTGCAGTAGATCCACTGGGCGCTGTGTAACCATGAACCACGGAGGTAGAATTCCTCCATGGTTCAACAAATTCGAGTCAACTCGTACTCCAACCATTGCTCTATGCTTCAACCATAGACATAGAGCAATGCTCGTGTGTGTACCTGTATATTGTTCAAGAATTATGCAACTGCCTAGACTGCAGAGTATTTTTAGAATTGAAGTAATTGATTAGAGTCCCTCCCCAGCAGCGGTTCTAAAACGGAATTCCTTTTTAATTGGAAAGACACTTTGGTTTGCGGTAACACCATGTGTAAAAAATATCTACTTGCTGTGTAGATTTGTTCTTAAATTAGAGAACTTGTCTTGCTATTTATTCTACTACAGCGGAGTAGGTTTTTTTGGAATTCGGGAGACTTCTCAGTTCTGAAAAGAACTGTCCTGCTTATTAACTACTACCTGGGCGGCCTGGACTACTACTTTAGCTTTGTGGATTGGGGGGACTCAAAAAATTAATAAAAAATTAGCTGTTAAAAGCCATGTGCCAACCAAAATTACCTATAATATGAAAATGCAAAACAAAAAAAAATTATAAAAGTTTAAGGCCTCATGTTTACTGCCCTACAGAGTCTTTCTCAAAAGTAAAAAAAGAAAAGAAAGGGAAAACTTGTTTTAAACATTAGGCCTAAAGTAAATATTGCGTTATGGTTAGCTGAATGGTTTTCCCAACAAACAACCTGGCAAAAAAATTCTTCTACACATTGGAAATAAATGAAAAATTATATACTTCACCCAGGCTGGAACCTGATCATTATTACTAGGAGATTCTGCAAAGCAAGGAAGTTCGGGCCAATGGTGCCCTGAAGCTTTGCCTGAGAGTGAGAAGTCTTTTCTGCCTACCTAGCTATACGTGCCTCTCTTAGCATTTTCTATTCCCAGTATAGTACTAACAGTAAAGCCTTGTGCAAATGCAAGCAAGGAAAAAGGTAGTTGCAATAATCAAACCCTTGATCCTTCAATCCTGAAAGATGTTTTATGTACTCAATTGCTACCTTTGAAATGTTGGGGCTGGGGTGGAAACGTTTTTTTTTTTTAAATTGCACAGTTTTAACATATGGTCGCTCTAGTCTTAGGTATATAAAAATTATGGAATGTGACCTAGTAGAACTATCTCAGCTAGGAACAAAATAGGCAACCCACCTTGGAATAGGTGATGCAAGCAGCCTGAACAAGCAGGCATGCTGCAAAGTATTTATAATTGTTTATGGATCATACCAACATATATACATTTTTTTCTGATGAGGGCGAGCTTTAAAAGTTGCTTTTAAATTTACTGAAATTGGGCTCAGACAACAGTGCAGTCGTAAATCATAATTAATAGTATCTTTGAGGGTTAAGTAAAGCTATAGGAAAATATACAATTACAAACATGCACATCACAGTACACATCATCATCAATTATAATTTATTCCATTTTGCAACTACCATACTCAGTGAATTTATTTCTGCTCATAATTTGTCCGAATTCATTGTCATAAAATGAAGCCCTGTGGACTGTTCAGTAGACATGTTATAATTAACATTATAATAAGGATTGCAGGACAATGGAGACAGCTGGTTTCTATGACATCTGTTTCCAAGGTTTCTTGCAATGTTCCCAATCGCTAATGAGGACCGATTAAGTGATGGTGAAAAATGTCCCCTGGAGAAATTATGCATTGTGAGAGAACTGGAACAGGTGGTCCCTAGATTGGCGTACTTACAGTATTCAAGAGCTTTGCATTATGCTAATTAGGCTAGAGGTGTGGTTTTCTGTGCAATTTGTTGGTTTTTTTTCCTGTGTAAATTTGAAGGGAGTGTTGATTCATACAAAATCAATAAAACTAAAATTGTGTACTTAATTACTGGGGTACAGTTTGAGTTGGCCAAATTGAATGGCTCTGTATACTGCCAAAATCGGCACTTCTGTTTACCATTCTCTGCTTACACCGTTGGCACCAAATTTCTTCAGAAGTTGTAAGTGAAGAATTCTTAGTAGCAATAGCATGCGTGCAAACGCTCTTAGCAAATATTCCTTGCTTATCCTTTCCTTCCTTATCTTTGAAGTACATGCTTGCGTCAAGCACATATTTTTCTGCTTGGCGTGCATTAACTTTGAGAACATTTTTTACAGAAAAAGTGTAAAATGTGGTATTTGTAATTTAGTATTTTGGAAAACCTTTCATTTTTTGTCTTTCTGAAACAGGGTTATTTGAAAAAGACATTTTATACAACTGACTTGAAACACAGCGAGCAACAACGACCACATCTCAATTACAAGGAGGACATTTTGAGTAACAAGCGCCCAGCCATGACCAGCGCCGGTCATCGTCTGCGCTCCCTGGCGCACAAACACCTCAAGGAGAAAGAATGCGCCTCCCTCAAGCAGGCCATCCAGACGTTCAGGGAGACCAAGTCTGTCTTAACCCTCTGCACCACGCTGAGGGGCATCCTGACCACCGGGGAGAAGCTCACCCTCCTGGTTGCCATCTACCCGATGATCCCTGTGGACCATCAGGAGGACTTTGATCGGCTCTGCTGCCTACACTTTGACAGGTACCAACTCCACATCAGGCCCAAGATATTGGAGAAGTACGGTGCGCCAGCGGCGCAAAGAAACACGGCGGTAACAGCCCAAGGGAGGCAGAAGCGAAAGTCAGCCAGGGTGTTGCTACCCGTAGAACAGCTGAGGAATGCTATGAGCCTGGAGGCCAGGGGGAAAGCAACGTCCGAGGCTCACCACAGGGTGAAGCAGAAGGTGGGAGACAGTGCCAGACAAGCTGACATCATCAGGGTGCGTAGAGACAGCTCACGGTCTGCGGAGGGGAGGAAAGAACACAAACGGAGTAGGACTGTTGAGGCTGACGTTGGGAGAGGTGATGCCCAACAACCTCAGGTAAACATCGCATTTATGCTGTCAATTTTTTTACTGTTTTTTTTTCTCAAGCTATCAAATTTAAAACCTTGCATTTGGCTGGAGAAACTCCAATACCCTACAAAGTCAGACGACTTCTCGAAGGATTTTGGAGGATTTGGGACTATTCAGGTTAAAATATATGGAGATTTTACGATAGCACCATACAATTATAACCTCTTTGGTTAAAAAAAAAGGAAAAAAGTGACAGAAGCTATTCTGCTTTTGAAAGAACTGTTTTGCACCGATCAAAATAAATGTTAGGGTACTGTCTTAAAATCTGTTTTACGATATGCAGTTTTTAGTCTGACAAGCAATATCTTCTTCATGTCTCTTGTATCACATCAGGTACCACCTCTCATCCTGAATGCCAGCAACGAGCGAGACGAGGACAGGACGACACCACGAGGGGCGCCCGCATCCGTGAGGGTCAGGAAGATCAAGCTAGATCATCGGGAGAACGAGAGTTTAGGATTCAGCATTCGCGGCGGCAAAGATCTGCATGCTGGTATCTTCGTCTCCGAGGTGGATGCTGGAGGCCAAGCTGAACGACATGTAAGTTGTTTCAACCCCTGAGGTCCTTTTTAACACTTGGGACGAACTACCCGGAAAATTTGATAGGCCTGTTGTGTTTACACGTGAACTGCCTATCCTGGCCAACGCCCAGGACAAATGTAGCTACCCCGGCTTTGGAATAGGGTTAAATGAGAATGTAACCCTGGGATTAATTAACCTACTGTGTTTATTGCTCCTTGATGTAAAGTGAACATGGAGTACGGCTGGTGTTGTGTTAAGAATTTCATGGGTATTGCCTGGGAATTTCCTCGGCAGTGTACTGTGAAAGGGGGCTGTAGTTTTTTCTCTCTGAACTATCGTATCCATCAAGTCCATCATCAGCAGGTTCTGCATTAGCCCAAACCCCAATGAAATATCAGCTAAAGCCAAGACTACAATTTCCAGTAAAAAACAAAAAAATAAATATTGGGTCAGTGCAAATGCATGCTTGCTCTAGGGGCCCATATACCCTTGCAAGCTGCACTTCCCTTGTGGGCCCCTCCACTAGTATCAACATTTTTCTGTACTTGTTATTAAGCCCGGCTTCATTATAAGTTTTCCATCTGTCATTATCCCATTTAAAGTGTGATAAGTATTTGACACTGTTGAAATAAACTGAATTGAGTTGAAGTTGAAGCTGTGCTTCCCTTGTGGACTCCTCCGCAGTATCACAATTTTGTCTATACTTGTTCTTAAGCTCGGCTTCATCATAAATTGTCCATCTGTTATTCTCCCATTTAAATTGCAATTAATATTTGATACTTTTGAAACAAACTGCATTGAGTCGAAGTGAATTTATCAACCTGGACTTCACAGGGCCCAATTTCATGGCTAAAGTCTACCGCGGAATGCTGTACTTAGGGCCCACGCATTCACATATTTTACATGGTGCCAAAGCTCTACAGATTCCCCGAATTCATTATTGTGTATTGAGCAGCCTTGCTGTTTTTTTGTCCTATAACCAACCCCATTACGTCGATCAATATTAACAATTATCCACAAATATTTAACCTACATTCGCTAATCCCCACCTGCCCTTGGATTAAAATACCATCTATGCCGTGACGTCAATGTCATCATTTTCTCGTTGACACACAGGGCCTTAAGGTTGGCGAAAGGGTGTTGAAGGTCAACGACCTGCCTTTCAAGAACATCACCCACGCACAGGCTGTGGTGGCGCTCAAGTCCTCACGTCGGCTGACCCTCTACGTGGCCCCACTTGGACAAATGCCAGGATCTACACCAAATGGAACACCTAGGTGAATGCCCTCATTGATTTACTGCTAAATTATGTTCCAAATCATACGTCAGGCAACTCGGGTGGGATTCGAATCCACGACCCCCCGCATTCTAGAGCGGTTGTCTTTACCGCTAGACCACCAAGCATGCCCTGTGAAAATAGGCCGGTTCAACTCCTGGAATTAGTAGCAGTAACTTGGGAAAAATTGAGTTAGATAAAATTGCTTCCAGAATAAAAGAACTATTTTGGTTTGTTTTACCCTTATACACCGATATGTGCTTTCCGAGTTCTGTGGAAAAAAATCTACAGACTACTCAGGTGGTATTTGAACCCGGGACCCCCCGCAATCTACAGAGCGTCTTAACCACTAGAACACCGAGCATCCGTAGTTTCGTAGGATCCATGGATTCCTTTCAACTGAACATTTTTGTTTTAATGCTTCCAGAAGTGAAATGAGCAGTGCGAGATCGTCCAGCAGTCAGCACTCCACTCAAAGCACTGCCAGCAGTCGTCATGCTAATGGTAGTCGTGACAACAATCAAGATGAGGCAGCAGTGACAAAGGTCAAGCAGGTGACAATTATCGCTGACGATGATGGCTGGCTTGGTTGCAGTATCAGAGGGTAAGTGAGGAGGGATTCGAGCCAGTAACATATAGAACACAAAATGAGTGGGCAGCATCAGAGTGTATGCAAGGATTTGAACCAGTCACCTGTGTAGATGACAAAATGGGTAGATTGCATTATCAGAGGAGAAGTGAGGAGGGATTCAAACCAGTCACCTATTGATGACAAAATGAGTTGTGTGCAGTTTCAGAGGGTTGGTGAGGAGGGAATCAAACCAGTCACCTATAGATAACAAAATGAGTGGGTTGTAGTTTCAGAGGAGAAGAGAGGAGGGATTCGAACCAGTTACCTATAGATCACAAAATGATTGGTTTGTAGTCTCAGAGGGTGGGTGAGGAGGGATTCGAACCAGCAACATTAAGATCATGTGGTGTGTTTATTGAAAACTATAGAAAACTATAGAGTTATACTACTCTTAAAAAAAAAATTAAAAACACAAATGATCTTCTGTTTTTTAAAGTCCTGACTTTTAGAAGGAATTAGCGGATCTTAAAATTAGTCTACTCACCTGTAACAAGGTATGTTTATTTATTGTTTAGTGGCATTGATTATGAAATGGATGTGACGGTGGCCAATGTGGACCCCATGTCGCCTGCCCACAGGGCTGGGCTGAAGAGAGGGCAGTTCATTAACAAGGTATGTTATTAAACTTTTTTGATCATTGCATGATATGTTGCCGCGGTCGGTGGGGGCACTGTCACACTAAAGAGCCATTCGTCACCTACCGATATGACCACTGTGGTACAAATTGGAGAATCCTTTGTTTTGTTTAAGAAAAGTTTTCAGCAGGATGTATGAGGACAGATGGTTTCCAAAATTAAATGGTCCTCGCAATTATATTAGTTGCTAAATAGAAATTTCACTTGGCTAACTCGTACCCGATATTTCTCAAGATACCCGTACCCGATATTTCTCAAGATACCTGTACCCGATATTTCACAAGATACCTGTACCCGATATTTCACAAGATACCCGTACCCGATATTTCACAAGATACCTGTACCCAATATTTCTCAAGATACCTGTACCCGGAATTTCTCAAGATACCCGTACCCAATATTTCACAAGATACCTGTACCCGAAATTCCACAAGAAACCTGTGTCCAATATTCGTCAAGAAACCCTTGCACGATATTTCACAAGATACTTGTAGGGGTCAACTTACAGATAATTGACTGATAATGCACGAGTATGGTTGAATAAATCAGAAATGTGTTCATGCTTTGCCATCAGGTGAATGGAGTGAACGTTGCAACATTGACACATGATCAGATTGTTAGCCTGGTCACAGCCTCTAATGTGATCATGTTTGACATAGGACCAGGTAAGACGGCTTTTCCCAGGCTTTTTCAGTTGTCTTAAAAAGGTACATGTACCACTTGCATTTAAATTAAAAAGCAAGCTTTTGACGACCTATCTTATCATTTTGAAATAATATTTGACCAATGATACACCACAAGTTGGAGAAATTATTTGGAGGCAAAGCTGACGATGTACTCTTTTTCTCTAATCTTATTGTTATTTTTCTGTTTGGTTTACAGCGCCGAAAAAAGCTCCTCCAGTCCCAAGGGAAAAGCCAAACCACAGGAGAAGCCAAACCGCAGAGGCAGTCTTATCAAATCTAAGACCTGCTGGTAAGAACATATTTTGGTCATGTGTTATAAATGTCGGTGACTTTGTCAACCCCATAAAAATAACTGTCCAATGGTATCCAACTAATAATGTGAATAAACCAAATGAACAGAGTACTCAGTAAACATCGGGCGCCTAATTTTCACGTTGATTGAGTGCCTTTGTTGCAATAGTTTGGCTGCACTGGTAGAACAATGGCGATGTGATCTCCGCTTTTTTTCTTCAAGCTAGTTGAAGCCAGATTTCCAGCTAAGTTGACTGAGTTCAACCTGTATGAACCACTTCAGTCATGAGAAAGAGTCTCATCACTGCAACCGATAATCTGTGGAGTTGTGTAGCCCAAATAAATGGTGTGAATGGTGTGATTATGCTGCAGGTTTATAAATTAAGAACAAAACCTGCAGTTTGTGATAATTGTAGGTGTCGTCATTCCAACTGTCACTCCAACTGTCTGTTGCAAATTGCTTTTTGGGTAGACTTTTGTAAGCTTTAATTGTGACCGTTCGGTAACGTTTGGCTATGTAATGGAGTCTAGGGAAAAGCTCTGTAGACCCCTTGCAATATTGAAGGTCATACGGAGCATTAGACTCGGAGTGTATAGCTAGGTTCTCGATAGACGTCCATCTTTATGGGTTTCGGCTTTTGAGCTGCATCAAGCTTTCTAGTGTTTCTATGCAACCAAGCGGTTCACCGACCAATCATGCAAGAAATTTGATAGAACTCCTGCATGCAGCACGCGGTATTTTTGCATAGCTGTGCTAAAAAAAACTGCTATCTTTGCCAGCGAAGATTGCCGTCTTTACATTGTGTGACGTCAAGTTTGAATGATCTACAGCAGCCATCAAGGGATAATGTGGATGGTCCTTTGCCGTGGATGCTGTGGATAGTCCAAGAGTCGCACCTGTAAGGGAGGATTGCCGCTGTGAAGATGCTGAATTATTTGTTTCACTTTAATCCAATTCCACAAAATGATTTTAAATGATATATATTTTCCCACATGAAACACAGGTAAACCACCAAGGAATGCGACCATACCTCAGTCACCGAAACAAACTGGAAGACTAGCTGCAAACTTTGCCGAGTTTGAACTGGTAAGTCACCATTTGGATCATTTGATGACGTGAAAGACACAATGAGAAGCTCTTTCACTGGAGTAATGCATTTAAAAGAGAGAAGTAAATGTTGGTGTCATCTTCCAGTCGGCTCAATATAAAAGAAACAGTAGCGTTGGGTTTTTTGGTACACTTTATTTATTTATTTTTGTGTGTGAGATATCGCCTAACTCACAAGGCACGTACGCCACTTCAAGGTGAGGGCTACACTTAACTGATTTGGGCTGTCGACCCAAAACAACTGCCACCAGGGGCACGTTGCCACCTACTCTTGGGGCTGAAACAGGGTTACCCCCTTCACAGTCCATGGCATGGGTATCATCCACTAGGAGCCTGGCTGGTAGAGCAGAATGCACTACCATCCAAACGCAAATGTTCGTCTGAATGCCATAGTGCATGCCTATGCATTATCTTATAGTAAATTCGGCTCTTATACTGCCTCTTGGAAAGAATTGCTTTCTAATGGGACCCTGCCTCGGTTTCACAAAGCACTAAGATTCATCTTGAGATGAGTCGTCAATATCACTGTAGTATGTTGTATTGTGACACATTGCTTAGCACTTGAGAGTGATACACAGTTAAAGGTAGAGTCATAGATTGGAGACAACTGAAGTAATATTCTTTATCCCCGATGCAACTTTAACATCTGTTTAATTGTTGCGATACTCGCTGCTAAAATATAGGATTCGAACTGCCTCTGGCTAACGGTCGATCACAGTGGTCTAGCTGTAAGACATTTGCTCTAGAGTGGCAAAGGTCGTGGGTTCGAATCTCATCCGAGTATTATGCCTGTGGATTTTGTTTACAGGAATCGGGAAAGTACGGAGTATACAGTGCTTAACACACATCAATGTATGAGTAAAACCAAATAATATTCTTGATCTGCAAATTTAACATCTAGTTTGTCTTTATTCTACTACAGGAACTGCAGTCCACTCCACCAGTTTCAACCTCCACCCCTCTACCGCCAGACGATCATCCTGCTCTTCTTGCAAACAGAGGTAACCAGAGAGACGATAACCTGATGCTGCAAGACGAGGATCAGCTCCGAGCATCCTCACCAGACCCAGATGGCAGATTTGTGACCATACTCAATGACACCGGGGAGCTGGACGTCTCCGTCCTGGAGAACACCCCACGGGACGCGCCGACGTCCAAGTTCGACATGGGCACCATCCGGCTGAACTTGGCCAATCGCGCTGGCAAAATCAGCAACAAGGGCAAGCTCATGAATAACAACTTGGGGGACTGCGATCGCACACCCGCAAAGAGAGACCACGTGAAAGATATATTCCACTTGAACGGCAACGTTGAAGAGTACCGGACTCCTGTGAGTAGTCCAAAACCAGATCGAAATTCCATCAGCGGACTGAACACACCGGAAAAGAACCCCTACATCAAAGCCTCGATGAACATCCTGAGCACACCGTACAATAACGTAGAACAGGAGATCCGATTGGCGAATTACAGGCCGTCCACTCCGTCAAAACAGCTCCCGATCATGAAGCCCCTCGTCAACTCACAGCTGCACCATGAACTGACGGGGAGGAGGGCGAAGCCCCCGATCTGCCCGAACATTCCCGTCGCGCAGACATCCCCGTCTCCAAGTTCTTCAAAAAGATGCTGCGGCGGAACAGCGGGGGCAGTCGACACGGGAGCAGCCTTCGGAGCAGCAGCAGCGTGGAGAGTTTGATGGAGGACAGGATGAGCCTGAATTCCCTGGGGGCATCGCCGGGAGGCGGGGCGGCGATGCACCGCTCTGCATACGATCTGATGGTTGAGAACGATGGCGACGTCACGTTGCTGTGATGTAAATAATTTGTGAACCCTTACTCCATAGGTTTTATTTGCCTACAGGTGACCTCAATCCTCAAATATCCTCCTCTCCTGTGTCACTTCACACCAACATGTTTGGACTTTGGATTTCAGCCTTGAGCAATTTGTCATTTGGGCCTGCAGCCCTCACTCCTTCTGAATCCTTCATTTCGGCAAAGAGGACACAGAAGGATTTGGAATGGTCAGGGTTAATCCAACCAATGCTTAGTGAGTGTTTGCTTTGAGAATCTTTGGCTAAGGCTGTGGTGGCTAGTGGCTTTAGTTCATATGCTCTGTTAGCCAAAGATGAAGCCGGAAGGCTAGCCCTAATGATGAAAAGAGATGTCAAGTTAATGTTGTGTTGGTTTTTGCCCTTTCACCGCTAACCCTAGTACTTTCAAGAGTCCTGTGAAAAAAAGTTCCACAGGCATATCACTCTAGTGGGATTGGAACTTATAACTTTAGCCATTCATTCTAGAGCAGATGTCTTACCACTAGACCACGTAGCTTACCCGGTAGCTATACAGGCCAGTTTGAATTCTACATTGTTCACTGGACTTGGGGGGCGGGGGGATGGGGGGGGGGATGGGGGGTGGGTATATGAGTATGCAGTATTAACACACATTGATCTATGGGTAAAACACAAGTAATATTCTTTATCCCTTATGCAAATTTAAGATCAATTACAATTCAATATTCCATGTCGGGTTTGTTGATAACTGAAGCTTTTTAAAAAGCATTATTAAAAGGGAAATTACAGCATTGGTAATTGTTGTACTTTTCAAGAAAATGTGGAATTGTGGGGTGGGATTTTATTTGAAATATTGTTCCACTGACTTGTTTACATTTGTCAGTCTGTGACTCCCGAGAAAAACTTGAGCAAATAGTGGTGGATTTAAACTGTCGGACATTGTTTAAAAACTCACACACTCAAAAATGATGGTCGGCCGACCTTCATCGCTCTAAAATGATACAAATTGCAGTTTTCTTTGAAATTAATTTTGTACTTTCAGTTAAGGAAGTTATTTTGTAGTATACTGGAAGTACATTTTGTTTTAAAAGTTTGCAAACGGTGTAATCTACCTTTTAATAGTTTAACGGACTGTTAATTGAGAAACACCACCCTTCTGTTGTTGTTTTCCTTTTACTCAGAAAAAATTCAACATTTTCAAAAACGTTTCTTAAAAAGTAGCTGGGTCATTGGTCTAATAACCAGCTGGCACTGTTTGATTTCTAAAAAACAAGGAAGTGTGTACCGAACATCGGGTGGTCTTCAACAAACAGTTCCAGCTTTCTCTGATTTCGTAAGAACTTGGTTTGAACTTCCTATGCCATATAAACCGTGATATCACATGTTTACAATAGACATGATAGAGCCACAGAGCTTGGACTTCCTGCAGGCAGGATTTGTATATAGCTCAATGAAAGAAAACCTTTAATCTTACATTTTATGGAGATTGCACTGTCTGATTTTGATCAACTTTTGATATCTTCAAACTTTTTCATCTGCTATTTTTTATAACTCTTGAGTTTATGTGGAAAGTATGAGACAAAATGTCAAATTTCTGACATGACCAGTGCTGTATCTCGCCAGCCAGAAAGGCCCTGGAATGTAGATCAGTCTTTTTGGAAAGTAGACAAAGGTTACATGGTCGATATGTTCATCGCTTTCCTCAAATCTACCAAATAATACTCGACACCCAAAACCGTGTAATGGAATTCTGCCTAGACTTTGTTCCTGGTCCATGCTGGCTGTTGAGGTGCCGTACACCATTGGTGTACAGGTTCATAGTGTAGTGTACATTCCTTAGAACTGGGACTAGACAAACCCAGTAGACGAGCAGAGTATACTGTTCGAAATATCGAGACTGAACCGGTTCTTCTCAGGGCCATCACTTCTCCCAGAAGAGTTTTATACAGGGTTGTACCCGCAAGTTTACTACTATAGTTTTTCTTAAAAATATCAGTTTCTTTAGAAAATCATTCTGAGATTAGTCTATTCATGGAGGAAGGAATGGTCTATTAAGGTAGTGAATTTAAAACTGGTAATGTTACCCTGTATAAACAAGAGAGTTATATCAAAACTTGTTTCAAGATTCCTTTTTCTTTATACATGAACAATTTTAGAGAACTTTTCATCAAGAGTTTGATGTAAATTTGTAATTGACGAAAAGGCTTCCAAATCCATGTAGTAATTTTTTAAAGCACATAATCAATTAGCAACTTTTTCTGGTGGTAAATTTGATGCTGCAATTATTTATTATGATTTTGTAAGATTTTGAGAACAATCAAAAAACGATCTAAGAAATGAGTGACGGGACCAAATTAAGCATTTTTATAAATTGCCATGGTGTACGTAAATATGGCCAAGCAGATATTTTTGAAACACAAGATTTTCCCAGAATTTCACCGTTGTCCAACATCTCAAACGTTTCCAGTCAGGCTGAAACTCATCCCTGACTACACAATTATGAAATATTCTGTGAATTTAATTGACTGAAAATGTGTGAATCCTGTGTTTTTGCCTTTCTTTACTTGGAAGATTTTGTGAGGGGTTATGGAATGATTCAGGTTTGCGGAAAGAAATAGAAAATATACTTTTAAGTTTAATAATTCATCAAAGAAAACTGATTTAAACATATCGAACTTGTTTATTATTTGTCAAAGAGAGCGTTTTGTTGTTTTTTGTTCTTTCTACAGAATTATCTCTGTGTGCATTCAACAGACATGACCATCAATAAATTAAAGGTCTCAAAACATAGAAATTGAGTCTTTGTTGTAATTTCAAATAAATAGTCATACCACGAGTTATTATTATTATTATATCTTTCTGGTAATGAAACCAAGGGACCCGCAAAAGCGACTAGCACTGTGACCCGTAGGCCCGAAGGGACCTGTGTGGAGAAGACGATGAAGAAATGTCAGTTTTAGATGTGGGAGGAAAACCCCAAGTAGGAAAAACCCACACAATCAGGTAGGGACTTGAAAACCCAATCCACATACAAGGCTCCGGTCCGGGATTCGAACCGGGGCCCACAGAGGTGAAAGGCAGGGAAAGAGACCACTGAGCCAACCTGATTGCCAATGATGATAATATGAATCAAAGTTTATAGAAATTCAGGAAATGAAGGGAATCAACCTGCAAATGAGAGTACAGTGGTCTCTCGTTATAACAAGGTAATACAAGACTGGCCAAACAACCTCTTCATAACAGGAACGTTTAACACAAAGAAACACAAAGTAGAAAATAAGATTTGGGACTTCAGAATGTACCGGTATGCTTTACAAGCTGAACCTCTTGATAACAGTGCTCTTATGACGGTTGACTGTATTTTTTCGTCATTTGACAAACCTTTCCAGGCACGATATTCTTCCTACTTGAATCTGATTCCCGATTTGTTTGCCCTTTGGAAAAATCACCAGCACTGTTACTAGTTGGCCTGGAATGTCTATAAAAGCCTCTATCATATGGACATGTTGCTCTGCCTTAGTACTCCATAATATTTGGCTACATTTTAGAGGCTACTATGGCTGCCTTTTCGCTCGACTAAACTCATTAAACCTGTTAGCAGGACGCCCTTAATAGCCATTTTGAAAGGAGGTTTACTTCCATACAAATTGTGGTTTGAGAAGCCAGGTCACGCAATCCAACCATTATTTGCGGTTGGTCCATGAAGTGGATTGAACAGTAGTAGTATGCTTCACCACAAGTACACGACATCGGGGTTTACAAATGAATCAACGGGGAGGGGAATCTGTGAACTAATGATCGATGTAGACGGGTTTTTCCTCTCATCTATGCATTTCAGGGAAAGGGCGCTCAGGAATACAGCACTGCAAAAGTACAATTGGAGTTGTCTTTAATGTATTCGTGTTTATTACAACAAGTATACACACTGTCGTCAAGAAACATAGTCCAAAAAACAATAAATGTGTTGATATCTCGTTATGCAGTATTTTAAAAAAATGAAGTACTCGGCTGTTGGTACTTGGTACTCAGACATCAGAATACTCAGTACTCTCGGACATTTGTATTCGATAGCCCAAGTACTCATACTCGAGTACTACTCGACCACCCTAGTACTCGCCAGTATCTTGATGCTCAACTGAAAAGTACAAACATAAGGTCTCCTTTTTGGGGTTTAAAAGTTTCATAATTATTTTCTTTAATATTGATTGTTGATGAGGTTGCGCCCTTACTCAAGAACAAAGCAATTTTGCCAGTTCCGGTTTGAAATTCTCCAAACTGTTCCTCATGTGAGCCCTTCTGCATAGCTTTACCAGGAAGTGTGGTCAAAGGTCATGCCAACTTCCTGTTAAGACAACTTCCTCCTGTTGGTCGTCCACAAAGTCCACTTGTTCAATGCTGTGCTCTGTATTACAACGGTGGTTGCAAGGCTAAGTCATGCACACCAGTGTAAGTGAAACTAAATGGGATAATTATTTCAGAAGAGTTCTAGTTAGCACTGATAAAAATAGAACGACTCAACACCGGGTCCAAACTTTATGGTGGAATTCTGCGCATACAATGTTTCATAGAATTATGTACTTTACAGTGCACTAAGTACATGAAGTAAGTGAGAATTCTGGGGTAAGCAGTGCCATGAAATTGGAAACTATCAGTAGCTGAGCACAACAATATTATGCTTACCAGAATATGGTTACCAGCCAAAATACCATGTCATTTTTATGTGTCATCTGTGACTGGTATCCTGCTTATTTTTTATTTTGCAGAATACTGTTCAGCAAAATTTTTCAGCTTAAATGCAGCTTTATGAAATTGGACCAGTTTTTACATCTGCGCCACATCCAATCAGTTGCAGCTTGCCTTGGTCTGCTCAGCATATCCCCACGGTCTGCTCGGCATACCTCCATGGTCTGAGTTTGCAATGATCAGGTTGTTGAGAAAAGTAGCAAAACCACAGATGCTCACGGGCCTTACAATATCTTGAGCTTTTGGGCAATTCCACGGTTACTCACGTTACGTTTTTTGATGTACTTTTGAGATTCCTTGGGCTGTAATTACCTTACTGAAAAGGTTTGATAACTGTTATCCCCACAGAAGTTAGGGTAGACCTAGACCTACTTCAGCCCAAAAGATGAGATCCAAAAAAATGTGTCATGTATGGTGGTGTATGATATACAAGACACACAAAATTGGTTACTCACGTTATATTTTCAGAGATTTTCATAATGTGAGTAACCAATTTTGTGTGTCTTGTATATCATTCATGACACATTTTTCTGGATGTCATCTTTGGTGTTTAAGTAGGTCTAGGTCTACTCTATCTACCATGGGGATAACAGTTATCAAACCTTTTCAGTAAGGTAGTTACAGCCCAAGGATTCTCAAAAGTACATCAAAAACAAAACGTAACCGTGGAATTCCCCTTTTTCAGATCGCTGTTTTTAATAGTCATGTCCTGTATTTGCTTGTTTTTTTTTGCTCTTGTCATTCTTGTTTACTGTTTCCATCATGCATGACTCTTTTTGTTTTCGACCACAATGGAAAATAAGTATGTGGCTTTTTGTGTCATCCTCGGCGGCAATCACTCTTTCCTACTGTTTTTTGTAATTTGTTGCTTTTTTCTTATTTTCATCTCGACTGTGTCAGCATTTTTAATATTTGAACGTATTCTCTTTGCAGTTTGCCAAATAAAGCAAATCCAAAATCAAATCACATAGAGTACAGTTTCGGTCAGTAAAACTTGTTTGCAATGATCTGCTGTAATCAAAGCATAAATTCCCCCAAATTTGTTCTTATTACTTGCTGAAAAACAGACGTTCTCAAATTAAAGGGTGTGCATAACATTGGTTCGACTGAAAATGTAAATATTCACAGATTTACAGACAACTTCAGTGGTCGTAATGATAAACTTCTCCTGTAATTTCCCATAAAAAGCTTTAGTTTTTGAGATGTGAGTAAAACAATTAGTTTTTATCTCAAAAGTCTGAAATCTGATGTTTGAAAACAGTGCGGACAGTGATGGGGTTTTTCGCTATTCTCTTGCGACTCTGAAGACGAATTGAGTTTAAAAGTTGGGTCACACAAAGTGCGGATACTGGTATATGACAATGACCTTGGTTGCCTGCTCTCAGACCTTATTGTGGGCGGAAAGAACTTTTATAGACATTGATTAAATTACAGCATCCATTCAGCTTTTCAGAGATCTTTTACATTTCAGAATAAACCTTCTAGTCGTCAGTTCTCAGATTTCATTCGCTGATGAAAGGAAAGGAAGCAGCTATTGCAAACTGCTTACCAACCAAAATAACCAGTGGTATACTAAAAAGGTTGCGGCCTCATGTTTCAACTCCAGCAGCTTCTCTCTCAAAGGCTTTTTATTCAAGTATAGTTTGGTAAACTGTTCATCCTTAGTTCGAACATAATATTTGGCCCTTGGAAAAAAAGTAGGAACATTTTTTGTAGGGCGTCGTGGCCGAGTGGTTCAGAGCATCGGATTAAAGTTCTGGTGGTCGAGTCATCGGGGTGTGGGTTCGAATCCGGGTCGTGACACTTGTGTCCTTGAGCAAGAGGCTTTACTATAATTGCTCCTCTCCACCCAGGGGTATAACATGTATAATGGGTACCTGCGAGGGTAGAGGTTGATTGTGTTTGAAAAAGCCTTCGGTGCGCCACGGCAGCACGGGGCTGTATACTCCCCTAGGGAGCCGAGAAAGATTACAGGAATGCTATTGGCCCAATGCCCAGGGCACTAATGTAAAGCGCATTGATACGTTATTGTAAAATGCGCTATATAAGAACTAGTTATTATTATTATTATTGAGTACAGGGCAAACCTACGTACAAATGATAAACGCTTTTTTTCAGGATATTTAATAATAATTCACAGTCTGAAACGTTGAGTCCCTCAGCTCTTCTCAGAACCACCATTACTCAAAAGAGATCTTTCTACACAGTGTCAACACAAATTTTCTTATGTTTATATAACAATTTTGCTGATTTTCTGGAGGGCCCAAAATTCGGAAATCAGACTCGAGTAGGAAGAATATCATGCCTGTTACTTGTAGCTGAGAAGCTGAATTATGAAGCATGCATCTACAATGTATTCAAGTCACAGGTGAAGGCGCCTTTGGCAGCCAGCCACATAGACTCAAATATGACTGAGCACAGCCAACGATAACATTTGCACAAGTTTCCCAGAGGGAGGAAAACGGTTGGGCCCGGTGAAAAAAAAACCTCAAAGCATAGGAGAGAACAAAATAAATGCACCACTCTACTCATTAGCCGGGAACCGAACCAGGGCCACAGTGGTGAGAGGCTGACGCGTTACACTCTAGCCAACCATGTGCATGTCATATTTAGGTACATAAATATATCACAGCACCATTGAATGTCCTAAATACTTATACATTCATGTGGTTGGCACACATCCACGAATCCAACAATCTCCTGATCTTGGCTTTTAAACCAAGAGTCCTTCAGCTAACTGAAACAACAACCCTTGGAATTATCTTGAAAACGAAAGTATTTCAACAATGGAAGTGCCGATGACAAGATGGAAGTGCTGACAAGTTGGAAAGTCCCCAACCACAAACAGGGTATACGCGCTTGTAAAAGAATGTAAAATAAAAACAAAAAAAAACATCTGTCTACCAGCTTGTGTCGGGGCGAAATAAATGATCCACACAAACAAAAACCCTCAACAGAAATATGATTGCATCATTTACATTTAGGCAGTCGGCCCTTGGTAACACTTTGCATTTCCCTGTGTGAACCAACTACCTTTCCGGAAGTATAGATAAATCAAGTTCACAGTCAGCGTTAATGTTGTGGTGCACAGGGAACCCCAACCAAAGAGAAATGGAAGTTTACTAAAATTGTGATATCAGACATTCAGGGGCGAACGTCATTGCTGACAAAAAGGTCTGAAACTAGGATAGAAAACGACGGAAAGGAAAACCACAGGGCTCGATTTTACAAAGCACTAAGATTCATCTTAAGACGAGTTGTCAATATCACCATAATATCGCCATTGTGATGTGTATTGTGACTCCACACTTTGCTCAGCAACAAAGATTGATTCAGCTCTTTGTTAAAGTCGGCCAGTTGTAGATTTCGAAGAGATTTCAGAAACTGCATTCTCACTTCAAGAGATGTAGATCAGAAACAATATTTCTTTATATCTGAAGAAAACAAAAAAGTTATCTCTTTCATCAGGCGGACATAACAAACCTGAATTTAGAACAGTCTGATATTTCTCATATGTGAATACTTTTCATCTCTCCCCGAGACATACATACATACAGAACATATTTATGTACATGTAGCGCTTATTCACAGATCTAAGCACTTTACAAAACAATACGTCAAGTACGTCAGGTGATTGCGATCAATGTGAGGACTTCCCACTGTCCCTTTAACTGAACACTCTCCATAGACTTAACACACGAAAGAATGTGAGGACACAAAAATACAAAGGATTCCAATGTGAGGACAGCATTGTTCCTTTTGTGTTCCTTTGTCCCCACTCTGCTGATAATATCATGACATGTACAAAGGCAATATATGACAAAAACTAAAACAAAAACAAACAGTTTTAACAGTTTCTTGAAGGTGAGAGACTGTGCTTCCCTGTAATGGTGGTGGGAAGGGTGCAGTTCCACAAACGTGGCCCTGCAACATAGAAGGAATTGTCACCAAAAGAGCAGCTAGTATCTGGGACATGGTGTGATCAGTATGGGATCTGAGGAGTATGGGATCTGAGGGCATGATCATGAACATTTTTGATTATTGTATAAAATAATGTCATCAGGGACACACATTGAGGAGTCAAATTGTTAACACATTGATATATATGCTAAAATATAGGATTCGAGCTGCCTCTATAGCTACCGGGTAATCTCGGTGGTCCAGTTGGTAAGACGTCTGCTCAAGAATGGCAAAGGTCGTGGGTTCAAATCCCACCGGAGTAATATGCCTGTGGATTCTTTTCACAGAACTCGGGAAGTACTGAGTATACAGTGCTTTACACACATTGATGAAAGGGCAAAACCAAATAAGTACATTGATATATGAGAACAAGTAACTTGCAGTTAATGTGTTAGTTAACCGGTAGCCAATGAGACAATCATGGCGATCTAAAGAGCCAAGAAATTCAGGCATTGTGCTGGCAGATATTTCTGTAGTTTGGTGTGAGCTTCATGTTTGAATATTTTCCAAAACTATTGACGGAATACACAAAAGAAAGAAAAAATGACAAACAATGTGGTGTGGGGTGGCATGGCGTGTCGTGGCTGAGGGGTTAAGAGCACCAGACTCAAGCTCTGGTGTTTCTGATCAGCAGAGTGCGGGTTCAAGTCCCGGTTGTGGCACCGTTGTTTTTGAGCAAGATGCTTTACCATAATTGCTTTGTCCCTTGGATGGGACATTAAGCCTTATGTCTCGTGTACTTGGATTGATAGTACACGTAAAAGAACCCAGAACACTTATCATGGAAGAGTAAGGGGTGAACCCCGCTGTTTCTGGTTCACATAGCAAGCACCTTTGTTACAGGTTACCTCAGGCTTGCGAGCTACAGTGATTAAGTTTACTTATGAGGCATCCTTGGTTTTATTACCAGAAATATATAATAATAACACACAACCCGTTCAATTAGTTATATACAATTCTTTATTTCTCATGAAACATTAAATCGTAAAAATGGGTCAAACAAGAAAAGATACCAATGATTTAGGAAGGGCGTCTTCAATTGCAAGAAGTAAACTGCTCCGGATTTCATGGAGATTCATATATACATGTATATTCTTAAAATTACTTTTGTATGCAAATTCCCCCCAAAACAAAGCTAAAAGCAACTCTTGCCAAGGGGCTACAAGAAAATGTTTAAGATAAGAATTAACTCAGGGGAGCTAAAGGTAGGAATTGATATTCCTCTTCAAACAGTCTAGATTGTAGGGTGGAGGGAAACATGCACCAGGCAAGGAGTACCAAAGAGATGCAGTACGTGGAATAAAGCTGCTGGAATGGCTCTTTGTTCTACATCTCAGCAAAGCTTTACCTATAACCATTGAAAGAACCAAAGCCCCTGCATAGTATATTTACAAAGTGAATAAACATAAAGCACAACGACTGCGCGGAGTTCAAAGTTGTGTAAACATTGATGCACCACATCAATATTATTATTAGTAGACACCAATTATCATGTCTCCATGGGATGGGTCACTTTTTGCAAGGGGATGTTTTTTTTTTTGTGGGCAGGTACTATTACAATTTCACATCTGTTTGGAGTGCAGCAAGATCAACTGCCATATTTCGTTATGATTTCTTCAAGGTGTGGTCTTAACTATAGGTTATCTGGGTCAGCTCATAGTGGGCCCCACATTATGCGCCACCCCACATTGAGCCCTCATTTTGGCCCACATGCCTAGATGAATCCCAGTAATGCCCATATGGAAAAAAAAATCAAATTTTACCCAGGTTGTTTTTTCCCCCAGATGGAACCCAGATGTATCCCATGGGTTATCTGAGCCTACCCATATGGGACCCATGCGGGACCCATGCGGGACCCATCGGGCCATGCGGACCCATGCGGGACCCATGCGGGACCCATGCGGGACCCATGCGGACCCATGCGGGACCCATGCGGGACCCATGCGGGACCCATGCGGGACCCATGCGGGACCCATGCGGGACCCATGCGGGACCCATGCGGGACCCATGCGGGACCCATGCGGGACCCATGCGGGACCCATGCTGGACCCATGGCGAGACCCATGCGGGACCCATGAGGGACCCATGTGGGACCCATATGTTCATGCTACCTGGGTAGTTATGGCATTTTCCCAGTCAGAACTTTCCATGACAAAAACAAATTATTAGGTTGGAATATTTCCCAGTCTAAAGATTTGACCAAAGAACAATGTTGTGTTCCTGACATGTCAGAAAAATAATTATTGGCGATTAATTTTTGATTTGACCGTGTTCTGTAGACTTTGAAGGACATCAATGGGTAATGTCTTGTGTGAATAATGTGTGCATGTTTCAAAAAAATATCCAGAACAAAAATGTGATAATAAAATTTTGTTTTCTAAGTACTTTTTTTTATTGCCTTTGTCGGAGTACTGGAAAAAAGGAAATCAATTGACAAAAAAGAAGAAGCCCCAAAACATTAACAAACAAATAAACAAACAAACAAAACAGGTGACTTGGCCCTTTCCAAAAATGTTCATTACAGTAACTTTAAATGACTTATTTAAAATGTACGTAAAGCTATACATAATTTACATAATATGTAACTTATAAATCAAAGCTAAAAAAAACCACATCAAACAACAACAAACCACAACACAATCAGTTTCCCATATCAAGCAGTTCATAATACATTTTTAAAACTACACAAATATACACTGTTTTTGTAACAATTGAATATCCACCACTCAAATATCCATGGATTTTGTATCAAGTGGATATCCATCACTCAAATATCCTCTGATTTGTATCAAGTGGATATCCACAACTCAATCCACTGATTTTGTAACAATAAGTGGATGTCCACCACTCAAATATCCACTGGTTTGTAACAAGTGGATATCAACCACTCCAATATCTACTGATTTTGGAACAATAAGTGGATATCCGCCACTTAGTCTCATAGAGCAATGCCTCTGCCATCCACAAAGTATTCTACAATGAGTGAATCCAACGAAGGTGGATTATGGAGATAAGTGTTGACATTCTTCTTAAACAGCAGATATCTACAAAGTCCGTTCAAAATATTAGTAAATTAATATACAGGTGAATTAAAAAAGAGATTTTGAGAAACAATTTTCTGCAATTCTATACATAAACTTAAAAAGGTATTAATTAATGAATTAATCCATCAAAACTACAATGATTTTTAACAAACCCATAAAAACATTTGGTGGATAAATCAAGCCCACCAAATTGTTGGTTGATAGTGTAGATATACAGGCAGGTGTACACTCATCAGCCAATACATTTGTACAGTAATTTTACAAACAAATTACTAATATCAGTGTTCAAAGGCAGTTTTTATGACATCAACTTTTATTTTGTACAACACCTTGAGATTTGGCAAACAGGTAAAAACCAGTTCCGGTAATGGACCTTGTGCGTCAATGTCATCACGCCACCATCTTAGAGGCAAAACGATGAAGAATAATGGAAAACGCACATCTACGTTTGCGCAGAAAACAGGGTGGGCCATCGCACAACCGTCTTTAAAAACCTCCAGCCGAGGGCGCCCAACTCAAATGACGTCTTGAGCATCAGATCTAGTAAATGTCTTTTGTTTTACATAAACCCTCAAAAGGAAAATGAACTCAATGCATTTCCTGTGGGTTTCTGGTACTGGCTGGAGCTAGTTTGTGTGAGGTGGGCGTGGCTTACAGCGGGTTTCATGTCACACTGGGGAAAAAAGGATAGATAAGAATTACACGTACAAAATCTAAGAATTGAAGAGACACTAAATTCGTGAAAAAAAAGAGAAAAAAACCCATAACAACTTGTTATTCTACAAGTTGGAGCAAATTTACTGTTCAAACAGAAATCCAGTGTCAATTTCTTGTTCATACATAACAAAATAATGCAGAGCAAAGCTACATTTTGTTCTTCACTGATAAGGCATCGAGCCCAGCACTACGAAATTCAGTATAGATAAAGCCTGTCTCAGATTCAAACATTTTAGTGGGAAATTACCTCTTTCTCTAAAACAACATTACTTCAGAGGGAGTCAATTCCCACAATGTTTTATACTATCAACAGCTCTCCAGTGCTCTTTACCAAGTAAGTTTTTTTTTCTGGTCATTAACTTGTGAATTAATTACCAAAAGTACTTCTGCCTCTAAAGGCCCTGTACACTATTGGTAAGATCGAAAAACACAATGTTCACAGATTCACACATAACTTACATGATTTAAAGTAAGTAATGGTAGAAAGGGTTCCTTAAAATATTTCTGCCTAAAATGCTATCGTTTCTGAGAAACCAGTAAAATTACTATTTGAAAAAACAGAAAACACACAAGATCTCTTTTCACTATTTTCTCGTGACCTTGATGACCAATTGAGCTCAAACTTTCACAGGTTTGTTTGTTCATGCATGTTTAATCACACAAAATGTGGACACTGATTTTGAGCTGTTACCAAAAGTGTACAATACCTTTACAGGGAAGGTACACGATTGGTAATCACTCCAAAAATTAATGGCAATAAAAACTCACTTTGTTAGAGGTACTGCAACTTTCGATAGTATAAAGCATTTTGAGAAATATTTCAATTCAAAATAATGTGGGTATGGAAAAAGATGTCAGTTTTTATCCCCCAAAATTTGAATCTGAGAAACATTTCTCAGATTGTGTATTCCCATTAGGGATTATTCTTCATGCGTGGACATATTCGTTGCGAATTTTGGCGATATTTCAAAAACGCGACCACCTTTTGAAATGAAATTTTCAGTTTGTTTTATTGTATATATCTACATTTATGTAGGATTAAAACAATCAAACGGTCCCCAAAACCAAAGGTATACTCTGCCTTTAAACGGGATCATCTAATTTGACAGGTCGATTGAACTGTGAGTACAATAACAAAACTAAAACAAATTGAGGACCGAAATGAACTAAATACCCCCCCCCCCAAAAAAAAATACCTGTAAAACTCAGTCAAACAGGAACCAATCCTCAGACAGCCTGGTCAGTATGTCCATCCTCCCCATATGCTGACATGCCAGATGTTTCATCAGAGAGTCCAGGGTGGAATTGGCAAAGACTGCCCACTCCTGCAAGAAGGAGTTGCAGGCCTCGTAGCCATTTTGACTTCGTTTTTTAATTACTGTGACTTCAGAGTATGTGTAGCCAAGCACACCTAGGCAGAGGAAAAAGAGAAGGGGAGAGGTTTTTTTTTGAGGGGGCCGGTTCGTTTAGAAATTTTTGTCCCGATTTTCATCAAACAACACCTTGAAAGAAAATGTGCTTGAATTCGGATAGCTTGTTCTGTTCGCCATGCACGGCAGAATTGGACAAGGGATACAGGATATAGGACAAAGGATAAGCGTGCATTGCGTAAAAATAAAGCCATGAAGCGATACCTTCAGAAAAAAATCTTTAAAACAAAATTGAAATGAAATTGATAACTTAAACAAAAATGATGTAGTGTTTTACTCATTTTCATTATAAAAAAAAGTTCCTAATCTCTTCACGCTATGTTGAAGGTTCCGTAACAATGACCCCTGTGTGGCAATGTACATGTCTGAGTGGCGCCTGGCGGGCCTCTGTGTGTGTGTGTGTGTGGTCATGGTGATTTCATATTCACTACCTTATGGAGACCGAGAACAAAACAGAAAAGGGATAACAAAGGGTCTCCATAGGGAAATTCTAAAGACTGGGTTGCTCCACAAGGAATTTTGTGTACAAAGTCTATAGGAGATTCTTAACTACAGGGACAAAGGAAAGAACAAAAGATGTCTCCACAGGGATGCAAAAAATAGAATGTGTGCGCCTCTCTGTGATCTCATTTTCGATACCTTATGGAGACCAAGGACAAAACAAAAAAGGGAAAACAAAAGGTCTCCAAATGGAATTTCTAAAGACTGGGGTGCCCCACAAGGAATTTTGTGTACAAAGTCTATGGGAAACTGTTAAGTGCAGGGACAAAGGAAAGAACAAAAGAGTGCTCCACAAGGATGCATTTTTGAGAATGCGTGTGCGCCTCTGTGTGTGTGTGTGAGTGGCGCCTGGCGGGCCTCTCTGTGTGTGTGTGAGTAGGTATACACATTCAAACCGGGGACCTATAACAAAAGAGGACAATAGGGTCCCCGTTTGGGGAGAGGTCCCCAGTTGGAAAACGTGTACAAAACCAACGAGAGCTGTTGCCAAAAAGTTAGAGTACAAACAAAAGAGGGACAATAGGAGGTCCCCGATTGCAGGTGTTTACACGTGTGTGTGTGTGTGTGTGTGTGTGTGGTCATGGTGCGCCTTACACGTTGACGTTTGAATCTTGATTCAATGAGTCTTCAAGGTACTGCATGTACATCTTACACACAGAGTGCCTCATGTGCAGGAGAGTACGGTAGAAAGTACGGCAGTACCAGAGCTGACAACATTTGCATCTTGCTATCGGGGAGATTTTGTACAACCATCAGGGAGATATTTCGAATTACACTCAACATAATTAGGGAAAAAGTTTCCATAATTATCATTATTGGTTTATTAAAAGCATTCAAACATCGCAGCAAACATTGATTTGTGTTTAAAATACAACAAGAGGTACATAAAAACAGATTTAAAAAAAACATTAGATAAGATACAAACATAAAGGCACTGGCTCCCACCACATGTAACAGCTTGCCCAATGCCAAACCATTCAGTGAGAATTCACTTCAAAATTCTTCTTCTTGCGTATAAAGCTGTTCATAATTTTGCTCCGGTATATCAGCTACCCGACGCCTTCGCTCTTCTTCAATCGCTCATTTCCAGCTTTCCCCGGGACCCCGCACCAAGACACGCTATGGCGATCGGGCCTTTTCAGTCATAGCTCCAACACTTTGGAACAAGCTACCCACCCACATTCAAGCAGCTCCTTCATTGGACACTTTTAAATCTCAACTTAAAACCCATCTGTTTTGTCAATCTGGTTATAGCGCTTAGAAACTTCCGTTTTTAGCGCTCTATAAATGTTGTAATTATTATTAATTTAAAGGTACAGTTTTTCCTAAACAAAGACGTTCACTTTTTTAAAATCTTCTTTACATGTATATCACTCATTTACATGTACATACAACAAAACAGCATCAGACAAAATGTGTACATATAGAGATGTTAGGGAAGGGCATATTCCAAAATCTCCTCGTCAAGATGAGAAGTAGAAGAAGAAAAAAAAAAATAAAGAAAAAACTAGAATTTAGTGTTTGTAGAAACAAACACTAGGTGTTCGGGTATCAATGGGGTCATTGTTGTGTTAATGTGTACACTATTTAATTAAATCAAAGAAAAAGATTGATGTTAGCTTTTAAAGTTCCACGGAAAGTACATTTATTACACAGGAAATAAATGCTATGGTTACTACTTAACTTCCGCTTTCAACCAGAAGACAAGGTCAAGTGAGGTCACACACTATGTAGCGTTTGTTTATTTTTGGAAGACCTCTCTGATTATGTATAGATTGTAAAAATCCAATGCACGGTTCATAAGTTATGATTTTTTCAATGATTAAACTTTATAGAAAGCGGTGTCTTCTACAAGTGAAGAGCTCACTCTGTGCGAAGTTTGAAGGTTGTGTGATCTTGGGAAGTGTGTCTTTTGTTGGCTGACAAAAATGCTCACATTTGTATTAGACTAACAGCTCATACAGCCTTGCTCTATGAACAGCCTAATGCAAAATCATGCTCCTTGGACTTTGCACGCTGTAATCGGTGGAGCGGAACAGCCTGCCACAGTGCTTTGGTAATCACAAACATGGGCTTTTTCGACCGGAAGTTAAGGTCAAATTGGTATCATCTCTGTGCAAAAGTTTGAACAGGATCAAGGACCTACAATCTGGTGTTCAACACTTTGACTATCATGTAAGCAGTTCTTGAGATATGAATTTTTGATGTTATCAACTTCCGTTTTGAACCAGAAGTCAGGGTCAAATGGGGTCAAACTGTGTGTAGCAATTGTTCAGTTTTGGATGACCTCTCCGATGATGTATAGACTGAAAAAATCCATTGGGTGGTTCATGAGTTATTATTTTATCCTAATATTAAACTTGTATTTATTGTAACTCGACACCCGATGGCGTCATTATGACGGTTTAACTTTTAGGATCATTCACAAGTTACACTCTACCTACATGTACAGTTTTAAGTTGATAAAATTTATACAACTGTGCATTTTGCTGCGAATGGCCACCACGCAGAAGAAGGAGAAGAAAAACAAAAAAAAAAACTAAAAAAAGAACTAACAATGACAATGAATTGCCCGAACACCTAAAAAACCTTTGAATGGACAAAAAATGCCCAAACTTTAACTGGTACTCACCTGCCAGGCCTTGCCAGTCTTTCCCTGTCGGAGAGACCATCAGTTGGTTACATATGAAGTGGACCATTGCTGGGGGCAGATTGGAGATATGGGTTTTTCTGCTTACTGGCACTTTATCAGCATTCCATCTAGTCATTGGTGGCTACAATAAATCAACAACAATTATTATTATTATAATCCGGTTTTACCATTGTGTGTACTTTCCTAAGTCCTGTAGAAAAAAGCCATAGACATTTTTTTCACAGGACAAAATGGGGAAAACACAATTAATATTCATTCTCCCAGATGCAAATTTAACATAATTATAATAATAGTAATAGTAATAATAATACCAGTATTTATAAAGCGCCCTAATCATGCAGACATGCTCTAGGGTGGTGAACATAGGTACACAAAGAAAACAAAATGGTTAGAAGGGAAGCTAAATGGTTCAATTGCAAGGACAAATTGAAACAAATTCAGATTTATACTAAAATATAACAAAGTATGAAGTAAACAATACAAGTTTACATTAACCCTGTAGCAATGAGAGGATAAAATGAATTACTGAAAATAAAAAATACAGTTAAATTGATCCAAGGATAAAATACAGAACATTATAAAACACTAAATCATAAACACTCCATAAAAATGCATCAGATTAATAAGGCACTATTGAATTCTGCCACACTTCACCAAACTCCATCATCAACGACGAGTATTACCCAAACTTATTTACTGAGCTCCTCTGGAATACCCAGGGGGCATAATGCTGGTGAGGTGAGGGTAACTGAACTGTTTTTAATTTGATTCCTAAGTGGGATTGAGTGCTTCCCTCAACAAAACAGAACATATAAATAAATAATCTCCGTAATGAATATGCCCAGGCAAAATGTCTTAACCACTCGACCACCAAGCTTTCCCAGGGTTGAAAGGCCAGTTTGAATCCTCAGTTTTTTTTATTTTGGCACCAAGGTCAAGACCAGGGCCAAGACCAGGGCCAAGACCACGGCCAAGACCACGGCCAAGACCAGGGCCAAGACCAGGGCAACCAGGGCCAAGACCAGGGCCAAGACCAGGGCCAAGACCAGGGCCAAGACCAGGGCCAAGACCAGGGCCAAGACCAGGGCCAAGACCAGGGCCAAGACCAGGGTCAAGACCAGGGGCCCACACCAGGGTCAAGACCAGGGTCAAGACCAGGGCCAAGACCAGGGCCAAGACCAGAGCCAAGACCAGGGCCAAGACCAGGGCCAAGACCAAGGCCAAGACCGGGGCCAAGACCGGGGCCAAGAGGGCCAAGCCCAGGGCCAAGCCCAGGGCCAGGGCTACAGAGGCAGCGGTATTCATGATTCTGATGAAATTTGATCAAAAGAGAACTTTACAGACAAGTGTCTCATTTCACCTTGGGAGGCACCCTGTAGACAAAACTATCGAATGCATATTCAAGAAGGATAAATAAAGCAATAGGCTGAATGAGATTTGAGATTCTGTTCTCAATACTTAAAAAAATAAACAAAAGTGTTGATGATCTGAAACTGTCTACCTTAAGACCTGTGCACAGTTTCTGCCTGTTACAAATACAACAGCAAAATGGGTTCTCTAGAATGAGCGCCTACCTTCTCTGCCGTTTTACAAAGCCAACGATTAACCGTTGGGTACTCATCAACCCGTAAATTCCCACACCACAGCGGGATTACCGCCCGCCCTCCTTCCACATCCATCACGTGAGCTCTAGACGGCACCTGCATCCTAGTCCTGCACTGCTCCTGGTACAGCGGGCAAGGGGGACCGATGGTGATGCGGAGGTGAGATTGAATGGCGGCTAGTGGCTTGAAGATCCTGTTCAGCAGGTACAGGAGATCGCGATGCTGGTAAGCTACGCTACATCTGCATGTGGGTGTACAAACATCGTAGGAGTAAACTTACTGTTTATACATTTTCGGTTTTTTCCACACACCAATGTGTGATATGAACTGTATACTCTATTAGTATTCACAGTGCATTTTGGTACTATTAGTATTCACAGTGCATTTTGGTACTATTAGTATTCACAGTGCATTTTGGTACTATTAGTATTCACAGTGCATTTTGGTACTATTAGTATTCACAGTGCATTTTGGTACTATTAGTATTCACAGTGCATTTTGGTACTATTAGTATTCACAGTGCATTTTGGTACTATCAGTATTCACAGTGCATTTTGGTACTATGAGTATTCACAGTGCATTTTGGTACTATTAGTATTCACAGTGCATTTTGGTACTGTCAGTATTCACAGTGCATTTTGGTACTATTAGTATTCACAGTGCATTTTGGTACTATTAGTATTCACAGTGCATTTTGGTACTATCAGTATTCACAGTAAATTTTTGGTACTATCAGTATTCACAGTGCATTTTGGTACTATCAGTATTCACAGTGCATTTTGGTACTATCAGTATTCACAGTGCATTTTGGTACTCTCAGTATTCACAGTGCATTTTGGTACTATTAGTATTCACAGTGCATTTTGGAACTATTAGTATTCACAGTGCATTTTGGTACTATTAGTATTCACAGTGCATTTTGGTACTATCAGAATTCACAGTGCCTTTTGGTACTATTAGTATTCACAGTGCACTTGGTACTATTAGTATTCACAGTGCATTTTGGTACTATTAGTATTCACTGCATTTTGGTACTATTAGCATTCACAGTGCATTTGGTACTACTAGTATTCACAGTGCATTTTGGTACTATTAGTATTCACAGTGCATTTTGGTACTATTAGTATTCACAGTGCATTTTGGTACTATTAGTATTCACTGTGCATTTTGGTACTATTAGCATTCACAGTGCATTTTAGTACTATTAGTATTCACTGTGCATTTTGGTACTATTAGTATTCACAGTGCACTTTGGTACTATTAGTATTCACAGTGCATTTTGGGACTATTAGTATTCACAGTGCATTTTGGTACTATTAGTATTCACTGTGCATTTTGGTACTATTAGCATTCACAGTGCATTTTGGTACTATTAGTATTCACAGTGCATTTTGGTACTATTAGTATTCACAGTGCATTTTGGTACTATCAGAATTCACAGTGCCTTTTGGTACTATTAGTATTCACAGTGCACTTGGTACTATTAGTATTCACAGTGCATTTTGGTACTATTAGTATTCACTGCATTTTGGTACTATTAGCATTCACAGTGCATTTGGTACTATTAGTATTCACAGTGCATTTTGGTACTATTAGTATTCACAGTGCATTTTGGTACTATTAGTATTCACAGTGCATTTTGGTACTATTAGTATTCACTGTGCATTTTGGTACTATTAGCATTCACAGTGCATTTTAGTACTATTAGTATTCACTGTGCATTTTGGTACTATTAGTATTCACAGTGCACTTTGGTACTATTAGTATTCACAGTGCATTTTGGTACTATTAGTATTCACAGTGCATTTTGGTACTATTAGTATTCACTGTGCATTTTGGTACTATTAGTATTCACAGTGCATTTTGGTACTATTAGTATTCACTGTGCATTTTGGTACTATTAGTATTCACACAATCAGGTCGGGACTGAAAACCCAATCGACATAGTGCCCCCCCCCCCCCGGTGAGTTTGGAACCGGGGTCCTATATGTGGAAGACTAGGAAAGATACCCCATCCAACCTGACCACCCCATTTTCTCTCCATGCCTTACACCTCTGTAGACCCCGGTTCAAATCCCACCTCAGACCTGAATCCTTGCATGTGGATTGGGTGTTCAGTCCCTACCTGATTGCATGGGGTTTTCCTCCCACATCTAAAACTGACCATTTCTTCTCATTTCCTATTCACCCTATTATTGGCATTAATTGCACTGTTGGATGTGTATTAAGTTTATAAACAAATAAATCAATAATTTGGATACCCTGTTCTAATTTGGACAGCCTGTTCTAATTTGGTCACTGTGTTCTAATTCAGACACTGTTCTAATTTGAACATCCTATTGGACACCCAGTCAAGCTGAATCAGTCAATTTATATTTAAAGTATTCAAAGAGGACAGTTTGAACGTCCTATTTTTTAGTTTTCAGAAAATGTACACCCCAAACTGTCCAGATCCCGACTTTCTTGCTGAAAAGTTCACTCACCTAGCTGAGATGTTGATTACACTCTGAACTTCGTCGCACTCAACGTCGAACTCGCAGTCGATGCCCAAGCTCAGATGAGCTGATGTGGCGCTCTCGACGCTCCACGTGCCGTTGCTCTTCTCAGCTTCCTTGATCAACTCCACCAGCCCAGTCCAGAAGAAGCCATCGGGGATGCTGCCATGGAAGTCCACGCAGAGGTTGTACAGCTTGGGGTCGTGGTTGTAGGCTCGCGTGCTGGGCGTCTTCTTATCGGCAGGAAGAACGGCACTATGTGGGAGGTTACTGACTGGGAGTTGGGCGACGACAACTCCAGGCAGTGGATGAGATTCATCTGGCCAAGTGTGGCGAGGATGTTGAGGCTCTCCAGGTTGTTGTGGAAGAGGTACTTCAGGAACATCGAGGAAGCCGTGGACTTCTCTTGCAGGTCGTCCCAATGCCGAATGGAATCGTTTAGGCGGGGATCCTGCTGCTGAGAGCGGCTGGGGATTGTCGTCAGACGTTTTGTCATAGTTATCAGGTATTCACGGTCCAGCAAAATCATATCACTGTTCGAACTGCTGTACTCCAGATAATCTGTTTAGAGAAGGGGGGGTGGGTAATCAAATCGACTCTTTCAATAAATGAGATTTTCTACATAAACATGTATGAGAATTGAAAAAAAGTATTGTCTTCATTGCTTGTAAAATGAAGATAAATGCCTTATGGGCACTGGTCATACATTTTGTTTGTCAATATGGACTACAGGAGTGCGTTTTGGTGACCTTGACCAGAAACAAGTTACTATAAACAAAACAAAATCACAGACCAAAACAATTTTGAGAGCTACACATGTATGCGAAAATGGGTCGGTAACCAGAATTAGTTCTTGATGTAGTAAATCTTTTGAAAATTAATGTCCAAAAATACACAAAAATCTTTGTTTTGAAATCACGCCTAACCTAGGGCACACAGTAATGGTTTGGTCAGAACAGCGGCGTAACCATGGCTGAACTGAACACACACAAACACTTAACCAATGACTGAAGCTCAACCATGTCTCTATTCGGTGTTGCCAAAACGACAAAAAAACAATCCTGTCAACAGTGCTTACCTGAGCAGACAATATCTCCATTGTCATGAAGAAAGCGCAGCAAGTGGTCAAAGTTGCTTTGTATGCCACCACATACTGTCATGATCCAGGCTTTGGGTAGGTAGTGAAGATTGTTCACTTCTTGCTGTTTCAACCGCTTCCGGTGCAGCATGAAACTGTAAGGATACCTCCTCGAGATGAAGTCCTGCTGGAATGCCGACTTGGAAAGATGCTCCCGTAGCTCCCTCACGTCGTACCTGTCACCTTGGGAGTTGCAAAGCTCTGTACTCTTGGCATAGTAGCAGACATCCAAACTGTTATTATCCCGGGAGTATAGGACGTGGGACTGCCCCGTATCACTGTTGTCCTCTCTGCTGATCTGGCGGCCGAGGTTTCCAAAGGGGGATGGGAGATTCCTGGCATCTCCCCCTCCCCCTGGGTGATGCGCTACCGCCGTGAACAAGGGGTAGTCGGTGGCGGCATTGTACTGAAGTTGGTTCTTGAAACCGTCGTAAAACTGGCGGTTTAAACTCTCGCTGATCATGGCGAGTTGCCCAGCCGGGAGAGCGACGTCTTCCGATGTCATGACGAGGTAGATTGGGACTCTGTCGGATGCGTACGTACGGATTTTATTCAGTCTTTGCTGGATGGACATCAGGACCGACTGTCTGTTGTTGATGAATGCTCGGCTGCTGAACTGGACGATAAAGATAGAATGGGCAGTAGCGAGAACATGATGGCAATATGTTGAGAAAGGCGTGTTTTTGAGAGCTATGACCTCCAGTTTGACCTCATCAACTGACTTACTACTCTCAAATTGGTCAAGGTTACCAACCAACTCTTTTTGTTTCACATTCTTTGTGTACAGAAAGTTCTTCTTGCTCACAAACGCTTGATACGAAACGCCGACTTCAGTCGCTGAGAGTCGAAGTTGAGTCGCTCCTTGCAAGATGGAAGTTGCTAAAGGTTCAGCCTCACTACCCGATATCAGTACCCTTACCTGGGGTAATCTGGGCATGAGGGTATTGCTGTTGAGGCCGTCTCTCGCCTGACCTGTTGATTGAGGTGTACGATCTGCGCACGATGGTTTGTGACATTTTTTGTGATAAAGCTTCCTTTCAGGACTCTGTATCATCAGGGTCACTGTCTCAGATTTACTTGCACCAATGACGGACTTCAGATTGATTCCCTGATTATATAGAGGAGAAGACAACGTTTCAATGCATTAAGTACACATAAATGTCAGCGTGTAGTGTGGTAAACATTCGGTTTTTAACTTTGGTCAAACATTAGTAGATTCAGTTTCCTGGGGTTCTGTTGTACAACTGTGGCAAACAAGAATGGATAGGCTGCCACCATTGTTTGTCATTCTATTCCACTCAATGGGAGGTCAGTCTGAGCATTCCAAGATTCCAGCATTCCAAGATAGATTTTCGGCCGTGGCTCTCGGCAGAGATTCTGCGAATCACGGTGAGTGCCTACTCAATTTTCTCACACTAATCCTGGAGCTATTCATGAGAACCGTTGTTGTTTTCGGGGTTTCGTTGTGGCAACGATATTTTCAAAGGAAAGCAATTACTCAAGAAGCTCCAAATAATTCTGAAAATAATAACCGCGGGAGGGCATGAATTTTTTTCTTCAAAATACCGACGTGAAGTGTTTAACTGCGTATCAATCTTAATTTCTGCGGTAATTACAGCAAAGTGTGATGTCACAATACATACCACTATGGCAGTTTTAACAACTCATCTTAACATGAATCTTAGTGCTTTGTGAAGCCCGAGCTCAGAATGTACTAAAAAACAAAACCTAAGATCTGAGATGTGAAGTTTTATGCATGTATCCTCTTTGTATATGTACATGTAGTGTATTGTATAATGTTTTACAGCACTGCATTTTGTTGGCACTGACCCTACTTCATGATGGTGAACAAACGCAACTTATTCTGGTATGGTTTTTTTTTAAGAAAAAAGACAAATAAAACAACAGGGCCTAAAAAAAATGTATCTTTCTTTCATCCAATGGTTGTACATTCCGAGAAAACTTTGAAGAAAAAAAAGTTGTTCTTGTGCACATGTACAGTACATTACCACCCTGGACTACATGTACAGTATGTGACTAAACCAAGGCATACACAGGAAACCAAAGCACACTTATTTTGAGGAAGTTGATCGAAAAATTAGAAAAGTTACTTTTTGATTACAGGCAATTATTATTTTGTGTGTTTATGTATGAATATGACACAGCATCCCACTGGTATCTTGACTTTTTCAATTGTGCTAAAATCCATTTAGATTGGTTTGTCTTAAAGGCAACAGGTAAGTTTGGCAATTACTCCACAAGTTAATGACCATAAAAACTTACTTGGTAAAGGGCACTAGACGGCTGTTGATAATATTATAAAACAATGTTAGAAACAACCCCCCTTTGAAGTGATGTACTGTAGTTTCAGAGAAGGAGGTAATTTTCAACCCCCAAATTTGAACCTGAGAAAGGCTCCAGGCATGAAACCTTCCTCAGGCACCTGAAAGCAAACGATCATATGCAGCAAGGGTGTTTCTTCTTTCATTATTTTCTTGCAACTTCGATGACTAATGACAATGAATGAGCCCAAGCTTTCACAGGTTTGTTATTTTATGCATGTGTTGGGATACATCAAGTGAGGATACTGGTCTTTGACAATTACCAACATTTAACTGTTGGTAATTGTCAAAGACCAGTATCCTCACTTGATGTATAACCTGGCTTTGGGTTGCGTAATGAGGCACGTTAAGAAAAACTAAAAAAGGGATATCTTTTCCATTGTTGCTAAGGCCTGCGCTAAACGTCGCACTTTTGCCGAGCCGAACTCAAATGTTTTCAGTTCGATTCGACACGGCAAGAGCGCGACGTTTGTCACCGTGTCGTGCCGCTACCGTGTAGCACGGCAGGGCTTGCCGTGCTACACGGCAGTGCCGAACTTAAATAAAAGGTTTGCGCTAAACGTCGCTCTTTTGTCGAATTTAATTCCTAATTTTACAACTGTTTGAGTTCGACACGACAAACGTGCGATGTTTAGCGCAGGCCTTAGTTGTACACTTCCCAAACTAGCCCCAATCCGTCTGTATCCTCTTTGATTCAGAGGGCTTTGTGTTCAAAAGGGCACTGCAGTCCCAAATGCTCCAACATAAAACACCAGGAAATGGAGATCTAAACCATTAGTGACACCTGTCAGAATCTACGCATACACTTCCACCATTGTACTGTTTCCAACAGTACGGTTTGTTAAAGCGCATGACATTTTTTTCGGTCAAGTAATAAACCACAAGGGAAACTGACAGGGTAAATTTTGAACAAAGAAAAATGGACTAGAGCGAGATTTGAACCAACGGATTAACGTGCCGGCGCTCTACCAACTGAGCTATCTAGCCCTATGTTGGCGGTCTCCCTATCTTGTCAATATGATTGTTCAGGGGAGCCAGTCACAAGCCATTCAACCTGTAACTGCCGTGTAGCCAGGGATCACACCCAAGTTTACGATACAACCTTGAAAGTGGCAGCCAGGGGATAACCGTTAAGGAGATGCAACTTTTTTATTCCAAACTTCAAGTAATAAACCACAAGGAAACTGGGTAAATCTCAAATAATTTGGGGTTAAACAAAGACAAATTGAAATTAGGGGGATTTGAAAAAAAGTCGCATCCCATCAAGGTGATCCTTCACAAAATCATCAACCCAGTGTAGTTTGACAATTTCCCTATACTTGGCTAGGTCTAATGTACACAACATTCGTTTATAAAGTTATTATTTAATAGTGGCATCACTAAGAGTTTGTAGGATTTAAAGGTTTAGATTAGAAACAAAAACCCTGCACACCTTTGAAACCTGTAAGGGCTGCCCATTGACCGAAAGGATCCAATCGCCGATGTTGATTCGTCCAGCGGAAGGTCCATTAGCAAACACTTTAATCACCATTGTATACCATGTGTCAGGAGTCTCCTTTCCCTGTGTGAATGTATATAACAAAATAATAACAATGTCCTCATCCAGTTTTTTTTAGAGGTACAGTGTTTTACATGTACGCCATTAAAAAACACCTCGTAGAGCTTATGCACTAAGATTGGTCGAGGACTGGTCATGAGGGGGTGAATTAACATGTGAAAAAAAGACCGCCTCTGTGAACTAGAAAATACATGGCCCCTAAACAAGCATTGTTCTGTATGCATGCACTGTGCTTGTTGTGTGGGAACTATCATAACAACCGTTTTCTTTGTGCGAATTGTTTTTTGTAATTTTTGCAAGGACAGTTGGTGCCACGTGCACACCACGCTGGGCATGAACGCGCAGACAATGTTGCAATTTAAGGTTCTTGGTACATGTACATGCATGAAACCAACATAATGCAAAGCATAAAGCCGCACACCAACCAAAGTATTTCTATTTATGGTGCTGCTAATTTTTTAAAGCTTATAGTCTGGTTCTTCAAAATATGCATAAATAGTTAATTATGTGGAAGAGATTAGGTGCCACAGAACAAAGTTGAACACCCTGGGTAGAACATTTCTAAAAATAACGGCAAAAGAAAAATCACAAATTTTATGATTTCTACCAGTTTTCCATTAAAAGTATTTATTAATAGGAACAACAGTGTCATGACCTGGTCTTCACTGTGTGGTAATGACAGGGTTGGTGGCTGGCCGCTGTTAATGGAATGACAAGCCTGATGGTGGCTGGCCGCTGTTAATAGACCTTGCCTTCGGCTCGGTCCTTTAACAGTAGCCAGCCACCACGGCCACCAACTTACATGGAGGTCATCACCCTGTAGAGGAGACCAGGTCATCACACTATTATTCCAGTTAATTTTGGGAAATGCACATTTGCGGCAGGTCCAGAAATTTAGTTTCTTGTATCTCAAGAGAAGAAAAGCAAACTTGTTCATTGCATTTCCTCATCATTAGACCCAAAGTGTTCAAAGTGGACACGGTTTTACAGTGGCATTTACCCATTTTCATTTTGTAAACGGGGTAAAGGGCGTCCATTGAACTATTTTTAAAGGTCTGTGTGAATTAGGGATGAGATTTGACGAATATAAAACTTTTCTGAAAATGATTCCCAAGCCCAGGTTCCCCCTTTACAGAACCTCCCACATAATAAAATTCATGATGCTTACAGATTCTGTGCATCATCAGAAATACAAAACTACTGTACATGGACACAATGTGGACTATTTCTCTTTCCCTGTAGTGATTGCTTTACTTCTTTCAAGACAATTTAAAGGCTCAAGGAGATTTTGAGAAAATCCTGAAATCAGGAAAAAAACAAACAACTTCTTGTGCCTGGGGAATACTTTGGAGGGAAACCATGACCAGGATCAGGGGCAACAGTGGTCTCCATGTAAATCCAGGTCTGATGCCGCACTTACAAGGGCCAAGTTTGCACACCGACTATAGTGTTTGTCGACTAGAGGCAGATTATTGCCTGGTATCCAACACATGCTTTTTAGCAGTATTGGCCGCTTGGCTAGTCGACAAAATGGTCCTTGTGTGAACTTGGCTGACGAGAGGTTGTCAAAGGCTTCGAATATTGTACTTACTGCAACAGCTCTGTACTTGAACCCAACTTTTCCTGCAGTGCGTGTTATTGTGACTTTTTTAGCCTCCGCAATCCACCTGATGTCGTCGGGGTTTCGCACAGCACTATTTCTCAAGTCATGAATGTCTAGCTCCCTCTGCCTGGGGCACATTGCGCATAGATTGCATTGTGACTGTCCAGCACTCCGTATATTACTATTCCGTGAAGGTGTCGTGTCAACCAGTTGAGAGGATCTGCTGCTGCTGCCGTTACTGTTGCAGCTGCCCGTAGCGACACTCTCCAACTCTAGGCTCTTCCCGGGGCTGCTGCCACATGAGAGGAGCATGGAGTCTTCGCTGCTCTCCGACATGCAGCTTGGAATAAACACTTCACGGCTGTTGGCTTCTTGGCCATCCGGTAGTCCCATGTCTGCCCAAAGTAATAGTGCCGCGCAGGCTAACAGTTCCGCAGAGGCTAAGTGTGCAGTTGGAATTGAGGTTGGTTTACGAGCAAATGACTGAACGTTCCTTCAAGAAGAGAAGATTGGGAATAGAGGAATGCCTGTCAAACAGACATATGAGATTTGAGGGCACTGCAGATCAGCCAGCTGGGATGAGTCTCCTTTCAACATCAAAACTCACTGGTGATACAAAATACATTGAGAAAAATAAAATCATAATAAATGGAAACTAGAAATTTTTCAGTTTGTATTAAATGAACCCCAGGTGTTCAGGAACACTACATGTATAAAAAGTAATGTATGGAAAGTTTGTAAACATCACAAAACAATAAGTGTCCATTAAACAAGATACGTGTTACGTTTTGAACTTGTATTAAAAACAAACTCCAGGTGTTCAGGAACACATAGGCCTACATGTACACATGTATAAAAAGTAATGTATGGAAAGTTTGTAAACATCACAACACAATAAGTGTCCGTCCTATACGTGTTACGTTTTGAGTTTGTATAAAAAAAAAACTCCAGTTGTTCAGGAACACATATGTATTAAAAGTAATGTATGGAAAGTTTGTAAACATCACAACACAATAAGTGCCCATCAACCCATTTTGTCTTAGCAACTTAAAAACCTGTTAAAAGAGGACGCTGTTAAATTTGATGTCATTGTGTTTTTTGAAAGAGGTAGAGGTTCATGTAACATTTCTTACAAAGGAACCAGATCTGAATTTCTTTTTCATATCGAAAATAGAGCTAAAATATTGACATTTGAACATTTTGCACTTTAACTTCTGGCTGAATCGGAAGTCAAAGCCAACATGAGGCCATATCATTATGGCGTTACCATTGTTGAAGAGGTCATAAACACACTGTCACTTCAAGCACTGAAACCATGCCCAAAAATCATTTTCACTGACTGCAGAGCTGAAATTATGATTTTAAAAATCAGCTTTCACTTTCACTTCCGGTGTGAACCGGGAAAACAAAGTTTTAATTGAGGTCATATTTGTGCAACATTTATTCAGTTTTCACAAGCCCTGTTCCGATGACATATAGATTGTAAAAAATCTGTTGTAGGCCTAAACTTCATGAGTAATGATTCTTTTAATTTATATTAGCTTTGACTAAATGTCATTTGGCACCGATGACGTCACCATGACCCAACTTCCTCAGCAAGTTATAAAGTCTAAAGGGGCCAATCAGAGTGAACAATGTTTTAAAAATGTCGATCGTTTTTCGAAATTGTTTTGACCCACCCACTCACCCCAAATTTAGACTTATAAATATTGACTGACTGTTTAATGTACCCTATACACTAAGAACAAAGTAATATTAGCCTCAATTGAAGAAAAAAGCTCTAAAAAGGTTTCAAGAAAAACTACCCCCCCCCTCCCCCCCAGCCATGCTAGCCCGTACACCTACATGTAATTAATTTCCCTTCAATGTAAATTTGCCAAATACAAGAATTTACGAATGGGGGAAACACTATATATTTTCATTTTCCCATGTACATTGTACAGTTTCCTCTGGATTCAGAACTGTGTGAATAAAGACTACAGGAACAGGAACATAAAATTCCATGAAAACAGGAAAGACAGAAAGGGAGAGTGCAGCGTACGTGTACAATGCAAAATCAAAACTTAATCCTCACAGATTATATAGAATCTTTCCTTGCTCAAACGAGATCCAGCACAATTTTTTTTTTAACTCAACACCCAAACTGTTGGACTCTGATTGTGACGGTATGCCTGATCCCATGTAAAGCATACTCAGTTTACTAGTGCAGTCCTCAGTCCAACAGAACCGAAAACAAAGAAGACTAAGATCGTTCCCATCCTACAGTGTGGCTTTTCAACAAACAACACTCCATACAAAAAGCAATCAACTCGTAAAATTTAATCAAACTAGGAGTTGAGTTTAAGTGAAATTAATAAATGGTTTGTTAATCAATCACTCATCGGTTATTTGTAGAGTGCCGTCACTCTAGTTTTCCTATTCTTAGGAGTTTAGCAAAGTGAAGACTAATTAATTAATTAACTCATTCATTCATTCATTAATTAACTGGATGTAAAGCCAAGGGTTCTCATAAAAGCGAACTTAATCACTATACTAGCCAAGAACCCAATGGAGTGAAGACAATGAAGAAAGTTTCAGTTTTAGATGTGGGAGGAAAACCCAAGAGAGTTATTTCAAGGGGAAATCCACGCAATCAAGTAGGGTCTGAAAACCCAGTCCACAACAGTGCCCCCCCCCCCTGGGATGCAAACCGAGGTCCTAGAGATGGAAGGCGAGAAAAGATACCACTACACCAATCAAACCCATTACAGACAAAAAAATAGTTCACGGAATTCCATGTGGAGATGACAAGTGCAATGGACTAAATGTAAAGCAGATTCAAAGAGATGAGTCTCAAGCTGGCTTTTTGAAGATCTGTAAAGAGTCAAGTGTGCGTAGTTGATGGGGAGATCATACCATAGCTTTGGTGCAGATGTAAGTGTAACAAAGCTTTAATCACCTGAATGAAGAAAGTGATCTAGGAATGTTCAACCTACATGTACATGTACATTCAAAGCCTTGTTTTTGCCCCAGAAAACATATCCAAAAGAAATACATAACGTGTACAATGACTGCACAAACACAAATGATGGCTCTCGAGGCAGTTATGTTTCCTGCATTATTTAAGGTCCGACAGATAAGTCACTTCGTTAAAAACACAAAAGTTGTACTATGCAAGTTTTGCACGGTGCCAGCGCTTTGTGTATCATTGGATAAAGTGGCAAATTCCGATACATGATGTACATGTACGTTACTTCCAGGAAACACAAAATGGCAAATCTGGTCAGTCATACTAATTAGTGCGCAACTATTACGTGTTTTGTACATGTAGGTCCTGAAACTTTCTGAAAATGTTACCAGTTAATGAGTATATTTATATAACTTGATTTGTAAATGAATTTGTTTTGTTTGTTTTGACGTCACTTCATTGGAACAGTGACAACATCATACTGACAATTACCTGCTTGCATGACACACTTCAAAGCAGCTGAAACCTAACAAAAATACATCGAGACTCATTAACAATGTTTACTTTGGTGAAAGTTCGCTTTCAATTCCCCCTTGAGACTTTCCTGTGAGTGAAACTACATGTGAAAATCAAGTTGTGTACTGTGTTCCGCTCGCTTGCCCTATAGAGTTCAGGGCTCGAATTTGACACTGGACCGCAGGCCCGAGGCCAGTGATTTTAGCATTGGGCCAGTAAGCTGATGACCGGACAAGTCCGGCGGTCGTGTGTGTTCACTTCAATAATAATCCATGTACCTCACTCTATAATATCTTGAACAGAAACAAATTATGTTACATAGTTGACTTTAAGTAATGATTTTAAATATACTTTATACCCTTGAAGACAAATAAGATAAATCTTCTCTTGTATGTCTTAGTGCTTGTTCAATTACATGCAAGTTAAACTGTGCAAGGAAGTCTTTTCTCAGTTTGAATCTGGTCTTGTAGAATTATTTCTGGTCCAGTAAACATTTTGAGATACAAGTCCTGTGGTCTTGTGGATTTTTCACCCAAATTGGAGCCCTGGAGTTACATGATCTTAATTGTACATGTAGCCCTGTATTACATGTGGAACTGTTGTTCCTCAGTCATGTCAGTAGTAATACGAAAGTGAAAGGCCTCCACTATGCACAACATTCTTGTAAACTCCAGAGTTGTAGGACTCCGTGATTTGGATTAAGGTATTTTGAAAATTCCAAGAAGATATTTTTGTCCACACCTAAACACTAGGCTGTGATAAATTCACACACATCTAACAGCGATGAAATTGTATGAAAATAAAAACTCCTGAAAATTGACAAACAATTTCCTCTTGGTGTGGAAACGAAGCTCCCTGAATGTACAGGATGTCTAATGGCAAATCTAGTCGGTCATACTAATTAGCGCACAACTATAACGTGTTTGTAGGTCCTGAAACTTGCTGAAAATGTTACCAGTTAATGAGTTTATTAATAACTTGTACAGAAACCGATATCAATAAATTTTATATTATTTTTGGATATATAGGTCACGTCATGGGAGCAGTGACATGTGCGTGGCACAGCACACTTCAAAGCAGCTGAAACCTAACAAATATACATCGAGACTCATTAACAATGTTTACTTTGGTGAAAGTTCGCTTTCAATTCCCCCTCGAGACTTTCGTGTGAGTGAAACTGCATGTGAAAATCAAGTTGTGTACTGTGTTCCACTCGCTTGCCCTATAGAGTTACATTGTACGTAGCCCTTACATGTAGAACTGTTCCTCTGTAGTACAATACGAAAGTGAAAGGCTTCAACATTCTTGTACACTCCAGAGTTGTAGGACTCCATGATTTGGAATAAGGTATTTTGAAAATTCCAAGAAGGATATTTTTGTCCACACCTAAACACTAGGCTGTGATAAATTCACACACATCTAACAGCGATGAAATTGTATGAAAATAAAAAATCCTGAAAATTGACAAACAAATTCCTCTTGGTGTGGAAACGAAGCTCCTTAATGTGCAGGGTGTTACATTTTAGAGGTTTACAGACTCTGTATGTACATCATTTCAAATGGATATCTGATGGTCTGGTCATAAACATGTAACAAGGGCCAAGTTGTTTCATCTCTGTGATGGCGAGTTTGCCTCTTTCAAGAAAATCTGAAGGTGCAGGTAGATCAGTGAAAAATCCTGACAAATTCTGACAAATCACATGCCTTAAAAAAATATAAATATGAAAAAATAAAAAGGAATTCAATTTTTTTTTAAATTATTTAAAAACATCTTGAGAAGACATGTTTAATCGGATGGATTTAAATTTAGAGAGAAACGAAATGTTGAGGACCGAGTACAGTGCCATCCAAGATGTGGGCAAGACTGCTCTCCCACAATCTCGAGAAGCAACGAAATCGGAGAGTGAACATTATTAGCATCGGTTCGGACTGGGAGGTCAGATGAAGTGTGAGGGAGTCAGGATGGCAAGGATAAGTTATTTGTGTTGGATTTACAGCTTGGGTACAACACCTTGTAAAACAAACAAGCATTTAAAAAAAAAATCCCTTCTGGTATTCACTGTCTATTAGTTAAGCCGCTGTATGGTGTGTCCGCAAACATGTGTGACATTTCACCCCTACACACGTTAAATGTTGGCCAAGAGCAATTCAGGCAGCAGTATGTTGAACACCTTTAACGCGTTGACTGACTGCCTACAAGTATATTCGTAGTAACAGGTGTAACGGATTCTGCCACCACGAGTATACTCGTAGAGAATGAAAGGGGCTTTGTATTGTTATTTATATACTGGCATCACTGAGTACGCAACACATGTACGCTTCTGGCAGTGGTGAGGACATGGCATCCTTAGAATGTGTGTATGTTCAACTTTTTGGGGGGTATCCTATTTGGTATGCGCGCATGTGCACCGCACTTGGCAAATGGAACGCCCTACGAATATATGACCGGCAGTCAACGTGTTAAACTGGTATTGGTCAGCCAAGGCCCCCCAAAAACATACCTGGTGGGGATGGTCCCTAAAAAACTACCCATGTAGTAATTTGTTACAAATACAACTCCATTTTTATATAAAATACAAATACATGTAATTTGTTAAAATTTACATTGAAACAAAATTAAAACTTGGAACGAACATGGTTACATTTGTAGAAACCCCAATTTGTGTGTCCATTACATAGGTTTAATAATAACATAAACGGCAGTTGGGCAAAATGTCTTAATTGTTTACAAGTAACCGGAAACAGAGGTCAAGTCTCGTTCTCAGGTTTCCTTTGTTGATTTGTTAAATGTATTTTTTCTTTCATATTATTTCATGGCTAACATTTATTTCCCGACAATATGATAAATTCTTTATAGATAGGTTGCAGTATGACGTAAATCGGCCATCTTTACGGGCAGTTCAGAACAAACAGTCGTGCGTTTCGTGTGAGAACGGCGTGCAACACGTGCGCATTTCACGAAACTCATTGCAGGATTGGTCAGTGAACAACGCGGCCGTGTTAATAAGTTGAGCGTTTGGCGCACCTGCAAGCCAAAATGCAATTTGCCCGTAAAGATGTAGAGATGCTAATGTTGTCCCAAAGAGTCTCTCCCTAAGAGACCCTATCAATACCGTCCAGTCTGCACGAATCATACGAAATGCTAACAAAGCTTTACTCCGAAATCAGATTGCCTCTATCCGCAGCTGCCTTGCCCAAACGGATCTCCAAATATCAGAGTGCAAAGCTAGTCTCCACACGACTATGCAAACTACCGATTATGATAAGATTTCCGCCCTCACGGATAAATCTATATCAATATACAGATGCAACCACACGGAAGAACCTCATCCGTAAATTCCAACGCCTCAAATCTATCGATAACAGAGTACAAACAAACCCCAATAGCAAGGGTAACAAGAAGAAAGGGAACAATAATGATGGAATGAAGCGTAAATCAGTTGTAAACCTCAGCCAACGCCAGTTATCTGATACGGAATCGAATGTCTTATCCCTGGGTATGAATTTTGCCACTACCCCAAACAAGATACCAGTAGAGGAGTTCATTCAGGCAACTGAACCCTCTATCCGCAAGCTTGATAAGCAAAAGGCAAACGATATCCGTATTCAGATTCATGAGGTCCTGAAAAACTCTAAACCTCCAAAATCCAATCTAACAAAACAAGAATTCCAAGCTATCAATAGTCTACGCAGGGATCCCTCAATACACATCCTGAAGGCTGACAAGGGTAATGCCAAAGCTGTAATGGATCGTACTGATTATGATCAGAAAGTTCAAAGTATCCTTGACACAGATACTTATGTCCGCCTGAAGAAGAATCCGATTCCATGTGTAGAAAGGAAGTTGGCTGCCAAGCTCCTCTCTCTGAACCGTAGCACCACTATACCCACTCCGCTATACAGACATCTCAGACAATTCCGAAAAAACCTACTCCGCGGTAGTAGAATAAATAGCAAGACAAGTTCTCTAAAGAACAAATCTACACAGCAAGTAGATATTTTTTACACATGGTGTTACCGCAAACTGAATATATACTGATACCTCACCATGCAATGCCTCAAAACCCATACATGTAGTATGAAAAAGAATCCCAGTCAGCATCCTGACTGGCATGTCAGCGGTATGTCCGCGGTATTTCTGCTTCATAGTCATACCGCACCTCTAAACTTAAAGGAACATTACAGAATTGGTTTTTGCTAACAAAACAGTTGCTGGCAGTGTGAGCACTTTATGTAATCCACCATATACATAAACTGACAAACCTGTAGAAGTTTGAGATCGATCTGCCATCTGGGTCACGAGAAAATAGTGAAAAACCGATTACACATTTGCATGAAATCATATACATGTAGATCCAACAAATGAATAAAACGCTCACTGAGCGATAAACACCAATCGGAAAATTAGTTTATTCATTTCTCATCAAATATGGCATCTCAGACAGAAATATTTCAAGCGATGTTTTCTACTATTATCATCATTAGACCATGTAAGTTTTATGTAAATCTGTGATCAAAAGTATATTTTACAATTACCAATTCTGTAATGTTCCTTTATAGGCCCTGTACACTATTGGTAAGATCGAAAAACACAATGTTCACAGATTCACACATAACTTACATGATTTAAAGTAAGTAATGGTAGAAAGGGTTCCTTAAAATATTTCTGCCTAAAATGCTATCGTTTCTGAGAAACGAGTAAAACAATAGTAATTATCGCGCGCGATAATTTGAAAAAAAACAGAAAAAACATAAGATCTCTTTTCACTATTTTCTCGTGACCTCGATGACCAATTGAGCTCAAACTTTCACAGGTTTGTTTGTTAGATGCATATTTTTAATCACACAAAATGTGGACACCGATTTTGAGCTGTTACGAAAAGTGTACAATACCTTTAAACCCTTGTTCCAACTAGAAGCAATATATATTTTTCATTTGAGATGAAATATTTCTGGTTCAAATTTACCCACTTTCACTGGAGACACATGAACAACTTGGTAGACATCCCCACTAACCACTACCTTACACAAGGGCCCAAATTCATAGAGCTGCTTACTGGCCAATTTTTGTGCTTACTGTGCGAGTTTCCATTTCATAGCGCCGCTAACCGTTTCAAGCAAACGAAAAGGCATGCTACCCTTCCAGTGCTTACACATGAACTTTATGAAATTGAATTACATAACCATGCAAATCCATGGTGAAAGCACAAGCTGGCTCCCCAATTTTCTCGTAACCTGTGAAATATGCTTACGCTTAGGCAAATTTTTCTGCTACAGTAAGCATGAAAATTTGCTTACCGTTAAGCAGCGCTCAGATCATTCCGACTGCAAAACCTTCATCACTCACAGTGCTTGCTACCTACATGTAACACCAGCAGCCTGACACCCGCATCATTCCAACTGCAAAAACTTCATCACTCACAGTGCTTGCTACCTAACACCAGTAGCCCCACGCTCACATCACTCCAACAGCAAAAGCTTTGTCACTCACAGTGCTTGCTACCTAACACCAGTAGCTCCACGCTCACATCACTCCAACAGCAAAAGCTTCATCACTCACAGTGCTTGCTACCTACATGTACATGTAACACCAGCAGCCTGACACTCACATCTTCCAACTGAAAAACTTCAACACTCACAGTGCTTGCTACCTAACACCAGTAGCTCCACGCTCACATCACTCCAACAGCAAAAGCTTTGTCACTCACAGTGCTTGCTACTTAACACCAGCAGCCCCACGCTCACATCACTCCAACAGCAAAAGCTTCGTCACTCACAGTGCTTGCTACTTAACACCAGCAGCCCCACGCTCACATCATTCCAACCGCAAAAGCTTCACACTCATTGCTTGCCTTGACACAAACAGATTTGCCTTCTAACTTCATGAACCGTAGCAGAGTGGAATGCCCTTGATGACTCTTTGGTAATTGCACCACTTCAAGCAACAACTGCTCCAATAAATTAATGCACAAGCCTGGCACCATACTCACATCGAGTTTCTTTTGCTTTCCCATTTTTAGACTTTTGTTAAGCAACGCCTCCACTTGCTGTCAGACACAAAACCAGAATAAGGATATTCTTCGTCAGTCCAAAAAAAAAACTATCCGGGTTGCCTTTGTGATCATTAATGTCAGTGGGCCGACTTGCTCACTACCCGTGTTCAAAGCGTTGATTCTTGTGTGTACTACACAAGTACATTCAGTCCCAAGCAGTTTGTACAAAAGGGACAATACACACAAACGTAATGTGTAGTACGCAAGTTCTACTGTTCACTACAGTGTATGCACAGTCTACAAGTACAATGTGAATTACCTCAGAAGCAATTCGAGGCAAAAACCAGTTTGAAAGGCTTCCTGAAAATTTATAAAAAAGTTTGAAGACATCTCTCCCCATCCACTAGCTTGGGTATGGGGCCGATTCGGGTGAATTACACACCGGTATGCGCGAAGTGCAGCCAGTACACAAAACCATAACCAAGTTCATAAAAATCATACAATAAAATCATTCACAATGCTCTAGGCTGCAGAGTACATTCATGTAAAAAAAAAAAAAAACGTTCTGAAGACCTTGTTTGAATTTGGCATGCTTTGCCAAACTTGCACAATTTGGGTCCAGAATGCCTACATGTAAGCCCCCCAGTTTGGACAAATCCTGGAGAGATCTCTGCAGTGGGAAAGATAGAGAAGAACAATGCCCTCCGTAATTTTGGACAGCGCAGATGCACATGTAATATCAATTCATTGCTATCGATGTGAGGATTTCCCTTCAACCTAACACTATCCATAATGCACACACAAAATGTGAGGACACAAAATTACAAAGGATTCCAATGTGAGGACAGCATTGTTCCTTTTGAGTTCCTTTGTTCTGCTGGTCCCACACTGCTGACACTATCCTGTCACCTCTTTGTGTGGATGCATTGTACACATGTGGATGTACAGTGTACACATACAGCACACAGTACACCCAAAGTACATGTAGTCTCCATGGCAATTAGTCTGTTTGCGCACAACAACGTTACAAAAACATAGTGGTTGGTCGTGACTTGTTTAGACCCTTGGCATTTTGCCAAACAGGATCACAAGTACATGGAACACACAGCAGGGTGCACTGAGTAGAAATGGAACAGAAATTACTTTCCAGATTTTAGGAATTTATCCTACAAACCAGCCAGCATAACCTGACTTCCTTAATTACAGATCTGGGGAAAAATAATAATCATAATAATATGATAATATTTTCTTTCTCATAGCTCTTCCTTTTTTTCACTAACTTCCACACAGAGTTGTTTTATAAAAGCAATCTTTATTCTTTTTTTAAAAATGAAACTCCAATTACATACGTCTTTTTAAAACCACTGATATTACAGTTATGAAATCACAAGGCTATTAATTAAAAAAATACTACAAATGTCCAATACTACATACATGTACATGTAGTCCTTAAAATTGCAGCTGGAAGCCCAGCAAAAACAGCAAAAAACTGTAACAGAATTTTCATCAGGAATATTGAACCATTCCCTATTTTATAGCCAGGTGACAGTGGGTACCAACCGATCTTCGGCCGCAGCATTCACAAAGAGACACCATGGAAATTTGAATCTCCAAAACTCATCTTGAAGTGAGTTTTGGAGAATTCACATTTTTTATACTTTTATTGATTTCTAATCACTGGGGCATTTCAGATAAAATAATTTTACAGGATGCATACTTATGTACCATTAATTACCATCTTTATAACATGTCAATCAAACTTACGAATAGAATTTTTCTAAGGGGTCATTTAGCGCGAGGGTCATTACCATTTGTATGACCATAGAGCATGACCCTACCTTTAAGTTATCACACGGCCACTCGCACTCTGCGTGTGCGGTCATGTTGCGGTCATGTGAGGTGTGCTTATACGCCGGGCAGCTTATAAACTGACACCTGAATCTTGTTCTGACAATTCCTGAGCACTGCCGAAGGTTACGGCAATGTAAGGTGTTCATGAATGTTAATTCAGTGATTTTGTATCCATACTCTATTTACAGTCATGTCTTGTTTTTTTTATTTAATTGCTCATTTCCTCCCCGTGCGGTAAACTGTTGGGGCAGCGAGTTTAATTGAGTCATTGTTATCTACACGTGTACATGTAATTCTATGTGTGCTTTCAAAAATCTTCGCAACATATCGTCATCCCGGAAATATTTACCCGACAAAATATTGTCAGTCAACATTTTTGAATTTCGTCCAGCGCTACATACAGTAATTAAAAAAAATTAATCATTGATTACTGTGAATGACCCATATCAAATAAAATTTGAAACAAAAACCTGGGAAATTTTATTTCTTGAAGCTCACTCCAAGCTAGATGCATGACAGTCAAATTTACACCCTTTATCAGAAGGATTTCAACTTTGCGAACCATTTCTTTTGTTACAATTTACTTTTCACCTACTGTGCAGATAATAGGAACAATAACTTTCACCAAAGGTTCCTTGCTCTATGGTTGTACATGAACAGTACCACGTACATAATCTATGCACTGTAAACTTTCCAGCTACATGTACATAGTGTACATGTGTACATGGAACCTTCATGCACCTTGAACCCAGACAAAGGGCTTGGGGAAAACCCCTGGTGTACCCACAGAGTGACCCAGGACGAGCCCTGTATGCTGGTCTGCACACCCTGCCTGTAGGCACCATGCAGGACAAAGAGTGCAATACAATGTCATGAGTGGAGACTAATGTTCGTGATACACTGTACAGCAGTGGTCCACTAGCCCATGCCAGTTAAAACAACCGAGGGCCAGTCAAAATTCTGTCCAAGTGGTCCCGCTGGCTACTTCAGTGTCGAATTAAGCATACTATCTATTTTTACATAAAAATATATACTGTACAGTGTAGGGACTAGTAAAAATGCTGGGGGACGAGTGAAATGACAAGTCAACTGGTCACACTGACTTGAATACAGTGTGTGAGAAAACAGCAAAAAAACTGTATGTATTTTCATCAAGAAATTGAGGGCAGCATTATAATGGATAACACGGGAAATTTCTAAATGTCGCCTGCAGGTGATCTTCGGGGACTCAAATTTGTTCAACAAACTTTTATTTATTTAGAACTAATAAACACGGGCACTTCAGATTAAACAATTTCCCAGGACGCTTACTAACCATTACTATTATTACCATCTTTATAAAAGAACCTGTCTCATGTGTCTTGTGTTGTCATTAATACGTCGTCGAGAAAGACTCTGCTAGGAGTCAAAAATTAGGGTCAAAACTCCAGGCCACTAACTACGTTTTGTATTGTTACCATAATATTGGTTGGTAAAAAAGCAATTCACAATATTGCTATAGTTTCTATTTTCTCATCTTTGTGGGCTTTTGGATAAAAACGGGTCGTTACCAAAGTTGGACCCTACATAGTACCTTTAGTCTTTAACAGAGCTCTATGGTTTTACCAACACATATAAACCATTCACATCCTGTTAACATGTCCGTAATGTCCAACGAGTTGGCACAGCATTGCCTTCCCTCTATTTCCCCAGTCCCCACCCATGTACAGTATTTTCCGTTCTTTTCCGGAAAATGCATAAAAAGTTGACAAATAAGAACAGGGCTCTGGTTTTGAGACAATTGTCCATCCAAGGATGACCTGTACAGGGAAGTCAATGGGAAATATATCAGGAAAGCTGAGGCAAAGTATATAAAAGAACATGTTTAGCGTCCTGCCTTTTGGAAAAAAGGAAGGAGGAGGGCCTTTTTTTTTTTTTTTCAAAAAATGGCCGCCCGACACATTTTTTCAAGACAACCGGCCAGGCTATTTTCCAAGATGGTTGCCAGCTTTTTTCTGTGTTTTTTCGGTGTGCTTAAGTCGAAAAATATGGTTTTATATTATTTTAGAGAGATGGTTAAAATTGATCCTTAAAAAAAAAAAAAAAGAAAAAGAAAAAGAGGAAGCGGCGGCCTCTAAAATGGAAGCGGGAAGGGATGCTAAACATGTTTTGTTTTTTATATGACCTTATAACGGAATTCCTTATAACAGCATTACCGGTTGATTGTGAGTGTAACAAAATATTTATCTCCATACATTTCAATATTATGTACATTGCATGTATTGTTAGTAATCACACAAGTACGACCGGCATTATGGAAAAATAGAACACGTCTGCATCCCATATCCACTGAGGCCGTAGACCGAGATTGATATCTGGGCACATGGGATGCAGGATGCGCTACATTTGTCTGTATTCAACGAGCGCGCGTGTGAAAACAAATTATCTTTAAAGAAACATTACAGAATTGGTTTTTGCTAACAAAACAGTTGCTGGCAGTGTAAGCACTTTATATAATCCACCATATACATAAACTGACAAACCTGTAGAAGTTTGAGATCGATCGGCCATCTGGGTCACGAGAAAATAGTGCAAAACCAATTACAAATATGCATGTGTTATACAATGCATGAATAAAACGCTCATGAGCGATAAACTCCAATCGGAAATTAGTTCGATTTATTTCTCATCAAATATGGCATTTCAGCCAGAAATATTTCTAGGGATGTTTTCTACTATCATCATCATTAGACCGTGTAAGTTTTATGTAAATCTGTGATCAAAAGTATATTTTACAACTACCAATTCTGTAATGTGCCTTTAAGCAAACTTGACACGTACAAGTGTGTAGCTTTAAAAAAGGCATTACAGAACAGGGTTTGATGGGCCAATTATAGGTTTATATCACACTCTTGTTGCTATGGATCGACCAATCAGAATCGAGGATCCAACTTTGCTTGAAGATACAGCAGGATTTTGTATGTGGGTGGAAAGACAGCTGTTTTTAACCAAATCATGTTTGTCCATAACCATTGTGTCAAGTTAATTATTGCAAAACAAAATAAAGTAGCACCAAAATTACACACATTTATCAACAGTTGTGGTGATTGCATCACACATTTTGGGTACAGGAAAATTATAAGAATGGATGTAGCAATTTTTTGTAATCACTGTTCACTGTCATGTATTGAGTTCTTCAGGATGCAGCCAAAATTAATTATCTTTTAATAATCGTTCATCACTGTTTTTAGGCCGGAGAAAACCAAACATTTAAAAGTAAAATTGGGATAACTTGGTGTTTCACTTCCTTACACTTTCAAATACAGTAAGTGAACTATTTTGTTTAATGTCTTCATGAGGGGAGGGGGGGGTGGGGTGCAGCTTGAGCAATGAGGGAGGTAGTTGTGATAAATAATTGTAACCCTTGAATGTCGAACCTGACTGACAGTCTAAGCTACCTCCATGGTCTAAGGGATGTAACCAAGAGCTACATGTACGATTATCCCACCTAAAAGGCGAGGACACAACTTGTTGTTTTCACTGAAACTTGTTCACAGATTGGTTTATGGTTTGTATTCATTAAAAACTTACCTTCCCACACTCACCAACATGTCGGATATTTCATGATTTCGATACTCGATAGGAAAGGTCGAAGGACAAGCGGAATCCTTGGATTTGGAGGAAGTTATTCCTGACTGCTTGCATACAATACACCAGTGTACTGTCTGTTAATGTTACTTGTTTTCGACTTGCACTTAGAAGTAGAACTCAAAACAAATCACGCACAGACTCATTCCTTGCCGAATGCTGCCATTGCTGATGTCGTGACTAGCGAAGCATTGACATTTTGACACAGCACTATGTCTACGGCCTTCTAAAGTTCTATACTCCATCCATCGTTGATGACAAAGTACTGCCCTTTTTGTGTACCTTCACCGCGACAGGACAGCAGCAGTCAGATGGGTGATTTAGCGTCACTTCTGGTATGAAGCCTTGAAGTTGAAGGTGCCCGGTTTCACTACTGCTTGCTGGTTATCGGAAAAAGTTCCACAAGTACTATAATACTATAGTATAAAGTATTCAAAACTCCTAGTCCCAAGTCCTAGATCCTTGCATCGACGAGCCCATGCTACATGACGACGCAGTTGACAAACATGGGTCACACGCAGACTGTGCATGCAGTGTGCGCAAGTTATCTGCCCGTGGCATAGCTAACTAGCTGTTGCATCTGTCTCAAACTGGACCCCCTACATGTGTTTTCGAAACCACGGCTTTATTCGGCACCGGCTTTCGGCACGTGCGTCCACCGGCTATTCTGAAGTCCGTACCGAAATTCGAAAGTTTACACGTTTTCACAACTGAGCTGAAGCCTTTAAAAGCCCAAGCTATGGTCTCGCAACGGACTCTCACTATGGGTGTTGTACTGTTCCTCCCCTATATGTATGGTGTACAACGGCAAAGCTCTCCCTTCGTGTGAGTACGTGTACTGCGCGTGATTTGCTTCCGGATACGCGGCGAAGAAGTGATTCTGTGCATGTGGTTTTCATCGTCAAGGATTTATGGCCGGTGTTGGAATTAGGTCTTCACGTTTTGTATCCCAGTTAACGGCAATTAGTGCATTATCGACAATGAGTGAGCCCCAATAAAGTGAGGGGGCCCGTGGCTCAATAGCTGGTGTCAACCGTGAAATGACATTAATAACGTTTAGTTATGATATATCTAACTTTTATTTTATTTCTTCAATACAAGTAATACACCACATGGGAAACCTGAATGGGTAACATGGGTTGAAGACAAAAAAATGACGGGGAATCTGCGAACTCTGGTTTTACGTCACAGTGCCGGTTTAGCAATGTCTATGTCCAGGGTGCCAGTCAGAACCCAGGTGGCCACATAGGTCCATAATAGTATTAGTAGGGTCTCCCATGGGATAGCCTTACCCATTATGAGCCCAACCGGATCCTGCACCCAAGATTCAAATTGGACCCAATGGGTTGGCCCACTAACCCATATGGGATACATCTGGGGCCCATCTCAGGCGCGGATCCGGGGGGGGGGGGCAGGGGGCCCGTGTCCCCGGGTAAAATTAAAAAACAAAAAAAAAAAAAACACATTTTATTTATTTAATTTTTTTTTAACTAAAAAGTGTGTGTCTTTTTCCCCAGCGGCAGGACATCCTAAGCCTATCAAATTTGTTTTTGTCTGCCAAAATGAATCTTTCATGATATGTCAATTGTAATTGCTTATGATTTGCACGATAACATAAGCGTTTGAAACCTGATGACGTGCCAATTTGTCCTGGATAAAATATATTTCATGTCGTTCTGGCATTCAAGTGTAAAGACTATACACTTAGCTTGAACTTTCTATATAATGACACCCATAATGACCCAATGAATATTCTACCCACATGGGCTTATACCCATTTATGACACACACATGGTGGGCTATTGCAGATTCTGCCCACATGGGCTTGCTCTTGTGAGGCCCATCAGGGACACAAAAACACTTTCAAACCTTTGTTCCCAGAATTTGGTCACGGGACTTACACGCTGGTCTCCTACTAGCATGAGTAGTCTTCAATAATGTTCAGCCTTACAAAATTCAATTTTTGGTTGAACAATAAAAATTGACTGGAACCGGAGATGGAACCTCCGACCTCCGGAATAGGCCTCAACGTACTAGATTCGGTAATTGTGATCAAGAAAATCTGGATTGTTTGATCCTGCAAATTAGTCACAAGGGTGCACCACACTAAATAAGCCAGAATTCATGCGCCAAGCTACTTATCATAATTTGTCAACCTACAACTTATTTTTAATTATAACGTTTTAGGGGTCATGCAATTAACAGATTGTGTAAATATAAGAATCTTTCACAACCTGGGGTTCTGTGCTTCAACTTTTGAGGAGACTTGATAAATTTAGATGTTAAAGTTAGCCCTATTTGACCGGGAAGTGGAGAAGTGCTTCACAAGAATGAAGAATCTGTACAAGCTGATTAGCCCATCCCAGCGGTCCTGGATAGGCCGCTGGGGCCGAGCGAAACTCCTCCCCTGTCTTTATTCGCAAGGATGAAGGATGAACACACAGGCACTGGTCTCACAGGCCCAATGATTTCATTGGATAAACATGGAATAACTGGTAGTAAGGTATGCTTTCCATATAATGTGTTATGATTGGTCCAATCCGAAGTGACATAGTTTGTCAGGCACTTTCGATCACGAATCTCCGGCCGTCCAAGTGGGTAAATGGGATATAATACGAGGTTAAAGGTACATCTGGCAGGATCCTGCCAAGCGCTCAAGGCTGGGCCCAATTTCATAGAGCTGCTTATGCACACAAACTAGCTAAGCACAACAATAATAAGGCTAACAAGAACAAAGTTACCAGCCAAAATACCATGTCGCTTGTACAATTTATGAGTGGTATCCTGCTCGTTTTTGCTCAGCAGCTCTATGAAATTGATTCACGCGCCTCGACGTGTGACGTCAGATGTTCAGGATAAGCTGTCATTGGATGAGAGTTGTGCATGGCGCACAAGAGCACGTTACCATTGCATTTGCTGCCACCATGTGCCCGGAAGCATCGTAACGAACGTTTTACTGGTAAAGAGGCGTAGGAATAAATAATGTGAAAAATATTGTGTTTCAAGAAGACCGAGTGTCAAAGTTTAATCGGTTTTATGCCATTCAAAAGTCATTAGGAAGGTTAAACTCAGAAGGTATAATTATGAAAACAAGTCTTTGGGGGTATTTCTAGCAACAAAAACGTAGCAGTAATGCCTATTTTCATTTTTTCTTTCATGAGCCATTTCATTATGCATACGACCACACGAAAATAACTTTGTGTGACTGGAAAGTGGCGCTTGAGATCATTGTACCCTTGTTCCGTGCACATGACGGCAACATCGGCGATCAGCGGCCTTAACAAGGGGGGGGGGGTTCTTACAATGAGACAAGAGACACAAAAAGACACCTTGAATCTTCAAGTTCCTCCGTTTTATCAAAATAAAGAAGCAGGGAACTCCTTTATAATTTAGTAACAATTTACGCAATTAATAAACAAAAAAGTAGAAAACAATAATAATCCCGATGTGTGAATTTCCTGTAATGTTGTTCCGATCTCCCTTTTAATTTTGGACTTAAAACTACACAAATAATAAAATAGATTCGCAAATACAATTACACTAGTGACAACTCCCACTCCACCCGACAAAATCCCAGTTGAAACGCCTCGTTCCTGTAATCATTAAAAAATACATGTACTATAAACAAATTAGGGTTCAAATGGTTTCTTTAAAGAGTACTAACATTTCTCATAATAAAGTTACATGCTAGTTTCTTTTGAAAGGTTTTAAACTATTTTTTTCCCTCTTCGGCAATTCTCCCCCTCATAGCTCCATCTTATACCCCCCCCATAAATCCTTCAGGCAGAATTATTAAAAATGGCAATAGTTTCAAGGAAAGGAATACCATAACATTTAAATATTATTTGAATTCTCTAGTAAAGGTTGAAGGTACTAAACATTAGGTTTTTACCAGCGATATAGCTTCATTTACTTCCAAGGAAAATAAAAATTTACTTCTTTATACAACAAATAATTTTTTTTTCTTAAACCCGGGTGCACACACTAAACCATTCCTTCAACAAAGTGCAGACTTTTTCGTAATTACAATAATTCAAGCCCATCTATTAATGTTGATATTCAACATGCATGTAATTTCTAATGTACTTATAGCCAATAATTCTACAATCGCTTCTTCCGTTGCGTTATGTATACACAGTCCGTAATTTGTACAGATTTTTACTTTTTACAGAATTTACATTGTGTCCTGCAAAGCGCCCTCTGTTGACAGGCTGACACCATGTCCAAAAATATTGTACATTTCTTGTAAGCTTCATTTTAGACAAAAACGTTAAGACTTAGCCCCAGGTCTGAGATTGTGGAGTTCCACTCATATGAATGGTCTTTTCTCAATTAGCCTGGTACAGAGCCCTGATATCTTGTTGTGAGGGCCGATGCAAACTAATTACCACAATCTCAGGCTTGAAGTCAAGACTAATGTCGACCAGCACATGCGCTTCAGAACTTTTGTTGCTACCCAACTATAGAATGTAGGCCTAACTATAGTTTGGCCCAGACCAACTATAGTTGGGCCGATTCGAGTTATAGTTAGGCCGCTTCTACAGTTGGGGAGGAACATATCCACACAGGGATAGGTGCATTGCAACACTTGAAGTTTTAAAATTGTTTTTGATTGTTTCCATACAGCCCTCTGATTGTAAAGAGATTTGCAATAAATCCAAGGATTGTGTCTGAATTGAACTACTTGGGCCATGATTAACACTGGTGGTTGGCTGCCACAGTCTATGACAATTTTACATGGTAATGGAAATGTGAAGCAATCATTCAACTTTAATACGAATTTGGGAAAACATCAATAGGTTTGTGGAACTGTGTTGATGTAGTTCAGTAAAAACTCCCCATTATCTCACAGTCGAAAAGAAACTTGATGCATGTATAACAACTTCCACAAACACTTGGGAGCTCTCAGTGAAAACAAATTATACTTGTCCTGAATTTGATGAAGCAGCTCAGCAGAAAACATTTGTTGAAAAAGTTAAATATAAGCTTGGTAAAACATTATGTACTGATGGCCATCAGGCAAAGCATACCTTTGGTTTTTTGGAACCGTTTGGTTGTTTTACTCCCATATAAATGTAGACGTATACAATCAAACTAACCACTGAAAATTTCACTTCAAAAGCTGGTAGCGTTTTTTCAGATATCACTGAATATCTGGAGTGGTTATGTCCACACAGGATAACCCGTAATTGGAAAACACAATCTGAGAAACTGAAGTGTTTTTGAATCTCTCGCTCTTAAGCCACATTCCTTAGAAGGAAATCTTTTCTCAAAATGTAATACATTATGAACAGCTGCAATGTCTCTTACCAAGTAAGTTTTTATGGCCATGAATTTTTGGAGCAATTGCCAAAGGTATACCCTCCCTTTATGCTTTAACCCTCCATCTTTGGCTAGAGAGAACATTCACTATCCTAAAAAAAATAAAAAAACACTCTAGCTGGTAACTCATATTACAGATATCGTTTAACGCATGTTCCAATGGTGGTAGGCAAAATGATATTAGGGTCTGCGGTCGTCCTATCATAAAAAGTCAGTCAACTTCCTCTGCAGGATTTTTGAGGATTTGTGTGCATTTGTCATGTTTAGCTGATGTGTAAGGGGGTATTGGACCCCTTGCACTAACTAACCTCACACATACATGGCTGCTGTCTGCCGAGCCGATTTTTTTGGGAGTAATACTGCACTGAAAAGTTACGATTCGCGTGTAAACATAGAGTACGGTAAAATGTGCACTGCACTGTGTAACACGCAGGAACATTGACTCCCAGAATGATTCAACCGATTGTGAAACAGGCGAATTGAGCCGATATGTACACGCATGTACTTGGTCAGAATAAAATATGTTCCCCGAACTGTTCATATTGTGGCCACCCTCAGAATGTTTGCCAGGGTAGCAGCTCTGTTTAAGTACAAAAAGCAAACTACACTTCTCTGCATGACATTCAGTGTCAAATCTGTCAGCATAAGGAGTACCCTAGACTTATCTTCTTTACAGCTGCAATTAAGAAAAAATCATACCCAATTCTGCTTTGCCAGATTTCTGCTCAAGCAAATTCAGAGCTCAACAGCTTACTGACATTTAGCCTTGTATTATTATATGTAGAGTGATGCATACAGTCTCAGTATAAACCAGCCACTATCTGTTCATGAATCGGTACAAAAGTAGTCCAGGGACATTTGAAAAAAAATAAAAGTAAACCTCAAAAGGGGAAGTTCCTTCCAGAATATTACCCTTATAAACAAACAGACTACTCATACTCTACTTCCACTGATCTGATGTGCACATCTTGATTTTGTGGGAAGCAGGAAATGAATCAAGTGTTACAGGGTTTTAGTGAGAGTGCGGTGGTCCTCTTTCCTTTTACAAACCCTATAAAGTACCCCCCCCCCCCCCGAAAAAAGAAAAAAAGAAAAAGAAAAATGATAAAAAATAAAGAGAAATCAATCAGTTAAAGGCACTGGACATGTTTGGTAATTGTCGAAGACCAGTATTCTGGTGTATCTCAACATATGCATAAAATAACAAACCTGTGAAAATTTGGGGTCAATTGGTCATCGAATTTGCAAGAGAATAATGGAAGAAAAAACACCCTTGTTGCATTACCTTGTGTGCTTCAGATGCATAATAAAAGGCTTCAGCTGACGGCATTTGATTATTTGAGTGAGAAATTATCTCTTTCTCAAAAACTACGTTACTTCAGAGGGAGCCGTTTCTCACAATGTTTTATACCATCAACAGCTCAAGTTTTTATGCTTACAATTATTTTGAGTAACTACCCAAAGTGTCCATTGCCTTTAACAATAAACAAATAAAACTAACCATGAACTAGTCCAAACCCAAATAAATAAAATTAAAAAAAAAGGAAGAAAGAAAAAAATATCTTCGAGAAGGGATCATTAAAAGTTTTACAATCTAAGGATCCAGAGGAAACGGAAAAACCTAATAATGACACTTTGTCCCTGGACTGAACTTACCACACCTCACCTCCACCACCACCACCACCTGTCATTCAATTGTTCCATGCATTATTAGTTGCTATTAACATTTTGACATTTTTTTTTTTTTTGTACAGTATTTACATCATTAATACAAAGACTAAGCTACAAAATTAATACTGAGAACAAATTAGAGTAAAAAAAAAAACTACGAAATCACACAGTGGATACTCTAAATGGTAAAAACACGTTTAGTAACACAAAAAGATCAGTTGTTAGTTAATCACAAAAACTGACCCGTTTCCGTTTCGGAAAAGACCCCCAGAATTCTTATTTATAACAATAAATGTAAACTTATTTTCATGGTTCAATTTCAGCTGGCTCCACGCTTCTTACAACATTTTCATATGGACACATAGACTGGCTATTTGGGACCTGTGAAAAAAAAAATTAACCTAAATGTCTGTACATTTTGGGGGGTATACCTATTCCAAAGCACTAGTTTCATGTACAACGCATTGGGTGGGGTCATTATTCCCTCCCACTCTTGGTAATATTTTCCAGGAAGCTGACCAACCATTTGAAATTATTTGATTGCACAAGTTGTGTACAGTGCACAACTGTGCACAGAACTAACACTTCTACACATCTGTGTAGATGCATTCACCACATGGTATCATATTGCAGGACGGCATTGTTTGTCTGTCATTCCAAACCACAGTGGATGATATTGAATGGTCACACAGTAGGAGGGTTGACTGCATACTCTGTCAATGTAATCATCACATGGTATCATATTGCAGGCTGGCATTGTTCTATCTATCAATCGAACCACAGTGGATGATATTGAATTGTCCAACAGTGGCAGGATTGTTTACTGTGCACCACATGGTATCATATTGCAGGACTACAGTGGATGATATTGAATGGTCCGACAGTAGGAGGGTTGAGTACTATGCACCACATGGTATCATATTGCAGGCCGGTATTGTTTGATCAAAACCACAGTGGATTATATTGAATGACCAAACAGCAGAAGGTCGATTGTGTACTGTGTCAATGCACTCGCCACATACATTGTTTTATAAATCATTCAAGACCACAGTGGGCGATATTTAAATGTCTTATAGAATGAGGGTCAAGTTTTCTAATGCGCAAAGACAAATTTCAGAGTCACTCAACAGTAAAGTATACTTGCAGAATTTGAACCCAAGCTTCTATGTCAAGTTTATCAGTTGGCTTTGGTTACATCTGGGCCAAATTTCATCGCCGTAAACTTTTTTTGCTGAGCAAAAGTAAGCAGAATACCAGTCACAGATGGTACATGTGACAAATGGTGCATTGGGCTGCTAACCTTATTTTGGCGTGCTTAATGATGTTGTGTGCTTAGCTACTTTGTGTGTATCAACAGCTCTGTGAAAATGGGCCCTGGTTTCGTTTTATCAAGCCTATAAATAGATAGGTCCCGATACATCTTTCAGGGCAACTGAGATTTTGGCTCTGAACTGCGTCAAAGTTTCTAATTTCGACGCAGCCAAGTAGTCCATGAACCATTCATGCAAGGAATTTGATAAAACACCTGATGCCATATGCCATATTTTAGGCAAAACGCATGGTTTTGCATTCAAAAAGTGTTGTAATATTGCCCGTAAAGATGGCAAACTCTACAATGTGTGATGCCAAGTGGGAATTATCTACACCCAAGTGCCGAAACGACACCATGGTACAACATCTTCCACAAAAAATTCAAATTTCCTAACATAAGTGCCATTTTCTTTTGAACAAAATTGGCCACACCTCTACAAAAACTAAATTTCAGTCCCATTTCAAATAAAACAAGAAATATGGAATTTAAAAAGACCTTCCGGCTTCATCTTCAGGCAAGTTCATCTGCTTCTTGGTCCATCAACCTTGATCAAATACGGCTTGGCCACTTCTCATATCAACTATTCGGAACCCATGAAAGAATATGGGTACAGTCAGATTGTATTAAAAACAAAAAACAACCCCCCACAAAACACCTGTGGCGTTTTAATTTTTTTTTGTTAACTGAGCAAAGAGTTAGAAATTCTTAACATCAACTGTAAACTTCTTGCTAATCAGATTCCATCAGCTTAAAATTAAACTACAAAACTTAAAAAGTTACAATAAAAAATTGTAAAACCGAGCGTCTGGAATCCTGCGTCCTGATTTTTGTTTGTGGCGCAGTGTCCCACCTTACGTTGGCTCAATGATCCAGGAACAGAGGTGCACATGTTGTTGGAAACCCGAGCGTTATTCCAGGGCAGCTGCCATAGTGGCGCGATTCTTAATGGACAGGTCTATTTAAGAGTCTGGTCTTTCGCAAAGCACAGGCCTAGAGCTTTTTCTTTGAAAGGGCAAGGCCGTTTTCATTTTGCAAAGAGCACTTCTATTGGAAAATCTTAATAAAGTCTATGGGAAACTTTTGAAGGGGCACCAAGACCAAGACCAGGGGCAAGCCTCCATGTAATTCCAGGCCTGAAAACACACTTGATTAAGCTCCATTTATGCAAATTTGATTCCTTCAAATGAAACATTCTGATGGATTGTGATGGAGTTAGAGTAGTTCAGGTCATGAATAATTTTTTGATAAACCCCACCCCCCCCACTACACATTCCACTTGCGTTTCCTGGGCAACTGCTCATTTGCGTGTCAGTGTCAACGCAGTATCATACCTCAAAACATAACGTGTGCTGCTACTTCATCTTAAACAGTCATTGAACTAAGATGACACGTAACAGCTTTTTATAGCAAGCCATCAAAGCTGTTTTGTGCTACAGTTTCACAGTCGGGGAAAGATTGAGTTTGGGAAGTGGACTCGTGGAGGGGGCGGGACGGAATGTAAATGGCTGTAAATATGAACATTATCATCAACAACAATATACTCTTCACCCTGCTGCAACATATCGAACAAATAACTGAGGTGAGCAGACACTGTTAACTACTGCATGAAACATCACAGTACAGCGCCACTCTTGGGGGCTTGAAACACACACAAAAAAACTTTAAAAAACTAAATAACAAGAACTTGCTCGTTCGTCTCTTTCCTGATCCACGACAGAGCTTCTTTCACTTCAAGGTGCCATTGCTGCTTTGGAATGAGATGGAGGAACTCGGCAAGACTCAAGACGAGGTCTTTGGGGGGAAAAAACGCTCCCACAGAGGTCCAACATCCTCGTTTTTAAATTCAGCACACAATGTTACAACAGATGCTTGCAATGTACTCATTCCATGAGGGTCTCAGTTTTATTTCTTTTTCTCAAAAGCGTGATGCTGTTGATGTGCTGCAGAGAGGTAATTGACATGGAGAGAAAAGCTGTGTTAACGACTGATTGTATGTATTCAGAAATTTAACTGTTACTAATACTTCATTGATAAAGAACAATATCATTCCAGATCTGCCCTAAAATTATGCAGGACTGCCAACATTTGCATCTTGCAATCAGGTAGAGTTTGTAAAACAATCAGGGAGATATTTAGAATTACATTAAACATAATAGCGAAAAAGTTTCCATAATCAAGGAGATTTTAAAATTTGTTCATCAGAACATGGAAAGATTAGTTCATTTTTTGCATGAGTGCAGTCCTTGCATGATTGCAGTCCTTGCATGATTGCAGTCCTTGCATGATTGCAGTCCTTGCATGATTGCAGTCCTTGCATGATTGCAGTCCTTGCATGATTGCAGTCCTTGCATGATTGCAGTCCTTGCATGATTGCAGTCCTTGCATGATTGCGTGATTGGCAAATGGGGTTTCTAAAAAGTAAACATCCTTGCCACAAGTTTTTTTTTTCCAATGTTTAATTGAAAAAAATATTTGTATAAAAACATAAAAATTAAAAAAATAGCAAACTGCTATGAGTTTTTTTTATGGAAATTCATGAAGATTTGACTTCATAGAAAAATATTGTCTTTGTTCAAGATATTTTCTCATTTTGGATCTGTGTGAGACTTGCACAGTCTACACTCAGTGCTCAGTGCTTATCATACATTGATGTAGGGTCAAACTATGTCTTAAGACAAGATGCTCCCCATCCATGACCCTTATGATTATTAACCAACTTTACAAGAATCTTGAACAATGAACACAAAATGTAAATCATTACGGCAGGTTTGAGACAATCGGGCAAGGAACAAAACAAAACTGTCCTTACATGTAGGCAGCAGACGAAGTAAAGCGATTAAAGGCAGTCATGTTTTTATCATTTTTCATTTGCAGAAGTGAGTTTTGACTCCAATTCGATCAGAGTAAAGGATTTAAAGGCAATCATCTTATCATACTTACATTTGAGAAGTGAATTTGGACTTTGAGCATTGGAACAATGTCTCCCACTCGATCAAAGTAAAGCATTTAAAGGCACTCATTTTTTAAATCATACTTACATTGGTAGAAGTGAGTTTGGACTTTGAGCTTTGGACCAATGTCTCTCATTCAATCAAAGTAAAGCATTTAAAGGCAATCATTTTAAAAAAAATCATACTTACATTTGTAGAAGTGAGTTTTGACTTCGATACCTTGTAGAATCTCTTTCACCATCTCCACCACCCGGCCAATTTCCCTTTCGTCGAGCGCCGCCTTTTTGTTCCACACTTGCAGGATGTTGACGTCCATGTTTCGTATACTGACGCTCACCCCGCATATCTCATCCTCTGTCGAAGGAGACAAACAACTCCGTCATCACCATAAATGTCAAAAAGTCTTTCGGTTTAAACCTGGGGTGGATTTCACAAAACTCTTCTTAAATAAGGACTAGTCCTAGGCAATGCTAAGAGATAGGACTATCTGCTTTGACATAAACAAGCACTGGCGACCGCATTGATTGGCCACTCAAGCCTGAAGCACACACTCTGACACAACAGAAAGCTTTCGTTCAAAGGCCAGTATTACAAACTCTTTGATCACCTTGAAAATATTGTATTACGACAACACAGGAAACTTTTAGGGTTGAAATTACCTGGTGAGATGCAGTCTGAGAACCGTTCTCCTATTGTTGCTAATAGTAGCTCCTTCCATGCTTTGCCCTGTTGAGAAAAAAAGGAAAAAAAAACACCCCAAAAATTCAATCTAAAAAGTCATCCTGTGACCACTTTACGCTGAAGGCCACGTTAAGGCATAAAACTCCCTGGAACTCAACAATCAAAATTACTCTTGAACAGGGGTCGATTTCACAAAACTCTTCCTAACTTAGGACTAGTCCTAGGCAATGCTAAGAGATAGGACTAGTCCTAAGTACTGGTCCTAACTTAGGACTAGTCCTATCTCTTAGCATTGCCTAGGGCTAGTGCTAATTAGGAAGAGTTTTGTGAAATTGACCCCAGGTCTATTAGTGTAATCTCCAATTCCAGACCTTTGATCTTTTGTCTGACATGCCATGGTTTCGATAGACCGAATGGCTGTCACAATTGTTTCGCATTGTTCTCGACACCAAGGTAAGTGCGAGATTCCAGCGTGTCATAGCTGATTATCGGTGACGACTAACTACCAGGGACGGCCCAGTTTTGCTGAATAAAGACGGACTTCCGTGATATTTTTCTTGTGAGAGAACTGTAAATCTCAGGGCCAGATACCAAGATGTTTGTTGTCTTTACTCCACTTAGTCAGGTTTTCATTTTTACAACAATATTCTGCACAAAAAGGTTTGGTCTAAGATTCTGAAAATTACTACCGTGGGAATGCCGGACTGATATGCAAAAAGGCAAAGCACAGAATTGGTGAGTATCAAAAATTAGCATGTTGTGGCTATCGGTTTAGTGCACCAGACTCAAGTTCTGGTGGCTAAGTCATTAGGTTGTGGGTTCCAATCCTGGTCATGACACTGGTGTCTTCTTAGGGCATGATGCGTAACTATAATTGCTTCCCTTCACCTTGGGCTAAATGGGTACCAGTGAGGGCAGAGATGGTTCATGTGATTGATTTAGCTTGGAGCGCTACATATTTGGCAGCACAAGCTGTATACTCCCCAGGGAGCTGAGATGGAAAAGTTTAGGAATTGAGGGAAATCTTATGTTGTTCCGGGCTTTAAAAAACGTCCGACTAAGTCTGTCTCCCAAAAACTTGTGAGAAAACATGACAAAAACATGTCATCTGACGTGAAGTGATTAAAGCAGAATTTTAAACTTGATATTGTGGAAATTATATGGAAGGAGCGATGGCATTCTTACAGTCTGGTCCTTTGGAACCTTGAATTTCCAGTCGCCTCCACTGGCATTGCACGGATCCTCCCTGAAAAGAAACGGAAAAGCGTCAGGTGTGAGTTGCCCCTTCATTCTCTTTAAAAAAAAAAAACTTTTCCAAAACTATATCATTCAGATGTAATGATAAAGAAATGTAATAACAGGCCTTGCGCTTAAGCTTTTTGTAAAGTAGCCCGCCGGGCCAGTAAACTGTGTTTTTTTACTTGCCCCAGGAAGTTTTAGTAGCCCAGATTTTAAACAGGAATTGCCATAAATGCAATGTTCTGATCACAACCAGTTTAATGATCAATTGAAGTTATATTCACACCCTCAAGAACGATTTACACATTTCATACATTAATTATTCACATCTGGAAAGGAAGAAATGAGTATTTTAAACAAGGAGGTTGCACAGTTTTTAGTAGCCCACAGGGCAAGTTGAGAGGTGGTGTTTACTAGCCCATGGCATTTTTTACTAGACATTGTACGCCGGGCTAGTGTTAAGGGCGAGCCCTGAATAATGTATAAAAGTTCAAACAGAAACGCTATATAATTATTACTGTTGTTCCTTAAATCCAAAATAAGATGAAAACGACCCCCCCCTGTTATTTTTTACATTTGCAAAATTAGAGGCACTAGATGGGATTTGCATGGTGCCAGCGCCTGAACCAATGGCGCTGGGATGGGCTGGTGTATAGGTAAGCTCATTGGATCATTTTCCAGTCACCTTTTCCTGTTTACAAAAGATTCGACCTCCATCAATAACAATGTAGCTCTATCAATTGGAAATTGTCACTCTTTGCATTGTACTAAAAATAGAGCCGGTAAAACATTTTACCCGAGTAGTTTTATTCTTTGTGCAACTTCAATTCACAAAAAAGAGAGCTACATTGTAACTGGGGTTTACATTATCATATCACGTGTGTACTTGTGATTGTGCGCATTGGGCAGATCAGCAACACTTTACAATAAAGTGTCAACATCATGCATCACTACATCCTGAACAAGAATTTGTACAAGTTCATCAGCCCATCCCAGCGGTCTTGGATGAGACCAATGGGGCCGAGCGAACACAGTTGGTTCACAGTACAGTGAGCCCTCTACCAGGATTACAAGAGATCAACAGGCTGCCACAATTGTTTCCCATTGTTCTCAGCACTTGTAGTGCAAGATTCCAGCATGCCATGGCCGCTTATTGGCTGTGGCTAATATGGCCGAGCGGCCAGCCAAGTCACGATGAAAAATAGAGGACTTTCCTTTTGATTTTCTCAAAAGAGAAAAGTAAATCCCAGTGCAGTTTATAATAATGTTTGATTTCTTTATTTAGTTTAGCCATGGTTTCCATTTAGACATTGATATTCTAAAAAGCAAAATCTTGCACTGGGTGTTCTGAAAATTAATCCAGCAGGTGGGCATTGAGAAATTTGGTAAACACCAGCCCCCAAGTGGTTAATGAGAAAACTAAATGGTACACCTGCAAACCTCAATTTCTAGAACCACGCCCCCCCCACAAACCCCCAACAAAAAAGAAAAAAAAACTTATGTCACTCACCACATTGGCTTCACATCGTTTCTCATGAGATGATAACTGAACCGGTAGGCAAGCTTGTCAACATCGGGTATATTGTTGTAGACTGCCCAGAAACTCTGAGAGGAATTTAAACCAAATTCATTTAGTGGGGAAAAAAAATTAAACAAAGTATAGACCCCTTGCTCGAACAGCGCCCTCACTGAGATCAAACGAAGACCTATCATTGGCTGAGAGTCGTGCATGGCGTGTAGGCGCTTGCGCATTTCCAGTGTTTGACCTCAGAGATGGCGACCTACGCAAGGGGCCTATTTCGGGTGATTAGAGTGAGCTTTTGGTGACCTGGCATGCTCGGTGGTCTAGTGGTAAAACATCTGTTCTAGACTGGCGGGGATTGTGGATTTGAATCTCACCGAGTAGCATGCCAGTGGATTTTTTTGCTACAAGACTTATTTTTCGGGAAAGCACTGAGTTTACGGTGCTTCTCACACAACAAGCATTCAGTTTGGCTCAGCAGTTTCTTCCCTGTTGTTCACCTTTGTAGAAACCAGTATGAATCCTGCACTGGCCACCTTGCAAGTGGATTGGGTTTTCAGTCCCTTCCTATAATTGCATAGGTTTTCCCTATTTTGGGTTTTCCTCCCACATCTATAACTGAGATTTCTTCATCATTTCTTTACACAGGTATCTTCAGGCCTACGGATCAAAGTGCTTAGTGCGTATGAGGGTGTCATTACCAGAATAGTAATAATAATAAAAATCTGTGTATAGTAAAAAAAAACACAACAATAGCCCTTTAGTAATCTAGTTCTAGTCAGGGTATCTGTAATAAGCCAGGGTGTTCACCTTGCTGCTGTAATTTGAAATAATGAGTGTCCGAACACTTTACCATTTATAGTACGATGAATGAAAACAAGTCCTGTAAAAAACTTCAAACAGGGCAGTGTTGTGTGACTCGAGACTTGGACTCGGAGTCAAGTCAGAGTCGAGTCTTTTATGACTCTCATGCCTGGAATTACACGGGGGCCACGAAGGCCATGGCCTCCGTTTCCGTTTCCCCCCGGTTTTGGCTTACGTGCCCCTTCAGAGGCTTCCCATAGGCTTAAAGATTTTCCAACGGAAGTGCCCTTTGCAAAAATGAAAATGGTCTTGCTCTTTCAAAGACTGATGGTCAAGAGCTCTGACTCAATATTTGTGACTCTGGACTCCACAGCAAGATATTAAGTATTTAAATATACCAATTTGCTGAAAAAAATAATGAAAATAGTGAACACTTAAATTTCTCTTTTGAATGGCCACTGAGTTTTCAGCTTCTGTTTGTTTTTGAAAGGAGCTTTTATGTTGACAAGTAAACCCAGAATGTTTTTTTCTCCAGTTAGAGACCATTCATTTCTGTATGATCATTACCATGCGCCCAGACATTGCTAATCTTGTCGAGTTTTTGCACCGTTATCATCAGGAAAAATGTCAGGAAGATTATTAAGAAACAGATGTACATGGTCTCTAGCGTTGTAGATTCTATGTTTACATGGGAAACATTGGAAAATGTCAATTCAGTCCAATACCTTTTCTTTGACCCTCTTGTTTGAGTGAAATTAGGTCAAATTTTGCAGTCGCTATGGGCGGGATTATTATCATTAACATTTGAATGTCACTGCTCGAATCATCATAATAAAACATGACTCTTTTCAGTTTTCTCCCATGTCCATCATTTTGAATCACTAAAGTGTGGTAAGAACCATTTTACTAAATTCGAAGTATGTCACAGATTTTTTTTAAATTGCTGCACTTTTGCTGCTGTGAAAATCATTTGAGTTTTTAGCCGGCAAAAGTGTGACTTTTAGTGCACGCCTGACCAGCACCATGGCATGGAAGTCAAAGACTACTTTACTAAAGGACAAAAAAACAAATCCCAAAATTTGGTCTCTCAACATTTTCCCTCACCTCAACTGTAGAAACTTTATAAATGTTCTGAAGATTAGCCTCCACTTCAGCTGCAGTAGAACCGGGAACCGACCTGCAGAATAAAAACGTTTGCTTTCGTGTCAGCCAATCAGACAATGGATAGGGCACCAGTTACAGCAGTGTAGTTACATGGCCATATGTTTCACCCAAAAAAACTCTCTCAACCAACTGAATGTGTCTGCTTACATCTCTTAGCGACCTACTTAGCGTTCCTAGAGTGCCTTGGCTGTTGAAATTACTAACCTTTTAAAAAGTTTTTGCAAATAATCCTTTTCAATACTCTCAAAATTACTTCTGTGATTAATTACGGTTATTTTGGAAGGACCCTCAATGCGTCAGCAGCAAGCAGCGTGGAGGAAACAGCGTGCTGCAGCAACAAGAGAAAGACGAGAAAGGTAATGCCGCTGTTTCAGCGAATGGAATCAAGAGCTAATGATTATGTGCATCAGTAAACATCATGGCGCCAACGATGTTTAAACGAGTGATTGTCAGCTCAGAGATTCTTCATAAAATTACACCAAAACAAGCTTGCACAAAATCGCTTTATTGCTATCTCCACAAAAGTGGCAACTAGGGTGCAAAATTTCAGCAAAAAAACGTGAGTTTCTATTACAAAAATCCTCACACTTTCTGATGTTATGTGGGCGTACGGCCAAGAAGCGGAGGGAGTCCAGCGTATTGGCACTATTTATGGGGCTACAGCGAGCTTCTCTGGAGGCGGGTACCACATGTACAGAGACTGAAGGTGCCAAAATGCAACCGACAGTTTGATGCATGTTGTTGTGATGTAAGCACTTTGTCGGGCTTCGGTCTCTGTATGTGTGGTACCTGCCTCGTACGAAGCTTGCTTAGCTGTAGCCAAGACAAGACATTGAATTTTGTTCACACCCTCGCAACACCAGTGATGCATTTTGAGATGGCATTGTGGGTCCATTCCAAAAACCACCACCCATCATCAGGGAAGTAATCTCTAGCAAACTGAAAAGGATTATTTGCGTTAGCTTTTATTAAAATTAATAAGCCAAGGCACTGAGAAGCTTTGAGGTAAGCGGAAACAATTAGTTGATTAAAACTGCCAACCCACCTGAGGGGGGGGGGGGGTGCAACCCCAATGTTAGGTGCATAATTTAGTATTAATAATGACCTAGTGTGGCTAAGGATTCACCTTGGCCACGCTAGTCATGCTAGTGGGGCTATGTTTATCATTTCGATCAGCTGATCCGATCATGATCAGCTGGGAGTGGTGACACGCTTAAGTAAATCACGACTTAAGTGAAAAGTGACAACAATTTACCGTATGTTTTACTGATTGATCTACTGAATCCTATATGATCGTAGTTACACTAGGGTAGGATTGTTCATTAGATGAATGCATAAAGATAGACCGTTCAGCAAGCCCTAAGCCGGTTTGCTAGGTAGGTAACGTAACAAGGAAATGCTGTCAGCTTTCAATTATTAACCAGCCCACACAAGATGCAAAAAAAAAAGTGAATTTTTAGCACACCTGTCCAGCCAAAACGTCCAGGGCGTGTTGAGGGGGACCCCTGTATTCTCCAGGTCCACTGTGGAGGGAATAGAATCAAACTGGACATCTTCTGAGTTGTCGGAGAACATACCGAGCTCTCTGTCTCGCAAAAGACCAACCTCTGATGCCGCCATCTTCAACAGCACAGGGTTGCTGTTGTGTCATTTGACAAGCTGTTTCACCGATCACGTGATCAAAACAGAAAACGTAAACACCGTTGACGTGACGTAGATGCCTGATTGGTGTTAGTCTTAGTGCAAGACGTTCTTACGTTGTTGTTGTTAGCGCCCGCTATCGTCCGATGGTTCTTGTACGCGTGGTTGATCGAGCGGAAAGGGGAGAATCGCGATAGTCGAGTGATATTGAACAGCAATGTCTTGGACTAAGACTAGATCGTTCAACGCGTAGAGCATGTGTGCCCTTATATAAACGATATAATTGATTGACCACGAATATTTTGGGTCTAAGGGAAAGTTCCATAGTCTAGTTGTCAACACACACAACATCCAACGTCCTTCCTCCATGACCCAACTATATGTGAAGATGTCATTCATCAATTCCTGTAACAGACAAAACAGATTGTATCGGCGTTTTCTTCGCAATCCGTCTACGGGAAATGAACAACTTTATAAGAACCACCGCAATCGCTTGACTTCTATAATTCGCCATTCTAAGAAAAGTTACCACTCCTTTAAGTTTGACAAGTGTAAAAACAACATGAAGCTTGAGCACTTGGCGGACATTAACAAACTTCTTGGTAAAAGATCAAAGGGCTGACATTCGTAACGAGTGTTAAGATTGCAAACAGGTATTTTCAGACCCTACTGGTATTGCCAATGCCCTCAATTCTCATTTCACAAACATTGGTGCATCGCTTGCTAACAAAATTCCTCCGACTAACTCATACTACATGGATTACTTGCACAATTCTAACACACATCCTTATTTCTTTTTTCCATCTGATCCTTCTGAAATAATTGATATCGCGAGTAAACTCAGCAGTGACTCCAGTTGTGGCTTTGATGAAGTAAGATCTTCTGTTGTCAAGTCGGTCATGTCCCTTATTGTGCACCTCTTGGCCCGTATCTTTAATCGTTCCTTTGCAACAGGCTCTGTTCGTTCCTTCAAATAGTTACTTGAGCGAACAAAAATGACGGAAATGCTATTTAAACTTGTTTATAATGTGTTTAGTTTAGTTGTCATTTAAATGTAGTTTTGATGTGTTTACACTTTTATATTTTCGTAATGATCGATAAAACAATAGGCCCTAACCTCATGGTTTTGAAAATATAGAAACACTTCTGCCGTCGGTGGCTCGCTTTAATGTGACGTCATGTGTGGGCGGGAGTTAGCTTCACGTAAACAAAAGGACACCGTAGTTTGCGGATTCGATAGTATGCGAAAGAAATTTGTTAATTAAGTCGTTTTTACAAAGTTTCTTGGATGCTGGGATAATATGCCAGCATTATGTGCCGTTGGTGGGTGAACGGTGAAACATCCGAATTTCCGATTTCCCCCGATTTCTAATACAGCCCGGGGATCGTTTCGATCGTTGACAACACTCAATCCACTTGTGAGCTGACCAAATAATGATTTGCAGCACACATTTCACAGATAACTATAGGAATAATTTGTCCCAGCGCAGCGTGAGCTGCAATAATTTGGGCGTCAGGGCCTCATCATCCCCCTGTCCACCTGTTTCAGGACACTAAAACTCGATCAGCTGTCCGTCCTGTGAAACTAAGCTGTATTCACGAAAGCCTGTTGTTAGAGTGAAGGCCCCTCTTGAACCCAAACTTATATTTAAAGCAAGCCCTTTTTATAATATTGAAGACAGTAAATCCTAATATATTGCAAACAGTGTGTTTCAAGGCAGACACAGTAGTCATCAAGTTTAGACTGACAATATTCAAATCCTTTATAAGTATGGGTTTACCTTTATAGGTCAAAGTCAGGAAGACAAACCCTTGAGAATGAAACAAATGGAATCAATGCTAGATTTGGAAAAATTATATTACATGTTTATTATAACTTATATTTAAAAATCTTGACAAATATTGGTTGTGCTGTTAACAGACGTCTGTGTTAAATCAATCTTAAAGAAAACTTAGATACACCACTTGAATGGTTGGCAAAGCAACTGATGCTGTAAAGATACTGTTAAAGTCATGATAATTTTTTTTATTTCATCAAACCTCAGAGTTTTTGAAACTTGCGTTATGTTTTCAATCTCGACCCACGTTTTTCAATCTCGCGTTAGGTTTTTTCAATCGCGCCCTACGTTTTCTGGGAATCAGACTAACATTGATGGCGTCTGTCGCCAATTGTGTGCCAGGCGGGCTACCACACTGCATGTGTCGGATGACACCGAATGCACTACTTACTCGTACAAACGTGAGGCGAGATTAAAAACCTAACACGAGATTCAAAAATGTAAGGCGAGATTGAAAACATAACGCGAGATTCAAAAACGTAAGGCGAGATTGAAAACCTAACGCGAGATTCGATAACGCGAGATGCGAGATGCGAGATGGCAGATATAGAACACCATACTTTTCATTTATCGCACATGACTTTACAATATAAAGACAACTTCACCTCCGCCAAGATATTGTCATGTACAGTTTAAAGTTACACTGTTTTAGGTACACAAAATATACTGTGCATGTACCTGCACACGTACTAGCTACAGTCGAGGAAAAAATACATAGTACATGTGCAAAAGAAATGGGGTACATGCACAATGCACACAAGTACTAGCAATTCACATGTAGGGCCTACATTTGTTAATAAGGGAATCAATGTGTGGTGAAGAGGTTTTAAACTAGTGGTTTAAACCCGCCGAGGCCTGGTTCTTGATAATATCACCGAGACGAAGTCGAGGTGATATTATCAAGAACCAGGCCTCGGCGGGTTTAAACACTAGTTTAAAACCGATTCAACACACTTTGATTCCCATTCGTTAATAGCTTTCTCCTAAAAATATCCAAAAGCCCTGTAAAAGTTGAGAACAAATCTGACAGTTTAGCCTTAGCTCACCTCGACTCGGCGTTGAATTTCTATGCGTGTAGAAAAACCGCGTCGCGCAATTTTCGAACTTGCGCGCTTAAGTTTCAAGCTATCGCACGCAAGTTTCCAACTTGCGCGAAATAAACTATGCGGCTTACCAAATTTGCGCGCTCCGCGCAAACGTGATAGCGCCCTCTTTGACAAAAAGAGGCCATGTTTAAACACTTCTAGCCGGTGTTATATCGTCCGTTTAAACACCCCCGCGTGATGTCCTCTCGTCCAATCAGAATGGATAAACTGTCCCAGGTATTTATGAATGTTTAATCCAGTACACCGGTGGTTCTGCAGGACGAACTCCCCACGGTAGTCATCACTCCCTGTCCCTTTTCTCTTCGAGAGAGCTCCCCTCTTCGCTATCAATATTACCAACAGTGCTTGAAGAGTTTACCTCTTCTTCGTAAATAATAAATCACTCTCGAGACCCATTGCTTTCTAACATTTTCGAGGCTTTTTCTTTTCGACATTGCCTAAGAACTGTGCTCTTTCCATTGCACTGCACAGTGGTATAAAATCACCACTCCCACACATAACGTCACACCGATTTACCAGAGAATGATGACGTCACTGGCGGCCCTGTTTTGGTAAATGATGTCTCTCAAAAACGCCCACTTCGAGAAAAAATAGGTTTCAAGTTGGAATAACTGCCTTTTGTTTCAGATTATGGGGTCGTGAATTGATTTTTTTTTTTTTCACATTATCCGAAATAATGCATGCTTAAGGAATTAACACAGGAAAACGTGGATCTCATCAAACTGATGCATAACAATAGTATACTCCAAAACTTTTTTGATGCTGACTATTTTGATAAAATGGTGTATGTCAGAGAGATACACCATACCTTATCCTTAGCTTCCAAAATAAATGTAAGTGTGACATAAAGCATTTTTGTAAATTAAAGTCAACAGTTTGGTAATTTCGAGGCTGACATACAGAGTGTATCTCTGAAACAATGCATTGTCTGATGTTGAGCGTTTCAAAGTCGAAAATAGCGCCCTCGCTTAACGGGGAAATGACTTTATCTCAAAATCTTGAAAAACTTACTTACATCATTTTCCCAAAACAGGGCCGCGGGGCTTTTCGCAAAACTAAACGAAAAGCCACGTTGAGTCGTGGTGAAAATGATTTTTTTTTTGGAATTTATAAAATAATTTTTATACGATGTGAACTGTATGTGAGTTTCAGCAAATAATACGTTTTCTTTGCTCTCGTTCAAGTAGCTCTTTGAATGCTAAGGTCATTCCTGTTCTTAAAAATGGCGATCCCAAGAACATACACAACTATCGGCCTATTTCTGTTATTCCCTGCTTTTCCAAACTACTTGAACGACCTTTTTTTTTTTTTTTTTTTACAATCGCTTGTCTAAATTTCTCTCCAAATTCTCTTTGACAATCAATTTGGCTTTCGGCGTTATAGCAATCATTCTACCGACATGGCTCTTATTCGCCAAACCGATCTAATCGCTGGTTCATTGTGTGATCGACTGTGTACGTCAGCTGGAGTGTTCATTGATCTCTCAAAGGTCTTTGACACTATTTATCACACAATAATATTCTTCTCCGGTGGTTTTTAATATACCAATATATTGGATTGGTGACTGCAACTCTACTGTGAGCAACGATGGCCAAGGTGTTCCCAGGGATCTATCCTTGGGCCACGTCCCTTCTTACTTTATTTAAATGATTTGCATAACTCATCTTCCCTGCTTTCTTTTCTCTTGTTTGCTGATGACACTGCTACTAATCTTTTCTAATTCTAGCTTTAACTGTCTTGTCTCCACTCTCAACAATGAGCTCATCAACGTCTCTTCCTGGTTCAAATATAATCAACTTTCTTTGAATCCTATTAAAACTAAATGCGTCTTCTTCAATAAATCCAACAGTTTCCATTCTAATAGTTTCATCCGCATCGACAATACTTCTATTTCTATTGACCGTTCTACGAAATTCTTTGGTGTCATTGTCGACGATAAACTCAGCTGGGTTGAGCATATTTCAACGGTAACGAAAGTGGCCAAACTTCATTCCCTCACTATCATTCAAAAACGGGCCTTTAGAATTTGCACCATTTTACTCCCCTTTCGCGCCTCTTTCGCTTCGCTGCACACTCTAAAACTCTCTGATATTAATCAACTCCACAGAGGGATTTTTATTTTAAAAAAATCTCTGCCATTTGCACGCACCACCTATTCTCTGATGACATTAAAATTTTACGGACCTCGTCTTTGGAATGGTATTGATGGCAATATAAATTCAAGGTATGTGGGTTGTATATGGGTTTTGAGGCATTGCGTGGTGAGGTATCAATATATATTCGGTTTGCGGTAACAGTCTCCTGACGATGACTAGAGCAAGCTAGTCGAAACGTTGATACCAAAAAGAACTCACTCCGCGGCAGTGCAGTTAATTACGAGAAGTCCCCCCGGTCCACAAAGCTAAAGTAGTAGTAGTCCAGGCCGATTTCCTACCTCCCGCCCAGGTAAGCAGGACAGTTCTTTTCAGAACTGAGAAGTCTCCCGAATTCCGAAAATCTACTCCGCGGTAGTAGAATAAATAGCAAGACAAGTTCTCTAAAGAACAAATCTACACAGCAAGTAGATATTTTTTACACATGGTGTTACCGCAAACCGAATATATATGTGGGTTGTTTTAAGAACTTTTACCAAAAACATCTTGTCTCGAATTATCTGGAGTAGCTTCTTCTGTTTCACCCTTCACCTCTATGAGTTTCTAGTTATGGTTTACCTTCTTGTTCCGTTCTGTCCTGTTTCGTCCCTGTCTGTACGTTCTGTTGTAACTTCAGTTCTGTTCAAAAGTCCACTAAGTTGTTTTATAAGATGTTGGCTTTTGGATATGCCTCCATGTTTGCCTCTGTTTTATTGTGTCTCATATAATTATTATTCTGATTCTTAAAGGAACATTACAGAATTGGTTTTTGCTAACAAAACAGTTGCTGGCAGTGTAAGCACTTTATGTAATCCACCATATACATAAACTGACAAACCTGTAGAAGTTTGAGATCGATCGGCCATCTGGGTCACGAGAAAATAGTGAAAAACCGATTACACATTTGCATGAAATCATTATAGGTTCAACAAATGAATAAAACGCTCACTGAGCGATAAACTCCAATCGGAAAAAAGTTTATTCATTTCTCATCAAATATGGCATTTCAGACATAAATATTTCAAGGGATGTTTTCTACTATCATCATCATTAGACCGTGTAAGTTTTATGTAAATCTGTGATCAAAAGTATATTTTACAAGTTTTGTTCTTACCAATTCTGTAATGTTCCTTTAAAACATCTTTGTTCAATACACCTTCTTTATAATTACCTGTATGTACATTTCGATTTATGGAATTAAATGTCGAGTTGAATTGAATTGAATTCAATTCAGGTGATCGCAATTACCATTCTTCGCGTAAAGGGCAAGTACCGAATTTCTGAGCTATCTGTTCGTGAGCCAAGAATGGCTAGTAACGTAGAGTACGTACGCACACAACAAGCAAAAACAGGCCTGAGCTAAAATGTCCCCTGCTAATCCTGTGAAAATAGGCTACGCTTGACGTAAGCGCCGAATTCACTGCTTCCGTAAGGGGCGATTTTTGCTTAGGGTAAGCAGAGCCATGACATTTGGCTTGTGACGACAACGAACGGATTTATGTTGTGCCAGAGTTTTCGGTACGGGGTGGATTCAAGTTTTTCAAAAAGGGAGGGGGTGAAAACTAATTTCCAAGATGAAAATTTTCAGCAAAAGTTTAAAAACAGTTTTAAAATGACGTTCGGTGTTTTGCTAAGAGGCAATGGACAAAGGCCTGTGTAGCAGGAGCGTCTGTGGATATGTGGATATTATGTTACCGGTACCGCGGTACCCCATACGGCGAATATTGTGATAGCGCCCTCTTTTGAATCAACCTCCTTCAGCCCATATTAATTTCCCATTACTTTGTTGGGGTCAGAATCTCCGGGAGACAGATTTCCCTTGGACAGTCACACGACTCCGAACCCTTTGGTCATTCAACTCATGAAGCGAAGCATAACACCCTTATGGCGTGGGTGTTTATGGGCCTGCTTAAAGTCCCTGGAAATGTAACAAAGCGCGACAGATCGCATTATTAATCGTGCTTACAAATCGTGGCGATCGGGATCAACCTTGGACAAGACAAACACCACGCTCTGTTGAAATGCGCTGCGATCTGTAACGCTCTGTCGGGTACCATTGCTCCGGGCAAGTTTATTCGGACAAGTAGCCTAAAGTCTATGGGAGACTTCAGAAGGGGCATCACAATCGGGTCAAATCGGCCTAAATGTGTTTCGCTAGTTTCTGATTTGAGTGCATTGTCGCAGAATAATATAACCACGAGGTAAAAATCTGGACTATTCCATTTCATGGAAAAGCCCCATTTCACCAGCTGAATGTATTTTGCGACAATGCACTGACGAAATTCAGTCGATGTTTGTTTTATATTGGCCTAAATCACACATAGATCATTGTCATTTGAAATGACGTCGCAAATATAAACACAAAATAGATCATGGACCCTTGTCCGATCTCTACTCTGAAAATTCTATTAAAAAAAACCTTCTAGACGGCGTCATATAGACACCAATCGTGTCCTCCGTGAAACGACCTTGCCTTGTTTGGAACAAACGGGCGGGGGAACGATTATTTTGGAAACGACGCTGCGAAGCGACCAATAAGTACCCACATTGGACTTTAATATTACATTTTGGAGCGTCGCGGCAGTATACATGGCAAAATAGAGAATGGCACATGACACGTGTTCCACCAATCAAATTACAGGGGTCTGTGTGTGGTATAATGATTAATATTATTTCAGTGAGAAAACAGAATTAGCTGTTGCAAACTGCTTACCAACCAAAAAGACCTGTAGTATAAATGCCAAAAAGTAGTTAGTGGCCTGACGTTTCGACCCTAGCAGAGTCTTTCTCGAAGGCTAAATGACAAGACAACACACATATACTTGCATACAAGGGGGACAAAAGCAGTCAAGTGGAAAAAACCTGAATAGGAGAGTGGAGAGAGAAAAGCATGAAGCATATTATTATTATTTCAATTACTTTTAGGTTAGTAATGTGCAAAGTTATAATACTTCAACTGCTGAATGAATTAAGCACTATGTTGATTTTGGTTCTTTATCTGCTTTTTCGAGACAATGACAACATCTAGACCAGAGCTTCTTTATAATAAGTGAGCTTCCGGATTGCTTGATCCCTTCCTGATAGCTAAAAATCCTTTATACTTAATCCAACAGATTTGAATATGGGAGATCAACAAAAGTGGACTGGTAATCGCGAAGAGGGACTTGGAATGGACTCCCCGGCAAAGAGCTATGACTATTTCCGGAATCAGATCTTAACTCAACACCCAAATGGCGGACCTGAGATGGCGAAGGTTTATGACGAATGGGCGAATACACATTCTAAGGTAAGGTCGGGACAGGGGCGGATTGGGTATTGCGCAATCATTTATTTTGCAGTCGCGTTTTTGGGTACACTTCATTTCTTGCCGTTACTTAAAAAAAGAAAGAGAAAAAAGAAAAGAAAAACATGCTTACCGTATAAATGCTCCCTCTATATCAGCACTGAAAACAAAACAGTATGTAGAATTTACGAGCAATTTAAAGGGTGGGCAGTTTTAAATAAAAGTTTAAAAATGTTACCTGACATTTTTCATTGATTTATTGCAACGGCTAACGATGGGAAGTTCATTACAAAACGTCTCCCCTAAAATGGGTACAAAATGTCGACATAATTGGAAAACAACTATCGTTAATCTTCTTAATTGTTTCACTGAACTTATTGTTTAAGGATATATTTGTCAGTGAAATTTTAAACCAAATCCCGGCCTCTACACATCCTCTAGGTAGAGCATTTGCCATAGGTAATATTTTTGTTGAGATGCAACGTGCACGTCCTAAACAGACAGATAATAAATGTCGTTTAAACTAATGCTGTTCATTTAATTTTTAACTTACTGAAGCAATTAGCAACAAACAAAATAATTCACGATTGTCCTCTAGTGTAATCAGTGTATTTACAAAGTTTAAAATATATTACAACCCTCAGAAAATGGACTCGTCTAGGCAGTCTCATCGGCTGCCTGCTGCAGCTACATCAAGTACCCTGTTCAAATCCTGTACGACCTCCAATCGTGGACCCTCCTTTGTTCAACTCTTTGTCCTGACAAACGTGGATCCCATTGTTTTCCTTTGTGATAGCAAACGTGGACCTATTGTCCCTTTTGTTGTAAGTCCTCGGTTTGAATGTCACTACAAACTCACACATACCCCCACACACATTTAATTGTTTATATCCCTGTAGAGACAACTTTTGTTCTTTCCTTTGTCCCTGCAGTTAACATCCTCTCATAGACGTATTACACGAAATTCCTTGTGGAGCAACCCAGTCTTTAGAATTCCCTTATGGAGACCTTTTCTTTTCCCTTTTTTGTTTTGTTCTCGGTCCTAAGGTAAGGAATTAAGCGAATATTAAAGCACAACCTTACGGATGAAGAGCGCCACCATCGGGAATTTGTATAAAGTAAGGGCAAGTTATTGCCAGCTGGCTTATTACCGCTTCGTTTCCCCCCCCCCCCCCCATCGGTCTCATCCAAGACCGCTAGATGGGCTTATAATGCTTGTACCAAACAAACTCTATGGCTTGTACAAATTCTTATTCAGGATGTTTTGATGCGTGATGGAAACGATTTTACGGAAAAGGAGTAGAATATTGCTTTGTTAATTTGTCTTGCTGTTTATTTAATGTCACACACCACAGGGATCGCGTGATAATGGCTACCTGGCTCCAATTCACATGGCGAACATTGCAGCCGACCTCATCCCTGATAAGACCGCCAGAGTCTTAGATGCAGCATCCGGAACTGGGATGGTCGGAGAGGAGGTATAATACTGCTTTACTTATTTTACTTGCTGGTTTATTCAAACTGGGTACCCACTTGGTACAAACTGCTTTCCAAAATGGCCATGTAGCTGTAGTAAACGGTTTAAAATTTTTCTTTAAAATGTATTAGAAAAACTATTGAAAAACATTGTTCACACGACTGCTTTATCTGAAAGTTCTGTAGGGATAGTGTCACTGGTTATACATTTCTTTAGGTTTTCTTTAGAGTCATGTCATTTACTATCAAGGAATCAGATTTTGTTTGCCCGTAACCACAGAGTAAAGAATGGTCTTTGTCACAGAGGTCGTGGCACTATTTATTTATTTTAAATCTTCGGACATAAGTACATACACATTCAAAATTGCCCATTTAAATTTGCCCAGGTCAAAACAAAACTGTATTCTTTGGTTATAAAGTAGATAGGTTGGCATTAAGCAATTGGAAAAACGCGTCCGGAAATAAGGAACTATTTGAAATCCGTGGAAGGATATCTAAATGGCAGACAGATCCTTTCGCTCGGCCCCAGCGGCCTATCCAGGACCGCTGGGATGGGCTAATCAGCGTGCACAGATTCTTGTTCAGGAAGTACGTCATGCGTACAGTGCTTGCAGTGTGAGTGTTGATGCATGATGGGAGTGAGCATTAACCAATGAGCGTGCTTGATACGTTTGCCCATCCCAGCGCCTTTGGTTTTAAGGCAAGGCGCTGGGGACGAGCGAAACAGATCCTCCGCCAGTTCTGGATCCCCTTGAATCGAGCAATGACAAAACAATCAGTTCTATGAGTACCAATATGTGATCTCATCCCAACAGTTGAAAACTCAAGGATTCACTAACATCGATGCCTTGGATCCGTCTCAGGGTGCGCTAGACTACAGTAAGACACTGGGTGTGTATACTAACTACATATGTGACACTCTAGATGAGCACCAGACACAGATTCCGGAAGGTCAGTCACAGTCAACACCATTGTTTCTGCAATCTAAATTTAAAGAATGTGATGGTGTGTTTAAGCCACCCCCCCTATGTTAGAACCACACTACTACGTTATGATGATCTTTTCCCCCGACCTTCCACAGATTGTTACGACACTGTCTTGATGTGTGGAGCTTTCGGATTACTCGGACACGTGACCGATAATTGCTTCCAAGAACTCATTCGTATAACAAAAACAGGTTAGAATACATCAATAAATGATTGTTATCTTTGTATACACATCTTAAGCGGGAGGGGGGGGGGGGGCTGATGTTCCCAGTCCACACCAACATTTGTGATTGTTTCCCTTCGAAATCACCGTAGTCCCAACTGGTGCAAAATCGGGATCATCAGAGTGGTCAGATTACAACCATTTCTTGCTCAATTATTATTTATCAATCAACAAAATTAGTTGCCACTCATTTTTGTTTATATCGCGATATTGAATTATGGTCTTTGCAGCAGAGTGGGTTTATTTTTACCAACAGCAGTTTACCACATTAGTTAACCAGGTAATTGGACTTCTGTTTCATATAGCTGTTTAAAGCTTTACACTGCTTAACACTTTACTAAGCAAAAAATGCCAAGAAACCATTCACTAGCAATTTATACTACACTGTATGATGGCTGGTAATCCATTTCGGATAAGCAAGACATTTGTTTCCTTCCTCTATAGGAGGTTTCATCATGTTTACTGTGAGCACGGCAGTCATTGGCCAATGGGAAGACAAGTTGGAAGCGGCCATTGAGGCAGTTCGTCGCAAGGGATTGTGGGAGCTGGTGGAAAAGCGCTGGTGTCCCTACATGACGGCCTCTGATGAGAAAGCTATGGTGCCAATACTAAGGATAATCAAAGGGAAGATAAAGCCAGCGATATAATTTTGTTTTATTCTTATCTGAATGAAATGTTTTATTACTTTAGGCTGCGATTGAATCATCCCAGGTAGCAAGCCCATATGGGCACAACCTGGGCCCAATTTCATAGAGCTGCTAAGCACAAAAATTTCAAGCACAACCAAATTTCCATGTGTTGCATATTGCTTGTTACTGGTATTCAGCTGTTGTTTGCTTATCCTGAAAATCACGTGGAAATTTGGTTGGTAACCCTGTTTTAATCAATGAAGAAATTTCATGCTAAGCAAATTGTTGTGCTTAGCAGCTCTATGAAATTGGGCCCTGGGCATATGATATGGGCGAGGGCCAACCCATATTCATCCCGTGATAGGGCCCAAACGGGTTTAGGTTATGAGGTTTGTTCCCATGTGGGGCCTATATGGGCCCCACAAGGGCAAGCCCATGGGCAGAATCTGCAACGACCCATTGTGGGTAGCATATAGGAAAGTCCTGGGCCAAGTCCATGTGGGTAGAGAATATGCATAGGCCCACATGGGTATCATAATATGGGAGACACCCGGGCAAGCCCATGTGGGTAGAATATGCATCGGCCCATATGGGTACATGTATCGTATGGGACAGACCATGGGCATGTCCATGTGGGTAAAATATTCATAAGACAATATGGGTATCATATGGGACAGACCTACCTGGGCAAGCTTGAAGAGGTTAAGGATGATTTTTACTTACCCTTCCTATATTTGTTCATAGTTAGCTGGCGTAGGTACAGGTAGGATTCGTCGTTGAACACGGGGTGTACACCTTTTGGGTGGCTGTATACTACTGCCAACACCACGATGGACACGCCCGACGTTCAATAAATGATGGAACTTTCCTAGCGTATTTAATGCAGTTATATTTATTTAATAAGAATAATTACCTAAACCTACTTATTACTGTGCACAGGCTAAGTTTGCTACTTTGTACATTAAGATACTAGAACTGGTGTTGGTAGAGATAATGAAAGGCACTGTACACTCCAGTGATCTGTAGAGAGAGAGAGCATAAGGCTATATGTGTGTGTGTTTCTATCCAGGACCCTGCCCATTCATGCATGGCCATAACAATAGTTAGGGATGCCCAGTTCTAAATACTTTCATAAATCTAAATAAGAAAAGGCTACTCCTCTCAATATTCTAAGGGGTCTTAATTATATACATAGTTTAGTCCAATTTCATGTTGGGGGTGTAGCATCACTAAGTGATCACTACATCTAGCTCCCCCCTAGATTGAAAGTGAAACAAAGAAATCGATAACAATACTTTAACTATACAATTACTTCATCTTGGAAAAATAAAACTCTTATCACTGGTTAATATCGGCTGGATGTATTTACTTGGCCAGTGAACATGTCTGCCTGAACGAGTTATTCTGACTGGAAGTTCAGAGCTTGATTTTGGACTTTTCTTCTCTGATATGTTACTCTTTGGTTGCTTATTGAAAGTTTTACGTTGATCAGTGTCAGTGTTAGTGATGATATCATCATCTAAATATGCTACTTTCAGTCTATCAATACTGACAGTTTCTCTCTTGCCCTGATAATCAAGTGTGAAGAATTTGTCAGTTCGGTCGAGGACTTTATACGGGCCTTTATATGGTGCCTGTAAAGGTTTACGTACTGCGTCAGTCCGTACCCAGACATGCGTACAGTTTTCTAGATCTTTATGCACTTGACTTTGTTTCTTGGATGGTCTAGTCAAAACTGGCCGTAAGGTTAACATATGCTGTTTCAAACGATCGACATAGTTAGATGAATCCATAGGTATCATCACTTCACTATCTGATACTACCAGTTCACAAGGAAGGGATAGAGTTGTACCAAAAACCATCTCAGCCACTGAACAGTTAAGGTCACTTTTACAAGTAGTACGGATACTTAAAAGTACTAAAGGTAATACTTCTGTCCAGTAATTAGGGTTAGGTTGAGCTTTAATGGCAGACTTAAGTTGTCGATGGAAGCGCTCTACAATTCCATTAGCCCTCGGATGATAGGCTGTAGTGCGGATACGCTTTGAACCGAATATCTGATTAAGCTGCCTGAAAAGAGCAGACTCAAACTGTGCACCCCTGTCCGTTGTTATGATACTTGGTACCCCGAATGTTGCTATCCAATGCTTCACAAAAGCCTTGGCAACTGTCTCAGCTGTTATGTCATGAATAGGGATAGCTTCTGGCCACCTTGTAAATCTATCTATGATAGTAAGGATATACTTATAACCATCGGATGGAGGAAGAGGTCCTACTATATCTATGTGGACATGGTTGAAACGTGCCCTTGGTAAGGAAAAGGTACCAACCGGTGCCATAGTGTGGCGATGTACCTTAGCTTGTTGGCACTTCAGACAACATCGTGTCCATTTTCGGACATCTCGATTTATGCTAGGCCAGACAAATCTCTGTGTGATAAGTCGTTGTGTTGCACGAATTCCTGGATGAGATAATGAGTGCAGAGAAACAAAGACTGAATGTCGTAATTTTATTGGTACGTAAGGTCTTTCCATACCAGTAGAATTGTCACAAGTAATTGTGCCCTGTGATGTAGGCAATGGTACTTCCTTGAAATTCAAAGATGATGAATTACGTAACTTTTGAAGTTCTTCGTCATCTTTTTGCAGAGAAGCCATTTCCTCAAAATCTATGCTAGCTTTTCTTGTCTCTATTGTATTGATATGTGAACGAGATAAGGCGTCAGCTACGACATTATCCTTGCCTTTGATGTGACGGATATCGGTTGTGAACTGGGAAATGTAGTCCAAGTGTCTAATCTCTCGTGGTGAATAACGATCTGGAGTGGTTGCGAAAGAGTAGGTAAGTGGTTTGTGATCTGTGTAAATATGGAAAGATCTGCCTTCCAAAATATGGGCAAAGTGTCGGATACAGAGATAAGCTGCCAACAACTCTCTACCAAACGTACTATACCTAGTCTCGGCCTTCTGCAGTCGCTTCGAAAAGAAAGCAACTGGCTGCCAATGTCCCTGTACTAACTGCTGAAGTACGCCACCTACTGCGGCATCTGATGCATCAACAGCAACACAAAGTGGAACAGAAATGTCTAAATGAGCAAGCATCGCTACTTGAGTTAAAGCTGACTTGGCTTCTTCAAAAGCCTGCAGTTCCCTATCAGACAGTTTAATAGACTTGTTCTTAACCTTTACTGCTAGGGTATCAGTGAGTGGCTGTAAAATATCCGCAGCATGAGGTATAAATCTGCGGTAGAAGTTTACTAAACCCAAAAACTCTCGTACTTTCCGCAAGGAATTTGGAGGAGGTAAGTCTTGGATGGCTTGTACTTTGTCAGGGAGAGGACTAATTCCATTCGAATCGACCTTGTGACCTAAGAACTCAAGGGATGACACACCAAAAACACTCTTGCTAAGATTAATGACAATACCAAACTCATTCAATCGTTCAAAAAGCTGGGTAATGTGGTGAAAATGCTCCTCTTGGGAAGTACTAGCAATTAACAAGTCATCTATGTATGCATATGCAAATGGTAGGCCGTGTAGAACATGATCTATAAATCTCTGGAAAGACTGAGCTGCATTTCTCAGACCAAATGGCATTCTTACAAATTCGAACAAACCGAATGGGGTAGTAATTGCCGTTTTCGGAATGTCATCGGGTTCGACTGGTATCTGGTGATATGCTCTAACCAAATCAATCTTCGAAAATATAGTCTTGCCATGAAGAGATGATGTAAAATCATGTATATGTGGAATTGGGTACCTATCGGGTACAGTTGCGTTATTGAGAGCTCTGTAATCGCCACACGGTCGCCAGTCATTGGATTTTTTTGGAACCATATGTAATGGAGATGACCAATTGCTCTGAGAAGGTCTGATAATGCCTAATTGCAACATGTGATCAAATTCGTTTTTCGCTATGCGAAGACGATCTGGGGCAAGTCTACGAGGTCGTGCATGTACTGGTGGACCTTTAGTAATGATATGATGGGTTACATTATGTTTCACTGCTGACTCTTTATAGCACGGTCTTGTGAGATTAGGGTATTGATTTAACAACTGCTCGTACTGTGAGCCTTCACCAATACTTAATGTTGGACTCAGTGTCACTTCAGCAGATTTAATACCTTGAATGCTGAGAGAGGTATTCATGTCAATAAGCCTACGATATTTCACATCAACTGCTAATGAAAAATGTGCTAAAAAATCTGCTCCAAGAATTGGATAAGCTACATCTGCAAGCACAAAAATCCACCGATAGGTGCGGCGCAATCCAATATCTAGAGTCAAAGACTTCTCACCATATGTTGTAATGAGTGTCTTATTGGCGGCATGTAAATTATACGTACTAGAGTGAATTTTGTCTTTGGAAGTTGCAGGAAAAACACTAACATCTGCCCCTGTATCAACCAAAAATTTAGTTCTAGTACTTCTATCAGTCACAAAAAAGAGGCGACTTTTCTTACTTTTGCCAGTTGAACTCGTCACCCTCAGTTGCTGGCGTTCTCGTTTACTTGACTTACAGGTTTACTTCCTGAGTATGTACAAGGTGAGACACATTTATGTGCACTATCTCCAAAACGCCAATGGTACCAGCAGGCACCACCGGCATGAGCTGGGGCACTGGAGTCTCGTGAAGGAGATCTCGACTGAGATGTATGTCTACGATCAGACCTACTGGTACTTCTATCTCTACTGTTTGTTCTTGAACGATTTGTTCGTCGAACTTGTTTACTCAGTGATTCAACCTGAATGGTAAGTTTAGCTATCATATCACGCAGTTCATCCGTCTCTGAAGGAGATGGAGAGGCTGCAGCGACTACTGAACTAACTACAGGGGACAAAGTAGGTGTCACTTCTAAAATCTTATCAGCTATGGTAGCTAATTTGTCTATATCTACACTATCGCTAGTAGATGCCAATATCAATTGTGCATTAGTTGGTAGGCGTTGGAGAAAAAGTTGTTTTAAGATTTTCTCTTCCAACACATTTTCACTAACAACTGTTTCATTCTTCTTAGCAATTGCGAAGGCTTTCTGTCGCCTAATTCTTCAGAAATTAGCAGTTGGTGTAAACGCTTCTGCTCAGATGCAGATGTGCGTTTAATAAGCTCAATTTTTATTTTGTCATATGCGTTCTCTTGCGGGGGACTTAATAAAAGATCCCGCACTTCTTGAGCAATTTCTGGTTGTAAAGATGAAACAACATAAGCAAAACGAGTGCTCTGACTAACTATCCCTCTGGTTACAAATTGAGCCTCAACTTGGGCAAACCAAATTGTAGGGTCGCTGGGCCAAAAAGGAGGTAATTTTAAGCTCACAGCTGCTAGTGAAGATTCAAAAAGCTTTTCCTCAGCCATACTTCTACAGTCTATGTATATATACAAAAAATATCAAATCACTGTACCAAATATATTTATTTTGCTATGATAATTCTCACCAGGCCCTACACTTTTAATATCGCCTGCTTATCTAACTCAAATGCTCTGAGAAGTTCAGAATGCCAACGTCTTTTTGTAACAGAGATAGCATGAAGTCCATCGTACAACACTGAAAAATCATTACGAATTGCTCTGTTGAATTTTCCAGAGCGGTTCCGACGTTTTGATGATTTACGTACTGACGTATGCCATGACAAGGTACGAGTGACAATTTGATGTTGAGGTTCACTGTTGTGCGATCTGATGAAACTATTTACTGAATCAACAATGTCATCAAGCTCACGTTGATATTGTCGCAAGACATCATCAGTTAAAATGGGCGTTTCCAAATGCTTACTCTTTTGGAACTTTGCGAAAGACGCAGGAGGAACAGTGACAATTGAAACAATCGTATCTGGACGAACTTTTAAAACACTGGCTTTAAAATGTTGCAAACGTGTAATTAGATCACCAGAATTGACATCCGAACGACCAAGAACTCTCTCTTTACTAGAATTTGAATGAAAAGCGGTAATGTCGTTTATGCCCGCTGCCAATCTTACTACTACTTTGTCGCTATTACTGTAATGCCGTAATTTGACTAAGGTGGGTGGAATTAAATCAAGAACGGTAGCACCTCGTCTAATAATGTAATCAACATCAAGTTTGCAACCAACTGGAATTGGATAGCGGTCGAAAGAAAAACCACGGGAATCTGCAACAAATAAAAATTTCACTTGAGTCTCACTTTGAGTCATAAGGGAAAGGACAAGTGATAATAGGCCTAAATACAAAAAAAATAAAATAAATAACTGACTACGCCCTAAAAAAAAAATATCTAATCACGTCGGGATCACCAATGAAGAGGTTAAGGATGATTTTTACTTACCCTTCCTATATTTGTTCATAGTTAGCTGGCGTAGGTACAGGTAGGATTCGTCGTTGAACACGGGGTGTACACCTTTTGGGTGGCTGTATACTACTGCCAACACCACGATGGACACGCCCGACGTTCAATAAATGATGGAACTTTCCTAGCGTATTTAATGCAGTTATATTTATTTAATAAGAATAATTACCTAAACCTACTTATTACTGTGCACAGGCTAAGTTTGCTACTTTGTACATTAAGATACTAGAACTGGTGTTGGTAGAGATAATGAAAGGCACTGTACACTCCAGTGATCTGTAGAGAGAGAGAGCATAAGGCTATATGTGTGTGTGTTTCTATCCAGGACCCTGCCCATTCATGCATGGCCATAACAATAGTTAGGGATGCCCAGTTCTAAATACTTTCATAAATCTAAATAAGAAAAGGCTACTCCTCTCAATATTCTAAGGGGTCTTAATTATATACATAGTTTAGTCCAATTTCATGTTGGGGGTGTAGCATCACTAAGTGATCACTACAAGCTCATGTGGATAGAATATTAATCATATAGGACCATACGGGTATAATATGGGAGACACCTGGGCAAGCCCATGTGGGTAGAATATGCATAGGCCCACATGGGTATCATAATATGGGAGACACCTCGGCAAGCCCATGTGGGTAGAATATGCATTGGCCCATATCATTAATGGGAAAGACCTGGACAAGCCCATGTGGGCAGGATATGGGTATCAAAATTGGAAATACCTCAGCTACTATGGGGTAAATGTTTTAGTTTAGTTTAGATTTAGTTTAGTTTAGCAGGCCCATGGGTTTATTATCCTTCCCATGGGTTTTGTAATTTCCTATGGACATGTATCACTAAATAATGTGGAAGACCTGGGCAAGCCCATGTGGGCAGGATATGCAAAGGCCCATATGGGTGTCGTATGGGAAATGGGCCAGCCCATATTATGGGCAGGATATGCAAAGTCTGATATGGGTGTCAATTGGGAAAGACCTGTGCAAGCCGATATTGACAATATGCAAACCTGTGGGACAGGGCTTGGAAGTAGTGTGTCTTTATTGACAATTTATTATCACAATTAAGCGAAATTTTCTTCTGTAGCCTAAAGTTGTTTTTGTACTATAAAAATTATGTTATTAGTCTTTAAGAAAAATACATACATAAACTTTATACGCTTTCATTTAAAACATACTAATTAAACACCAAAACATAAACAATTTTAATGAATTTGTTTAAAACCATGACTGTAAAGTCTTCGGTTCCTAAACTATTTATATAAGACATGCCATGTATTGAAAAGCATATACTTATACGTCATATTTATATCTTGGGTGCAGGACCCATTATGTTGGCCCATTTTGGACCCATATGGGGGCCCATGCGGGCATGCTACATGGGATACTTAGTTTTTTAATCGTCTATCTTTTATCGCCGAATCCTCTGTTTGTTTGTGTTTCTTCAAACATAGGTTTTTTCCCGGTCATTTCTCTGCAAAAGCGGCTAACTTAAACGCCGTGTTATTCTATTTCGCGCCCTGTTTAATGTTCCTCAAAACAGCCATTCATTTTCCCTTAATGTGTAAAATTGTTCTGTTGCGTCATGCGATTAAAAGAAGACAACCATTCAATCTAACATTGACTCAACAGCTCTCAAATTCCGAGCAGCTTTTCGCAGCGTGCATTTGACCATTCATTTTATGGGAATTATAGGTATAGGACCATATATTGGTTTTTAATTAGCAAAAATAATACAACATGATAAATACACAAAATATTTGTATGATTTTCTCGAGTAAAACTGGCTAGTTATTGTCATTAATGTATAAGCTTTATGAGACAGTCCAGCAGGGAAAAAGTTCGCATTTTCTAAATTTGTCACAGGCCAGAAAGTGTCCATAACAGACCCATTGCTCTTTCTGCCCATAGAATGCCATTGTTGGAGTCATCCAAGATAGATGGTGAGCTTGTAAACGCGCGCAATACAGCAAGACTCTTTAAACAAGAGTAAACTTTATATTGTGAATTTGTATTGGTCGAGAACCAATCACGTGATGTGCTACAAAGACGCATGTATACATGGCTCAGGGGAACATGGGTGATGTACCCCACGGGAGCGATTTTTTTTGCAGAATACGTCGGCTGAGGAGTCAACAGTTAAAGGATAGGCTGTTATTCCCTATCCCTTAACTGTTGACTCCATAGCCAGCGTGTGCTGCAGAACGAAAATTTGCCCACGGGGAACATATACCTTGATCGTACCCACTGTCAGTCAGTCCGCAGCACACACACCGAATCCGTTCCTTTTCTTTGCGCTGTATGCATGGCTCAGACGTGTGTGACCTCTCTTTGAATGTTTTAATGAGCTGGAACCGTTCGTGAAATGTGTGTAGTTTCTCAGTTTTTAGACTTAAATTCACCAAAATATTCCCACAATTGCTAAGATTAGGAGTATATCGTCCATTTTGCTTTGAAAATAGTTGACTTTACTGATATTCTAGTGGTGTATTTTGATCGTCAAGCTTTGTTTCAAAACGAAACAAAACCAACACAATTACCCTGAAATATGTCCCTCTAATACATTCTCCCACAAGTCAATACTTACTTACGGGTCATTCCGTGCCAACTCACCTGAAATTCAGAAAAGTTTGGCAGGCTCCGTTTCAGATTTCGCTGATTTTTTTTTTTAAACAATCCCCTGTGGGTGCCTTGAACACACACAAAATTTTAGAGTCCTACTCCTTGGCATTTCTGAGATACGACCCCCAAAAAATTAAGCCCCGCCCCTTCAAATTGATATTTTGTGTTTTTGAGCATTTTTAAAGGTCTATATTTTTCGATCACAGAAACTTAATGCAATTTTTCATATGGTATGGTATATTTTTTTTAAAACTAGACGACGGCAATAAATTGACTTCAAAGCCCAATGATGTTCAAACACTCCAGTCTGAACACCGACGTTTTCTTTTCATTATGTGTTTTCTTTAATTCTAGTTCTAAAATAAACTGTTTTTTCTTGATATACTCCTATTTTTCCTTTTACATTGTGCTTTATTTAGAAGGACACTCCTTCTGTATCGTCCCCTCCCGAGACCCCTTTTCAAAAGGCTAGATTTCAATCAGTTTTCTTTCCGTCTAAGTTTGCAATTCATAAACGATAGACCAACATCAGTTGTTTTTCCTATAGTTGCTCTAAACCTTGGACCTAATCACTGCGGCGAGAAATTGTAGGTCGCGTGTTTCTTTTAACCTTGTGAAATCAATTGCGATCACAGACAGAGCGAGAAACAGTCATGGAAAACGGATATTACAATTTCGTACAATGCCATTTATTTCATTTTAACTCATGCTAAACTAAACGTACCTTGTACGAAAACGGAGAAACACATAAACGCTCATTCGAGCCTAATCGATACAAACCTCAGTGGCATTTACACAGTGTTCCATTGGTATCAAACATTTTGTAGCGATTTGATGCTGATAATACAGTTAATTGCATACGAATACAAAAGCAAGGCAACTGGATCAAATTACAGGCGAATAATAGTACAGTGCGCCACCAAGTGTTTGCCCTTGGCAGACCATTATTTGTTTCACATTGCATCGTGCAGAAAGACTACATTCTAGTAATGCATGAACATCTCACGACACACTTCGAGGCTCGTGAATAAACGCCAGGTACATTAAGCACCTGGCAGAACTCTGCCAGATGTACCTTTGACCTCACATCCCATCCACACGGACGGATATTCTTAGTCTATACACACGTACATACACTACATAGTGAACTAAACAACATTAGATACAAACATTACGCACGCGCATGCAGCAGACGATCAAAAGTGTGTAGCTGACAAACTACGTCACGGCGGAGCGGACCAATTATAACAAAGATTCGAAAAGCTTATGACACTGCAAGTTTATCCAATGAAATCATTGGTTTATTCAATGAAATAGTTGGGCCTGTAAGAACAGTGCCTGCGTTTATCCTTGCGGATAAAGACAAGGGACATCGGTCTACATTCTATTTAACTACAAGGATTGCGTCATTGCGTTGGTCGAACCGAATGCTTCCGGTTTTTTAACTATCGTATTCATGTTCACCATAATCATGTGTGCCAGTTTTGTTGACGATGAAACTTCTAGGCGAGGATTGGAATGTTCTCTTTACGAAACTAGAATTTAGACTAAAAGTGTCGACTCCTGCCTTATACCCCCCCTTTTCGGGCCAAGTTGAGGTGGGTCATAATTTAACATTGGAGTCCAGTATGGCTTGGACACTTTGCAGCATCATTTCCAAAAATAATCATTCCCGTTTAATAGTCCAAACGAGGCAAGGTCTCGTCCACGTTGTTTAGAAGGGTAAAAAAACCAAAAAAAAACAAACAAACAAAAAAACAGTCCAGAGTGTTGGTTGGACGAGTTTCCGTGTCTATTTTGTTTTTATTTTGAGGAAAAAAAAGAAAACAAAAAGAAGAAGAAATGGCAAGGATCTGTGTGTGAGTTATATGAAACAAATATTGAATGCATTTCGTTTCTTTTCCAATGATTTCAATCTGCTTCTCCTAATGAAATGGAATAGTTCAGATTCCATCTTGCAACTATACTCTGCGACTATGCACCCAAGTACATGCAATATTTTCGAATAGCTTAATAACGGTAACGTCTAAAATAATGCCCTTAGAAAAATGTTACATGTGGTCAAAGACTGTCAAATGTGAAGAAGATGAGTACACTGTGATCTAGTTCCAAATTCGCTGTGTATTAACACACTAGGGACATATATATAGCATTTTTCTAAGGGTAAAGCCCGGTTCATACTTCCTGCGAATGCGAATGCGAAGCGAATATTGACGTCACAAATTCGCAACGAATAGTTCGCAGGGGTTGAGCTGTGCTCATCTCTTGCGAATTATTCACTTCGCATTCGCATTCGCATTCGCAGGAAGTATGAACCGGGCTTAAGGCAACAAACTGCAAGTATATAGACCGTATTGAACAACTCCTTTGTTGCTATGAAAGTCGCCATCTTGCAGGGCAAACCGTATGCGCGTCTAAACGCGTCCATCAATGAAGCACGCAGCGCGCAGCGTTCCCGGTTTGATTTCTACGGCACGTGTACGAACACGTACACGCACACGCTCACAGACGCCATGTTGTACGGCAGGTTTTTGAATGGTGACGTCATATTCAATACGGTCTATTGGTTACACCACACCCCTGTGGTCCATTGTCAGAGGGTTTGTTTTGCATTTTTCTTCAACGATTTTGTGTTTTATCTAAGTGTGTTGTTTACATGACCAGGTATTGCCCGGGTTAAACTTAGGCTTAATTTGTTTGCTTAATTAATTAAGTTTTATAAGTTGATTCCATCTTCCATTGACAATTGGCAAACCGATTTTGTACACCAAGGATTCTTGCAGAGTTTTGTCCTGCCTCCTCCTAACCAAACCACTGACCCCTGTTGATTGACACCCATCAATTTAAGGAGGTGCGGCTCGGTCCAGCTCAGGATATCATGGCACAAGAGTTGACCAGTGAGTACGATGTTGTTGAAATGATGTCAGCATGTGCTGACAGCGGCCCTCACTGCAGGATTTCGTGTTTTGGTTTCGTCAACATTGTTTCATCTTACGAAGCGCCTTCCCGCAGTCTTTTTTGAACCGTCTGTTCGCTAGCCCGTAGATGAGCGGGTTGACAGCATTGTTGATGTAACAAACATAACTCAACTCCAGCATCACTAACAGCAATTGAGAGCTGGGGGTTACCCACCCGTAGTAACACGCGAGCATCACCAACACGTAGATAAAGTATGGTAACCAGGCGAGCACGAACACCACACTGGCGACGAACAGCATCCTCGTTGTCTTCCGTTGGAGGTGTGTCTTGGAATCGTTGTCTGGAACTTGAAACGGATTTCTTATCTGCCCTCGTTCTACCCGTAGATCCTCCTCGAGTGGGGCTACTTGTTGCAGACCAACTCTAGGTGGAGAGGATATCTTGCACGAGACCACGCGATGTGTGTAGTTTGGTGCGGTTCCAATACCGTCTCCTCTCGCACGGGTTTCCCCAGTGTCGGGTTGGGAGATATGACTACTTGTTAATACTGATATAGCATTATCAACTACGGTTATTTCCAGTCTGTCGGTGTCTGTAACACCAATAGGAGGCAATCTCGGGGATTTTTGCTTCAGTTTTACACTAGCATCTGACACGAGGGAAACTTTCACATGTTTGCGAATGGTGATGTACACTTTCCTGTAGCATATGACGATGATGACGAGGGCAGTCACGAAAAAGACTGTTTGGAAAAGCAAGACGAGAGTCTCTATAATATGACTTGGGAAAAAGATGAAGACATCCACGAACGCCGGAACGTTGACAAATACTGCGAACAGAAACGAGGCCCACGCGGCTATTTTACCCCGTCTGTGGGTGAAGAATCGCCGGTGCGGACGGCAGACGCAGTCGTAGCGATCCGCTGCGATTACCGCGGTGATCATGACCGAGGTGCCAACGGCCGTGGTCTCGATCAGTCGGAGGACTTTAAAAACTAGTGAAATCTCACCATCAAGCAGAATGGTGACGTGTACAGCGAGTTCCCGGATGCGAAGTAAACAGACGAAAAAGTCAGCCCAAGCCAACGCCATGATAAAAACGTGGGTGCTGGTCTTGAGAGTTTTAGTCCAGTAGACATGAAGGATGAGGCAGTTACCAGGCACGCCAAACACAAGTAGAAGAGTGTGGTAGACCAGCCGAAATACACGTCTACCAGTATCATCATTGTCACCGGCCGTCCATACACCTTCAGATGAATTTCTTGAATCAGACACTGTAGTATTTTCCATGGTAACCAGTCCGGGAACTCTTCTGGCACTCGTTAATTAAACAATTCGTAAATCTCTTGTTGCGCGAATAATTCTTTGAAACTTCACAACAACCCAGTAGCATGAACAAAGGTTCCAGCGGGGATTCTGCGGTGAACACTGCGAGAGATGCGGTAAAATAGCGGGCCGACAGCGTCAAACGCACTTTCTGCCTGTGATTGAAAGGCTCGGACCTTAGTGGACTTCATCCAGGAACTGTTTGTTCCTCCGCAACGCAGCCGAGTTCGGAGTAAATCAATTACATTAGATAGTGAGTTAATAATAATTTGTTTAACAGAACCTGTATATAATATGACTGTCACTTATATACACAAACTGATGGACCATCTCAGACCTAAATGATATAACAGTCAGGGAATTACGCGTGAATATGGTCTTCTAAAACATAAAAATGGGCATACCCGTTAAAGTAGTTTTCTAAGGGAATTGTAGTTATGTCCTCGAAAATAGGAATCTTTTAATTCAGTAGTGATTGATTTGTTGTAAGCCGCACGGCTGACATTTCCTCGTTCCCGACCTTTCCTATGAGCACGTTCTCGATGCATTAAACCAAGTAAGATAGTAAATTCCTGTGTTGTTTATCATAATCCAACTCTCTGAAATCTCTACATCTTCTCACATTGAACCTATTATAACAATATGCCTATACTCGGCCACGTCTGTGCCTGCCACACTTTTACAATTTAAAGTAGAGCACAAAATCGGAACTTACTTTAAATTAAGTTAACAGCCGAGTAAAGTGAATAATTTGTCTGTATACACCCTTGATGCATTACGTTTGAGTGTAACATCAATTCGCTTGCAACCAGGCCTTGGCCATTAAATCAGCACAATTGAGCTAGAGCTAGAGTGACCATCCCATCAATTATTAAATTTTGTTGTTATTGGTACATACCTGTGTTGAACAGACAGGGACGATATAGAAATAAGCAAACATTTTATTTTTACATTTTTTTGTATCGGAGGAGGGGGGGTTGTGGGCGGGGATTTAAAGGAACATTACAGAATTGGTAAGAAAAAAACTTGTAAAATATATTTTTGACCACAGATTTACATACAACTTACACGGTCTAATGATGATGATAGTAGAAAACATCCCTTGAAATATTTCTGTCTGAAATGCCATATTTGATGAGAAATGAATAAACTAATTTTCCGATTGGAGTTTATCGCTCAGTGAGCGTTTTATTCATTTGTTGAATCTATATGAGTTCATGCAAATGTGTAATCGGTTTTTCACTATTTTCTCGTGACACAGATGGCCGATCGATCTCAAACTTCTACAGGTTTTTCAGTTTATGTATATGGTGGATTACATAAAGTGCTTACACTGCCAGCAACTGTTTTGTAAGCATAAAACAATTCTGTAATGTTCCTTTAAGTCTTAACCAGCAAACGCTGTTAGCTGAGGAATAAAAGAAGACATATCTGAGTAGAATTAATTTTTGCTATGCCAAAAAAAAAAAAAAAAAAAAAAAAACGAAAAAGAAAACAACATTGGGGTACTAGACGCAGCAATGTTAACTATTTAGAAAATAGGGGGATTTTTCAAAATAGTACAACTTTTCCAATCCAGTACTTTTGCATACTGCCACCGGGTAATGTAAAACTTGCATCGGTTATTAGTTTTACCCTAACCGATGTGTTGTAAGCACTGAATACTCAGTACTTTCCCTAGTCTAGTGAACTAATACACCGGCATTATTACTCAGGTGGGATTCGAACCGACGACCTTTGCCATCCTAGAGCAGATGTCATAGACCACTGAGCGTACCCGGTAGCTAAACGCCAGAATCCTATGGGGGGTGGGGGGCTATATCCGCATGCATACTACTTGGCTGGGATTCGAACCCACGACTTTTGCCATTTTAGAGCAGATGTCTTACGACTGGACAACCGAGCTTGCCTACGTAGCTAAGAATAAGATTCAGTTCGAATCCTTTATATAGTCACAACAGATAACATTTCTTTCTGGATGAAGTTTTGGAGATCACCGGTAACGTAAATTGTTGACTCAAGGATACCATCGTAAAAATAAAGTGAGGAAAGTTCAGACCCTTTTGTTTGAGATAACTGGTTAATTTTGTACATTCATTAACGAAGTTAGTAAAAACGAGAAAACAAGTCGACCGAAGACTATGTTTTTAATGAAATCATAAAGAATAGGCTACCTGCCATATACATGTACAAAAAACTTCACAAGAAACGATTCATCTAGCCCTCAAAATACCTTATTTCTCTGATGGCATAAATCCAAACGGTACTCATTGTGGGCCCTACAACAAACTTATCCCTCCCAGATAATAAACATTAGGAGCATGGCTAGAGCCATGCTGCTACAAATTAGAGAGAATTATACCCCAAGATAAAGTGCTCTTTCCCTGCTGAAAAAAAAAACTAAACGGAAAAAGAGGAAGATCCAAAGGTTGCTGACACAAACTTTAAGTTTTTACAGTAGATATGCAAATTAAACGTTACAGCGACACACTGAGGGCGTGGTATTGACGTAAAGGTCAACAGTTGCACCTAAACGGTAATCTGTAGGTTTCTATATCGCTGCACATTATTCTGTTATTTACTGCAAGAGTCTTGCAAACTATAATCTAATAATTTAGCCTCGGATTCAGAGATTGGAGTAATAACACCTCGACGACCTCCCCTATAAAATGAACCTCTTTATCGACGCTACATCAAGCCGTATTTGGCGGTGTTTTTTTTCTTTCTTTCGCTGGAGACCTAATTGATTAAAGAAAACAGCCGATGGTAGTTGATATTTGCTCTCTAAATATCCGACAGGATGCAGTTAAAACCTTGGAAGGTATTCATGATTAGACGAGTACCACACACACACATGATTCAAGAGCGGCAGGGCATTTTTAATGACTGACTGTTGCTGCTTTTCATACATTTCATCTTTTAATTCCAAGGGAAAATTAATTCTAGCGGCTTGCCCGGTAGTTATAGATGCAGATCGAATCCTGTATATAATCACACCATATGAATTTGTTTTTGTATGAAGTTTGGGTGATCACCGGTAAAATAAACTGTTGACTCAATGATACCATCGTAAAAATACGATGTAATATATGTAATTCGTAAAATATTTGTAATGCCGACAAAAATCACTGAATAATTGAGCTAATCGTCTATTCATATACGAACACAGGGGCGGATCCAGATATTTCTTTTACTACAGGGGGGCAGAAACATTTGAGGGCTAATTTACAAGCTGTAGATTTTCAGTAATCCTGCCCCTGTTTTAAGACAGTGATCGACGTGAGGTGTGGGCCCGCCGTATGGCCCATGAACATTTTAAAGGCACATGGCAGTGGTATTTTGTAAAAATAAAGCTTTTGTCATTAGTATATGTATTTTGATGAGTGGAATGTAAATATCAGTTAACTAAGGTTTAAAAAATAGTTTAAAAAAATGCAAATTTAAGAGTAGGCCCCCTTTACCTTGACCTTATGGTGGCGCTGTTCGTGACGTCAATCGAGGCGCGATATTTGAAGAGGAAAATGTAGTCTGGCCCCGTACATTACGTCTGGGTACCTGATCGGTATGATGCGTATGAAGCACGACGACTCGAAGTCATGCATAGCGCCGAAAACGACGTCGGACCGGACCACTTTGCCGTCGTTAGTCTGACTTTCGCGGCCCACAACCGCCTATACTTGGGATCTGCAGGAAACAGATGCAGACTGACCCCATCTTTAGTTGTTTAGCTGCATACAGCAGCAATACACCTGGTCGGTATTGCCGGAAAAATGCAAGAAAAACCCTTCATCGAAACGTACAAGCTCACTACTTGGACTTACTTGCACGTGTGTTTACAACGTGAATGAAGGAAAATTCGTGGGGGGTCGATGTTCGATCAAGGCGAAGTCTGCATCGATTGACGTCACAAAAGAGGATAGGCGGAGTCACCCCCAAACAACTTTATCTATTTTTTTAACATATACATCCTGACAAATAATTACTAAAAAATTGTTTTATTATTAATAGAGGCCTACATACTGTTATGTTAAAAACAAATATATTTCCAGGTGACTTTAAAGGAACATTACAGAATTAGTTTTTGCTAACAAAACAGTTGCTGGCAGTGTAAGTACTTTATGTAATCCACCACATACATAAACTGACAAACCTGTAGAAGTTTGAGATCGATCGGCCATCTGGGTCACGAGAAAATAGTGAAAAACCGATTACACATTTGCATGAAATCATATAGATACAAAAAATGAATAAAACGCTCACTGAGCGATACATATGAATTTGTTGTGTACAAATATGTAAACTTATTTCCCCACGTAAATAGCTCATACCATACGAGTACACACACACAGCGAGCGTGGTCCGTGCGCGCCTTAACAGTTTCATGGTAGATACCATTGTGTGGACAGGGGTGTTTCCGTGTAACTCAATAAGTATCACGTTATTAGTGCAAACAATTTGAGGCAGAGAAGGAAATGCGACATGTTATTGTTATTAACAATTTACTAACTAAATTGTAACCAACTTTCCAGCACATTATGAACACAACAAAGAGCAACGCTGTTGCTAAATAACAAATTTTATCGTGCAAATCTGTTCAACCCTGAACCAATGGTGGTATAGTCCATGTCATCGCCACACACAAAAACGTACACACAACCAGTGCACAATTTTCTCAGTGAAGCAAAACTTAACTTGCCATTATAAAAATGTGTGACACTATCTTAGAAAAAAATGTTCACAAGAAGAAAGTGTATACATTACTGATTCTGCTCATATAAGTTTTGCCAGTGAAACCTTCCTATTAGTACATGAACTTATCATTTTAGAAAATTGTGTTGTGGTTTCAGAGTTGACACTGCGGAAGTTTGTAAAACAGACGTTTTAGCAACGGCTTTTTAGAAGATGTAAAACAACTTTTCATTGGTCTTTAGTTCAACTCAAAAATGACGTTGGTAAAATTTGTCCAATCACAAAATTTGTTAGAGCACTGTGTTGGTCAGTTAGTAAACTTTCCAAATCCGTTTAGGACTAAGGAATCAGCCGTCGGCTTGTTGACTTATGGTCGAATTAAGAGCCCTCATGCGACAAAAAAGACAAATTTTGTAGCACTCTCCATAGGAAATGTGACCGCAGTTGTACGAATGAACCCCCCAAAAGACGTGGCAAAACATATTTCATTTGAAACCAATGTTTTACGAGTCGAAAGAGGAGGTTTTACCCTTTATATTTCCGTTTTGGACTAAGCTTTACGATAAACGGTTGCAAAGCAGTATAATAACAATCATGGCCAAGAACCCTGGTTTTGAAGAAAATTTGTACACAGCGCGGTACGGCGTGCGCCCGCTGACTGTTTGAACAGATTACTTTACATCACAAATTCATATGAACTCCAATCGGAAAATTATTTTATTCATTTCTCATCAAATATGGCATTTCAGACATAAATATTTCAAGGGATGTTTTCTACTATCATCATCATTAGACTGTGTAAGTTTTATGTAAATCTGTGATCAAAAAGTATATTTTACAAGTTTTTTTCTTTATATCAATTCTGTAAGGTTCCTTTAAGCATTTGGGCCGCTCTCTGGTACAACCTAAGACATTGCAGAAGCGTTTTATAATATGTTATTTTCTTACCAATTTTAAATGAGGGATTTGATATAACATGCCCTTCAATTTCTTCCAGTCATCGGAAATAAGGGGTGGGGTGGTTGAGCCTGCTGCCCCCCCCCCTAAATCCGCTGCTGGAACTGATGTAAACCACAGAAAAGATCTTAGTTACAGTCGACATAAACACAAAACAATTAAGGATTTCGGGAGGTTTTCTCATCCAATACAACAGATTTCATTCGATCAGAATTCAAGAAAATAAGCTAAGTTTGATGCTTCTATATTTTAAGTGCCGTTGACGTCCAGTACCTTCAAACGAGGTCTTTGCATACATCACATCCGACATGCTAGGACAGCGGGATTATAATGGCGTCTACTGACCAAATTGGTGGCCATCAGTAATATGGCCCTGGAATAGTTTGCATGACGAAAGCCGAACTCCCTCACGTTCGACCTACACAATCTAATGTGAAATAAAAAAGCTCAATTTGATGAGTTTAAAGCAATACACCACTAACGATAAAATGGTTGAAACAACAGAATTGATTTGTAGAAACGATCAATGAAAGTGACCGTACACCTTTTCGAGCCAAACAACCTCGACAATTAAGATTTCTTTCTTATTTGCTCTGCCTGATTTCCATGATGTACGATCGTGGATCGTGAAAATCTATACTCCACACGCAAATTGAAAAAAAACTTTTAGTACTTGGAAAGAAATTTTCAGTTATGTAAGTTTTACGGTTCTCCACGATCACTGAATAGCTTGGAGACATGGAACCGCGGGGGGATACGTCTTCGTATAAAAGACGGTTAAGTGCTGGTCTAATCCCCTTTCGTCCCCTGCAACCCCCGCCGGGATTTCTGCTGAATCCTTCCCGACAAAGAGCCTCATGGCCGCGAAATTAGTGACTCACGTAAAAGCTTGTCCGTCTGTCGAATTATTATCTCTAATACTAGCCTTGACATTTCTGCTGACGATTATTTGTTATTGACAATCACAATGACGAACGCAGTAATCAATACTATACAAATATAGGATATCGTATGAAAGGAGTGCATTGTCGCATAATGAAATCCCGAGGTGAAATCTGGACTATTTCATTTCACGAGGCGAATGAAAACGGAAAAGCCAGATTTCACGAACGAAATGCATTCAATATTTGTTTTATATTATCTACACATAGACCCTTGTCATCTAGTTTGTTTTCACAATAAAACAAAAGGTAGACACGGAAACTCGTCTATCCCACACTCTGAAAACTCTTAGAACCCTAACGTGTACGACTCAACGTAGGCACCAACCTTGTCTGTCGTGACACGACGTTGCCTCGTTCGGGGAACGGTTATTTGGGGATGACGCTACGAAGTGTCCAATATTTATCCACATTGGGCGGGCACCTATCCAGTATTAAATTTCATATACCCTATCCCACACAGACCCTTGTTATTTGATCCGTGGACAACGCGTCACATGTCGTCCATTATTTAGCCATACTGCCGGCAACGCTCCGCAATTTATGGAGTCCAATATGGTTAACTATTGGACACTTCGAAACGTCATTCCCAAATGCAGAAATATAGTACTTCGATGGTCTCGGTCTTTCTAGATAACAAATTGTCTAAAACAAAAGTCTCGTTTTGAAGAGGAATTTTCAATGTGCATATCACCGGAACCATTTTTTTTCTGTGTTAATTCCGAAAATTATCTCTCGTAACCGGAAGATCATTTCAAGGAACTTTTTACAGTGTGCAAACAAGTTTTTTTTAAGGGGGTGGTTGGGGTGGGAAGGGAAGAGGTTGGGGTGGGCGGGTTCGGGGTTGAGAATGTTGATTTATAGGGAAGAGAAGATAGCAAACTGCAGCGGTACCGTCGTCCGTATAGTTACAATGTTGAACCCTCATATTTGACACTAGCTCGTTTCTAGGCAGAGGCGAAATTGAGAGACTGTGTATAATTCACTTAAAATGAGCGGGTAATTAAAGACGAACGCAAGCAACGGAACTATTTTTCTGGATCGTGCCTTTCGACGAAAGAATGGATGACATACTGTCATTGACTAAGACCATGCCGGGGAACTCGAGTTCAACAAAATTAAACGGGAACATTCCTTTGTAAACGAGAACGTATATTAATGTTTGATTCTTGTTTGCATTTTCATTTGCGTATGTTTAGCTTTTTTTTTTATCAGATAGTAGTTTTCGGTGGTTTTATTTGAGGGACGGAGTCACGCAAAATGATCAGTTTTGTTCAATTACAAGTGCTCCATACTGTAATGAGAAATGTAAAACACCGTACTGCATGTTGCGTTCTCGCAAAATGCGCAATGCAAAATTTTTCCTTTTGTGGGTTTGCTATAATATTGTACCCGCGTTACTCTTTGGCATAATTATGCAACCAATAAATCATGCGTACAGGCAGGCATCTGCTGGAACAGTGTATTACATTCTTTCTGACCACATTTCTACGGTACGGAGCTCTGGAAGTGCCATCCAACTTGTTGAGATCCTGGTATAATCAATTCACTGCAGGTTGATAGTATCGTAAGATGGCGACAACCCGAGATAACTATCTCGGGATGGCGACATCCTGAACGTAGAAATTTGGCCTTCCCAAGATAATCCAACGTACTGCGATAGCATCCTGGAAATGTCGAGAACCCAAGATGGATACTATCTTGGGAAGACAATATTCAATCTCCAGGATGTCATCGTCCCAAGATAAATTATCTCGGGATGTGGTCGTCTTACGTTTCCTTGTCCGATAGTTTACGCTTCATCATCAAAATCAATTACATAGTGCGCTTCACTGTTATATTTTCAGTCGCCATAGTAACACTGGCTATGGATTCCAAACAGCCGTTTTGTAATGTAGAAGGTATGTTTTCTTTACCGCATAATTATCATTTGACTGTCCCATGCAAGAAACGTTAAATTAACGATTCATGTATAAAGAGAACCTTTCCCCCAGGCAGTACGTCATCATGAATTAATCATAGACCAGCAAAAACGATTACTGTATAAAGTAGACCTGTCCCCCAGGCAGTAGGCTGAAGGCCGCAATCTGCATTAATGATGCTTTTAAAATTAATTATGTATATATATATATATATATATATATATACATATATTTTTTTACTGAAACACTAAACTCAGTAGAAATTATATTACATTCACCAATTTTGACTCGTTTCATTTTAGGTTACAAAACATAGTCTTCGGGAAGGCCTATATACCTGCTCGATTCCACCACCGACGTCATCATTACGTACTTCATTCATTCGTAGTCCAGGGGGCGATTGCGATTATAACGCTCTAGTCCCCAATATGCTATCGTTCTCAACCAGTTTCGCAAGTTTAGAAAACGAATTTACTAAGGTAATGCAAAGCGTCGCCGGTGAAAATAAACAAGTTGCCTGATTAGGCAGTCCGGCAAGTCCATGGGTCGATTGCCGTGGTTCGGTTTGTTGAGCTTTCTTATTAAAAGTCCACCTCTCTCTCACTATGGCATAGCTTTTCTCCAGTCATTTGATTACACCTGTCTTCCGTCGTTTCAGATAGCCTATATAATTTTATTGCATTCATTCTCTCCCCTTTACTCCTTTGCCGTCAGTTAAAGGCACATTACAGAATTGGTTTTTGCTAACAAAACGGTTGCTGGCAGTGTAAGCACTTAATGTAATCCACCATTTATACATAAACTGACAAACCTGTACAAGTTTGAGATCGATCGGCCATCTGGGTCACGAGAAAATAGTGAAAAACCGATTACCCATTTGCATGAAATCATATAGATTCAACAAATGAATAAACCGCTCACTGAGCGATAAACTCCAATCGGAAAACTAGTTTATTCATTTCTACTATCATCATCATTAGACCGTGTAAGTTTTGCGTAAATCTGTGACCAAAAGTATATTTTACAAGTATTTTTCTTACCAATTCTGTAATGTTCCTTTAATTTTGTAATGTCTTTTTCTCACCTCGTTGGTGTCGCCCTTTTTGTTATTGACTGTATAATTTATTGTCTGTCTGTACTGATGGTTGTGAGACAAACCTCGGCCCATGCTCTTCCCCCTTCTCTTTCACAAAGATCGTGCCTACTTATTTTATTTGTTAGTTTCAAGTCAGAAATTATTTACGTTCACGTTTATTCGCTTTTATAATGTTTTTGTTATTGTCTAATGCACTGGGTTGTGTTTATAATGGATGTACCAAATAACATGGAATAAATGTCCTCTTGAATTAAATGGAATATAATTTGTATATTTTCAGTTTTGTGATACACTAATTTTTCAATTATAGAGTCCATTATGGAAGTGAAAAAAATATCCAGGTCTCTAACCTCACGTTAAAATGGCGTAATGTCATTTAATTTGATATCCTATCAGAGCGGACATTTCAAACATGACGCCATTGCAAACCAACAATGAAATATCATTGGAAACCCAACAACAAATGGGTCTGTACATTATTTCAAAGAAGAATTCTTGCGTTAGTCAAAAGGTCAAAATGTAAGACCCATATTATTTGAAAAGTGCCGACATTTGACTTTTTGGGGGATTTTGGAAAAGTTCGTAGTGGACGGGTATCACACACAACAGCATTTTACAACGTTTTAACCTGAATTATGTAGACTTGTAATTGTTTTGGACTTCCATAAGGACTCTTTCTATTGGAAAATGAGTGCATCACAAAACTGAATTTTGACCTTGGAACCCCTCTTTAACAATTATTTTGGTTTTCAAGAAAACAAAAGCCAAAAAATACATGAAAACTAAATAATTCGGCAGAAGGATTCCTTTATTTATTTTCACAATGTCGAGATGCCAACATTGAATTCTGAAAAAGAGTAGCACAGCCGAGCAATTAAGTTCAGGTCAGACATAGTACAACTCACCGAGCCGTAAAAAGAGGACAAGTATGTCATTTATGATATAAACCAACATTTTCAGCGCAAATCGCTCAATACAAAGCAGCATTGCTTCAGAGGCCAGACAAATGTGAATTTTGTTAAAGCTTGATTCAAAGAAGAAGACAACAATTATTCTTAAAAAAAAGAAGAAAAAAAAGGCAATTTGGACTAGCTTGATTGTTTATGAAGAGAACCATACTGCAATTCTTTCCATCTAAATTCAACAAAATGCTTTGGTTTCTGTCCCATTGTTTATTAAAATGATTTAATGCTCACGTTTGCACAGCAAATAGCATAAACAGTAAATACGCCACACAGCAAGCCTACAAGTCTTCAAACGATTTTAGTAAGAGGAATTTCGTCAACTGGCCTTTTCGACCATCCCATTTCCACCCATTGCATTCTTTGCAACTTTTTTTATCGACAGTTTCATCTGATCTTGGCCTTAATTGCGCAGTCGATGATTCTTTTCTTTCTGTTACTAACACCTTCACATTGAATTGCAAAATTTCACATTTGCACTTTTTATAAATGTTTTTCATTGAATATAAACTTTTCATGAAGTATTCAGAGAAAGTACAAAATATATGCTTGGAAATTCAATTTCCTTGGGGAAAGTCTAGAAACTGTTAATTTTTTTCTTAAATTCTTAGATTGCCAGGTTATTAAAAGAATAGTTTATTCGTAAATCCTCCAACTTCAAGTCAAGTTAATACATATTTTTAACGCAGTTCTTTTCATGTTGCCAAAGATATGTCGACTGCAACTCAATATTTGTAAAATACGAAGCCCTCCAATAAATAAACGAACACTTTTACACAAAACTCTTTAAAAAGAGTTATACTAGTCTATAATTGCTGAACATAATGTTCTGTTTTGACATCGATGAGAACTAATTATCTAAAGGGTTAGATTTGTTTATCCCTGCTGATATTTGTTTATGTTCAGCAAGGAATGTTGAGCAGGGATAGACAAATCTAACCCTTCAGAGATTCGTTTTCATTGACTCAACAACTTGAACGGAGGTATCAATTTTAAAATCCCGTGTACATTTTTATGTCTCTGTTTGCATGTACCATTAAAGTTAAATAAAGAAGCACAATTCCCAGCAAAAGAATATTGTGGAATTCTGTGAACTTATTTATTCATTTAAAGCAAATATATAAATGATTAAACTAGTGCCGAATTTTGTATGAAAAAAAGGAAACCAAATGAGCAACCAAATTAACTTTTTCAAGCGTAATCCCGTAATATGGTAAATAGTCAAAAATTAACAACAGCGCTGAAAAGGACTTGTTTAATTAAGAAAGATGCAAACAAAAACTACAGTGCTTTTACGGTGCTTTTACACTGTATTAAGTTATTTTTAAACAGGAACTCGTGTAAGTTTAACCTATTCTTATTTTATATGATTTTTAAAATTTATTTTTAAATTTTTAAGATTCGGGCCGATCGAAAATCATCTTCGAGGTGACACGACTACCATCATTAAATCAAGTTATTATTATAACTATTACTATTACTATTATTTAAAGGCCAATTTTGACGTTAACAGATGTACAGTTTTTGTTTTAACGGGCCAGAACAAGTTATTAGCTTTCATTTTGATACCTCAAACAAAAAAACCGTCAAAGATTAATGGTAGTTATCCAAAACAAAAATTAATAAAAGGTTGGGTTAGCCCTTTAATAGTCAGACTAATGCGTACATAATATGCACGTTGCGGCAGTCCGGTGTATCAAATATTCATTAGATATATAGTAGCTACATACGATGAGCGTTTCGCACATTACATGTACTATGTATGTTCAAGGTAGAGTCGGTATGGGTAGGTATACACATTCAAACCGGGGACCTATAACAAAAGAGGACAAGGGTCCCCGGTTGGGGAAAGGTCCCCAGTTGGAAAGCGTGTACAAAACCAATGAGAGCTGTTGCCCAAAAGTTATAGTGCAAACAAAAAAGAGACAATAGGAGGTCCCCGATTGCAGGTGTTTACACACGTGAGTGTTGAAACCGAGGACTTTACCCGTTGAAACCGAGGACTTTACCAAAAGGGATCCGGGTGGTCTGACACTCAGCGAGGATGTCCTCGCTTCGCTTTCGTGTACAAAACCAATGGTGGTGTCGCAATTTTTTTTTAAGTCAAAACAATGGTGGAACAAAAAGAGAAGTCCTCGATTTACGGGATTCACAAACATGTGTGTGTGTGGGTAGGTATATATATATTTTTTTGTAACACAAGAAAAGCTATATGAAAACTGTCTATATACATTCGTTGTGAAGACTAGATTGGTTTAGTCCTTCCAACCAAACACGGCCAACACATCTTAAAACAGCTACTTGAGATAATATGATTCACACTGGAGTGCCATTTAAACTCGTTTATAATGTGCTTTTTAATAATTTAAGCGTAATTATGACATTCTTGGTACACTTCTAAATTTGTCGTACTTATCAATCCAAAAAATTAGGCCCCAACCTCAAGCTTTTTAAAAACTAGCTACACTTCTGCCGGCGTGCGTCAAAATGACAACACTTTGACGTCATTTCGTCACCGTTTTCACGAAGAGGCAATTTCTGAAAAAAGTATACAATTTGATGGTTTTACATATTTTTGAATTCTACTATATTAACATCAACATTTTCCCCAAGTTTCAAGTGACAACACGTTACACTTTTTTTAATTACACTAATTAGCACCATGACCATTTTACCAAACTGTTAGTTTTTCGTTTTCACGAACAGACACATTTAGATATGCCATTCGCTGGCACGGTGCCAAAAACGACTACTGTGCGTTTTTAGTTTTCACGAAAGGGCAATTTGTATGACCTATATACATTTTAGTTTTCACGAACAGACGCTAATCGTTTACGCATTGGTTTGTACACGACGCGCACACGACGGTTAAATACTCATTAATTAAACTAACTGTAATTAAAATAGCAACATATTTGCATGATTTAAGATCTCCACTTTCATTCGTGGAAAAATGTCAACGTTTCAATGACAAACAGTGTCCGAAACAGTGATTTCAAAAATAGTTTAACTTCAAACGGGGTTTTCTCCAAGCATGAAAGTTTTGTTGAATGGCCTAAATTGCCTCTTCGCGAAAATGGTGACGATTTGTGGGATGTTGCTTTGTTATTGCAACAAAACGGCTATAACGGAGCTTCCACAAAATTAAAATGACGTAAACATGAGTGATAATATCACGCGGCTTTTTGCGAATCTTTCTGAAAAGTACCGGAGAAGGGTCAAATCTGTTTACTCTCATGTGAACTCAATTTCCTCATTGATTGAAAACACTTTAAGGGAACTTTAGCAAAGATCACTTGCCGTTTTCATTCAAGCTGTACTTTAACGAAGAAACTCTACGGACAAAGTCTCATCTTACGGATCACTTCTTTACAGTCTTTTCTGAACCGTCTATTTGCAACTCCATAAATGAGCGGGTTGACAGCATTGTTAACGTACACAACGTAACTTATCTCCTCCAATATCTCGAAGGATGTTGGATTAACCATAACACCGCTGAAGTACGATAATGTTACTGCCGCGTAGATCCAGTACGGCATCCACGTCAGCAGGTACACCAGGCTGGTGATGAAAAGCATCCGGGTCGTCTTCCGCTGTAGCGCTGCCGCTTTTCCATTCTGAACTCGGCCTCTAATTACGACGCTTTCGATTGGTTCTTGGACGGAGAGTGGTTGTTCGCTCTGGCCGTGGACTGGTTGTTCGCTCGGGCCGGGGACCGGTTGTTCGCTCGGGCCGGGGCCTGGCTGCGGTCCAGCATGGCTGTGACTTGCTACCGGTAATGAAGGCGGGAGGGTGTGTCCGATTACAGTGGCCGAATCGAAAGTATTGCTGGCATTTTGTTGACTGTTTTCAGTCCGGGAAAGCGGAAATCTCGTCGACCACTCACTATCGGGCCTAAAGCTGCTTCCCTCCTGTACCGCCTTGAGGGCACCGATCCGAGCATGTTTCCGGATGGTTAAGTAGACTTTTCCGTAGCACAGGGCAATCATCACGAGAACAAACACAAACTTAACAAATTGCAGTGCAAACAGCAACGTGACTTCGAGGGGATTTGAGAAATTAGATGACGCCGCGAAGAAACCGGGGATGTTCATCAGAATTGACAACAGTAGCGAGGCCCAGGCTGCTATCTTACCCCGCCTGTGGGTGAAGAACCGGCGCTGTGGACGGCAGACGCAGTCGTAGCGATCCGCTGCAATCACTCCGGTGAGCACACTCGATGTACCAAGAGCAATGTACTGCAAGGACGCCAAATAACCCACCAACTGCGGAACGGTCGATCCCCCGAGAAGCAGTATACGTTGGGAAATACCGATAGTGTGCAGGAAGCAGACGGCGAGATCGGCCCAGGCCAGTCCCATGATCAGTACATGGGTGCTGGTCTTGAGAGTTTTGGTCCAGTACACACGAAGGATGAGGCAGTTACCAGGCACGCCAAAGAAAACCAAGATGATATGGTACACCAGCTGAAATGCATGTACCCCTATACCAGAGAAGTCATCTTCAGTCAAGTTTGAGCCCGAAGTATTTTCCATCGCAACTTGCCCTGGAATTTCTGTTCAAATAGCACTCAAATTCGTACGGCAAGTTCAGTGGGAAAACCACGTACAAAATATCCACGCTACAAGTTTATTGACTATCCGTAATAGCATTCAAGTTGCATGTGTGCGTAGTGAAAATCCTCACCAAAAATATAAAAGGTGGGCATTAAAATAAGACGCGATTCCATTCTAGATCCCCAAGCTCAATACAACTAGTCGACGCCCCTTACCTTTTATGGGCTGGAGCAGCTGAAAGATGGGGGGTCACGGAAAAAATGTGACAGTCACGAAGCACGGCCGTTTAAGGCGTCCTTTTGTAACCTCCGTTACCATGGTTTCTATGTTTTTGTCTCTTCATTACTCGCTCATGTATTTTCAAAATCACACCGCGGAAAATTTTATGCTGCTTTGAAAACAGCATGACAAGCAGACATTGTGCATGGGTTGTATGTTGATCAGTAAAATCAACCCCGTAGTGTACACTTGAATGATTTTGTCCCTGTTATTTTGTTGGTCGGAAAAAAGCGGGATCCAGCAGTTGTCTGCGCACGTGCAAGCTGCGGTATACCAAGCGCTAATTAAGCGGTTGGTGCATCGTTTCATTTCATGACATTACAGCACCTATATGTTTCCTGCTTAACATAATTGAATGCGCTCGTCTTTTTCAAAATAACATTCTGCAAAAATAATCAGAACATTGTGTTTATCGTTAAAGGGTGTGTACAGCATTGGCAAGATTTGAAATTATGTTCACAGATTTGCCGGAACTTACACGATATTTTAAAGGTGACCTTGGTGACGTCATTGGGCGTTTTGTATTTCGAAACAAAAATGCGTACTGGTAGGGTATGAAACATGGCACTTTACACCGTTTCATTTTTATTACAGAGACTTGTAACTTTTTCCCCTTTCACTTTAGGTATTTATTTGGTTTTCAAGTACACAAAATCAAAGAAATACATAACAAAACCCAAATAAAAACTGTGCGATTTTTAATTAAAGTGACTGTGGTGCGCGTACTTTTTATAGCTGACTGGGAAATGGCTGCCCCCAGCCTGGCTTGCGCGTTTGTACGCATGTCCGATCTAGGCCCAATTTCATAGAGCTGCTAAGCACAACAATTTGCTTAGCATGAAATTTCTTCATTGATAAAAACAGGATTACCAACCAAATTTCCACGTGATTTTCAGGATAAGCAAACAACAGCTGAAATACCAGTAACACGCAATATGCAACACATGGAAATTTGGTTGGTAACCCTGTTTTTATCAAGGAAGAAATTTCATGCTAAGCAAATTGTTGTGCTTAGCAGCTCTATGAAATTGGGCCCAAGTCTTACTGTTCTGTGGTCCGTCTCGAAACCACGGCATTTGGCTTTGGCTTCGGCGCAATCTGTACCAGTTATTTTGAAAGCGTGCGCATTTTGGAAGACACATCTTTTTGATGACAATTTTGTATTTAAAAAAAAAACCTCCCTTTTGTACTTCCCAACGACTCTTAAGAGTCTTCCAGAAAGTACAAAAGGGAATTTTTTTGATAGTCAAGGTGCTTAAATCAGAACACCTATTCCTTTTTAATCTGTTTTCTGTGAAATTGTATTCATATTTTCCACTTGGTTGAGTTTCCTTGTATATGTTTCCTTGTCTTATTATTTGAAAGTGTGATGACAGTTTTATGGCGCTTTTCTTTTTTTTTATTTTTTTTTTATTTTTAAAGTTCTATATTCGAATACACATTTTACTTGACTCAATTTCTAATAACCTTTGTTATTTAACTCTGTATAGTATAATTTCAACCTACCGGTTGCCACACTCTAACAACTCCAGTATTGAAAAATTCCAAAACTCGGGGTTAAAGGGGGCGTGACCCGTTTCGGGAGGGTCAGGCTGACCGAGAAAATGGTTACGAAATGGGATTTCAACTGGGATTCTGCGTCAGTTTGACCCATTTCTGGGTTATTTTGACGCAGATTCCGGGTCATACTGACCCAGAAATGAGTCAGGCTCCACGGGACCCGGGTCCGGGTCATACTGACCCGGAAGTTGTTTGTAGGGTGCATACTATTTCCTAGATTTCATCAAATAGACCGATCCATTAAGCTCCGCTCCTTACGTGTTGACCAATCACAACCTTAGCTACGCCACCGAAAGTCCACCGAAAGTCCGACACGCTAAAATCCCATTAGAAAAGTAAACATGCGTGCGCACGTATCTAAAGCGCGCACGTTCTTGTGTTTTGAGTGTGGTGGCATGGGAGAGATTCATTATGTACTGCCCATGTGTGCAGTAGTGATGCAGCCAGGCCGATGCTTTGATTGGTCAATGTGTTAAAGGGGTGGGGCTTAATGGATCGGTCTATTGGAGCAGCCTGTGTTCCTTCCTCAAGGTTCTATTGTGTATTCGTCATTGTTTAAAACACAGATGTATCTTTCTACTGCTCGCGGAGTTCTTAATATCTTCTACAATGAGTTTGGCCAATCCCTCACTATGGCGCACAAAATACACATCATTTTGCATCCGGGCCTTAGAATAAAAGCCTTAGAATAAAATAGAATTCAGTTGAAAATTCTAACTCAATCAGTGGGTCTTGGAGCAGAAATAAATGCTGGCATAGCCTTCATCACGACGTGCCCTCATAGGGAGTATACCACAACACACACCAGACGCCAGTATTGACTAACGGCTAATGGTGTGGACGTTCAAAAAGCTGGAACGTGTCACCGGCTATTGTCTACATTATACGTATATTAATGGTGAACCAGGGAACAGCTATAGACCTTTCCATTGCAACGTCACAGCCCGAGTTTTTGCCAACCAAGGTTGAAAAACTATGGAAAGCCATAGATGCAAAGCAAAAACAGATAGCCACAGCTTGTAACATTGTCACACAAACATTCAAAAATACTGTTGAATTTGTTGGAAACAAAGCAACTAACCATGGGATGTATTTGTGTCAAATAAAAATTTGCAAAAGTGATGAATTTCGTCACATTGTCTGTTAACACGATTGAATGTTTTGCCAACATTCGGCTGTCCTTGCTAACCGGCGCGGTTTGTTTATCAACAATGGAAAGGTCAGACATATGCCGTGGTTAAAAAACAAAAAAATAGAGAGCAGACTTATTGTCTACATAAGTGGGTCCGCATTTGAGATTTAGGCCCACGCCACCAAGTATGGACAACTAGACAATTTCGTTCTGGTGGATGGGGGGGGGGGGGGGGTTGGAGAAGGCAAAGGAATATGTACATTTTTTGAAGGGGCGTTTGATGTATCGAACCAATCATGTGTGCATCTTTTCGATCTCAGGGGAGGGGGTGGGGTGTGTGCACGGGGGAGGTTGAAGGGTTCCGATCGACCGAGGGGTATGACTTTGTGCATTCCAGGGCATTTTGCTAATGGTTTAGATTGGTTGCCGCCATTTCTACGTTTTAGTATTTAAGTGTGCGTCGATGAAGATTCAGCTGTACACAGACTGTACATGGCGGCCATGCACGCAGTCAGATACCGGTAGAGCCTAATTGGGTGCGTTCGATTAGCTTCCCCGGATCGACCCCGGTGTGCTCATCCTGGTGAGCCCCTGACATGAGCTAATCGAACGCCAACTTCCCCCAGCATTCACACCAATGTATCTTGGGACAGCCGACCCGGAACTACTTTCATTTTGTGCATTAAGTCCGTGGATTCACGAAAAGATGGTAAAGCAATTATTATCAAGGTAAAACTGCAACGTTAAATTATTTTACACGCCCTAGTTGATACAAAACTACCCATTTTCGAATAAAAAAATACTTCTGCTCACAAAGTTGCTGTTTAAAAGGTGAAAGGGTATGTCAAACTTCCTGAAAGTGCCCCGCTGAATTACAAACAAAATGGTGGCCATTGAGAAAGTTTTACGTCGTGACGTCATGCACCTCGGTCAGCCCCAAGTGATGACCCGCTCCACAAGCAGGGCACTTGGGGCCGACCCGGGTGCGCCCCGAGAATGGCGTCATAGCTATTCGAACGCACCGGGGGGAGACCTGGGTCGGCCCGGGGATGCTAATCGAACGCACCCAATAATTGCAAGTCTGTCTCAATAGATTGCACGCCAGTCTGATTCTCAGTCCGAAAAGGACGACAATCACGCACACGCAGTACACCGAATCCAAGTGTGGAGTCGGTCACTGCGTGTGTGCGTGTCCTGGCGGACTCCGTGGATATACAAATGTAGACCGATCCATTAAGCCCCACCACCTTTACATATTGACCAATCACAGCATTGGCTGCATCACCATTGAACATCTTTGGAAGCACAGTCATGTGCATCTCTCAAATGCCACACTCACAACATGAACGTGCGCGCTTTAATTAAGTATACGCGCGAATGATTACTTTTCTAATGGGATTTTAGCGTGTCGGACTTTTGTCGGCCTTTCGGCTGCGTAGCTAAGGTTGTGATTGATCCACACGTACGGGGGCGGAGCTCAATGGTCTATAGGCAGCCTTACACCAAGGCTATAGCAGCCACATACCCACCAAACACCAAGGAAATCCATCGAAAGTTGGAAGGAGGTGAAGGAGTAAGGGGTAGGGGAGGGGGTTAATGGGATATGCAAATTATATCTCTTAATGAATAATGCATGTTATCAACGGCCAATCACAGAGCAGACCGCTCAACGTTGGCAAGCAGGGAACAACTATAAACTGTTCAATATCAAATCATCGGGATTAACATTACAAAATATCTGCAAGTTCTTGGATAAGACCCAGCGCTTAACATCTTTACAGTCAGGGATATCAAAGCTGTATTTCTGAGAAGCTTAAAAGCGGAGTACTGAGCACTTCAATCGAAAGATGTGGTGGATGACAAAAAGCATGAGCTTTTTTTTTTTACACATAAATATTTTTTGATTTCTTGTTTGTTTTAATCCCCTCCTCCCCCCAAGATACGTTTGTTATTATTATTTTTTTTTATCAATTCTTATTGTTATATCTTTCTGGTAGTGAAGCCAAGGAATCCTCGCACTTTAATTCGCAGGGTTAACGGTAGATACGATGTGAATGACATGTCGGTTAAGTGATTGCCAATGTCACTCTCTGTCAGAAGACGATCTACTTGTTTTCCAAACGCTCCACTCATCTTCGAACAACGTTGAACTTGCTTTGCTGTGTATCTTCCCCGTGAGCGCAGAACCATGTCTTTAACAAAGTGAACAGAAGTGCCAGTCAGTATTTTGTGGATGATTTAATAGCAACCCATTGTAATCTCTCTTGAAATTTGAAGACAAAAAAAGAATATGGAAATTAAATATATATATATATATATATATTATATATATATATATATATATATATATATATATATATATTTAAACACACACACACACCCACACCCATACACACACACACCCACACCCACACCCACACCCACACCCACACCCACACACACACACACACTTTTGAACTCGTTATTTAAGAATTTATTGACAAGGTCAAGTCCGATGTTTCCCCCCGCCTTTCCCTGTAAGTTGGCAACCCTGTTCCATACGACTTCATATAAACGTATAAACGTTCAGGAAGGAATCCATTAGCACCTAGAATAAAATGAATAATAAAAGCCACTATTAAAGCCCGGTTCATACTTCCTGCGAATGCGAATGCGAATGCGAAGCGAATATTGACGTCACAACTCTGTTTTCGCTGCGAATAATTCGCAAGAGTTGACCACAGCTCAACCCCTGCGAACTGTTCGTTGCAAATTTTTGACGTCAATATTCGCTTCGCTTTCGTATTCGCAGGAAGTATGAACCGGGCTTAAGGGTACTAATGTGTGCTGTTTCACAAAAGGTATCGAATAACACACAAAAATCTGTTTCACGAAGTGACGTATGATGTTAAGGTGTTTTTATAGTGTTCATTAAAAAGTAAATAAGCATTAAAACAAACATGCACATACCCTTCAAATATCCCTCTTCCACATGTTATGGCAAGTTGTAGGCTAGATGAAATGGTTCAATCAAAATCTTGCACCAATTTTTTTCAAAATGTCTCAACGGTCACTTTGTGGTACGGGCGACAAAACTGTAAGACTTAGGCCAAACCTCGATTGCGAGGTGACATTGTACCTTATGTATTAATCACTAAGGACAATAAACATTGATTTCAAGCGGGGGGAGGGGGAGTGGGTAGTGGGGGTCATGCTTTTATTTTGGAGGGGGGACGCTGCTTCTTGGCATTTTGTTTAGCCCCTCTGTATTTGTGAGCACTATGGTGATTTGTTTTCGTGGGGGGGGGGGGGCACTGGAAATTTGTAGGAGGCACGTGCCCCCTCCCACCCCCCCCCCCCGTGGCTAGGCCGCTGGTGCAGTGGCACTGGCCCTTTTCCATTTTAACAAGGTATCACCATGTCAGCAGAATGCTGTTACGTGTTCTAAAAAAACATTTCAACAAACGTGACGGCAAGAAAATAAGATCCATTTTTAGCCAAGTGCACCCCATCGAGAATGGAGAGGATGACCAAAATGGGTGCAGCGAGAGAAATGATTGTTTATTATGAAAACACAGGGGAGGTAAACAAAATAAAACAAACAATATTAATAACCAATGTGTCACTACATAAACGGAAGGTATACCTTTGGTAATTACTCCAAAAATTCATGACCATAAAAACTGACTTGGTAGGAAGTACTGCAGCTGTAGATAACATCTTGAGAAACGATTCTATGGAATGTCGTTTTAGAGAAAAGGATTTTTTAAAATGTCAATCTGAGAAACGTTTCATGTATAATGAAACGTTTCTCAGATTGTGTATTCCAATTATACGGATTATTCTTCCTGCGTGGTCAAAACCGCTCCAGATTTTTGGCGTCATTTCAAAAACGCAACCACCTTTTGAAAAGAAATGTTCACAGGTTAGTTTTTTATGGTATATATCTACATTTGGGATTAAAACAATCGAATGGTTCCAAAGACCAAAGGCATACTTGGCCTTTAAGTGGGAGTAAAAACCTCCGTGGTCCCACCCACAGAGAAAAAGGAATTTGTTTTTGAGTAATAACATAAGCCTATAGTTTATAATTTTTCCAATACACACTCCATACTATTAATCTATGAAACCTCATCATGGATTTTTCACCTCCATTATCAGTGAAGGTTGTGGGGGATTTGCGCACATTCAATTACGGCAAAAAGCCCCAGCAATGGCAATTGGGGGGGGGGGCACTGACCAGTCAGTTTCACAACCTTTCTATTTTGCAATGTCGTGAAACAACATTGCATACGTGTGCGCACATATTCGCGAATTGTTTCAAGACATTGCATACGTGTGCGCACATATTCGCGAATTGTTTCAAGACATTGCATACGTGTGCACACATATTCGTGAATTGTTTCACGACATTGCATACGTGTGCGCACATATTCGCGATTTGTTTCACGACATTGCATACGTGTGCGTACATATTCGTGAATTGTTTCACGACATTGCATACGTGTGCGCACATATTCGCGAATTGCTTCGCAACATCGCATACGTGTGCGCACACATTCGCGATTTGTTTCACGACATTGCATACGTGTGCGTACATATTCGTGAATTGTTTCACGACATTGCATACGTGTGCGCACATATTAACGATTTGTTTCACGACATTGCATACGTGTGCGTACATATTCGTGAATTGTTTCACGACATTGCATACGTGTGCGCACATTATTCGCGAATTGTTTCGCAACATCGCATACGTATGCGCACACGTTTGCGATGTCCCTCCAGGGCCACCATACCATTGTCTACATCTTGACGTAGTAAAACTATATGCATTAAAAAAAAAGACATGGTAGCATTACGAGTACAAACAACTATAGACAAACAGTGAAATCACAGTGCGATTAAGAGAAGCTAGCCATGAATGAAAAACAGATAACTGACTGTAAATCAAAAACAAAATCTCACCAGGGAAAGAGAAAAAATTACAAAAGTTTTAAACACATCTTGAAGCGAGGTGCATCTTAATAGAAAAATAAACTAAACAATACATGCACAAAGGATTATGGGGCAAGTAGTTAAGAGTTTATTGAACCTTTAACCAAGTTAAATAAACAGAAGCCATTAACCGTAAAAACGGCAGGATATGGGTTAACCAAACACACTAAATTCGGAACCAAAACAAAAGTGCACTACTCTAGAATGGCAAAGGTCGTGTGTTCGAATCCCTACCCTGCCTATGGATTTTTTTCACAGAACTCGGGAAAGTACAACAATGATAAACACAAACAACATCCCGTTTGAGTGAAAACCACAAATCATGGATTTTGTGCCAATTTGTGTATAATTATTTCAAGCATTTTAGGAAATATGAAAAATTGTTCTTGCACAACTCACAGTATTTCAGAGTGTAATATTTCTCGTGTTATCAACTTTAGAAAAATTCAGATATTTTCATTATGTCGACCATGTCGACCATGTCGAGTATGTCGAGCATGTCAACCACTAATACTTTCTAAATTGGTAAACCATTATTTAAACTATAACGGAAATAAAAACTTCCCATGCAAAAAAAGGAAAACCATATGCCACTTTATTTACAGTGATATTAAATAATAAAAAAAACACTTCCTAACAGTGAGCTTTTTTGTTAGGCACAATGTAACAAGATTTCTCTCCTTTTGTAAACCATGTTAACCCTGTTATACCAGATTGTGACGAAATATGTCAAGTCCTCAAGTTATCAAGCAAACATTACATTACAATTCACAAAATAGCACAGAAAATATGAGCATTGTTTCGTCTAACAAGCAGTGGAATAATTAAGAAGGGGGGGGGGCACAGAGTGTCATTGCACCCCCACCCTGTTTGAAATCTTGACTTTTTAGATTAAAAATTACCCAGAATAAAATGTACATTTTTTGAATAAGCTTTAATGTGATAATTTCCATGTTTTAAAAACTATGATTTCACTCTATTTACACAGTTATTTGTATTTACATCAACAACAGATTATCTTATGAAAAATAGTAAATGGTACAACAAAAGCACCGAAAAGGGTATTATCTGAGAAAAATGCAAACCGAAACTACAGTTGGAATTGGCAAGAAGTGCCCCCCTTGAACAAAATGGTGCACCTCCTTGTGCCCCGATGTTTGTTTTCTTACCTAGTTTCATCACTGTTAATATAGCACAGAGTTTGAACTGAGCTGTAAAAAGTTTACTCAGGGACCCTTTTCATAGAACTGCTTAAGACGAAAATATTGCTTAAATATTTGCTAGTCGAAACGTTGAGACCAATTTAAGAACTCACTCCGCGGCAGTGAAGTTAATAATGAGAAGTCCCCTCGATCCACTAAAAGCGAAAGTAGTAGTCCTGGCCGACTTCCTACCTCCCGCCCAGGTAGTAGTTAATAAGTAGGACAGTTCTTTTCAGAACTAAGTAGTCTCCTGAATTCTGAAATCTACTCCACGGCAGTAGAATAAATAGCAAGACAAGTTCTCAAAGAACAAATCTACACAGCAAAGTAGATATATACACATGGTGTTATCGCAAACTGAATATACATTAAAATATTCACAGGTAAGCACACATTTCAGGAAACCAGTCACAAACGGCAGATATAACCATTCTACCTCCATAGTATGACAAAGTGTTTTGGCTGGTAGCCTTTGAGTGTTAAGCAAAATTGTTTTGTGCTCAGCTGAATTTGTATTTAAATCACATGTACAACATTGGTAATTTTCAAAGACTCGTATCCGCACTTTATGCGACCCAACATATACATGAAATAACAAACATGTGAAATGTTCATTTCAATCGGTCTTTGGAGTCATGAGAAAATAGTGAACAACCCCATTATGTGTTTTCACTGTTTTCTAATATCATGTTTTGGACACGCGCGATAAAGACTAATTGTTTTACTCATTTCCTAAAAACTGCAGCATTTCAAGCAAAACTATTTCAAGGGAAGCTATCTTTATATCATGTAAAAAACTATTAGCAGGGAACCAATCACAAACAATTTAATTGTATGACTTTTTGGCTGGTAACATGTCTCTGCTAAGCAAGACATAATCTAGGCACCCTATACTTGGTAAACTTCTGTACGTGGCAGCCCAGCAAGCCAATAGCAGACCAGCAGGTAACCAATCACAGCAGGGCACCAATCACAAGCAATTTGACTATATAGCTGGTAAACTGGTGCTGTTTCGCAACATATATTCCATACTTAGTTAACTTGCCTACAAGGCAGCTCAGCAAACCAACAGCAGACCATCAAATCTATAGCACACCATATCTTGAACAGCGGGTAACCAAGCAGAGCAGGGCACCAATCAGAAGCAATTTGACTATTTAGCTGGTAAACTGTTTCTGTTTAGCAACATATATTCTATGCTTGGTAAACTTCCATAAATGGCAGCCCGGCAAACCAACAGCAGACCCCTAATGTTCATTGGGTAACCAATCACAGCAGGGCACCAATCACAAGCAGTTTAATTATAATGGCTGGTGACCTGTTTTTGCTACACAAGTTTATCTCCTATGCTTCGTAATTTGTGCATACTTAAAGGCACTGGACACTATTGGTAATTACTCAAAATAATTGTTAGCATAAAAACTTATTTGGTAACGAGCAATGGAGAGCTGTTGATAGTATAAAACATTGTGAGAAACGGCTCCCTCTGAAGTAACGCAGTTTTTGAGAAAGAAGTGATTTCTCAGTAAAATATTTGAATTGATTTTGAGACGTAACGCGCGAGGTCTCAAAATCGAAATCAAGCATCTGAAAACACGGACAAGGGTGTTTTTTCTTCCATTATTATCTCGCAACTTCGACGACCAATTGAGTTCAAATTTTCACAGGTTTGTTATTTTGTGCATATGTTGAGATACACCAAGTGAGAAGACTGGTCTTTGACAATTACCAAAGGTGTCCAGTGTCTTTAATAGCAGCTCTCTAAACATGGATGACGAAAGTTTTTTTTTAGCGGACCACATCTCCTCTCTTGATGACATATTTGATCAGATTCTCATGGTTGCCCAGCTGGTAAATCAAATGCTCCCATCTAAAACACCAAAAACAAAAACAAAAACGTCACACAAAGATTGACAAAAAGAGGTGAGTTTTAAGTAATGATTTGAAAGTATCCAATGAAGGTGCTGCTTGAATATGGGTGGGTAGCTTGTTCCAAAGTGTTGGAGCTATGACCGCTATGGAGCTATCACTTCATTGTGATAATCATGCCGGCTTGATCACTCGTATTACACACATTCGTACGTTATGTTTAAATGCAATTCAAGTGAAAAAGATAATTAAGGCTACATTGGAAACACAGCCACGTGATGGTATGAACATTGTCGAACTTCACTATGGGCTCTTCTAGGGTCACTCATTAGCTTTTTTTTAAGATTTGGTGGACACTATAGGAGTGCACTAGTTGGTTTGGGTGCATACAGACAGATTTACCTATAGATAGGTTGCAGTATGACGTAAATCGGCCATCTTTACGGGCAGTTTAGAACAAACAGTCGTGCGTTTCGTGTGAGAACGGCGTGCAACACGTGCGCATTTCACGAAACTCATTGCAGGATTGGTTAGTGAACAACGCGGCTGCCTTAATAAGTTGAGCGTTTGACGCACCTGCAAGCCAAAATGCAATTTGCCCATAAAGATGGCGTCAACTGGGAACTATCTATACCTAATATTAATATCATAATTATTTATTCGACTAAAACAATACAAAGACAACAACAAATACCATGCAAATTGAAGAACTAGAAAACTAAAACAAAACCAAGAAACATATGCACAGCCTAGAAAAAAAAGTCAGGGGTTCTCATTCTGGAACATGATGATTGTATGATTTAATGTTACAGTTATGAAGCCATCAGCCAGTCAAAAAAAAACCACAACAACCAACACATTAAGATGTCACAGAAATCTGTCATCATCCATCACCAAGAAGCAGATAACAGCATGAAAAACACTCCATAATGTTCCACGTAGACATCTACACAATATATTCCAGTGGTGAGCTTATAAAAAATTACACAAACAGTTAAAAACTAGTAAAAAAGATCAACAATTATCAGAGCAAATTTAAAAGTGTGTCAGCCATATTGTTCAGTGCCCTCAGCCCATACACATAAACACCCACATCAACCTTGACTAGCTGTCTGACAACTACATGTACCTAAACAAATGATTGAACTCTAGCCTAATAGACCTTATGCACATGACGTCATTTGAGTAGGGCGTCCTCGGCAAGAGGTCAAAAGAAGATTGCTCATTGGCTCACCCTGTGCGCCACGCGTACCATATGTGCGTTTTCCATTGTTTTGTAATCGTTTTACCTCTAAGATGGCGGCGTGGTGACGTCAATGCATAAGGTCTATTGCAAAACACAGGGATATGTAACCCTTCCAGTCCCACCCTGTTTCCCACTAAAAAATTTAGAAACAAATACCTTTTATATATATATTTTTTCACCTCAATGTGGGAGGTGGATCTTCTGAATAATTCTGATGGTTTCATCCCTGCCTCAACTCACCTTGGTGCATCAATGATGATCATGTCACCGACCTTGCCGACCTCAAGTGACCCGTGGGTCATGGATTTCCCGAGGGACGCGGCGGCATTGATTGTGGCTGCTACTAACGCCTCGTCCATGGTCATTCTGAGATTCACGCAGGCAAGGTGCATAACCAGAGGCTGAAACAAAAAATAATACAGAAAAAAGTTTGAGGTTTGTCAATACTTTTCCATCCAAAATGATTTTGGGTTGAACAAAGAAAAATAGACTAGAGTGGGGTTTGAACCGGCGACCTCAACCGATTTACCAACTGAGCTGTTTAGCCCTAATGTTAGCGGTCTCCCTATTTTGTCAGTATCTTTGTTTGGGGGTGCCAGTCCGAAGCCATTCAACCTGACACTGCCGTGTAGCCAGGGATCCCCTTCAAAATATTTTAACAAAGTCTTCATTACAAATAAAATTATAAAACTGACTTGGATTAAATAAAAAAACTTGTCTTTTCATATAAATGAAATGATAAACGGTGTACAAATAAGTACAAAACAGACATGAAATTATTCAAATGCATTGACAAAACAATCAAAGCTGGGTCCCGAGAGAAGAACACTACATGTTCAGTCTAAACTTTATGCTAAAAATCATAAAAAGTACAAAATAAACATGAAAACAATTAATCAATCGATAAATAAATCCCAGAAGATTTCAATCAATCAATCAGTTTATCAGTAAGACAAAACATCATGTATCATGATGAAAAATAAAACAAATAATTTATCAGTTAATTGATCAATGTATTCACTCAGCTGAAAGATAGTCAATAATAAATTCAACACTAAGTATAAATTGATATAAACTTAGCAAATAATCAATGAAGAAGTCAATAATAAGATACTTGACCAATCTGTTCATCATGCACTCAATAAATCAATAAATCAATAAATCAATAAATCAATAAATCAATAAATCAATAAATCAATCAATCAACCAATCAATCAACCAATCGATTAATTAATTAATAAATCAATCAATCAATTAATCAATCAAACAATCAATAAAAACATTACAAACCAACCTATAATGAAGACACCAATTACAAATCTATGGATCATTCAACTGTTCTAACAGTCGTTCATTGGCATAAACATGTACATACCATAGACAGGCAGAAAGCGTTGGGGTTAAAGTCGCTGCCTAACGCCACTGGTACCCCACTCTCAATCATCTGTCTGACAGGTGGGTGCTTAAGTCTCAGGATATAAGCAGTGGTTGGGAGGATCACAGCAACACAACCTGCCTCGGACATGGCTTTAATCCCGGCATCGCTTATCTCTTCAAGATGACTGATGGCCGTGGCCTTCAAAGAAGCTCCCATCTGACATTAGAAAAGGTTACAATAAGAACACAGCTTAAGGGTCTATTCACACAGGCCAATTTTGACGGACAGGTGAGTGGCAATCAACCGCACTGCTTGCAGAAGAAATACTTCTGTCACAAAAGGGTTAATTTTCTTTTCAGAACAACCTGAGCTCATAGAGAGTCAGGGCTCGCCCTTAACACTAGCCCGGCGTACATTGTCTAGTAAAAAATGCTATGGGCTAGTAAACACCACTTCTCAACTTGCCCTGTGGGCTACTAAAAACTGTGCAACCTACTTGTTTAAAATGCTTATCTCTTCCTTTTCAAATGTGAATAATTAATGTAAAAAATGTGTTAATTGTTATTGAGTGTGTGAATATAACTTCATTTGATCAAACTGGTTGTGATCAGTAACATTAACACATCAGAACATTACATTTATGGCAATTCCTGTTTAAAGTCTGGGCTACTAAAACTTCCTGGGGGCAAGTAAAATGCACAGTTTACTGGCCCGGCGCGCTACTTTACAAAAAGCTTAAGCGCAAGGCCTGATCATGTACATGTATTAGGTTCAACTGCAAACCTTACTAGATTAGAAGCCTAAGATTGATTTGGGATAACTCTAAATGTCTTAGGAGTTTGTTTTAATAACGGTAGGGTCATCGTTTGGTTTTTGTCGACGTAATGCTGTTTTAAAGGCAAAATTACCAAGAAAGATGCAATAAAAGTGAAAGTTTCAGTTGAATACAGTGTCTACTGATGTTGAGGTACAAAAAATAAACTGTCATGGTATTTACTCCAGAATGTCGAATCCATCCACGTTGTGCTCGTTCACAACGGGTACCAACCGCATCTGGGCCGTATTGAGGGAAGGACATTCAAACGGACACCAGGAACAAATCAAAAAGTCGCCTGCAGGCTTCTTTGGAGATTCAAATATTTTGACATACTTTTTGTTGATTTCTAAATCAAAGGGGGCACTTCAGACGAAATAATTTTACAGAATACTTACTACCATAACCATTATCTTTAAAACATGTAGGCTTTCGGATACAAGTTGCACAATTTCTTTTGGGGGTCATTACCAAAGTATGACCCTACCTTCAAGTTGCAAGACAGCAAACTGAGGATTTCATACCTCGGCAGATCCCAGCGAGCTCAACTCGTCGCCGTGGAAGTTGATGGCGAGGCCGATCTTCACTCCTGCCTCCAGGATCCGTCTGCTCTGGTCCACGTCGAACACCCCTCGCTCACAGAAGACATCAATGTTGTCCACTTGGATCTCCCCGCTCTGGACCAGTTCCTGAAGCTCTGGTATCTGCTTCTTGATAACGTCTTCTGTGGCTTCTTCTGGAGTCATGCCCCTGGGTACAAAGGAAAGGGGCGTATGAGATCGGATGTTTTTCACCAACAGGGGCAAGTTTCTGCAAGGATGAAAATCCTGAAAACTGAAAGGGTGCCCGAGTAGTAATGAGTTTCCCCTTTGTCTGGAGAGCAACGCAACCAAAACATGTCGGTTGTCAAGTTAGACCTGAGAGGTTTAAAAGTTTTACTTTATCAAAAGAAAGAAAAAAAACCACTTGAGTTTTGGGTTAACATCTGCCCAGTCTTTCTCGCTTGATGGAAAACTTCTTCCCATGGCCCTTGGACATAAACTTAAGGACAGGAGATTCAATAAAACTAATTTATTAAGTACATAATAATTACATATGGTTCTTATATAGCACAAGTATCCTAGTAGCTAGGTCAAGGTACTGTACAACATTTTTATCCCTGTTGTGTTCATCAGGCATACTTAGACCATTCCTCAAACTTTCTCAACCCCCTTGGGGAGCATACAATCCCAAGCAGCATATATTAATGCAAAATGGTTAATCCAACACAGTACTATCTTAGCCCTTGCATACACCTGTGTTTAGAGAAGCAATTATCTGCCTTGCTCAAGGACACTAGTCAGCAATGAGATTATATGAAAATAAAAAACCCTGAAAATTGTAGAACAATTTCCTCTTGGTGTGGAAACGAAGCTACCTTAACGTGCAGGGTGTTACATTTTAGAGGTTTACAGACTCTGTATGTACATCATTTCAAATGGATATCTGATGGTCTGGTCATAAACATGTAAACAAGGGCCAAGTTGTTTCATCTCTGTGATGGCGAGTTTGCCTCTTTCAAGAAAATCTGAAGGTGCAGGTAGATAAGTGAAAAATCCTGAAATCAGGAAAAATCCTAACAACTCACACACCTAATTCTTTACAGGATTTTATGGGGGGGGGGGATAATCCTAAACAAGAGAAAACAAGGGGGAGGGGGGGGGGGTTAACCTCTGCCCCCATATTGGGCATGGTATATTATTAAGGACTGAACCAAACTGAGCCACACAGCTGTTTGCTGTGCCATCCATCACCAATCATGGAGACTTTGCGAAGTTGGCTGATGACCACCCTCTGTCAGAGGTCATCGCCGAATAGGAGAAGATCCAGGATAGGATCAACAATCGTTATCGACAAGACTTACTTTGGCACGGAGTGTGCCCCGCAGAATGTGCAGGAGATCTCGATGGGCAGCTCCTTCTTGGCTCTGTCCAAGACCTTCAGCATCTTCATCTCTGTTGCCGTTTCCAACCCGTACCCACTCTTGCATTCCACCAGTGTGGTCCCGGCATGCAGCATCCCCTCTAGACGAGGTTTGAGGAGATTGAAGAGGTCCTCCTCCGAGGCTGAGCGAGTGTGCTGAACAGTGAAGCCGATACCCCCACCGGCTTTATGGACATCCATGTAGGTTGCACCAGCAAGCTGGGAGTAGTACATTCAAAAGATCAACTTATCATTTACCTCCAATAGATAGTTCCCAACAGACGCCATCTTTACAGGCAAATTGCGTTTTGAAGGTGCGTTTTGCGTTCAGGGCACGCCAAGCACTCAAATTTTCAACGCAGCCACGATGTTCACTATATATAACAATCATGCAATGAGTTTTGTGAAATGTGCGCTTGCTGCACGCCATTCTCACATAAAACACATGACTGTGTGTTCCAAATGGCCCGTAAAGATGGCCGATTTACGTCATATTGAAATCTATTGACCCAATAAGCCATTTACAAGTTAGATTTGAATACTGTCAATGAATTGGTACAATGACTTGCTTAGTTGCAACTTACAGCTTAAAATTGAATTCCTCAGACTATAGAGACAGTTGCTATGTCTCATGGTTCGGGGCAAGCTTTTGCGTAGTTACCATAGAGCCGGCGAACACCCATACACAGTTCTGAATGATTGTGTATGGCACAATGGTACCAGGGTTTGCTCATCTGGAGGTTGCTTTACAAAAGCTTGCCCCGAACCATTTGACACAGCAACTGTCTCTATAGTCTGAGAAGAGTTCAAATTTAAGCGGTAACTTGTGACTAAAGCAAGTCATTGTACCAGACGTTATTCAAATCTAACTCTCAAATGGCTTACTGAGCTGAGACCATCCTATGATAAATCTTGAGTGCATCATTTTGGCAGTTAGATTCCCCTTGGGTCATAACTGACGTCTTTGGATTTCAACAACTAATGGGTCTTTACGTTCCAAGGAGGAATTTTTTGTCAGTCAAAAGTTCAACTTCAAGGTCGTTTGATTTAATATCATCAAATTCTGAATGAATGTGTAGGGCACAATGGTACCAGGGTTAGCTAATCTGGAGGTTGCTTTACAAAATCTTGCCCCGAACCATTTGACACAGCAACTGTCTCTATAGTCTGAGAAGAATTCAAATTTAAGCGGTAGCTTGTGACTAAAGCAAGTCATTGTACCAGACATTATTCATATCTACATCTTGAGTGCATCATTTTGGCAGTTAGATTCCCCTTGGGTCATAACTGACGTCATTGGATTTCAACAACTAATATATCTTTACATTCCAAGGAGGAATTTTTTTTGTCAGTCAAAAGGTCAAATTCAAGGCCGTTTTTATTGGATATTATCGAAAGTCAGGAATGAACCAAAACATCCCCGTACAAAAGTGTAGAGACCCATTTTTCTCAGAAGGAATTTCATCAGATGTTTTGGATGCAGACAAATTTTGCACTAGAAGGGTATTGAATACAATCCTGACAATGGAAATTTACACCATTTTAATTTGAGGCTAGAGACGCTAGGACTGCATGTATTGGAAAATGAGTACATCACAAAAATGCAATGATAATTTCCCATCCTCTTTAAGCGACACATGATCACGTTAGATGAGCAACTGTCTTTACATGCAATTTAACTCCAAAATGACAGAAAATAAAATAAAATTAAAACTTTATGATACAGAAAGAACCATAACAAAGCATTCTTGGAAAGTCATGGTTGAGGAAATTTGAACCTTTCAAATAATATCCCAATGTAATGGAAACCAAAATTCTTTTTTAAAATGAAAACAAATTTATACTGAAGGGTTATTGAAAAGGTGAGGTTTCATTGTTCAACTGATAAAGTGATTATAGCGTATTGACAACTGGCTCATATGCACAAATGGCTAAGCCTTACATGGGAGTATACACCTCTAATATTTCTTGGAGGCTTATCCCCTGGGCTTAATTTCATTGCGCTGCTTCCGCATAAATAGTACCCAAGTAGAACATAATTATCTTTTACTAGAATAAGATTACCAGCCAAAATACCATTTAACATCATCTATGACTGGTATCCTACATTATTTGTTTTTCCAAGAAGAAAGGTTTTCTGCAATATTTTCTGCTTAAGGAACTCTGTGAATTTTTGCTCTGGTCACTGCCCCAATCCCCTAGTCAAAGACCCAATCCTCTGGACATAGCCCCCACTCCCTGGACATAGCCCCCATCCCATGGTCACTGCCCCACCCCTGGTCATTGCATCACCCCCTGGTCACTGCCTCAATCCCCTAATCATATCCCATATCCCCTGGTCATAGCCCCACCCCCGGTCATAGTCGGCCAACCCCTGGTCACTGCTTCAATCCCCTGGTCATTGCCCCCATCCCCCGATCATAGCCCCACCCCTGGTCATAGCCCACCAACCCCTGGTCACTGCTTCAATCCCCTGGTCATTGCCCCCATCCCCCGATCATAGCCCCTTCCCCGGTCATAGCCCACCAACCCCTGGTCACTGCTTCAATCCCCTGGTCATTGCCCCCATCCCCCGATCATAGCCCCACCCCTGGTCATAGCCCACCAACCCCTGGTCACTGCTTCAATCCCCTGGTCATTGCCCCCATCCCCCGATCATAGCCCCACCCCTGGTCATAGCCCACCAACCCCTGGTCACTGCTTCAATCCCCTGGTCATTGCCCCCATCCCCCGATCATAGCCCCACCCCTGGTCATAGCCCACCAACCCCTGGTCACTGCTTCAATCCCCTGGTCATTGCCCAATCCCCTGCTCATTGCCTCCAGAATAATTGTTTAATTTCCCTCACAGAGGGGTGCCATATACGTACTAAGGAAAAACTATCTGCCCTTACAACAACCAAGTATCAGGCCTGACAGTAATTTCTGCCGTGTGAATTCACCTTACCTTCATGGCAAACTCATGGACACGATCTCCCGCCCACACTGGATGTGTATGGCCATCAACCAATCCTAAGGATAGTAATTTGCAAAAAGTGTACAGAGTAAGTAAGATAAACAAGCATGAAAACCCCTAATTACTTTTTTTTAAAATACGTCAGTGAAAAAAGTACCTGAAATTTTACAACTGCTGATCACTGCTGAGAAATATGCAAAAAAAGGCAGAACTTTGCTCTTAAAAGGAAATTGGTTAAAGCTTGAACTGCCGGATTGGTCGAAACTAAATGAACCAACGTTGTTTCAGTGAAAGAATTCAACTACAACATTTTCAACACAGATAACCAGATGTGCCGAATGCTACAGTTCTTTTTCATTAGGCACAGATGGGTAATGTGCAATAGAGGTTGACAATGTCAATGACCTCTATGCTCCCATTTTGCTCAACAAAGAAAGTTGCTACAGCAGTATAATTGGGACTTTGTGTCCTACGTGTCTGATAATGCCTGCCATTATAATAATATACAATGATTACTATCGGCTCTAATATAGCCGATTCCAAAAAGAGTGATCATTGCCCTTTCAACATTATTTCTATCTCTGAACATTATTACATTATTTATTACTACCTATTTCATTCCATAAACCATCTCAGCTCCCTGGGGAGTATACAGCCTGTGCTGCCTGCCAAAAGCACACAAAGCCAAATAAATCACAAGAACCATCTGTGCCCTCACAGGTACCCATTTATCACTGGGTGATGAGAAGCAATTATTCTGCCTTGCACAAGAACACAAGTGTCATGACCGGGATTCGAACCCACACCCTGATGGCTTAGCACCAGAGTTGGAGCCGGATGCAGTAATCTGCTCGGCCACGACACACACACATTTAGCAAAGGGCACTGCTTGGGTTAAATAGAATACAAACACAAAATCAATCTAGTATTTTTTGCTTTGCAGTCAGGATGGGGACTCTCTGGTTAAGGGGGGGGGCAGAGGGGTTGATTTGCCCCAAATTTTACACTGATAAAGACATAAGTACCAATTACAGGGTAAAAAGCCTTTTTTTCTTTCTCTTCCAATTTTCCCTCTTCTTTTTGCTCTGTCCAAACTGTCCCCACTATTTTGACCAGATTCTGGAGGGCCGTTTCCTCCCACCCCCTTTGCCCTTCTGGGTTGTGCGCCTGTATGGCAGTTGGGGCCACAGTTGGGCAAGAGCAAGTCACTTACCAGGAAGCACACACATTCCTTTGGCGTCGATTACTTTATCAAAACTAGCATCGCTGTACTTCTTCTCGATAGCAGAGGAATAGTCAATATCAACGATGATACCACACCTTGTATTGACAAATAAAAAGAACAAAAATCTTTTTAAAATTTCATAAGTCGAAAACATGGTTGATTGTAATCAGCAAACAACAAATGACAAGAAACACCACAAAATTCATAAATTTTCTACCGTCACGTTAGCAGTTTTTTTTCTAATGCTTGTACCTTTTCTTTAAGCACCTGAAACCACTCAAAAGTATTTCAACATGTATGAAAGGACATGCAGGCTTATACATGGCCATATACTACAATGTAGTCGAGTAGTATTAATGGTTTTTTACTTGTCAATCAAAAAGTGGACGGAAAAGGCAGGTAACTTTTCTGTCCATTTTTGACGGAAAGTTGAGAGCGATTTAAACCCCCCCACTCCCTGAAAAAAAGGAATCAATTCAAAATACAAAGCACTTAATAATTAGTATTTAGTCTGCATGTCCATTCACATGTTAAAACTCTTTTTGGGGTGGTTTCAGGTACTTAAAATAAAAATGACAACCATTGGAAAAACTGCTAATAGATAGTTCCCAGTAGACGCCATCTTTATGGGCAAAGTGCATGTTGGCTTGCAGATGCGTCAAACGCTCAACTTATTAACGCAGCCGCGTTGTCCACTAACCAATCGTGCAGTGAGTTTTGTAAAATGTGCGCGTGCTGCACGCCGTTCTCACACGAAACGCATGACTGTTTGTTCCAAACTGCCCGTAAAGATGGCCGATTTATGTCATACTGCAACCTATCTATATGACAGATGCAAAGTGGTGACCTTTATTTTGTTTACTGTCAATTATGTAGTTTGAGACAGTGTTGTAGTACTTTACTCGTACTCCAGCACTACTCGAGTAACGTTTTGATGGAACTTGTACCGGTACTTATACTTGTTGTACTCGTACTCAGCAGTGTTCTAGCCAGGGAAAAATTATAGGTTAGGGGCCATTTATAAAATGTGAAATTTGCGAGCGCGAAGCGCGAAGCCTTTACGGCGTGGGGTCCTGGAAAAAGGGCTCAAGGGCCCTGGAAAAATTTTACGCCGTAGATGCTCTCTGGTGCAATCTAGGCCACTCAGAGAAGTTTGTAACCCATGTAAATTCATCTGAATTATTTTAAACCCAATGCAGAAACTGCATTATAAGTTAGTCCACATAATATTTTGTGACCCTTTTTTGTGATAACAAATCTGTAGGCAAATAAATACAAATAAACAGCAAAGTTTTCATTAGGTCATCACTGGTTTTATTTTAAAATGAAACTGCACATAATTTAGAGAACATAGCTACTGTAAACGGCTTGACACAATGTACTTCTTTTCAAGCAATACAGTCAAAGACTGTTTGCTTGAAAATAGAGCAACATGGTACTGTAGCCCATACTCCCGATCCAGATTTTTGCTTTAATTTGTGCTTGCTGCAGAGCTTACAAAGCATACCTAATTTAGAAAATAATAAATCAAAATTCAATTAATTTTGTATGAAGAGGTGGTTGTCGCATTTAAAAAAATCTTTGATTATTTTCGATAAATACCTTTACTGTCCATACAGTTACTGTCCATAGTTACAAATTGTTCCATACAAACCTGTTTAATTGTATAAAAAGGTTTACTTAACTCTTTTTCATTTTATAAAAATAAATAAAATTTTTTATTTTACGTCGTGGTCACGGATTTAATAAGCCGTTTTACAAACTGTTAAAAAAAAATATAAAAAAAAGCACCCCCCCCCAAAAAAAATAAAAATAAATAAACCCCACATTTTGTATTCAATGCTAAGCCTTTTTTCAAAGTCTAAAAATAATCCTGTCTGCTTAAATATATATTTTATGAGATTTTTCATGACAGTCTAATAACAATGGCATCGCGCTGCAACAATACTTTGTTACAATATTAAAAAAAAAATGTTGATCCACAATTTAACACAGAGAAAACGTAAAAAAAAAAAAAATCAGTTAATATTTTTAAAGCGTATCGATAGCGTATCGGAGGAAAAATAGCGTGTTGTTATTTTTCGATAGCGTGTCGGCCCGGCACGCTATTTAATGCCTGGCTAGAACGCTGGTACTCAGCTAGCTAATAGAACTCGAAGTCAACACTCGATACTCAACTGAAAATGTACTTGAACTCTGATTTTAAGTACTCATGGTCCTTTTTGCTTTCCAGTTTGTGCGCTAATACAAGGAATAGAGGAATAAAGCGCTGGAAAAACTAAAATTTAAGTTTTCTTATATGAATTTATTGTTTAAAACTAAAATATATCATAACAAGCACACGTTGTGGTCTAGAAATTATATAACAAACTTGGTATTTGGTACTCGGACATCAGAATATCAGAATACTCAGTATTCGGACAATTATACTCTTAGTCTTACTCTATGACCCAAGTATGTGAAGCTATTAGCTACTGATGTGAAGACAATGATTTTACAATCAAAACTGTTGGAAAACTTCAGATGTAAACAATTTTTAAATAAACATAAAATTAATTTGGTCTACTTATTCATGTTGATACGCCCAATGTTGGACATGTTGGCCTTACTACCCATAGTTGCAATAACAGGCCTGGAATTTCATCTTTGAGAGGGCAAGGCCATTTTCACTGTGCAAAGGGCACTTCCATTGGAAAATCTCAAAGTCTATGGGAAACTTTTGAAGGGGCACCAAGGCCAGGACCAGGGCAACGGAGGCCATGGCCTCCGTGGCCTCCGTGTAATTCCAGGCCTGAATAATCATAACTCTCCAGTCTCCATCGATCCATCATGTCCATCCTCCCGACAGGTTACAATTATCGCAACTATCCTGCCCGTCCGTCACACTGTTTTGAAATTGAATTAGTTTTTCAGTGTTTTCCGGTCATGCCAGTTGTTTTCCGGATTTTTCGTGTATTTTCCAGTGCTATATCTGTATAATGATGGTAAGGACCTACTCCTAGAAACTATGATGTTCGTTCGATAGAGGAACGAACGTCAAATTCTAGGAGTACTAACACCCCTGTCTTTATTTTATTTAGACATTATCTGTCAAACTAGCGCCCCAGCGAAAGCTACCAAAATATGAGGAAGTGCAACATTTTCATAAAAAATCAGAGATGTCACACCAAAAATGCCCCAAAATGACGGAAATACCCAACGAATTACCTTCAAAACTGCCAACTGGCCTCTCCATATGTTTAAGATGTAACACGCCCAGGCATGAAAACGATGGCTGGACATGATCAACGGAAACCGGGAATGTCTCAAAAATCATCATTTTTTAGCCGGACAAATTTCCGTGAGTACAATTTCATGCCTGGTGTTACATCTTAAACATATGGAGAGGCCAGTTGGCAGTTTTGAAGGTAATTTGTTGGGTATTTCCGTCATTTTGGGGCATTTTTGGTGTGACATCTCTGATTTTTTATGAAAATGTTGCACTTCCCCATATTTTGGGTAGCTTTCGCTGGGGCGCTAGTTTGACAGATAATGTCAAAATTTCGAAAAAGGAATACAGCGCCCAGTTACTGGGACTGGGTCTATGTTGAAGTCATGAATGAAGTTGAATGGAACAACGTACAAATCAACAATGATGCTCATGCCCCCTCGACCTCCCTCCGCCTCCAATACTTCAACTCTGGACATTTCTGCTCCACGGAGAACACGCTGGTTGCCATTGCAGACAACAGCTATCTGCTTAGCATTCTTGACCAGAAGTTTAAATGTGGTTCTATTCATAATTACTTAACAAAATATCACATTCACGGACAGAAAACGAACCGGTTGAATTTCACGCCGCCCACTATTCATGTGTACATTGTGTTGTGTTCCCTGTACCACATTCGAACTATGACAGGTAAATCTCAAATCAAGTACAAAGGTATCCGACTAAAGAGAAATTAGTCTGAGTCTTCTCATCTGTGGTGTTCAATCGTTACTTTTAGTCGAAGTGAGTACAGAAGTAAGACTACATAGCAAGAGTTAAGCGTTAAGCTACAACAAACAAACGAACGCTACAGCAGTTGCTATGTTTACGTTGTCACAGAGAGGTGTACCGGAGGGTAATATCTAAAGATCGCTCAAGTTTCTCACGAAAATAAATCCAGGTTGGTGTTTATAATTGATTTATTTTTATTTTGAAGGTATAAAGAGTATTTGTGATTGGTTTTATTCACGACTTATCAAAGCTCAGGTTGTATTTTGCGGTAGGCAGTTGCCTCGCAAGTTTTGTATTGATTTGTATTGTACATGTAATTCAGTCAAAAAACATTTACTATGATTTAGTACAATACAAGTTATACTAATTACTATGTAGTGCATTTGATTTTAACTTAAGTCACATATGTTGATAGTATAGATGCGAAAAGCAAATGGCAACACTAGTTAGTGTCATGATATGTCGTGGTCATGCTAATTATTTCAAAACCGTGTTAGGTCCTGGAACTTGCTGAACTTGTTAATGACGCTTGAATAGCAGTTATTATTAAATCATTTATAAAAAAGAGTAAACTATTTTTGTACAAACTACACAGTCTGACAGTGTCGCTATAGTATCACCTCGTCTCACTCTCGTTTCACTCTCAGTGACAGTGTCAGTAAAAGAACTGTTTAGGATTTTTGTTTGTATTAATACGTCTGTTGGTTCGTGGTGCGACTGAGAAAAAGTTTTCGACTACAATTACTGAATTACAAATGCTCATCTCAACCACTCTAGCAGTACAGCAAGCTCTCAAAGTCAAAGATCCAGATGAAACTGCCCTTTTTTTTTTTTCGGGGGGGGGGGCAAGCTGGGTAAAGATATAAATGGGGGGGGGGGCTATTTAATGTATCGAATCATTCATTTGTGCATTTTTCAATCTCATCGAGGGTGGGGGGGGGGGGCAATGGTTCTAAGCGGGGGAGGTGGGTACCGCCTTCCCTGCCCCCCTTCTAGTTCTGCCACTGAAGCTTTACCCAACATTCAACAAAGTCGACCCCAAACAAGCTCGCTCTGGATAGCTAGAAACAATCTTGCCCCTCTGACAAGGTCGCCCCCAGACAATGTCAGAAAGCATGATTATTCTTGCAATGTGGTAGCATGTTTTTTGCCTAAACTTCCCCCCCATTGTACCTTCTGTAGGCAACCTTCCTGGTTGCACTGCACTGTATGCAGTCAACAGAGGAGTCCAACCAGGGCTAATTGTAGCCCTGGTAGGATGTCAGTGTCTGTCTATGCAACGGAGGAGTCCAACTTGGGCTAGGTTAACTGTAGACCTACTTGTATAAAGTAGTTGTGGCTAGTACATTAAAACGATGTTGTGCTGGCTCACTTTTTGTGTAATTTTACATGATTTATTGAGTCAACACAGAATGACGTTATTAAATTTGATTGAATTTTTATTTTTATTTTGTCAATTTGACATTTTACAGGTTTGCTGGAAGTCTATCAGTAGCACCATGTCTGGACCAGGATCCCCCACACAGCCCCCCTCATCGGCTGTGTCTGTTATTTCAGCTGCAGATAAAAAATCAAGTATGAACGTCCATTTATCCCTAGTTGCGATATAAATTATAACCTGTGTTCCTCCTGATGGTCTTAAACGGGAGTGTTGTGCAAACCATAGACTAAAATTGTTGACCTTTATTTTCAACATTTTACAGTGTAGCCTACCCAATTGAATACATGTAAAATGTTGGGAAAATATAAACGTCAAAATAATTTGCCAAGTTTTAACACATGGTCCGTTGCAGATCTCAGTTCTTCAGATATAAAGAAATCATGGTCTTTGCATCCCCTTCTCTAGTGCTGAGGAAACTGATCCAAGAAGCTCATCGAGTGGAAATGCCATCATCTTAACATACCTCTTAGATTTTGGATCCTAGTTTTGGACATTTTTTTGTCAGCTCAATAACTCTCACCCATACAACTTGTATGAAACTCCCATTTTTCAAAAAAAGGTTCATGGCCTCATGTTTCAACCATAGCAGAGTCTTTAAAGGCTAAAAGGTTAGCCTTTTTAGGCTTTTCGACTTTGAGGAAGACTCTGCTAGGGTCGAAATGTGCAGCCATTTGTTTTGCATTTTGGTTTGTGCAGTTTGCAATCAGCTGATTCTATGTTCTTACAGAATTTTTTTACATGTCAAACTATGAATTTTTTCCCCACTCACATGAGGACTCTATCTATTGGAAAAGGAGCATATCACAAAAAAATGACTTTGACATTTCCCCTGCTCTTTAAGGTTTTCAGATACATTTTTCTCAAGTATGACTTCATTTCAGAGGGAAAAATACCTCACAGGAATGTTTTTTCCAGTATCTGTGGTATGAACTTCATCATCAGTAAGCTTCAGACTGAAGTTAAACAGTATGATATTTTTCATCCTTACCAATCCTGTATAATATATAAATTTTTTCTAAAAGACGATCATTGGTAAACCTGCTAACAAGATCGATACAACGTGGTACCCTTCATTGTGTTTCCTTTCTTTCAATTCTTAAATCTTTCAACCGATGGAGAAAGAAGAAAAAAAACGTCTTATCATTTTTTTTTTTATCCAAGGAGCTGAGAGCACATCTCGCCAGTCTGGCCGAGTCACCTTTCCTCATTCCATCAAATCAGCCTCAGAGCAGTCCATCATTTCAGGTATTGTCACAAATAGGTTTGATGTCCTGCTGTTTTTCGGTGATGATCAAATTAATCAATGAAACAATTAAAGTTCAAGTTGAATTGGTATCAAGTTTTCAGTTTTGGGTTTTGTACGAATCATCCTGAAAATCGTTACCATTTGGGATGCTAAAAGTCAAGAACTATTGTTACTTTTGTTTAAAATACATTCTATAAAATGATGCCATAATCCCACCTAAGTAATATGCCTGTGGATTTTATTTCACAGTATGCAGGAATGCACCAGAACTGAGTGTACAAACAGTGCTTAACACACATCGGTGTTAGGGTAAAAAAAAAAAGAGGATAAAAAACAACACACAAATAATGCTCTTTATCCCCGATGCAAATTTAACATCTATTAAAATTACTGTGGTACCCGCTGCTAAAATAGGATTGAAACCGCCCTAGCCACCAGGGAAGCTCGGTGGTCTACTGGTGAGACATCTGCTCCAGAATCCACCCAATGAGTGTAACCCAATGTTTTACCACTAGACGATCGAGCTTGCCTGTGGAATTTTTGTTTTATGTGACTTGTGGAAAGTACTGATTGTACAGTGCTTAACACTAATCGGTGTCTCCATAGAAAAACAAAACACTAGTAATAAATCTTCATTGGTTAGACTTTTAAGACAAATCTTGAAAAAACAAGAGATTTTCTTGTCAATTGCTTCGCCTTTTTAATGGGGTAACAAAAAAAGTTGTGCTGATATTCTGTGTTGCTTAATATTCAACGAAATTGATTCCCATTGATTTAGAAAATGAAGATCTTCCACCTGACCACAATCCTTTCACGATGCCGGCTGATAACGACATCTTCATGTTACGAGACAAGGAGAGGCAGCGTAAAAAAGCTGTGAGTTTAAAGATATTTTGATTTTTTTTTCCTTTTCCCCCCTAATTTTTCTTGGTTCTGTTGTTTGCAGTTGATTGTGATTTTTATTCAACGTATGCAGAGTCAATTTGTGTAGTTAAAGTCACATTCCAGTGGAAAGGTTGTGCGATTCAGCAAAATCTTGGATCATGTTGTTTACTTTTGTTTCCATTGTTATCGTTGTTTTATTTCTTTGGTAAATTGAAAGGGTGTGAACAACATTGGTAAGGTTGAAGAAAAAAAAATCACAGATTTGCACATAACTTTAGTATAAAGATGGTGTAAAATTTGCATTGAAATGTGTTTGCCTGAAATTCTATAGTTTTTGAGAAATGTGTAAAACAATTAGTTTTGATCTCATCCGAACAAAAGTTGAAGCAGTGAAAAAATATAATGGGGATTTTCACTGTTTTCTCATGACTCTGGTGACAGATTGAGCGTAAACTTTCACAATTTTGTTATTTCATGTCTATGTTGGGTCACGCATACTTGCGGATACTGGTCGGTGATAAACACCACGATTTTGAGCTGTTTCATTTTACATATTTAGGCCTATTTATGTGTTTATTTGTATTTATTTATTTATTCATTTAAAAAAAATAAGTTTTTCCCCCTTTTTCCTTTCTTTTTCTTCCCCCCTTATTTTTTTAAGTGGGGGGGGGGGGGGTGGAAGGGGTGGACCGGGAGAGGACTGAAAAAGTATTGGTAAGGTGAAGGGGTAGATAGAGTCAAGAGAATGCCATAATCATTCAATCGCAGAATGGATAAGTTAGTTATCACAGAAATTTAAATCAAGTCTATATTTAGAAAATCTTCAAACGCCCTCAAGTGACGGCACAATTTCATTTATCAACTCAGGAACGAGTCAAGCAGCGTGGTCTGCGAGTCCACGAGAAGACGACCTACTCATCGAGAGTCAACGCCCTGAGGTCATCGATGCGGAAGCCCCTCGGTGACATTGAAGCCGATGAGGAGAAGCCTGATGATGCTGACGATAAAGCTGTGGCTGTCAAGGATGACCCTACCTTTACGCTGGCTGTCACCAGAGGTAGGAACAAAACTGTTGTCTCCCATTATTATTATTATTGTAGCGAAAGCAAGTGCGCCCTCAATCTTGCCTGGTCCTGATGCAACTTTCTTATTTGCATATTTACTGTAAAAACTTAAAGTTTGTGACTGCGACCTTTGGACCTTGCTCTTGTCCTTTTTAGCTTTGAGCAAGAGAGAGAGCACATTTACTTTTCGCAGGTATTTCTCTCTATTTTGTAGGGAGCATGGCTCTGGCCATGCTAGTCTAGTCAACCTGTAACTGCCTTGTAGCCAGGGATCACAGCCAAATTTACGATACAACCCAAGTTATTATTAAAAAAAGAAACACAATTTACCGCAAAGAGATGAGAAGATAATAATTGATCAGATTTGATCTGATTTGATCACAACGATTTGATGTGATTTGATCACAATGATTTGATCTGATCTTTCCCTAAGATCGGCACATTGAGAAAGAGAGCCTGACCGACTACATCGCCAAGAAACGGGAGATGTTCCTGGTGCAGTACTCCTTGGGAGTCAAACGGGATGAGATGAGGAAGCTGGAGGAGATTGCCCAGGCCGAGGAGAGGAAACTGGAGCTAGCAGAGCAGTACCTGGAGGAGGATGCCGCCATGTTTGACGAATTCCTAAAGGAGAACGATAAGAACTCGGTGGAGGCCATTAAAATGTGAGTTCGTCAGGCATGTGATTTCTCAGGAGTTTCTCAAAATCTCCTTGAGTCTTCAATTTTTTCTTAAAAGAAGTAAAGCAATCACCAAACATGTCAAAAGGAGAAAGATATAGTCCATAATTTGTCTAAACCTGTAGTTTTGTGTTTGTAGGTTCAGGGTCTCAAATAAGGAAACCAGATACACAGGCCATTTATCAGAAATGTTCACATTCATCCAATCCCTGGATGGTGTATGTATTAAGAACGTGGCAAGGATCACTGCATGGGTGTAAATGCCAAGTTGACATTCAAAAGCCTACATTGGATGTAAAGTCTTCTTAAATGATGGATCTGTGGTGTTGGACTTTGCATCCATCGCCTTATCAGTTTTTCCAATGGTTCTTCCCAACAAGTGTTTCAACATGTGAATGGACGTGCGTGCTGATACTGAAAATAATTTGAGTTGATTCATTTGATGTTTTCGATATTTCTCTTTTAATTAAATCACCCCCAAATTTCCATAAAAGAATGGATGGAAAATTTAACTTTTTGAATGAAATTTGAGAGTAATTACTAGAAATTTATAATTCTGATCAACTCATATTGTTTTCAATATATTAAACCTGCATGTCCATTCACATGTTGAAACACTATTCGGTGGTTTCAGGTCCGTACAAAAATTACAACCATTGGAAAAATTGCTTAAAGCGATGGTAGAGAAGGGGTACACTTTTTTGTGTTTCCTGTCTTAATGCATTTTCCTATTGATCACCAAAAACTGAAGACACAATATTTCCCATTCAATGAAATATTACGCCAAAGTTAATCACTTTAAAAATCATTATTGGTTTACCGTAGGGATGGAAAATACGTCTCTGAAATAGAGTCGTTTTGTTTCCTTTACAAATTTGGTTGTGCAGAAATGATTATCTTACAACAATCTTTTTCTTTCCTCCATCTCTAGAGCTGAGGCGGAGACCAAAGCCAAATTGGAGAAAGTTGCTGAGATCAAGAAGATCAACGCCCAGATAATGCTGATCAGGAGGTGAGAGATGTGGTTATAAATAGCACGCCTTTGATTTGTCAGGATTTTTTCATTGACCTCTCGAAGCCTTCAGATTTGTACCTGAGGCAAAGCTTGGGAGTGCAAATCATGCTGAAAATTGTGAGCACATCGTTTCGGAAAAAATTGCTGATGTGAAGACGATGAAAATTTTCTTCAAATCTCAAGGATTGCATTCGTATGCATTCTTCTTAAAACAACAACGTCATATTATACAGTCATAATGAAAACTTGAATGTCTTCATCAATCCAGTGAGATCTCCAAAAATGAGGACCTTCTGAAGGAGTACCAGCTTTACAAGAAGTTTCTGGACTCCTTGACTCCGGTCGAGTGGAAGGAGGAACGGCGAAAGAGGAGGATGGAGAAGAGGCATGAGAAACAACGAGAGAGAGGGGAGGTCATCAACAAGGAGAAGGTTACCTCGGCAACCAGACGAAAGGGTGTGTAAACTGACCACGTTGGGATTTGTCAGGTTTTTTTTTCTGTCTCAGGATTTTTTATGCAACTATTCTTTGCCTTCATCAAACTGTCTGGAAAGTTTTAAACTTTCAATCAAGGCAGACCCTGATGATATCTAAAGACAGCCTATGCAAATTTTCCTACAGTTGCGTTATACACCAAGATGCCTCAAAACCTCCCACACACCAGGCACATAATGCTGAAGTACAATGTAACCCGTGCCACACTTTCCCGTCATTGTATTTGTGTGTGTGCCCAGCATTTTGACTGGACCAGAATTATTTTCACCAGAACAGAATCAAAATGAGAAAAGACTATACTGGACTGCTTTTATTTAAAGGCCCTGTACACTATTGGTAAGATCGAAAAACACAATGTTCACAGATTCACACATAACTTACATGATTTAAAGTAAGTAATGGTACAAAGGGTTCCTTAAAATATTTCTGCCTAAATCGCTATCGTTTCTGAGAAACGAGTAAAACAATAGTAATTATCGTGCGCGATAATTTGAAAAAAACAGAAAACACATAAGATCTCTTTTCACTATTTTCTCGTGACCTCGATGACCAATTGAGCTCAAACTTTCACAGGTTTGTTTGTTCATGCATATGTTTAATCACACAAAATGTGGACACTGATTTTGAGCTGTTACCAAAAGTGTACAATACCTTTAAACAACACGAAGAGAAGATTTACCACTCTCACTGAAACACCTTGGGTCAATGGCTGTACTCTCTACATACCCATGTGTGTGTCTCACAATGCTACTGTTAAGGCATTGTGAGGTATGGGTTCGTTTTCTCAAGAAACCCAGATATCATTTCAACACCTTTGCAATCGCTTGGACATTTTTTTTGTTCTGAAAAACTCTTTTGTATTTTCTGGTCATTGCTGTGTGCTGATGACAATTTACATTGAGAGATTTTCCATGATTTACAGATTCATTGATACTTCATTATGTCATTCTTTATCTCAGTTGGAACACCAAGTGCTGAAGGTAGAGGTTCCCGTACCAGCATGGTTAGGTCCTCCGCTAAGCAGGCCCCTAGCAGCAAGTCAGGCTCAGCAACAAAGAGGTACTCTTCATATTTTTATCTCCAGAAATTACTGTCCCAGACCCTAAAGACGATATGTTGCTTTTTGTTCAAAGAGGTGGCCGCTTTTTCATACATTAGTTCATTGGGCGGTCGGGGTTGGCATTTTGGTTTCTTGCCCCTTCCCCTTCCACCTCTTGGACCCCCATTCGAATCCCACTGGGGTCACTGGGTCACATTATTATGTCACATTGTCCTGTCCAGGAAATTGTGTAAATAGTTGAGGAAGACACTTGATTTGCATAAATTAAATTTTTGTTTTCAAAACCTTGCACTGCAAGCGCCCCAGCAATGGCAGCGCAGCTTGCAGTACTTGCACGTTTGGATTGGTCTATCGCAGGCATGCTCCGTACATTTAACATTCAAAAGCGCAGATGATGTTATTGAATCGTCAGACAGTAGGAGAGTGATCAAAGTGGACTTTCATGACTGACCAGTCCCTCCCTTGTCTCCCTACAGATCCCTGGCCCAGACTCCAACCAAACAGGAAGTAGACAGCGTGAAATCAGGAGATGCTGATTCCGACTATGAGAGTGATGAGGTACGGAGCAAAATTTTACAAATGTTGACCTGCGCAAAAATCTCTGCCCTTTGAAATAAAAGTATAATAATAATAATGATACTACTGCTAATAATAATCCATAAAGCATTTATATAGCGCATGCAAGGCCACAAAGCGCTTCACAAAAATACATAAATCAGCAACTATATATTACAAAAAGCACACACACAGTAATTATCAATATGCAGACTAAGGAGGTAAAATACATCAAACTAAACTACAGGATTTTAGTAAAACTATCAAGACAAATTATAAGAGGGTTGAGGTTACCAGCACGAATCACCCTCGGCCAAGATCCTTCAGCATCTGGCTATTTACAGTTAAAATGATGGTATTCTAATTTCCCGATGTGCGTTTCATCAACAATTTTCCCCAAATGCTGTATTTTTATTGTCAGGAGCCCGAACTGTTCTTCATGGATCCTCAGCAGCTTCTGGACATCTTTGCCGAGCTGGAAGAGCAGAATCTGTCTCTGATTCAGAACAGCCAAGAAACGGAGGAAACGCTGGAGGAGATAAGACAGAATATCAATGTCACCGAGGACAAGATGTAAGCTCCTTCCCTATTTCAATCATGACTTCTTATATATCTATACTGCCCTAAACAATTGGCCCCCATTTTATTGAATTGTTAAGCAGACATTAATATGGCTTGAGAAAATAGAAATAGCTGTTGCAAACCGCTTTCCAACCAAAAGGACATATGTGATGCGATCAAGCTAAATGAGTCGTTTGTCGGTAAATGCATTATTGAATAACAGGCCAAATTACGTCGACAGGGGTGTACATTTCTATACATCTCTTGGTGTTTCGACTTCCATAACTTTTGAACCAAAGGTGGTATCAACATGGGGTTTTCATATCCTTAAAGCTGAGATTGTACATCTTTCAAATAGATAAAAAAACAAAAATTGACAAGGGTTGACAAAAAAATAGCCTGAGGTTTCGACCTTAGCAGAGTCTTTCTCAAAGGCTAAATGATTGAGCCTTCAAGAAAGACTCTGCTAGGGTCGAAACCTCAGGCCATTAACTACTTTTTTCCATTAATATGGCTTAACAGATTTCTTTATTCAGCTGGAAATGTTGGCAGGAAACCTTACAAGAAAAGCTTTTGTTTTGTAAACATCTCCTATTGAAGTAAAACTTTGTGTTCATTAAAATATTGTGCTGATGAGGTCTGTCACAGTTGGCCCTTGTCGATCCCTGATTAGATTACCTAGCAATCTAACAATTAGCTTAGGTTATTGTAGACGAAGTAAATATCAAAATTATTCTGTCCAGTATTTCTTAGGGCAAAAATGGGTCACCAGCCTACAGAGTGCACCACACTAAGTTTTTAAAGAATTTTGTGTAAATTTAGAAAGAAGAATTGATTCAGAGAATTATATAGTCTTCGTTCGAGTTGGTTTCTCGTTGTCCATACATGCGAGACTTGCAGGATCTATTTTAGATTGATAAATAGTGAGATAGATATTTTATTGTGCCCACGTTGAAAACATAGAAATTCGACATCCACTACTGGCCGTATAAAAATACATACATTACAAAAAGTTTAAGTAATTACAAGATACAAGGAGTTAAAATAGGCCACATAAAGTGACAAGAGACCGGTAAAAAATCATTCCAAAGTGCCACGAAACAACAGTACAATACAAGAGTGCTTAGAAACAACCCCAGATTTCGACAGAAAATGTACAAAGTCTTCAGTAGCTAATTTTTGTTTTGTTTGTCTCCTCGTTTACAGGAACATGGAGACTCAGACGTTGAAGCAACAGATCGATACCCTGAATGGGCAGATTGAAAGGGAGGAAGAGAAGGCCAAGGACTTGGAACACAAATCAAAGTAAGAAATCTAGTCTTCATAATCCATCTAGTTATTATTATGTCGCCCTCAGGCGGGACATCCTTCGAAGAATCCAATCCTCTCTGTTCCATATGCAGGTGGACAGCTCTGCTGTGGTCTCCACACAAGCATCCCTCCCGAGGACGTTGACGTAGCTTGTTCTCTGTCTGCCCCTCAGCCTTGTCCCATGAGTTGGTTCCCACAGAACCAGTCGGCTTGCCGGCAGTTCTGGGTGTCTGTGGCAGTGTCCTGCCAGGCCCATCTGTCTGTGTGCAATCTTTTGTGAGATCCTTGGTAACATGCCATACAGGGATTTATTGGACACTTGATCTCTCCAGTTGATATTGAGCACCATCCTTAGCATTCTGGTGTAACTTCCATCTAGTTAAAAAGGAAAAGAAAGAATTGTTTCTTCAGTCCCTCGATCGTTAGCCATCAATTGATGAGACCGCTTGGAGCTGATTGTTCCAGTGCACTGGACTCAAGTTCTGGTGCTGTGTGATGCAGAGTGTGGGTTCAGTTCCTGGTCAAGGCACTGATTGAGCAAGACACTTTTAACGACGATTCGCAGTGGTTTTGAAATAAATTTACGTGATGTGAACAATTATTATTTTTTTTTTTCCATTGTTGTTATTATATCTATTTTGGTATTGATACAAGAAAACAACATGCAGGCAGTCAAAATAAAATAAAACTGTAATTGTGATGCAAGGAAATTTGCGGTTGAAAGCGCCCTCATGTCAAAAATATTGTCAATTGCTTCATCTTTCCATCGAGATAAATAGACACGTTATAATGATTTTTCCCTACTTGAATGGTGTGATAGGCACCGTATATTCAGAGCTTTCTGAATCTTTCGGGGAAAAATCCCACAGGTATCTTGGCTGGGATTCGAACCCGAGACCTTCCCCCTTTTTTAGTTTTCCAATACATGTTTTGCAGACCACTCCTTGTATTTCCTTTGTTCATATAAAACACACCCACTCCCAATGAGGGGTTTTTCTTTCTTTCAGTTCCCCCCCCCCCTCCACAGATCGTCAAAGCTCCTTAGATTTGTTCCTTTATATGTGTGATCCCATTGATACTTCCTTTTATTAACTGATTTTGCACGTTTTGTTTTTGCTGACTTTCCTTCCCCTTTCGTCTGTCATTCTAATAACAAGGTTCCAGTCTATTGTTGGATGGTTCGTATACCGCCCTCTATGTTAAGAATTGCCATACATAGCAACCAGAAAACAATGCACTTGATTGAAATCTGTTTCTTTTACTCTTGTTAGACTGTCAGCTTTTTATATGATTCCTTCCACAAAAACTTTTAGTCCATTGATCCTGCCGATTCTTACTGATTAGCATTAACTCGGGGCTCGAAATTTACACTTGACTGCAGGCCTGTGAGGCCAGTGATTTCAGCGTCAGGCCAGTAAAATCATGACTTGGACAATTACGGCGGTCTTGTGTTTTTCATTTAAAATACAACTTTAAAAACAAATTACTTTGAGTCTAATAAATAACAATTCAGATGTGTATCAAAGTAAACTTACCCATTATGACAAAAATGAGATAAATCCTCTCTTAGTGCTAAATCAAATCATGATCAAATCAAAACAGTTTATTTGTTAAACTGTTCAGAAAGTTTTTTTTGTATTTTTCATTTTGATTCATGTCTTGTAAAATTGTTTCTGGTCCAGTAAAATTTTGAGCTCCAAGCCCTGTGGTCTTATGGACTTTTCTCCCCAATTTAAGCCCAAACTAAGTTTTAATTGAGAAATTGTTGCTGTCAAGTGCATCGTTTTTTGACCAATATTCTTGTTGTCTGTGCAAACTCACATTCTTTTTGTTCGTATAGATTGCACAGAGTATAGTTTGTCATATAAACAAAAATTGTCGCTAGTAATATCCTTTTGATAGCATGCTCTTTCAATACTTCTTGTTTTCACACAGGAATTTTTCTTACCACCTCTCAGATCCAATGTGTGGATCTGCAACGCTGCATAATAGCTGCACCCTTTTTCTTGTCTTTAAAAATATATTTAATAATCTGTAGCTTTCTTAATGTGTGTTGATATCGCTTTCAAAAAACTTACTGAGAAAAGCTTGCTGCCTGGAAATGTCAACAGCTCTTCTATTTTGCATGTTGTTTTCTTTTTTCGTTTTGCACGTTATGTGGACGGGTGATTTTATCCCAATAAGGAAGTAACTCTGAAGAGGGGAATATGACCATTGGTTTGTGTTGTTGCTCTGCTCATGTGTGCGATATGGTACTTCCTTAGGACCAGTATCAATGAAGGACATGACCAAATAGACCCCTTGCATTGGTCGCCATCACTGAGGTCAAACAATGAAAATGTGTGTTTGCACCATGCACACAACTCTCAGCCAATGATAGGTCTTCATCGACCACAGTGAGGGCGACGTTTGGGTCTTGTGACATCGGATGCAAAGGGTCTATAGATGGATTGCAATAGATGTCATCGGCCGCCATCTTTGATGAATTGTGCACGCATGAAGAGCTAACTTTGGCTGATGAGAGTCGTGCGTAGCGCGTACACGCGTGCACTTTTCCATTGTTTTACATCAAATATGTCGATCAATGACGTGTATTGCAATCCATCTATAGAAGATATCTTCTGTTCACAATCCCAAAATAGTAGTCTTCTGAAATGCCTGCTTTAGTTGTAAATCTTAGACTGTACACCGTGTCCGACTGGCAGCTGTGGCTGTTGCTATAGACCTTATGCACATGACGTCATTTTTGTATGGGGCCCACGCTAGAGGTTAAAAGAAGGTTGTTCATTGGCCCATCCTGCGTGCCGCGCGTACGTAGATGTGCGTTTTCCATTGTTGCATCATTGTTTTACCTCTAAAATGGCGGTTGTTGCTAAGGGCAGCCTATACTTCAATGCATGTTTAGGGTGCAGCTCAAAAGTCAACCATGTTCTAGCTGCGGAAACATTCCCATTCCTACACAAAAAGACACAAGAGAATATGCGCATAAGTAACATTTTGAGTGTTTCAATGGAAGTTTGCGGCCATTGGACAAGTTGAAATGTAAAAAATGTACACCCGCTGGATTACTTTAAACCGATCCATTTAGAACGTTCCTGCCCTTCGCACTTCTGAGACGCTCCCTTACCATGGTGAACCAGCCACAGCGGCTGATTTCGGAAACGGTCTGAGAATGACATGTGACATGAGACTAAACATTTACCTACACTATGAATGGACCTTTCCTTGACTAGACCCGTTACGGAAAAGGAAAACTCTTGAATGGTGACCAACAACTGCAAACCTTGTTCATTCTAGAATGAGAAGGAATTAATATTTGCATATTTTGGACTCTGCTATTTCTTAATAAATTATTTTCAGTATACACCTGTGATGTTCAGCTTGCTGCACCTTTTTTATTTACTCACAATATTCTTCTAAAAGTATTTGCTTGCCTTATTTCTTGTCCTATACACATGTATACAGACGTAGCCTATAGTGTTTTCTCATCAGTAGAGCTGAATGTTTAAGAGTGTTCACAGTAATTATTCAGTAACCCTTTTTGGTTAACCAAGTGAAAATCTCTTTTTGGGAAAAAAGTAGTGACTCTAAGAAGAGCTGTGAAAATTGCCTCGGTTTGTCCTGGGCCAATTTCATTGAGCTGCTTTTAGCAGGAATGTTTTCTTTTTCTTTTGCAAACAGCAGCAGGGAAACCAGTCACAGTATGGTATTTTGGCTGGTAGCCTAGCAGTGGTATTGCAAAATGGTGACTGCTCTATATTCTGACAACCCTATGTTCCGACAACCCTATGTTCCGACAACCCTATGTTCTGACAACCCTATGTTCAGATAACCCCCTTGAGATTTACACGCTAGGGTAAAGGTTAGGGTTAGGGTAAGGGTTAGGATAATACACTAGGGGTGTCGGAACATAAGGGTGTCAGGAATAGAGGTGTTGGAACATAGGTGTGTAACCTAGCAAAACAGCTTTGTGCTTAGCTACTTTTTGTGCTTAAGCAGGTCTGTGAAATTTGGCCCTGGTTATCATCATGAGACTCAAATCAAAATATGTTATTTTAAGCTTTGGCATTAATTGAGTTGTGTAAAATGACCGAATAGTGGCTGACTTTGTAAGGTAGTATGTACGACTGGTGATGATGGTTTTTTTTTTAAAGTGTTCGGTTTTAATCAATGACAGAGATAGCCTTGTTAGTCTGATAAGGTGGTGGTAGCACTTAAAAGAGTAATTACAAACACGAGCAAGACCTTTTTGTAGCAACAACTACTCCATCAGATCCAATAAAGCGGTACATCTAAGAATAGTTTTAATATACCGTCTACAAACTTCAAGAAGGTTCCATTCACCTTGGATCTTCTTGAAACTTGTAGACTATATAAAATGTACTTGGACTGTCCCCTTCATTGCATCTTGTCCCGATTTCATGTCACTGCTTACCGCAAAACTCTGCGCTTACAGCCTTTTGAATCACATGCTTTGCAGATCACCCTTAGGGAAGAAATCTACGGTAACAAGTGCCATGAAATCGTTGTGTGGCCAGAAGAAGGGCGTAACGAAAGTTTTACCGGAGAAAGGGCGTTGGCATTTAATGTGCAAAATTGTGTTTAAAGAAAACTGAACGTGAAAGTTTGGTTGGTTTTCTGCCATTCAAAAATCATTATAGGAAGATTAAATTCAGCATGCAAATGGGAAAACATGTCTTTGGGATAACTCTAGCAACAAAAATGCCATATATGTCAGGAGCCATTTTATTTCTGACGACTGTCTGTTACTGTACTGTATTTTTTTGTGCCTGGAAGAAGGGCGTTGGAGCCTTTCTCTCTTCTTCCGGGCTAACAACGAAATTGTGGGCCTTGACAAGTAGTTGTTGCTATGAGAGTGTAAATCTGAATGCTTACTTTTTATAATCTTACTGGTACCACTTGTCCTAAGAAATATTTATGCCTTGGGTACCAATAGATAAAATGGCAGATTACCACAAATTCACAATGTCACTTTTGTTTTCTTTCATTTTAGGATGTTTTCCTTTGGTGAATTCAAGGCCGAGGACCAGGTGAGATTTCCTTAAATTTGTTATTATTTTCAAATTATTGCTTCAAATTTTTACTCTCATCACTTCACTTATGTTTTCATAACGAAGATTTCATTGTTCCTCCTTAATTTGGGCTAATGTTAAATTTGTTTTCTTTAATCCAGGAAGCCATGTTGGACACCCTGAATAGTAAGGTTGAAGACGTGTATGGAAACTGCATTGGAGATAATGAGGCAAACATTAGGTACGTTCAGGTCATAAATATATTACGTGTGCAACTTTTCAGCTTGTGAGCAAATTTCCTCTGTGTGTTTTTATTGCCACAGAAAACAGAAAACACTGAGCAAAGTTTTGTGTGTGATGTTTGAACCTCTGCATGAAGTTGATAAAAATGAAGCAAGTATTACGGGTACAACCATATGCTGTGTAAATCTCTTAATATTATTATGCTTGGTTTATTTCAGAAATAAAAACTTAACAGCCTTAAAGAGGCTGAATTGAGTTTTATTTTTTACAATATTAGGAACAGTAAAAAAAAAACAGTAAAAATACAGGGAGGAGTGTTGGATCTAAGAAGAGCTGTTGGTCTAGACTTTTCAACAGTATACTCTGCTTGTCTTCAGGAGAAGTGTTGTCTGCCCGGCCCAATTTTGTTTTTTTCTTTTTTTTAGCAGTGAAAGTAATTTTTTGTTGTGCAAATCGAAACTCAGAGCTGCCAACTCTCCCCGATTCTGCAGAAAGTCCCCTGAAAATAGACCAATCTTTTCGTGCTCTGATGATCAAATTTGAAAGTCTCCCTGATTATGGAAACTTTTTTTCTATAAACGTTGAATAAATGTCATTCCCAATATCTCCCAGATTGATGTACAAAATCTCCCATATTGCCTGATGCAAATGTTGGTAGCTCTGCAAAACTTTTTACAGAGTTACTTGAACTGAAATAGAAAATAGCCTTACAATTTTATACCATTTGTATGTAGGGTAGCCCTTTACAGTTGTCGAAAGGCCAAACATAATGCCTGTGAAATACTCTTTTTCTTACACTTGTTTTATAGCTATAATAAGCGCAAAACAAATTGCTTTATGAAATTAGGCTCAGAGCAAGATGCCACTAAAGGAAATATTTGATTGCCATAACTAAAGTATGAATGATATGTATTCCTTTTTTTCTTTTTCCAACAGCACCCTTCAGATGTTGACTAACATTGAGAATCGTCTGGAGGAGTTGTTTGAGAGTATTGAAACAATGCCACCAGAGAGAGTGGAGGCTGCAGAAAAGGTAGCAAGATAGTGAATAAATCACTTAAAGTGAATAAATCACTCAAAGTGAATAAAACACTCAAAGTGAATAAATCACTCAAAGTGAATAAATCACTCAAAGTGAATAAGTCACTCAAGGTGAATAAATCACTCAAGGTGAATAAATCACTCAAAGTGAATAAGTCACTCAAGGTGAATAAATCACTCAAGGTGAATAAATCACTCAAAGTGAATAAGTCCCTTAAGGTGAATAAATCACTCAAGGTGAATAAATCACTCAAAGTGAATAAGTCACTCAAGGTGAATAAATCACTCAAAGTGAATAAATCACTCAAGAAGTGGGAGCAAAACCATGTAGGCACTTGTATACCATACAATTAAAAAAAACAAATATTTTAACTTGTGATGGCTTTGAAAACTTTACCCAATCCTCTCCTAACACTTTCCTGAATCTTGTTACGTTTCAAGGCCAAGGAGAAGGAACGCCGTCTCCGCCAGCGAGAAGAAAAGATCGAGGCACAGCGAATTCACCAGGAGGAGAGAGTGAGGCGAGCCTTGGAGAGGGCTCAAGCAGACCCCAAGAAAAAGGTACAAATAATAGTCTCAAGTCTCTATAAGAATCTGGGCCTAATTTCAAAGAGCTTCTTATAAGCACAACAAGTAACTAAGCATAAATCAATGTAGCTTTCCAAAATAAGGTTACCAGCCCAAAGACCTTGTCACGCATACCTCCAGTGATTGGTATTCTGCTTTGATTTTGCTCAGCAGAAAATTGTTAAGCATTATTGTTTTAGGCAGCTCTATGAAATTAGGCATGCTCCTGCAAGCCATGATCATCAGAGTGCATCAAGGCCCATTTTCATGAAACTGTTGAGGGTAAAGCTTTGCCTAGCGAATTTATTTGCTGAGCGAAAAATGGTGGGACACGTGTAGCAACAGTGTGAATCACGAAGCCCTGCCAATAGACTGCAAGTCTCAAAAACAAGAAAACTTCTCGAACAAAGACTATCATTTTTATAAAATCAAATCTTCTTTTAAAATCATATTAATTTTTGTACAAAATTCTTGAAAAAAAAATACCCATAGCAATTTTTGTTGCAAATCCAATTAAAAATTGTACCTTGTACAACTAATTTGTTATTTGTCTGAAACAAAAGTCAAACTTGAGATACTTTGTTTTTTAGAAACCCCATTTACTAATCACGCCCGAATTTGTGCGACCATAACATAGGTTTAATGATAATATGAATGTCAGTTGGGCAAACTTCTTCATTGTTTACAAGTAACAGGTCAAGTCTTATTCTTGGGTATTCTTTGGTGATTTGTTAAATTTATTTTACTTTCATGTAGTTCATGGCTAAATTTGACTTTCCCAACAAGAGACTGCTTGGGTTAAACAAATATCTGTGCTAACCTGCTTTTATGAAATAAGGCAGTTGCCTGTGCAAAACTGACTGAACTTTAGTGTGGTAAAAAGTTTGTGTCTCACACATTGCCATTGTTGATGGTTTACCACCTCGAACCCAGTACACTTGATGAGTCTCTTATCTTGCCTCTTTTCCCCCTTGTTTACAGACGGGTCGCAAGTTGGTGTTCCGCTCTGAGCCACCTCAGACGAAACGTAAAGTGGATATGTCCAAGCAGAAGGCCGACAAAGAAGAAGAAGAAATGGCGTACTTCTTCACTTAGACTAGCTCACACCTGGGTCCCAATTTCATGGCTCTGCTTACCGCCGAATTCTGCACTTGCGATCACCATTCTTTGCTTGCAGAGCAAGCGCCGAATTTCTGCCCTAGCTGTGTAAGCGAAGAATACTTAGTAGTGTGGACTATACATGGCAAAAGCACAAATTCTCTGCTAACCTGTGAAACACGTTTGACGTAAGCGCGGAATTCCCTGCTTCCGTAAGCGCCGATTCTTTGCTTTCTGTAAGCAAAGCCATGAAATTGGGCCCTGGTCACTACCGAGTGGTTGCCTGCCTGATTTAACCCCATATATAGACCTCTTGCATATCATAATGTCAGTACAAAAAATTGTTATCTCCTAAAATAGCATGTACTTCACGCACGAGTTTTAAATTGTAAAAGCCTTGTAATTCCCCCTTAAAAAAGCCCTGATGTATACACAACACAAGTGCGCGTCAACATTTTTGCACGGAGCATTTTCGTGTTCAATAATCGAGATGCAACGTTTTTGCACGTACATGGTGATATGATAACACTGGACTAGAGCGCCTTCTCATTGGTGTCAAATGAAGGTTGCTAAGTTCATCCCAGGGCGTTGTTTGTCCAAAGCCATGGATTTCCAACGGTACATTATTGTTTTAGCCTTTCTCTGCAGGATGACACCAATGCATGAGGTCTATTGTTATTATGTAAATATCTAAGCCACACCCCCCCCCCCCACTACCACCCTGGGGGATGCTGTTTATGTTGTAGTGTACAAGTGAACATCCTGATAATTGATAATACAATTAGTGGTTTTTGGAAGAGCAAACTGATTTCCATCGTCTTAACTTGAAGGCAGGGTCATTGTCTGGTTTTTGCCAACGTACATGTATATAAATTATAGGCCAAATTATCAGGACAGATATAATGAAAGTCACCTGTGAAAGTACAGTGTCTACTTGTTGAGAAAACAGCCCCCAAAAATGATGATATTTTCATCAAGAACATCTTATTGAGGTGAGAGTGGGTACCAACGAACCGGACACCATGGAAATTTGAATCTTCAAAACTTGCCTCTTTGGCCATGAATTAAATATTTGTCTATAAAGGAAAATCTCTCAAGCGATTTACATATATTGAAATGAGATGGTATTTTAAGTTTGTGTAAAGGCAGGGTATACTTTTGGCAATTACTGCACAAGTTAATAACCATAACAAACTTACTTGGTAAAGAGCACTGGAGAGCCGTTGATATTATAAAACACTATTAGAAACGCCACCCTTTGAAGTAATGTAGTTTTAGAGAAAACGATTCTGTTTCCTCAAATACTTCAGTTTAATGTAGTTTATGGCTATAACAATATTGTTAGTAAAATAAAATTAACAAATCAACAAAGAAAACCCGAGAACAAGACTTGACCTCCGTTTCCGGTTGTTTGTTGAAACGAAGAGGTTTTTTTATTGGAGAGGTTGGGCCACGCTAGAGGTCACTCTTTTAAACCATATGTAGGCCTAATGGTAGCCACGAAAATAATCATCCTCATCCCACGTTTTAATTTGGTTCCAATGATAATTTACACGAATTATTTGTGATTTTTAAACATTGAAAATGTATTTATAACAAACTGTTATGGGTATTTTTATTTTAAAGAATTTGTAAATATATTTGCCTGACAAAATCCGTCCATTTTGTAATGATACCATGTGCTAGCTATTGACATGATTGAGTGTTAGTTTCCGTCCTGTTGAAAAGTGCCTCATGATTCAAGATATTAAACATGATTTGGATACACATATCTTGTCAATGTTTGTTCACATTGATTATTTTTGTTTGTTGTTCATTAACTGCGGATTTGAAACCCTAGTTATCCATCTGGGTGTGCAATTGTAGCGGCGTTAGCGCAGTGGTATCTTTTCTCGACTTCCCACCTCGCCCTTCCACCTCGCCCTTCAACCTCACCCTCCACCTATGGTATCCAACCCCTTCAAACCCGGATTCCATCACGAGTAAACCGTGATGATTGGTTTACCAGTACCAGGGACTTAAAGGTGCTGCATACGTTTGGTTATTGGAGCCTACTGATTGTGTTAATCATATATAAATGTAGGCACATACAGTAAAACTAACCTGTGAAAATTTCACTTTAAAAGGTGGTCGCGTTTTTGAGATATCACCGAAAAACCGGAGCGAATATTTCCACGCAGGAAGAATATTTCCCCATAGGAATACACAGTCTGAGAAGCGTTTTTTGATAGAAACGCTTCTCTCAGATTCAAGTTTTGGGGAATAAAAAGTGATATATTTTCCATAACCGTAGTACTTTAAAGTTGAAAGTTTCAAGAAAAAATCAATATACTACCCAAAGCTGCTGTACTTCTTACCAAATAAGTTTTTTATTGCCATTAATTTTCAGAGTCATTACCACAAATGTGTACTGTGCCTTTAAAGTGGTTTTCTTCCGTGCACAACATACACATGGTTTTGCCCTTCCCGGTCCAGTCACGTAAAATTAATTTAGCCTTTGAGTAAGAATCCGTTAGGGTCAAAACGTGACGCGTTAACTAATTACAATTCATTTGTCAAGATTTTCACTTTTATTGAAGTAATAGCATGAGCCAGAGACTTAAAGGAACATTACAGAATTGGTAATTGTAAAATATACTTTTGATCACAGATTTACATAAAACTTACACGGTCTAATGATAATAATTAATAGTAGAAAACATCCCTTGAAATATTTCTGTCTGAAATGCCATATATGATGAGAAATGAATAAACTGATTTCCGATTGGAGTTTATCGCTCAGTGAGCGTTTTATTCATTTGTTGAACCTATATGATTTCATGCAAATGTGTAATCGGTTTTTCACTATTTTCTCGTGACCCAGATGGCCGATCGATCTCAAACTTCTACAGGTTTGTCAGTTTATGTATATGGTGGATTACATAAAGTGCTTACACTGTCAGCAACTGTTTTGTTAGCAAAAACCAATTCTGTAATGTTCCTTTAACTGGTCCATATGTGATACGGGTAAAGTGCGGTTTGGGTAAGACGTCTTTTAGTGGTATTTCAACCTCTAGACCATCCCCGCAACAGATTTAAGAATCCCTGCATCCCGACCCATCCCACCAATCATCAAGGGAGGGAATACTTTTTGCAGTAGTTGAAGCCAGCGCACTTGTTAATGCACAGCAGCCTTGACAACCAATTGACTGTTGTACTTCAGGTTGCCACGTGTCACATCATCTAGGGGCCCAATTTCATGGCTCTGCTTACTGACGAATTCTGCTTTTGCGATCACCATTCTACGCTTACTGGGCAAGCGTCGAATTTCTAGTGCGCTATTAAAGCCGTGTAATCTAAGATTAGTACCGAGGATCGCATGCGCACAAGCATGTAAAATATGCTTGACATAAGCGCGGAATTCCCTGATTCCGTAAGCGCTGATCCTTTGCTTACGGTAAGCAGAGCCATATGAAATTTGGGCCGTGATTTTTCATCCCGTTGGTCACAATGGAGGAAGGAATTTGCAATAATTCAGCTAGGGACTTGTGTAACCAGAAATGGGTCAAGGCCCCCTGATGAGAGCCGCGGAATCCGGGTCAATTCTGACCCAGGATATTTTAAAGTGTCGAACGGAGTTGCTTGGGTTGAACGGCATATATAATCAAACAGGAGGATTGTTGCAAATAATAAATGCACCAACCATTGAGGTCACGAGGTGCAAACGGATACTGCTATCGTATATATTCCTATACCTCCATGCATGGAGGTAGAATTCATGATCCATGGTATCACCATTATATTTTCATTTCATCTGGAAAATGGTGCATCGATTGTGATTAACATTAATGGCAATACCGAGAACTATTCAATTGTTGTTTTAGTAAGTCAACCAAGCTCTGATCACGCCCAGTGACCGTACTTGACGTAGCAAATGACGTCACTGTTCAATTGACACACACCCTTGCTAGGTTAAAACTCGTTGTACCTGGCCCGGCCTATAGCCTATAATATTAAGAATCTCAACATGGTCAAATAAAACAACTTATGCTAAATTCTGAACTTATTTTTTACTAAGCATTGATAGGCTACAAACTGAATTGCGAAAGCCTGCAAATATTGTGACAAACTTTAACAATTTCTGTCTGACAAATTCGAAAAAGGCCACTAAGATGCCTCTTTTGTAAACATGGCATAGGTCACGTCAGCCATTTGAAGAACAGACCCCAACGAAACGGGAGGCCCAAGTTATGACGTATGTGCGTAGCGGCACTACCGGGATTTAAATACACACTACATGCCAATACATGTGTATGCACTTTGTCTTAAGTTCTAATCTCAGAATCTCTTATAAGCGGTTAATCAATAGCCGAGATTGCAGTTTTAAGGCTGTGTGATAAGCCCTTTCGAACTCCGTAGAGTTGTGGATATCAGATTATAACGGATTAGGATAATGAGGATTACTGATGTGGCTGTTCCCAGGCTCACGAGATACGTGATGTTGTTTATAATTCCAAATAGCTGTCACAGACATGAATTACTTTACCCGAGACACCTGTTATTGTGATCTGTGACGTCAAGTGGGTCACAGTAGACCGACGGAGTACGTGTTTCCATCAGTAACAGTTGAAAGTATACACCCGATTAATGTAGCACCATATTTCCAACTCTAGATGTTGGCAAATATAATTCACCGTTAGACCCATTTGAATAATGTTTGAATCAATTATCCAATGGAGGACCAAAAGTACACACTTTGGGAATCTAGGGATGAATATGGTCACCCTGTCTGTTAAAGGAACATTACAGAATTGGTAGGAATTTGTTTGTAAAATATACTTTTTGATCACAGATTTACATTAAAATTACACGGTCTAATGATGATGAAAGTAGAAAACATCCCTTGAAATATTTCTGCCTGAAATGCCATATTTGATGATAAATGAATAAACTAATTTTCCGATTGGAGTTTATCGTTCAGTGAGCGTTTTATTTGTTGAATCTATACGATTTCATGCAAATGTGTATTCGGTTTTTGACTATTTTCTCGTGACCCAGATGGCCGATCGATCTCAAAATTCTACAGGTTTGTCAGTTTATGTATATGGTGGATTACATAAAGTGCTTACACTGTCAGCAACTGTTTTGTTAGCAAAACCAATTCTGTACTGTTCCTTTAACAATTACGAATCAAGACAATTAATTCGTTGCAATAATGTAAAAACACAACCTAATCTTTTACAGGTTTTTTGTTGACATCTGTTGATATTCCTCCTGCTTTCACCAACAGTATATTTCAGTAATTTTGAGTGAAGTTTGCTACTATTATTTTAGAACCAATAGTTTTGTACCTTCAACGTGTGAAAACGAAAATTGACTTTACATACTAACTAACTCGAGCTCCGAAGCGTGGTGGTATGTTCACAGAAGCTAACTTCATTGCTCTCAACGCTACTTACAACATGGGCTCCCTTGAGACAAATTTACCTTGCGTTCAGCCGGCACGCACACCATCACCGTGGGCCAGAGTGTTTTTCTTCGCCAGGGTAGTTTTGTTGAAGAAAACAAGCTTTCGAAGAAGACAGATCATATGAAATAATACATTTCTTATATGATAAAGTGTTATGTGGAAAACTCATTTTCCGAACAGCTTTTTAAGCGACAGGATTTCCTGGTATTCTATATTTTTTATGAACTCGTGACAAATGTTTACGAGTGCATAAGTTCAATTACTTTTTATCAAACTTTAAAAACCTGTTCTTTGTATTATGTTTACAGGGGTAGATTTTTCATAAAAAGTTCATACGTTATTGAAGCACACCGGAACGTATTTAAGGCGGATTCGGCGCTTTAAAGGAACATTACAGTTATTGGTTAGAAAAAAACTTATAAAATATATTTTTTGATCACAGATTTACATCAAACTTACACGGTCTAATGATGAGGATAGTAGAAAACATCCCTTGAAATATTTATGTCTGAAATGCCATATTTGATGAGAAATGAATAAACTAATTTTCCGATTGGAGTTTATCGCTCAGTGAGCGTTTTATTCATTTGTTGAACCTATATGATTTCATGCAAATGTGTAATCGGTTTTTCACTATTTTCTCGTGACCCAGATGGCCGATCGATCTCAAACTTCTACAGGTTTGTCAGTTTATGTGTATGGTGGATTACATAAAGTGCTTACACTGCCAGCAACTGTTTTGTTAGCAAAACCAATTCTGTAATGTTCCTTTAATATTTTTGTTGTTGTTAATAATTTGGTTATAGCAACGACATGGAAGCTGTCATTGGGGTTCTTTCTACTCGAGCATCTCCAATAATTAAGGAATAAACTTGTCCCTTAATCGAAATGGAGTTTGAATTTAAACCTATGCACGAATAAAGAAAGATGGAGACAGAATATTCTGCTTTCGTACCAGCGCCTACTCTACATCAGTCTGATATGGTTAGCACAGAGCAACATTCAAACAGACTAAAAATGCATGGCAATTTTATCTTCTTCTGATAACGCATTATTAATGGAGAAATCCCACACTGATAATTTGGCTGGTGACCTTATTTCTGCTAAGTAACGTGCGCCTGTGTACTTAGCACATTTTGTGTGCTTATACGGCATTGCGATGCAGTTGGTTGCCCGTAATGTTTCGTTCGCCATCACCATCTAAAGAATACCGTTAAAGACACTGGACACTATTGGTAATTGTCAAAGACCAGTCTTCTCACTTGGTGTATCTCAACATATGGATAAAATAACAAACCTGTAAAAACTTGAGCTCAATTGGTCGTCGAAGTTGCGAGATAACTATGAAAGAAAAAACACCCTTGTCACACGAAGTTGTGTGCTTTCAGATGGTTGATTTCGAGACATCAAAATCTAATTCTGAGGTCTCGAAATCAAATTCGTGGAAAATTACTTCTTTCTCGAAAACTATGTCACTTCAGAGGGAGCCGTTTCTCACAATGTTTTATACTGTCAACCTCTCCCCATTACTCGTTACCAAGTAAGGTTTTATGCTAATAATTTTTGTGAGTAATTACCCATAGTGTCCACTGCCTTTAACGAAACCTCTTAACAGGAAGGTAAGCCAGCATCTGGTATATCTATGAAGGGAACATTTCCGAGCAGGGCTCTAAGTTAAATTGTTAAAACAGAATATCAGCTTTGGGTACAAACGAGCCTTAGGAGAGAAAAAAATCCGAATTGAAGCCCGGTAAACCAATCATACCTCCACCACGCCAATTTAAATTCATTAAGAAAGTTTATCAAAATAGGGGTTTATTTGGTGAAGTGAGTTATTTCTTGATCATTGGACCAACGGATTGGTTCTGCAACTCTCTGCATATAGTTGTACCATAGTCTACTTGCTCTATGGTTGTACGCTGAGCACACACAGCAATCGCCCGTGCTCAATGGAAATAGAGCGGGGAAAGATCAGCACCTTGAGTATAGCTGAACATCTTGACTGCACATAAACTTTGGCCACTGAAGACCCCTAAACACTTTGGCGAGCCACAACCAGCAGGGTCGTTTTGTTCGCTTCCAATTCACAGGAGAAAGCGAATAATGATTGCTACATCATCCGTGTATTCGTGGCGAATCGGGTCCAGGGTCTGTGGAAATGACAACTGATAAAAAAAAGGAAAAAAAAATCCGACTGTGCGATCAGCTCCTATACAACGGTGATAATAAATCGCCTTCCCAAAACCCCTCGACCAAGGTACGCGCTTACCCGAAGTGGTAATTTAACTGATAAGGTCAACAAATCTCAGCGTGTAAACACAGCAGAGGAGAGGGGGGAACTCAACAAGTTGTAGCTGGTCCCATCGTAGTTATCAGTGCTCGCCGACTATCTTCTGGTACCTGTACTAATAGTGAGTAGAGATTGTGTGTTTCAACAACGGTTTCCCCGTGTTTTATGTACCTTGTGTGTACAAATAGCCGGCTGATAAAACCACCACCCTGGGATACGGCAAAGGTTCGAATCAAACAGTGTGTACGATACGGCACAGCGGTACGTACAGAGCGTCAGCTGTTGAGACTGTTACCAGTCGGTGATTTAATTCTTGTCCAACTTGCTGTCGTCTTTATATACTCGGTAGAGTGGTACACCGTTTTGTACCACCACCACCACCAGCTAAAAAGAACAACCATGGTTGACGTGTACCGTACACGCTCCAGCCTAGAAAGGGAAAGCTGGACATTACAGAGGCTCAATTCAGCCGGTGGGGAGCTCGACGAGGAGAGCGATAACAGCTGCAGCTCTTCGGACGAACTTTCGAGTATGTCCGACAGTAACAGTCCCCTGAGCCAAACCGAGGACGATCTGTTTCTTGATTATCTCTTCTCGCAGGGACTCGCTGATTCTGGCGTGAGCAACACCATCCGAGATGCAGTGTGTAACATTCGCATAGACAACAAACACAACTTTGTCGACACCATCATTGATAACTTCTACCCGGGATTGGATTACCACCCTCAGACTGCCCAACAACCGTCTCCGATATACCCTCCGGACCCCTTGCTGCATCACGGCTATAATTTTGCTGAACCACCCAAGACAATCTTCGACGAATACTTAAAACCAGGCCCGATGACCCACAATCTCAACAACGACTTGCCGAATGGCTTCACACAGTCACCTTGGCAACATTGCCAAGGTGCTTTTATCACCTCTGACAATCAGTATCACCAAAGTAAGTCTTTAGGTTTGACAGTGACGTCAACGTCTTCATCGTCTATGTTGATACCTCAACTTTGCTCTGTCACAGTACCGGCAGGTGCTCCTGCCAACGAGACGGTGACCCACGCTAGCAAGGCACCACCATCTAAGGTTGATTCACTCTCTTTACAAACAACTTCCGGCGGCCAAAGGATTGGTATTCTACCGCCATCCGGCGTGCGTATCACCCACATCCCCATCAACAAACCATCCTCTGACGTCACTAACTCTCTACGCGAGCCCGTCGTTAGCGTCCGGAAACCGGGCAGGAGCAGGGGCACGGGGAAAGTGGCAGACGAGCTGAAGATCCACAAGTGCACTTACCCGAACTGCGGCAAGATGTACTCCAAAAGTTCCCACCTCAAAGCCCACCTGCGTCGACACACTGGGGAGAAACCCTTCGTCTGTACATGGGAGGGGTGCAAGTGGCGCTTCTCTCGATCTGACGAACTGGCACGCCATAAGCGCTCGCACTCTGGGGTCAAGCCGTACCAGTGCAGCATCTGCGAGAAGAGATTCTCTCGCTCTGACCATCTCTCCAAACACATCAAGGTACACATGAATGGTGTCACGCGGGGTATGAAACCCACAAATAACATTTTGTGCAGATGATGCTTTTTTGTTTTCAATAAACGGACAAACTTATTTTTTACCTCGGCTTCCCGAAGCGGAAAAAGACTGTAACACGGCAATAACACTCGTTCCTTCAAAAGATAATTGTTAAATTTAGGTTGTCAGTTTGACACCGAGTGACAGTTCCTGAGTCGTCGGATTTCTGTGTACTTATGTAACATCCTTCAGTGTCACTTTCGCGCCCAAATCATGTACTCATTTTCATAAAAAACATAAGTATTTCACTAAGGAAGATAATGATTTGTTTTCATTGTTTTTCCTCCAGCTTAGGTTGTGTAATCGTTTTGCCCAACACGTATTCCTTCATCTCACAATGAGCCAAACTCTTCGGGGTCAGTTTTTGTTCCTGTCACGCTGGGAACTTGTTTGAGTTTACTGTGTACTTTATAGATGCTTAAATACTTCAAGTTATTGACTGAAATACGTTGGCCAAATTTGTTCTGTTGTCAACCACACTGAATGTTTATTTCCTTTTTTACAAAACTCTTTTAGAGATGCTCCATGCTGATGTGTAGGAAATTAAGTAGTTGTATATAGAAAATTTTGGTTAGTTTAATAGGTTTACAAATCTTTAGAAGTATATACATCAATTAGATTTTCATATTCATTTTTTTTTTTTTTTATGAACATCTTAAATGGTTTGTGTTTATCTAAAATCGGAAGCTGCAACAACGGAGGTTTTTTTTAGTGTTTGGCTGAACATGTTTGCATTGGGTGAGATGAGAATGACATGGCGATATTGTAGGAAATACCTGTCCATCATCTATATTTTACAGTAACGTTTGTTAAGCTTTGCATGGGAAAATATATCTTTCTTTATAGGAATTTTCTGTTGCAGTTGTAAATAATCATCCTGTAAAAAGGTAATGTAGTTTTGTATCAGGAAGCTCCAATTTTATACAAGAGTTGAGTCGTAAACCAAGAAACATCATGGCGGCCATTTTGTTTTTTCTAGCTCTTGCAAATCTGTTCAAAGTAACGAAACGATTGGGAGCCTAGAGTCGGGGTCATCTTTTAGTATTATTATATCATAATAAGTATACTGTACATACAGTTTTAGTTATTACGTTCAGGGAAATGGACAACACTATGTTTATAAGGCAGAGAGACAACTTCATAAATGGACCTCCCGTTTTTTCATATTGTCTCAATATGCCATGTGCGAAGACAATGTGACAGGGGGGACAATGTGATGCCATTCTATGGGAACGGGGTTGACTTTTTAACACAACATTGCTAGATCATTCTGCAGTTGATACCTTTATACATAAAATGACCATACCTTAGTACCTAGGCCTAATACCCATTGTTTAGTCCCTTTATCCAGGTTGTCAACGTCTCTTTTTTTTGTCGATCATCCTCTAAATACCTTTTATAACGCCTAATCTCCTGTTCGTTGTTTGATTTTATGTAATATACAAAGTTTGAAATAACTGTACTTTAAGATAATAAAAAGCCATTCCACTCTGATAAGGACGTGAAAGCTTCTTTGACTATGTCGATAACATTACGTAACTTTGAAGACAACGGGACGTATGCATGAAGCTCATGACTGTATCATGGAAACGTAGCCTTGGATTTTGGATGTTTGGCCAAGGCTTGGTTTTACCATAGAGCGCTATGGTTTTACCCAAAGGGCTGAGCTTTATCTTGCTTAGAGTTTTATTCATTGTCACTGTCTTGATTTGTACTGTGAGATCGCAATAATGCTTAGCAATTATGGGTTGCCCTAACTCATCTCAAGATTAATCTTTCTCGTCAGTACGATTAATAACCATTTTTGTGCACCTTCCTACTGCGTTCCTCCCCGAGTGGCTATAGTTGACCTCTTGGGGCGTGTCGTGGCCGAGCGGTTAAGAGCACTGACTCAAGCTCCAGTGTTTCTGATCAGCAGTTGTGGGTTCGAGTCCCGGTCTTGACGCTTGTATTCTTGAGCAAGATTCTTTACTATAATTGCTGTGTCCTTCGGATGGGACATTAAGCTGTTGGTCCCGTGTACTAGGATCAGTAGTGCACACGAAAGAACCCAGAACTCTTATCGTGGAAGAGTTATGGGTTAACCCTGGTGTCTCTGGTTCACACAGCAAGCACCCTTGTGTTTACAGGTTTCCTCGGGCTTGCGAGCTACAGTGATGAGGTTCACCTATGTGGCATATAATGAAATATATAATACTACTGATAATAAAAAAACCCTGATCTACCGACAAGTACACAACTTGACATGTTACCAATCTTCATCGTCCAAGCTCCGTTGTTGCCCCCACCCTGCCCCGTGCAAGGGTTTTCTGGAGTGGTTTAGAGAACGGTTAGAATGCTTTTGGTTGTGAGTTCGATTCCCACTATGTTGCAAGTAATAAGTGTGGATTATTATTTTATTCAAACAATATTGAATGTATACTGCTACATGAACTTATTCTGCGTAATGAATCGAGTTGGCAGAATTGGTTTTCTCGTTTGCTCGATAATTTGGATGGCATTCAGGGAGCTCCGTTTCTTTCTTGATAAAAGGCAAACTTAAGCTGATTTTTCCCGCAGTGTACTCGAGTTCAAGACCATAGTTTTCGTGTAAATGACGAAAGTCTGAGGTTAACAATTGAGTAGCCTATACAACAACAATCGATTAATGAATGCTTTACTAAATTTGACAAACTGGAATTGGCATTTGAATATGAGGTGGACAGCAGAGAAGATTTAGTCGTGTCACCATATTGAAAAGTGAGGCATCAACGTCTTTGTACTACAGGGAATTAGACACGAAAGCGTGAATGAAAGGCCTTATCGATGATCTTTACAAGAGACGTGCATAATATTCTTAAGTTTCGATATGTTGTTGAAACAACCACCAATAATAGCTTCGTCTAGCTCATCAATACCAACAGAACAAACTAGTTAATCTCTTTGATATTTTTTCCACTGGTACATTGGGCAATTTTTCTCTCTTTCGTATAATGAGTTATCTGTGTACCGACGGATAAGACCCCGTACAATGTACACAGTTGTTTACATTGTGTACGGGAGCAGATTGCAGATATAAGTTCATGGAGGAATTATCTCTCGTGTATTAATTGATGTCGATGGGGAACAAATAATCGGATTGTCGAGTGACCTCAACGTTGTCCAACCTTCGAACTTTGATCAATGCAAACAAAAGCTCGGAGTCTGACTGGGATCAAACCAGTATTATGCCCAAGGATATATATCATTTTGATTATATGAAATTGTGTCATTTATCTTGTATACATTATTCTTTTCTCTCTTGCGGTGCTTGGCCTTTGACGAGGTCAAATCAGAGATCCGTGTACATTGTTGTCTGTAACTTCAATTGGTACAAGTGCTGAATCATCATAGTTTCCAATAACATTTCAGGCCCTTATTCTCCCCCGATTTGAAATTTTCAGATCAATGTTTATCGAGATATACCATGGGGACTTGCTCGAATCTGAAGACCGTGGTTCGAATCCTGATCTGGGTGGGTTGTAGTTTATGTACTGTGTCCTTGAACCGCTACCGACCGGTCGCTGATTCCCGAACCTGGTCGTTGCTCCGTTTATCTTTAGGTTTATTTATTCATTCCACACACTCTACAAAGTTCCAGGTCAGAATTAACCCAGATCCGGTTCCCGTGGCTCCTGACCAAATTCTGGGTCAATATTATGACAGGGAATTTGTGACAAAATGACCTAGAAAAAAGTCGACATTACACAGAATTAAACTTTTAATACCAAAGAAAGTAATTAACAGAAAGTTACATAAGTAAATGAAATATGTAAATACAGATATGATAATAAACTAAATGTGATACTGCTGAGGAGAGATCCATTATTAAGAAGTAAAGCATAGACAATGGTTCAATATATAACATGCACGTGCATTGGGCCTCGAATCAGACAATGTTAAGAGATAAACACTGAAGAGTCTGTGACCATACCAACAGGAAGACATAATGCAAATGTTGATGACAAAAACTAATTTAAACATACAGATGTGAACAAACAAAAATAGACAAGTACCTGGGGAATGTACTACACAATGGTTCAGCGAAATGGATCTTTAAAAATGTACAATTGCATAACAGGGAGTCAGTATTTAAGCTTCCAACATATTATGTGTATGTTATTTACATGTCTGGGTATTGACAGGGTAAATTTCAGCTTATTTGTTTGTATAACTTATTATTACGTTTTATCATTGGGTCACATCTTCCATTGACAACTGACGTAACGTTTTTGAGCAACGGCAGATATTTTTTCCTGCCCATCCCGACCAATTAACTGACCCGTGTTGATTGACACCCCCTCCTGTTTAGTTAAAGGCTTGATAAGTAAAGTGCGAATGAAATTCAAAATACCGAGAGAAACAAACCTTTGTAAATGCTGGTGAACTTGGTACATGAAGCACTCCAAGCTGTTAGTAATATAGGCCTATCCTTAAGTTTTAAAGTTTCATGTTAAGAACAGGGGATCCATCATTGCGTGCATAATCAATCTGAGATTGAAATTGATTATACGAAGGGAAAGTTTTTGTAAAAGGAGAAGTCCGTTAATTTTTTTGGTAGCCTGCCTCCTCGTGCAAGTTTCCCAAGACACAATACAACCAGGGTACTGTAGAGAGAATCAAGAACGGGTCTTCTGGAAGGATGTAACAATAGGAGGGTGCTATCTCAAAAGAGGGCGCTATCAGAAAAAAAATTGTACACTGGTCGCCGTATATGGGAGGATTTCCGGGGAAACAGAATATCCTGCCACACCGGGCTTACGGTATAGACCCCTCGCATTGGCCCCCATCTTTTATGTCAAACAATGAAAACGTGCACGCTTGTACGCGCTATACGCACGACTCTCAGCCAATGACAGCTCTTCATTGACCACAGTGAAAGGATGTTTTGGGCTTGTGACCTCACATGCAATGGGTCTATTGGGCCCTGACACTGCCCCGATGCTAACTACAACCCGTGTCTGTCCGTGTGTGTGTGTGTGGGGCCCGGGGGGGGGGGCAGAATCTCAAGCCTATCTCACACATCACAGAAACAATAATAAATCTTGGTAAGAATCGTTGAAGTACGAAAATCTGCAATAGTGTAGGTTTTTTTCTTTTCTTACAAAGTTAAATGATTTATTAGAGCTGGCATTGTCAAGTTGTAAAGTCAGTGTGCTTACACATTTTTATTGATTTATGACAAACACTCAAACATATTCCCTTAAGGCCCGGGTACAGTTACACAGCCGTATTTTACAACACGTTGTGGGGCCTATTGACCTAGCTCTCGCCTCTACAGTCACCTCGCAAAGTAAATATAGATTTTTAATGGCACTTGTAGTTGTGATCATTGTACTGTCATAAACGCCGTCGTTTCACTGGTCCGTTCCACTGATAACAACCAATGATTTTCGTTTGACATAAAATGACATAATATTGGTTATCTTAGAAAATTGAAAAACAATGCCTTCGGATTTGGCGCTTTTGGCTATAAAAGCGTTTTTCATGAAATTATGGTAAAGATGTTTTAAAAGTAGACTATAATAATTCCCATAAATATCCCTCGAATTTGAGTGGTTTTCCTTTTATTTCGTGAAGTAACACCGTCCACCGTTTTGTAGAACCAAATTTATGACTCAGCTCTCTGCGATCGAAGATTGCTCTCGCGAGACTACTGTTCTCGTGCGAGGCTGCTGACACCCCGACCACTCCCCATTTTCAACGGGACCGTAGTCGCGAGAGCAGTAGTCTCGCGGGGGCCAGCAGTCTCGCGAGAACATCGCCAGTGTCGCGAGATTTGCAGAGAGAGTCGGAACGCTCTCACCGCGACAAACCTTTAACGACTTGTCCACAAGTCTAACAACCCCTTTAATATTCGATACCTTTTGGAGTCCGGACAATTATGAACACACAAAAACACGTAACAGTCACATTCAGTGTTTTCCCTTAGTGATGAACTGAGTTGGCAGAAAGCAAAATCTGAAACTTGAAGCAACATTTACGCAGCCCGCAAACTGACAGAATGCAGCGCTTCCAATTCCATCTTCACATCCAAATTGTGAGTTCCCAATAAAATGTGGAGTTCAAGGAAACAGCTCACATTGATAATTGACAATTAGGATTTCCTTGATGGTAAATCCTCACTGGATGTGGTGATATTGGCAAACAATGAGCGAGGCGTGCCACATCACGGTTTCAACGGACAGGGGAAGCAATGTTCCATGAATAGTGATGCATTAGTTTGATAATTAAGTGTACATTGCGTGATAACGCCGATTACCCCAAAATCCCAACTTGGCGAGGCTCCATGTTGCTTGGCAATCTCCGTCAATGACATAGTTTGACTGTGTGCCAAATTCCTCGTCAAAAGCTCAATCCCATCACCCACCTGCCGCACTATTGCACGGTCTACCAAAGCAAATTGTTGTAAAAGTTTCTACAAAGGTCGTGATTTTCAACACGTGAAAACACCATTGTGCAGAGTAACGTCCAACCTATGGGAGGGCATTACATTAATGTCTTTGTACCATCCGGTGACGTCATCTTAAAAGGTCTGACATAATCATTGCAAGCCTTCAAAAAGTAATCAAAAATTGATTAAAAATAAAAGCATTCTTATGTTAAAAGGGAACTAATTGCAACACAGTTTTTAAGTTATTGTTATTCTAAAATTCAGGTTTCCGTTATCCCTTTTACGAAGTTGACCTACAAACAATTGACCTAGTTGCAAACCAAAAAGCAGTAAATGACATCGTTTCAGGTGGTAGAGCATTTAAAGGGAGGGTCATATTTACAGATTGTAATTATAAAGCATCCTATAAAAAATTATTCCGTCGAACGATGACCACGTTGATCAGAAAGTATGTCGAAAAACTCGAATCTCCAAAGATCGCCCAGAGACGACTTTTGGAGACTCAAAATGTTGAATGCTGCGGGCAGAGATGCGGTTGGTACCTACTGTCACCTCGATCGCTAAACGTGGATGGATTCGAGGTTCTTTGTGAAAATACTTCAACAGCTTCTTTTGCTGTTTTCTCACAAAGTAGACGCCGTATTCAACTGAAAATTTTACAGGTGACTTTCACTGCATCTTTATTGATAATTAGCCTATAAATCAACATTACGTTGGCATAACCATATACCTCTATGACCTTACCTTTAAATGTATTTTACAAACTGAAGCTTCATTCTGAAGTGCCTACAAATGCGTTCTGTAAACTTACATGCAGATAGTCAACATTGTATGTAAACTTATCAACTGTATGCATCAAACTGCAAAAAGGTTAAACTTGAAGAAAAGGTCCATTAGGTGCCGCATCGACATCAACCTCATTTCCAGGCAAAAATGTCAAAATGTTTTTCTGTATAAATAAACGCTTGGTGCTCGATATAGGGCATGGTCTACCCCCTTCCCTATTGTGTATTCATTGTGTGCTTAGAATCTCATGAATTCTTTAGAGGATTTATGGGGGGGGGGTACTTCTGCACAAGAGGAAATAGTATGTTAAAGTATTGGAACATTGTGTGTGTGGGGGGGGGGGAGATAATCTCTGCCCCCATAATGGGCATGGTATATATTTTAAAGCAGCAGTCTCCAAACCCTTTTCAGGCACTCAACCACCACGATCCACTCGCTGATCGCCTGCCGATTGAACCATATGCTGCAGAGGTAATGACATTAGAGCAGGCAGAGCTTCACATGAGTGGCCGAGCAGTCTAGTTCACCGGACCCAAGCTCTGGTGTTGTCTGCAGCAGAGAGTGGGTTCGAATCCTGGTCATGACACTTGTGCCCTTGACTGCAAGGCACTTAAAAAAATTGCTTTGTAAAAAGTTGGGAAGGGTAGTGCATTCTGCTCAACCAGCCAGGCTCCCAGTGGATGATACCCATGCCTACATCCTTACGGACTGTGAAGGGGGTAACTCTGTTTCAGCCCCAGGAGTAGGTCGCAATGTGCCCCTGTGACAGTCTATTTGGGACGACAGCCCAAATCAGTTAGTGTAGCCCTCACCTTGAAGTGGCCGTCCGGCCGTGTGAGTGGAGCGATATCTATAGTTTTTAAATACGGGAGTCATTTTATTGCTCACAACCTTCTGTTACTCCGGAAAATTTTCGTTGAAGCCCAACTTCGTTTTCCTTCTCAACACTGGAAGCAGTAAAATACCTTGTAGTGTTTGCACACAGCATGCACACCATGTACCTTGTGACTGATAAGCGATTAGCTGCCGTGACAAAGGTCGGGGTTTTTGCTTATCGAATATCAGAGCAAACCTTTTTATGCGTTATTCACCATTCAAAAAGGAGATTTTACAACACTTTACAGTGTATACAGACAAGAGCTGCTCCACATCTGATGACCGAGTAGGGTCAAGTAGTCCACGTGCTTGAGTGAAGTCGCTCCTTGAGTTCAGAGAACACGTGTGCTAAAAAAAACATTTGATAGTTTAGGGATCTTGCACAATATTAGTCGATTGGTGCATGAGTGGAGTTGACTATGGCAATGGCCGCTGGGGGAATGCGTATTCCTCCATCCAAGCCAGAAGCAATTTTTTTCCGTACCACACTAGAGCCAATGCATACACGCATAAGGTATGGGCGCTTTCCCGGATTCCTTCCTGTTGACCCTGTCTCTAGTGTGGTACGAACAAAAAATTGCAAGCCGGAATGGCTACATTTTATAGCAACGGTGGAGTAACTGGATCCAATGTCATTAAGTTAATAAGAGCACAGATTTGCTAAGCACCGAAAAATCTCGGCAGAAATGGGTTACCAGAGCCAGCGTGCACCAGTAGAATGTACATTTCCGCATGACTGGTGCCTTATAGTTTTTGCTTTTGTATGTTTTTGCTTAAAAAATTGAACGCATGGGCCGATTTCTAAAGCTGCTTAAGCTAAGCAAAGTAGCGCAGCACGAAAATATGCTTACCAGACTAAGGTTACCAGTCAAAATACCACGTATACACGTGCAATTTGTGACTGGTATCCTGCTTACTTCTGCAAGCAGTTAAGCAATACTATCGGCTTAAGCATCTCTGTTAAATCGGGCCCTTGTCTTTGACGACAACCAATGCTGTCCATTATGCTTTATAGGGCCATGTCAAATTGGTGAGCATGTCAAATTGGTGAGCATGTCAAATTGGTGAGCATGTCAAATTGGTGAGCATGTCAAATTGGTGAGCATGTCAAATTGGTGAGCATGTCAAATTGGTGAGCATGTCAAATTGGTGAGCATGTCAAATTGGTGAGCATGTCAAATTGGTGAGCATGTCAAATTGGTGAGCATGTCAAATTGGTGAGCATGTCAAATTGGTGAGGCCAGGAAACCAGCTCCAAGCAATCTCAGTAAGAATAAGAAGAAACATATCCACACCAGACTTGTGGACAAGTCGTTAAATGTCTGTCGTGATTGCAAAACGGCTCGCTTTCAATATATTATCTCGAAAGACTGCTGCTCTCGCGACTACGGTCCCATTTAACGACTTGTTCAAAAGTCTAATCCACATCTCAAGTTTCAAATTTTAGTATTCAATACTAGTGTTTGGTGAGTGTGTATTGTGCGACCAAATCCAAAGTACGGAGCTCTGGAAGTGCCATCCAACTTATCAAGATCCTGAGATAGTTTATTGCAGGATGATGACATCATAAACGTAAGATGACGACATCCCGAGATATTTTATGATGAATTCACTCGGGAAGTTGACAACGGTTACTTTCATGATGTAGACATGCTGAGATAAATTTAAATCGGGAAGACGATATCTCACTTGAGGATCGTCGTCATCCCGAAATAAATCACCTCAGGATGTTGCCATCTTACGTTTATAATGTCATCATCCTGCAGTAAATGATCTCAGGATCTCAACATGTCGGAGCTCTGTAACAAGGTGTTCGTTTATGCATTTCCCTTTTTTGCACTTGCCGCCAAATTGCCTGTAAAAATCGCCCGGTGTGAAAAGGCCTGGATGGGGCTCTGTTGTTTGGCTAAAAGTATTGACCCCTTGCATCAACGTCACACTCGGCTGCTGTCGATCCGCCGCGCTCGCCATTTTAGGAGAAAAATTGTAATTTGAATTTTGGTTAAGCGTGCAAACGCCTCGTCGCCTAAAATGCGCACGGCACGCCACACGGGGACATTGACCCCATTAAAGGGTGATACCATAATTATTGTGATGATGACTTCGGATATAATTGAGTCAATTTCATCAGCTGATGTTTTTTGCGTGAGGTGTAAAGTATAATAACGACTGATTATTATTTAGTTCAAGGACCGAGGTATCACTGCAACCAACGTTCATTGAGTACATTCTTTGTGAGTGCAGACCTCAGTTGCAAAAACTTGATGTACTGAAATTTCCACTTTGTCTCGAATTTACTAATAGGCTTAGTCATGTATTTAAGGAATAGATGTACACATACCAACAATTTGATGGACCATAATAATTGACGCCATGATTTGTATAAAGGCAGCTTTTTAGAGATTCAAATTTCCATGGTGTCCGTTTGTGAATGCTGCGACCAGAGAACCTGCGGTTAGTACCTGCATAATTGCATGGTTTTATGTGCTATATCCAAAACGACATCTGTCGTTGCTAACCCCGTAGATCGGGATGTGCTAAAAAAAAAAACGCTGATTGGCTCCTCATTGGGATTGAGCAAGGCATTTTTGGGCAAAATGGCGCGGCGAGATTGTACACCACTAGGAACGAGGTTGAGTGCCTGTCTCTATCCTTGCGTATAAACACAAAAGACCAGTCTAAAAAGAAGGTTGCTCACCGATGGCCTATCAGTGTGCGCCGCGCGTTTCCCTTTGTTTCGTTATCGTTTTACCTCTAACATGGCGGCGTGATGACGTCAATGCATAAAAGATCCATAGTCTGTCATTAAGGTAACCAAAATGGTCACATGATCATGCCCTCATATCCCATACTGATCACATCAGGTTATAACATGTCCCCAAAACTAGCCGCTCATTTGGTGACAAATTCGCAGTTGTACAGGGCCCACATTTTTGGAACACTTTCCCATGAACATTTGGGAAGCATTTCCTCTCATTATCTTTAAAAACATAAATTTATACTCATCTTTTTACACGATAGAATTTGTGTTTTGTTATTTTTTGGTTCTGTGTCATATCCATGCCCAAAGTGCGTAGTCTCCTCGTCGAGCAACTATAAAGTCCGTTGACAGGAGAAATACCATTCGCAGTCCCCCCCCCCCAAAAAAAAGATGGTTGATAACTGATTTAACCTACGTGACCTATAACTTCGCAACAGTATCATTTAAACACAATAGAGACCGGTGGAAAACACTATTCAATGAGCGATGCCGATTATCTATGGCTTTGCAAGCGGCACTTGTACAGAATCAAAACAATTTGTCAGTGTCCGTTGACACATGGCAGATAGCTACGACCCCAAACTATTTAACGCCAAAACCACGCAACTGAGTTTTAATCTTATCTTTACCAAATTAACAAACTCATATCGATTCCACTTCGGCATTGAATACCAACAGCAGCAAAGAGCAAAATCTAGGGCCTGGCACGACAACTCTTTATACGACACAAATAATAGTTCAAAGGTCGATCGAGACAAAAGCTCAGCTGATTTGTTGTTTTTTTACTTCAGGATAACCAAGAACAATTTATATAAAACCCAGACTTCGATGCTATGGGCTTTCGTGGTATTTTGTATTCACCCAGAAAGTGGATAGCACTTTAAAAGTACTTTAATTTCCCCCTCATTGTATTTGTAGCGAAGCGTTAAAGGGACATTAAGAGAGAGAGAGAGAGAGAGAGAGAGAGAGAGAGAGAGAGAGAGAGAGAGAGAGAGAGAGAGAGAGAGAGAGAGAGAGAGAGAGAGAGAGAGAGAGAGAGAGAGAGAGAGAGAGAGAGAGAGAGAGAGAGAGAGAGAGAGAGAGGGGGAGAGAGAGAGAGAGAGAGAGAGAGAGAGAGAGAGAGAGAGAAGAGAGAGAAGTAGAAGAAGAAGAGAGAAGAGAAACTAATGACTTATATCAAAGAAAGGAAATCATGACTTTTATCATACTATGACACATATAATGAATTATGAGATATATACATAATGACTTATATCATAAGACAAGTGGCACAAGTCATAGACTTATTATTCATAATTATGACCCAGTATGGCAAACAAACTTATGAAATAGAGGATATATCTCGTAATGAGTTGTATAAATCATATATGACAATTGGCACAAGTCATAATCATGACTTATGCTTATTCATTATTATGAGATATAAGTCATAGCTATATTGATAAAATATGAAAAAGGCAACATAGGCCATTAAATCATAACCTTGTCATAATAATGAAATAGAACTCGTAGTTATGACTTTTTTCTTTTTTTTCAATCAGACGATGAACAAATCAAACATAAAAGGCCTACGTGCTCACTCAGTTCTATTTATAACGACTCTGCATCAATACTGACATTGTAAGAGAAAATTATATAATTAAGCCAAGCACCTTTCTTTCCAAGCAACCGTTCCGAAGAGTATTCATTGCACTCTAAAAAAAAAATAATAAATAAAAAAATTCCCGGGTCAGAATTGACCAAGATTCCAGGTCCCGTGCTTATTCAATATTATGAGATATAAGTCATAGCTATGATTGATAAATTAGAAAAGGGCAACATAGGCCATTAAATCATAACCTTGCTCATAATTTATGTGTCAGTGACCAAGAAATGGGTCAAACTAATGCAGAATTCGAGAGCCAAATCCCATTGTTGAACCACTTTCTGGGTCAGCCTGACCCAGAAATATGTAAGGGCCCCTGGGACCCGTAATCCGGGTCAATTCCGACCCGGGGCGATTTTTTTTCTTCTGCAGCACACGTCGGCTATGGAGTCAACAGTTAAAAGGCATAGGCTGTTCTTCCCTATCCCTTAACTGTTGACTCCGTAGTCAGCGTGTGCTGCAGAACATAAATTTGCACCCGGGAGCTTTCAGAGTACATGTAACGACTGAAAACCCAATCCACATGCAAGACTCCGATCCTAAGAGGGATTCGAACCTGGGTCCCCATAGATGAAAATAGGGCAGTTAAAGAAACCATACAGCCGACCGGAATGCCCAAATACCTTCAGAGCCCATTATCGGACTACCAATAGACCTTTATACCCTGATAATCGTTTATTGTCTATTTATAGAGGACTTACCAAACATGTGACATAATTTAGCAGACATGATTTTAGAATCTTACACGCAGACAATCAGTTTGTCTACTCTGTCATGTTTTTGCAACGTGTGCAAGGTAGAAACAATCATGATAACAAAAGAGACATTAAAACCACTCTAAACACCGTAACACGTTAACCTTTTACACTTGGTAATACCTAGTGCCCATTAAACCTAAAAATATATGTTTTGCTTTTAGTTCACTGTGTGCTTGAGTGTTTAAAGGGAAATTACACCACTTTTGTTGTTGCTGTATTTTTTCGAGAAAATTTGGATTTGTGGGGTAGGATTTGATATTATATCTATTGCTCCAAACGATCTGTGTTAATGTGTTTACATTTGTGTTCACATTTGTGTCTACATTTGTGTTTACATTGTGTTTACAATAATATTGTCGGCCGACCATCGCTTCAAAATGACAAAGAAAAGTTTTTTTTAATAAAATGAAACAACACCTGGCGAAACGATCACTGGATACTTGAAAATAACAATGAACTCTCAGTCAAGTAAGTGATTTTTGTATCAACTTGGAAGTACAGAAACGGGTCAGCCACGGTACCCATGATCTAGGCCAATATTCTGACGGAGGTTTTGAAAGTGTGACCGCGTTGGTTTTCCCCAGTTAGTGTTTTTTCCTCCCACAGAAAATACTGACATTTCCTCAACGCTGTCTCTTGTCACTATAGTTATATCTTCAGGCCAACGAGTTACAATGGTAGGCACTTTAGGCTCCACTGGTTTCATTAGAAAGATATAACAATTATACTAAAAGATGACATCATTTTTGGAAGAATTAATACATTTCAGTCCTCTCCATGAAAAAATTAGTTTTTAGGCGCCAGTTCACAGCTTATTATGTAACATCATGTACCTTTGCGAAACCTCGTAGGCTACTGGGTAGGGCCTACCTGCGAGGCTATACTCTTAGAATTGTATCTTGTTTTTCTCGCATTCAGATAGCTTTTTGAACCAAATCGAGGTCGAAGGCCAAAATAGTCTATCCTCCTTATCAAGAATTGTAATCAGCATTCATGATTTGCTATTGCTTAAAGGAAACAAACGCAAAACGATTGGACAGTGGTGTTATGCTATAAAGGCGTAGCGGCTTCACCTTTGCCGGTGGTGTCACGGAACTTATTTTTGTATAGCGATTGAATGTGTAGAAATTCAATTGTATGATAGAGTCCCCTTTGACACGCCACAGCCTGGGGGAAAATCCCCTACGACACTGCAGCTGTTATTGGTGAAATCTGTTCCCCGGAGCTTATGTCCCCAGGGAAATAATATTAACATGGGCTGAAGGAGGCTGATTCAATAGAGGGCGTTGTAAGGCTTACCAGCAGAAATATTAATTGCTTGACTGTATGGTTACCAGCCAAAATACCATGGACCCGTATAATGCACATAACTGGATCAACCCCTGCTCATTACTTGGGCAATACTTGTTTTGCTGAAAACGTTTTTTGCTGATCTAATGTACCCTCCGTTATGCGTTGCATCAAGTCAAGGCCTGCAAGATTAGCGTTGTAATAATCATAGGTTGGTGTTTTTTGCTTAAAATGCTTGAATGAGGAGGGATTGCATGGGTGCCTTTGTAACATTTACTAATAGTTTTTATTTTCGAGACGAAATGTCTCTGACTTTGGTCGAAGAAGGGTAGCCCACCCAGAATTTTAAAAGTGGAAAACTTTCCGCCAATGGATTTGAAGTTTGAAAGAATGACTTGTCAGTGTGAGGCTATTGAGGGCGCAATCAATATTAGCAGACAGCAAAAGTTTAGACTGACCCCAAAGTCATGCGTGTATCAGTACACTGTGAAAGAGATAAAGACGTCTAGGTTAAACACTATTCATGCTAGTGTTATAATGGCTGTGCAATGTCGACTTGACACACACAGTCACAGAGAGAACGATGAAAATGGGGGAAATTTTGAAAGATTTCACTGTGTTCACGAGCAACTCGAGACGTTTATCTTAGCATATGGTAAGAAAGCAAGTGTAGTTAAAACGGGGTTGAATTCGACGATCTTGCGACGATGTAACAAACCCAGTGTTTGTGATTTCAGTGTGGCCGCGGCGATGGTGGAGAGATTGAAAATTAAGGTAATTAATAAGCGGGTCTTTTCGGGGTGATTTGAATTTGCAACAGCAATATTCCTAAGTAGTCCTACTAATTACTAAAGCATTGTATTAAGTGGAGGAAGCTTCTGTAATGTAGACCTGGCTATAGATTGATTGTTATAGATGTATACATCATGCTCTATGAATATTGATGAACTCGTATACTCAACAAATGACTTCAAAAACGGCATTGCTGATGGAATGAATCTCCGATCGATGGAATGATGATTTCGCCAAAAACATTGACAATTTTTAGCTTTGAACATATGATATTTGACATGATTGTTATAAAATGTTATGTATAGTATAGCCCTATAAATAGTGTCAATGACATCATGGAGGTAGAATTGGAAGTGTATTTAGGGTGCTATAAAAATTATTAAATTTCTGCTCTGCACACAAAGCCTGTGTCTTTTCGTCCATTTTTACGTTTGTGTTTGTTGTATATATACTATATGGTACATGTATATCACTGTGTCTCTTTTTGGTATTTTATTATTAATTACTGAAATTTGTATCCGTCCGATTTTGGCGTTTGCGCTGTGGATGCTGTATAAAATAAATAAATAAATAGAATCTAATAATAGATTTAAATTTGGCACGCTATTTTAAGCTTCCCCCATCATTTTCAATGTATCCAATGGGTTACATTTAAAATGTTGGGGGAAAACACATGGTCCATCGTAGCTTTTTTTAGGTCAACCAACCCAAGCGATGTGAGCAAGAGCTACAATTGTCACGGCTATGTAACTGTTAACACCAACTAAAATAGTTTGGTTTGTTTCAGCTTGGTGGTAGTGGACCGATCAAAATGAGTAATAACCCCTCTCTTCTTAGTCTTAGCTACTCCTAGAACTACGACTAAAAAAAGTATGAGGTTGTCAGGGTTTGCCCTTAATTTTTTGTAGTGCCTGGCCACTGGCCAGGAGGACCAGTTAGCTCGTCATTTCACTAGCCCAGGCCACGAACTTTGTGTTCAATAGGGCACGGCAATTTCCCCAAAATGAATGGCGCCCAATGAGGAAAATTTGAATCTGTATTGAAGGTTTTTAAGGGCACCCACAGCAATTGCTGTGGTGCCGTGGCGAAATTCAAGGCCTGCTAGCCTGTCCGCTTTTTCATTAGTCCATATTTCAAATGAAACAGGGACGCTTTCCAACACTGAACTAGCCAGCCAAACCACTTCTTGGAGAGATTTCTGACTGGTCCTCAGGTGTTTTAACTGGCATTTGGCTAGCGGACCACTGTGAAGGAAGAACTGTGGTTGTTAAGCTATCTTTAGTCGAGTGGATAGCATAACAACCTCATAGTGCTATTGTTCTATCTGGGAGCAATATTCTGTAGCAAATTACAAAAGACGTGTCTCTTTAATGTTGTACAACGGCAATTATCTTTCAGGACATCGACATCGCCACATTCTCAGAGGAACTTCTAAAGGAATCAAGTAACTGGCCGCTTCCAATCAAGTCCTGCACCATTACAGCAAAAGGATCACTCAACATCAATCTGCACCGTCCAACCGTCTTAAAACGTGTCTTGAGCTCGGTTTCACAATTAGGCGATCTGTACGGGAAGTCTGAGGCATCCATCCAAGACCCAGACAATGCTCCTCCTCGAGTGGCCGTTGTAAATAACAGTCTCTTTAGGGCAGAGAAAGAAAGAAGCCGATCGGAGGAAAAGGTTGGGGTGACACTGAATCAGTTGAGGGGTCTTCTACTGACTGAGCATCTGGCTGGATTACTCGGAGGAGCAGGGTCTGTCACTCTTTTGTCTTTCCAAATCAAGAACCCCAACCTTACTGAGAGAGGTTTGCGGTAACACCATGTTAAGATCTCTTTTGAGTAGTGTTGGTTCTGAAAAGAACCGGTGGTTAACGACTCAACGTTTCGATCAGTATGCTCTGATCGTCTTCAGGAGAATGCTGGACTCTGTTGTAGGGGGTTCCTGTTCCCGCCTTTGTGCACCACCGAGCCAAGCCCAACTTGTACATAAGCAGCATCCAGCAACAGAGTCCAGCATTCTCCTGAAGACAATCAGAGCATACTGATCGAAATGTGGAGTCGTTAACCACCGGTTCTTTTCAGAACCAGCACTACTCTTAGTTATACTTCCACCGTGCAAAGTTTCAAATCCAACCCCAATCTTGACTGATTTTACAGTATTGATCCTGTGTGACGGTCAAAAGTAGATCCTGTATTATGGTCAGAGCAGGGTCTGTCACTCTTTTGTCTTTCCAAATCAAGAACCCCAACCTTACTGAGAGAGGTTTGCGGTAACACCATGTTAAGATCTCTTTTGAGTAGTGTTGGTTCTGAAAAGAACCGGTGGTTAACGACTCAACGTTTCGATCAGTATGCTCTGATCGTCTTCAGGAGAATGCTGGACTCTGTTGTAGGGGGTTCCTGTTCCCGCCTTCGTGCACCACCGAGCCAAGCCCAACTTGTACATAAGCAGCATCCAGCAACAGAGTCCAGCATTCTCCTGAAGACAATCAGAGCATACTGATCGAAATGTGGAGTCGTTAACCACCGGTTCTTTTCAGAACCAGCACTACTCTTAGTTATACTTCCACCGTGCAAAGTTTCAAATCCAACCCCAATCTTGACTGATTTTACAGTATTGATCCTGTGTGACGGTCAAAAGTAGATCCTGTATTATGGTCAGAGCAGGGTCTGTCACCCATTTGTCTTTCTAAATCAAGAACTTCAATCTTAACCGATTTTACAGTGTTGATCTTGTGTTACAGTTCGAAGTAGTTACGATAATCTTAACCCTTGATCCTCTCGATGTTCATAGACAAGAGGGTTATGAACATCGAGAGGATCAATTGAATTGCCCTTTGCAAAATGAAAATGGCCTTGCCCTCTTAAAGATAAAATTCCAGGCCTGCAATGTACACAATGTAAACCTTTATGTGAACTTTTCATTGGCAGGTTTCAAGTTCATCATTTGACGCCAACTACACCATCATTTTCCAAAGTACTCAACCAGTTTGGGCTGGGGTCAGTTTATAACCACACAGCAGACATTGCATCAGTAGAGCGGTCAAGGTGTGAAGCACAACAACGTTTAATCCGAGCTGCAGCTAGCTCTAAATTCAGAACGCACTCCGAGTCGGGCCGTCGGGACGACGGAGGCTCGAGTCCGAGGTTGGTCGGGAATGATGTCAAAGGTCATGGTCATAGGAGAGATGACCAAGAGGTGTTGGATTCATTAAGTGATGTCCAGCTAGATTTACAACAGTTCATCGCTGAGGAAAAACTCCCACTTGGAAAGTCTGGATATGATAAGAACCTGCAGAGAGTAACAAGTGAGAGCTGCTATTTGACCTTTCACCTTTGACCCTTTAAATGCTTCAGCCAACTTGTTTGGAAGCTCTGTAGACCTTTCTATTGCAACGTCACTGCCCAAGTTTTTGCCAACCAATTTTGAAAACCATGGAAGCCATAATGCAAAGCAAAAACAGATGACCACTTTATGTAACAATGTTACACAATATTATGGGATAAACTTTTTTTTAACTGAAAAGTTGCAGAAAGGTTGAAATTGGTCACAACATTTGTTAACACGATTGATCGTTTTGATAACATTCAGACGTCCATGCCAACCAGCGGCTGCGCCGGTTGGTTTATCAACAATAGAAAGGTCTACAGACCCCTTGCAGACTGGATGTCACTCTCTCCCTCTCTTACCCTCTCCCTCTGGTCTGCCATTTTGGGAGTTAAATTGCATGTATGTGATTCAAGACTGTGTGCACTGCCTAAGATGCACACTACACAGTAACATGTAGGGAATCTGACTCCTAAAATGGTCCAACCAAGATTGATCACGGATGATGATGTCGGGTGAATTGGGTCAATAGGTCAGATTTTCTTCACCTTTTTTGTTTGTTATTTTTGTTGTCTAGTTTGCTCTGCGGATGGAACACCTTCTCCAGTGATGATGCAGTGCCGTACCATTGAACAAGGCCTTGGTCAGATGCAGCCACTGGTAAAACGATCAGGTTTTCTGCTCTATTCTTCTCTATTTTTCTTGCGTGTCATGGCCGAGTGGTCATCAAACTCAAGTTCCGATGACCGAGTCATCAGAGTGTGGGTTTGAATCTTGATCTTTAGATGTTGCTCATCACCCAGGAGTAAACGGTTACCTGCGAGGGTAGCGATCCTTGATGTGAATGATTATCACCTGTTTGGCTGCCGGTGCTGCTTATTCCAAAGGAGTTGAGATGGTTTCAGAAATGCATAGGGCCCAATGCCAAGGGGAAGTAATAGTGTAAGATGCTTCGATACAATGTTTAAAAGTGCTTATTATTATAGTTAGTATAATTTGAGTCCCCAGAATGTTAGTCTGCTCTGTAGTTAGGTCATGTCCAGATCATGCAACTTTGGCTGCGGCTATGGCCATTGGCTGCAGTGACAGTACTGAAGAACAGGAGTCTTTGGTGATCTAGCCATAGCACTGCAGCTATGACTAGATTACTCAAGATATATTCTTAACATTGCACATGCAGCCAAGGGCCATAGGCGAAGTCTAGGTCGTTCTGTTCTGGTATGTGACCCTTGAACTCTAACCTACCTTCTCTTGTAGCCTTCTCACCTCGTCCACGTATCAAGCCAAGATATGGGTTTTCGGCAACAGCAAGTTGACCTGACATGGCAGCTGTGCACCAGTCGAGCTACACTACCTGGCATCAATCAATACCATGTAGTCCATGGACCTGTTACAGTGTGTGGGGCTGAGGCCAAAGGAACCATTAGTGCGTGTGAGCTCTTTAGGTTAAGAGAATCTCAAACGAGGGAAGCGTCCATCTTGAAGTATGGGGAAGAAGTGCAAGGTAATAGAAAGATCTTATATAAGACTTTTTGTTGTTAACCTTTCACTACACTTGGCAACACTTTCCAGTGAGTTGACCATCAACTTGAAAGCATTCGACTGCATGGGTTGTTAATGTTGGCACAAAACTTAACTGAGTTCATGCAATCACCACACTGCTGGCTGGCATAGTTTATTTATTAATAAAAATCACAGTGGATGATATTGAATGGTCGGACAGTAGGAGGGTTAACTGTATACTGTGTAGATGCATTCACCACGTGATGTATTGCAGGCTGGCATAGTGAATCTATCATTCAAAACCACAGTTGATGATATTGAATGGTCAGACAGTATGATAGTTAACTGTGTACTGTGCATGCATTCTCCACATGATATAATTATCGCAGGCTGACAAAGTAAATCTATCATTCAAAACCACAGTGGATGATATTGAATGGACAGACAGTAGGAGGGTTAACTGTGTACTGTATTGATGCATACACCACATGATATATTGCAGACTGGCATACATGTATTTTACCTCTCCTTCAAAATCACAGTGGATGATATTAAAAAGTCAGACAGTTGGAGGAGTAATTTGATCTTCCCCTCTTAAAGCTTTCTTTCAAGGAACATTACAGAATTGGTTTTTGCTAATAAAACAGTTGCTGGCAGTGTAAGCACTTTACGTAATCCACCATACACATGAACTGACAAACCTGTAGAAGTTTGAGATCGATCGGCCATCTGGTCACGAGAAAATAGTGAAAACCGATTACACATTTGCATGAACTCATATAGGTTCAAAAAATGAATAAAACGCTCACTGAGCGATAAACTCCAACCGGGAAATTAGTTTATTCATTTCTCATCAAATATGGCATTTCAGACAGAAATATTTAGAGGGATGTTTTCCACTATCATCATCATTAGTTTTTTTCTTACCAATTCTGTAATGTTCCTTTAAATACTTGACTACGTATCAAGTGAAGAATGAAAGAGATGGCACATGCTGTGCCCAGACCTCTAGTATGGGTTTGTGTTCAAGTAGCTAGCCTGCATCATTTGTTATCTTGAAGTTGAGGATTTTCATCCGAAGACCAAGAGGAGACTGCTATATTTTTCTGTGGTTTTTCTTGTCCTTGGGTACAAACATACCCTTGTATTTTTATCGTGTTTGAGTGCAGTTTACAACAAGTATCCGTTGTTTTATTTCACATGTTAAAGGTGAAGGTTGGGAGAACCTAATTCATAGACTGACCATCGCTGGATTGAAGTTTGAAATACTAGGCAAGCAGTATCGGCACATGGTGAGAATTCCAATTGGTGGAACATTATTTTAAAGGAACATTACAGAATTGGTAAGAAAAAAACTTGTAAAATATACTTTTGACCACAGATTTACATAAAACTTACACGGTCTCATGATGATGATAGCAGAAAACATCCCTTGAAATATTTCTGTCTGAAATGCCATATTTGAGGAGAAATGAATAAACTAATTTTCCGATTGGAGTTTATCGCTCAGTGAGCGTTTTATTTATTTGTTGAATCTATATGATTTCATGCAAATATGTAATCGGTTTTTCACTATTTTCTCGTGACCCAGATGGCTGATCGATCTCAAACTTCTACAGGTTTGTCAGTTTATGTATATGGTGGATTACATAAAGTGCTTACACTGCTAGCAACTGTTTTGTTAGCAAAAACCAACTCTGTAATGTTCCTTTAAAAAGGTAAAATTTAAGACTGGCTTGGTGTTTCTAAGGGTGTTGCTAAGGGTATCCTCTGCTTCATCACATGTCATCATGGCGACCAGGCCACAGCTGCAGCCGTAGCCATCAATTCGGACACAGCGTTAGATTGAAACTTCATTTTCCTCCATAGCTAAAACTAGACCTTTCCAACAGCCACAACAACAGCACATGGCCGGATAGCAGGGATGGTGTGTTCGTGATGTATAACTACGCCCGGCTGTGTACCCTGTTTAATCGTTTCGAGCAGGAAGTTAAAAAAGGTATTGCTATTTTTTGTTTTCCTGTTTATTTTTGTCCTAGTTTTGAGTTTGGTTAAGGCATACCTGTGGTCGTAAATTTATAGTGATGTTTGTAGAGAACCTTGTGGTAAGCTTGAATGTGAATTCATTTTAGGTGCCTGTTTTTTTCAAGAATGTAATGTCTTTTGTCTGGAATGAAGAAGGAAAGTGCATTCAACTGTTTTCTCGATATACATTGTACAGTGATACATTTTTCAACACTAAGACGTTTTTACTGATGAAAATCCATGTTCCAACGTCTGCTGCTGCAGCCGCAACTCTACACAAATGATTTCTTGACACAAACAGCAACTTGACGCTGCTATGCTCTGTTTTAGATGGTGTCTGGAGGACACAAGGAAAATGGGCCGGTTACACACCTATGTTTCGACACCCTTCTGTTCCGACACCTCTAATGTAATCTCCTTACCCTAAGCCTAACCCCTACCCTCCTAACCCTAAGCCTAAGCCTAACCCTACCCTAACCCCATGCGTGCAGATCAGGAGGGGTTATTGGAACATAGGGTTGTTGAAAGAAACAAAGAGCAGTCAACAATGGGCCAGTTCAACAGACCTCAATTTTTAACAAGACTCCACTGTATTGGCATTTGCTGCTGCTATCCATTTTCTGTTGGAACAGGCCTTAGAAATGCTTTGCTGTGTACCTTTTTCGGATGGTTTGTTTTGTCTTCTTCTTTTTTGTAATTCAATTCTTTTATCATTTGTGTTTGGTATGTACGGAAGCGTTAAAGGGGCAAAGAGAGAAAAAAAAAAGCAATGTCATTATGTCTTATAAATATAAATGTATGACTAAGTACAAGTTATAGTTATGACTTATATCTCATAATTATATGACTTAGTACAAGTCCTAATTATGACAAATACTTGTATGACTTGCACATGTCATAATTATGACTTAATTGGCACAATTATGTATTGTGCTCATTCATAATTATTATGAGATATGTCATAGTTATGATTTATGCTAATTCATAATTATAAGATCTTATATCTAAATAAGTCATAGTTGTGCTAATCATCATTAGATATAAGTCATACTTAAATGACTTATCGATTATGAATTTCTGTCTTTTCACATGTACCCTTTAACACTTCCATAGGTGCTTTTCTCTTTTTTGAATATTATTTGTGATGTACTTTGCAAAGAAAGGACTGTGCTTGAAAAAGAAAGGTTGATGATGGTGATCAAAACTTCAATAAAAAATTTGACAAAATATATATACTGGTACAGTGGTGTAATAAAAGCAGTTTTCTACTTCCCTGCTCTTTTTACACCAGTAAACCTGTTTATGTGTTTTGTGTTGTCATTTAGCCTTCTAGAAAGACTCTGCTAGGGGCGAAACGTCAGGCCACTAACAAATTGTTTACATAAATAAACTCATCACTCTGTTACCCCAACATAAACAACCTTTCATTAAAATGTTTATGCCGAACAGACCCGGTATCCTATTCTCACCTCACGACATTGTCACCTCTTCCTTTATCAGCGACTTACCCACCGCTGCCTAGCGTCTCAACAATTGACTTCAGTCTTCTAAGGGAAGACCAAGAATGGGGCCTTGCCTTCAACTACGTGCTGCAATATCCAGTCATGCTGTCTGAAGTGTCGGCGATTTACACGATGGGAAAGGGCCACACCTCAACATTCAGACACATCGGGTAAGCTAAAGCAAAATGTTGTGTTCTTTAGGTTTTTGGAGGTAGTATAAATTACTGTGGGACTTTTCACAACAGTTAGTTTGTGGTTAGTAACTATTACTGGTAAACTGGCGGGTGCAATCATGTATAAATTTCTTTGGGGAAGAGTGTTGGCTGTGAAAAGAGTTGTTGGTTTGGTCTCGACTTTTCGAACAGTATACTCTGCTCATCTTCAGGGGGTAATGGTTGATTTACCTTTCTCCTAAAGACGAGCAGAGTATACTGCTCGAAACGTCAAGACCAAACCAACGACTCTTTTTAGAGCTAACACTCCTCCCAAAAGATATTTGTACAAAAGAAGAATAACATTAAAAATAATGAATATTTGTAGGCGCCATGTCTGTCAGAAAGACACTCCCGGAGCATAGAAAAAGCGCTCTGCTAGGCCTAGACTAAACAAGTGTATTTTCAAGTTAGTTTTGCACCCGTAAGTTTTTCTAGTAGTCGTTATTTCTTACCAACCATACCATGCAAAGCTTAAAATATTACCTAGGTAGTTTATAGGCAACCGATTCCATGCAATCTCCAAAGATCACCTTTTCGCACTTTGATTTCACGTGACATTATAAGCCACTCTAAAGCAGGTGGTGACCTTGTCATTGTGGAGTGGCCAGGGTATCTCGATAAGCTCATGGGCTGAGAGCAAGAGATCAAACCAACTGCCGTCCCTAGGTTCCTACTCGATAGTTGTACTCTGAGTGTGCTACTGGGGGACCATTTTGATGGTAATCATACTCATAGTATTTCGTACTCACACTTTGCTAGCAAAATACCCAGACTTGAAGTCCATTTAAAATACTTGACAAAAAAACAAAAAAAAACAGTGCTCAATGTCATGAACTTGATACTTGACTAAAAATGTACTCAGATTCGATTTTTAAGTACTTGTTGTCAAAATAGGAAAAAAACACTTGAAAAAGTAAAATTGTCTTTGATGTTTTCGTGTTTAAAAGATATCTACCATGACAGGCACACATTGACATATAGAAATTATTCAAAAACAAGAATTGTGTTGATCTAGCTTATTTTGCAGTATGTTGTTCATCACTGTCAAAAGCTTTTCTGTCACTGGTATTTGTTTGTTTTCCAGGTCTGCAGTTTTCTTGCCAGTCTGTGTAGAGACCTCAGTTCGTACTACAGCCATACCCACATACTAGGGGTAAGACAATCCTGAGCATGCCAACTTGACTTGCCATTATTCTACTCATCCCCTTGCAATAGGCTCCCTTGCAATAGGCTCCCTTGCAATAGGCTCCCTTGCAATAGGCTCCCTTGCAATAGGCTCCCTTGCAATAGGCTCCCTTGCAGGAGTGTCACTGCTGAGCGGTCTAGTGCACCCGGCTCAAGTTTTGGTGATGTCAGAGTTTGGGTTCAGGTCCCAGACATGGCACTTGTGGGTAGGCATACACAGAGCTGTGGGGACTTTCCACACAATGGAACAAAGGTGCCAACAAGGTTTTTCTTTGTTCAACTTGGTCCCCACAGGGGAATTCTTCCGAATAGGGAACAACAGTGACAAGTCCCCACAACTGTTGTGTGTGCAAAAAAGACTTCACCACATTTGCCTCATCCTTCAAATGGGATGTAAACAGCCCATACATACACTGACTTGATTTCATGTCCAGTTCCACTGTTGATTCATGCATGTGAAGCTGCATGTAGCTGTGCAATGTGCGATACGATGGCTGGGATTGAGGTATAGCTGGCACTCGATTCTAATCCGCAAAGACTCGCACAACTCAACCATCTTATTGGAAGTTTTTAGCTATTGATTAATGGCATGACAAAAATTGACAAAACTAAAAATTTAATTTATTCTAGAGTGCGTACAAGGTCACAAACCCCCCTCCCCAGCATACAGTTTGTACGCCCTAGTGAAGATGTCAATATTTGTGAACGTCCCTTTACATTATCACACCTCTCAGGTACTACTGATGTTCTGACATTGATGATCTATTTTTTAATGCTGATCCCCTCTCCCGTACTTTCCTCCAGGAACCCAGACCTCATCTTATCGCTGTCATGTTCCTCGCCTTTATCTCCTGAGAAGTGTCCACCAAATTCTCAAGAATGGATTCTCACTACTGAACATCGAACCTCTATCGCAGATGTAACTCCCTCAGTGGATTGGATTCGAATTTACTTTATTTCTTACTCTTCAGCTTTATTTTTGTAAGAATTACAAACTATCATCCGGTGCAGATGTTGAAGGAATCTGCCGATTCCGGTCGTGACAAAACAACAGTCCAGTTTACCTATTGGTAATACCCAAACAAGCATTGTAGTTTCTGTGAGATTTTACGCTCGATTGTAACTAAGCTTGTTAAAAGTCTCCTAGAAATGATTGAAATGCTTCCAGGAATGTTTTTTGTTTCATGACTCATTTGGCACTTTTCAAACATAGGTTTATAGGCTCCTGCTTCGGCTTGGACTCTGGCATCAATTTTGGAGTAGTGTGCATGAGCAAAGGTTTGGAAAGAGCCTCATCGTCTAGGGTTACCCATTCCGTAATTGGCTCCACCAAAATCAGAACTTGTGTACAGTCCAGTTGGTTTTCTAACATTATTGACGCTGAACCATGTCTTAATGATAAGATACTATTACAATCATTTACTTCTGCAACTTGTTGTCTATCCATGTTGCTCCTTCGAGCACTTGAATGTTCAAACCATTTCGGTTACTTACAATTACTGTATGTCTCAAATTACAGTTTGAACCCTTATGACAGTTCCTTGCCAAATGGTGCAATTTGCTACCAAAGAGGCAGAACCATGAGTTGGGCGGAACAAACATTGGCTGTGAACAAAAATTCATTGCACAGTAACGCCCTGCTGAGATTGCTGGTCTTGAACAATTAAACTATTTTAGTTATTAACTGAAATGCAGTGAAACTGTTATAGTGGTTTATACCCCCAATAGTGTCCTCTTAGTGTTCTAAAGACATAAGGTCCGGGTTTGTTTTTCTTTTTAAAGCAGTGTTCATTTGACAAGCTTTGCAGGTCGCCTTATTGCAGCTGTTTTCTTGGGTTTCGGGGCAAACTTGAAGACAATCTTCTTGGGTTTTTTCAATGTCCTTAGTTGCATCGCCTGTTCCCTCAGCGCGCGATTCTGTGCCAGGTACTGAGACGGCAGCTCAAACAGGGAAAACGTGAATGCCGATGTAAGGGGCAGAAAGTTCAATGCAACCATTCGTTCGAGTTTCTGCAGTTCAAGAGTGTGTCTTCTCCAGATTTCGCTGACGGACTCCCACAGGCTCTCGGCCGCGCTCACCTGTGACGACTTGCTGCTGGATGTAGACACTGAGAAGTTGGTCCTTCTACCAGAGACTCTGGATGGTGTGCGGGCCGATTTGTCGTAGATATCCCCACTCTGTCTGCGTAGTGCGGAGGTCCCTTTCAGTCTGGCATCAACGGGTCTTGAATAACCTGCTGGTTGCTCTAAAAAGTCATTCAGAAGCCCAAGGGGTTGCGGGGACGGGGTTCCACGAGTCAATGCAGGGGGCTGTCTGGAGGTGTCCCAGTCGAAGGTTTTTGGGAGAGTAGAGTAAGTCATACGATATGACTTATCTGCTTTGGACACGGGTGGTAAGGAACTTGCAGGTGGCGGCGACAGGCTCAACTCAAAGTTCTCAAACTGATTCAAGAGATTTTTCAGGGGTGACTTAGTCCCCAACCTGTCGTTTTCCTGTTCAGTCACAAGATCTTTTGTTGGCTCGATTAACGGCAGAATATTGGTCCCAACTTTACTCATGTGCTCTTCAACATTAAGATTTTGACTAGATAAGCTTCCCTGTACTGCAGGTTTGCTCTCCTGGCCTGCACCCTCTGTTGAGGAAGTAATGCCTTCTCTTTCTTGTGCAACAGGTGGACGTTTTACATGTTTAGCGCGGTCCTTTGATTTCTGTTTGCCCTTAGTTTCAGAAATCTTTCTGTTTTGTTCTCGTTGAATGTCATTGAGTGCAGGAAGTTGCTCTCCTGTCCTTTCTAGTCCAAGTCTTTGTTCTGTTTGTCTATCTACTATCTCATCTGCTTTTGGAACTCCCAGAGCCCTTCTTTTGTCGCTGCCTTTTGACTTTTGCTCTGTGTCTGGGACAGTCAATGGTGGAAGCTGTCTGTGGTTTCCGCTCAACGGTGGGAGCTGCCTGGCTGCATTTCCTCCAGGTACAACAGATTCTCTGCGTGTTGATGGCTTCCCAAGTTGGGTATTTGTTGCTGAACCTTTGGTCTTTGCGCCACTGAGATCCTCCATCTTGGACTTTGGAACGGTGCAAACGTCCAGAAGCTCACCGGACGTCTTGGGGATCATTCCAACAGCATTAGTCTGGGTGAGGTTTGCCGTCGGAGTGGCGAACATGTGCTTCAAGGTTCCTGGTCTTGTGTCAGGTTTTCCTGTCACATTTCGGACAGCTGGGTTTCTGATGGGAACAACCTTCTGACTTGAGGAGGATGTCTTGTTGCCACCATTTGCGATTTTTTCATGATTTTCTTTAGACATAGCGCTATTTTGAGTTGAGGGACTATGGTTTAGACCACTCTGATCATCGCCATTCATCACGCCAATGGAACTTGCAATGCTATCTCTGTGTACTGACTTTCTGCTCAAAGTATGTCTTGAGCCGGAAGACTCTTCCCTAGCACGGTGTTTGTCTGTTCTCGAACGGCGTCCTGGCATGATCATTTGTTGGCTTTCACCTGTTGAGAATTGAGAACTTGAATGTTGTTCTAAATTTACTGGTTTGGGAGGAGGAGGTGTGCCATTTAGGTTGTCACCAAGAGATTCATTTGACGCCGTTTCATAGTCTTTGTCAGAACTGGTTGAAGCTGTTTTGTTGTTGGAATGACTTAAATGAAGGCCGGTTCTCGTAATGGTAACCTTCGTGATGGACTGCTGGGTTTCTTTATCTGAACTAAAAGATCGTGGGTCTTCCTTGGTAGATGGCAAATTTGTTTCTTCAGACCTTGCTACTCTGTCAGAAGTAGTCACATTGATATCCTTAACATAATCTTCTTGACTGAATTTTTGTCCCACCAAGAGTGGATCAGAAGCATTAGTATCAGTAGGATGATCATTGGCAGGACTCGGGGTTATCAAATTAACAGCTTCAACAAGTCCAGCATGTCCCTGTAGCTTGTTGGTCTTCCTTTTGTTGTCATCCTCGTACCACTTGGTATTTCTCAATGTCGATTCTCTATTTGACGGAAAGCTCTGTGTTGTTACCTCCTGTTTTCCTGCCCCATCAGTTATCAGACGATCTTTGAAAATCGCAGCCGTTTTTGTACTTGAGAGATCCGTTGAGTTTGTTTGTTTTTGAGCCGTGCCAGAGCTTGACTCCTGCAGTACTGTGGTAATGGGACCGAATGCTTTTGCTGGACCTGGAAGACACAACAGGTTTTTTTTTCAAGGAACAGGTGGTTGAAATAATTTTAATCTGAAAAGTTACATTCCATTTCGTTTGTATAGTCTACAGTAAGTCTTTAAAGATCAATAATCACATGTTTTTCACTCCAGAAAAAATTGCTTCATAGGAAAACATAGTCCACATCTACCGTTAATACCGTCTACACTCTTTATAAAGAGCACGCTGTAGAGAGGTTCTGTTTATAAAGAGTTTATTCTGAAGTTTCGAATCTCATTACAAAGAGAACCTGTTACAAAGAGGTAATTTGGCCAGTCCTAACGATCTCGTTTTCACGAGAGTCGACTGTACATCATTTTTACCCGCACCCCAAACTGGTATTTGAATGTACAAAGGTGGTAAGGCAACCATAGCAATACACAAACCTTCCTTCTTAGTACTATACATGTACCTACCTCCAGCAACATCGCCTTGATCGAGGGCAACTTCTGTGAGTACAGCGCCCTCTAGCTGCCTACTTACAACACGTGGCTCTCCCGATGCCGCGTTGTGGTCCACTGCATCGGACCCGGAATCCACGTTGGCATTTGATCCCAAAGCGAGCGGTGAATTGCTGACACCATCTGCAGGTTTGAATCGGTGTAAAGACAGCTGTATTTCCATAGTCTCTTACAAGAGGAAATAATGTGACATGGTCATTGTGCCTCTGGGAGAAACTCTGCTAGGGTCGAAACGTCAGGCCAGTAAGTATTTTTTTTTTAAATCGAAAACAAGTGTAACATTACCAATATTAATTAAGTCAAATAAAACATAATAAAAAGAGGAGTATGATTGAGTGAGTCGAAACTTGTAGAAATCAAGACAGAGGGCCAGACAAGTACAGTTCATACCTAAAAATCACCACACAACGTCTATCTTGTAACAGGATATAGTCTTTTGTCTCGATAGAAGCAAGTAAACAACAAAATGATGATAGTGATGTCTCAACAATGTTACAATGGTTAATAATTGTAGGAGTGTGAGAACCATGGTTTTGTACATTTTATTAAATGTTTTTTCATAAATAAAAAATTATTAAGGATATCGTCTGTCTTGGAAAAAAAAAGTTGTGAGCCGAAAAAAGAAGAGGCGGATCTCATGTTTTGTCTCGTAACATACCTGGGCCCAATTTCATAGAGCTGCTTAAGCAGAAAATTGTAAGCTTAAAAATTGCTGAATGCCTGTGGTGCCTGCATGCTGTGTATACAATTGTTCATACAAAGAATAAGAAGCAGACCTCGATGTGCAGTCCATTTTCATTTCTCATGCTTCACCATTGACAGTGCAATATGCTCAAACTATTTGGACACGGGAATAGGAAAAAGGCCAATCTCGTAAAAGCGCCCCCCCCCCCCCTCTCTGCGTTGTGGCTACAGATAATGGTTGGACAGGACCGTGGAGCGGACATTATACCTGTTTGTCCGGGAGCATTCAGGAGCATACCGTGAGCCGCCCCAGCCCCTGTGTTGTTTTCTTGTGACTCGTCTAGGGGATGGATGACGTGAACTTGCGGAGACTGGCGAGGAGGAGACTTCTCGGCAGAGGGCTCCCCCGCGCGGATTGCCTCAAGGAAGCACAGCTTGTCATCCGGAGCGAGGCTGCTAAATTTCTAGTCATTAGTCAGAAAAAATTTTGGAGATTGAATGCCAGTACGTTTACATACTCCCTAATAGGCATGCGTAAACACAGTGGGCTTTTCTCTCTCGAGGCAAAGTAGAGAACAGCCTGAAAAATTGATGTTACCAATTACCATGATTTTAAGGGTGCATCCCATAGGCCCTAACATCAGTAAGATTGAGAGTAGGTTTGCCATGTAATAACTTATTGTATAAGGATGGTCGTGCGGGATACTCCCCTTGAAACTTTTTTTGCCTGAGAATGCTATACAGTTTTTTTAAGAAAATAATTTTTTTTTTAAAGAAAAGCGCGCCGTATCGATACCTCTCGTTTATGAGCGAGCAAGGCATGCTGGGGAAAATGGTGCTGCAAGATAAATCACCCATGGGAACGAGGTTGGTGACTGCTATGAGCAAGTTCCGGTGGCTGACCGTACTAGACATAACCATAGTCGATCTAGATGTCACTCGAACGCTGCGTGGTTTGACAGGCTAGTCGAACTGGATCAACCTAGGTCACGTGACGGAGAAAGTTGTGTAAACTTTTGCAATCACTCAAAAAGTTGGTTTAACGATAAATGGTGGATTTTTGTCGATGATACTAAATATCATTGCACGATATTATATATGTATTAAAAGTCTTTTTTAAATGGGCCAACCCATTTTTTTTCGTTCGATACGTCGTCACTTTCGGTTGGGTTGCCATATTTGATGAATCAATCGACTAAACTCGTTCGAGGGAAACATCGACCACCCATGTTTGGCAATTGATGAAAGGTTATTACTAGCACCCTAACGTGCCCATACCTGTTGTTCTTGTAATGACTTGTTTTTGTGTGACGTCATAGCTTGCATAGTATCTTTTTTTCCCTTGCATCTTTTTTTTGGGGGGGTCTAGCCCCCCCTAGCCCCACCCCCCCCCCCCCCCTAGAACCGTGCCTGCCTCGCTCTGTCAACCACACGGATATCCTGTTTCGTTTTAAATTGTCACATATTGCTTTTACAAATCTCTCAACGTGTTGCTGTTTGATTATCCTGTCCATGCAAAAGTAGTTCATGCACAAAAACACGTTGTGTTTTGCAATTAGTATACAGTGAATAGAAAAGCATAAAGTTGCCTCTCGAAATGCAACAAGCAGAACAACGGTCTGCCATTTTGTGGAGTCAAAGTTTGGGTTCTTCAAAATTGTGGGCCGTGTTCTGTCATGAAACAATTTCAAGGGATTTTTATGCGACTCAATGAAATTTATTATTCCTTTAAATTAATCTTTCCGGCCGTATTAATTTCAAAACAAACGTCTTATAAAGGCACAGAACACTATTGGTAATTACTCAAAATAATTGTTAGTATAACAACTTACTTGGCAACGAGTAATGGAGAGCTGTTGATGGTATAACACATTGTGAGAAACGGCTCCCTCTGAAGTAACGTAGTTTTGGAGAAAGAGGTAATTTCTCTCTCAAATAATAAAAGACCTCAGCCGAAGCCTTTTATTATGCATCTGAAAGCACACAAAGTAATGCAACAAGGGTGTGTTTTTCCTTTCATCATTCTCTTGCAAACTCGATGACCAATTGAGCCCAAATTTTCACAGGTTTGTTATTTTATGCATATGTTGGGATACACCAAGTGAAAATACTGGCCTTTGACATTTACCAAATGTGTCCAGTGCCTTTAAAAGGTGCCCTCTGAACGTCCTCGGTTATACCTTTAGAATATCGTGGCTTCTGGTGCTGATGGTGAAACTGGGACCTCTCACTCGAGATTCCCTCTCTCTACACTCCGGTGGTGGCCGGCCGTAGTCCGTCCAATACTTCAGACAACGCCGGCAGTGGAACATCGCGTGAGCCACGCCGGCCTGCTCTTCTGACTCCTCCCGCTGTCTCGTTATCTGTTATGGAAACAGTTACGGTACTTTTTTTTAAAAAAAATTCCCCAAGATTCACAATTCAATTAACGTACGGTTAAATTTAAAAAAAATGAGCTTAGCCTTATACCCAAGAAACTTATAAGAACAATAATCTGGTCCCGAGGTGTAGGCCTACTTTTTTAAAGCTATTTTATTGATTTATTGATTGATTGATTTATTATTATTATTATTATTATTATTTCATCTTATCACAGCATGCAAAAGAAAGATTTCATTTTCATTTGTGCCGGTTACTCCTCGAGTCAGGCTACGTCCCGTAGCCTTAGATCTCAAGGGTCTTTCTCAGGATCCTCGCTGTTCCCAAAAGCGCCGCCTTCTGTAACAGATCTATCCTCACGTTTGTCCCTATTTCATCTAGATGTTTCCCCAGTGCTTTGGGAATGGTGCCAAGTGCTCCAACAACCACAGGGACTACTTTCACTTTCACCTGCCAAATCTTACAGAGTTCCCTGGCCAGGTCTTGGTACTTGTGGATCTTTTCCGTCTCCTTCGAAGCTACCCTGATATCACCCGGCACAGCTATGTCAATGAGATGACACATCTTCGTCGTCTTATCTAAGACTACAACATCCGGACGCCTATGTTCTATAACATGATCAGTCTGAATGTTAAAATCCCAGAGAATCTTGAATTCCAGAGAATTATTATTATTATTTTTATTATTATTAGATTATTATTATTATTATTATTATTTTTTTTTTTTGGGGGGGGGGGCAACCGGATGGCAAAGAATTGTTTTGATTTTTTGTTGATGCTTTTGATGTTTCAAACTGTTAAGTTTTTTTCGATCGGGGGGTGGGGCGTTGGGCAAGGGGGGGTGATTCTGAGCTGAGGGCACGTGCCCCCCCCCCTCCCCACCGCTGGTTACGCCACTGATCTGGCCATCTCTCCTACCATTCTAAAGAGTTGAACTTTCGTTGAACGCCTAAAACATCTCACGCAGTTGAATAAAAACAAATCAAAAATCTTAAAAGAAAAAAGAAATACGAAATCTATATATACAAATTGATTGATGATTGGTGGGTGGTAATTTGCTCTGGACCTATACATAAAGTCACAACAGTGACACCGGTGTCATGATAAAACTTGAGTATTTTGTTCCTCCATGGACTTGAAATAATGATTGTTTCCATCAATAATTATGTTAGTTTTTATATATTTTTAGAGTACCTCGCTTCCTTTTGCGGAACCTCGCTACACTTAATTTATTCGCAAAGCTCTTCAGTGCGATTCCGGCATTCGCCACCCTTTTGCATAAAAAACTACGGAAGCGTGAAAGGGACATTCAAACAAAAACAATTAAATAGTATGGGGTTGAACAAAGAAAAATTGACTAGAGCGGGATTTGAACCAACGACCTCCGGATTAACGTACCGGCGCTCTACCAACTGAGCTATCTAGCCCTATATTGGCGGTCTCTCCCTATTTTGTCTAAATCTTTGTTCGGGGTGCCAGTCAGAAGCCATACAACCGTTAACTGCCGTGTAGCCAGGATCAACCCAAGTTAACGATACAACCTGGGAAGCAGCAGCCACGGGCTACACGGCAGTTAACGGTTGTATGGCTTCTGACTGGCACCCCCGAACAAAGATATTGACAAAATAGGGAGACCGCCAATATAGGGCTAGATAGCTCAGTTGGTAGAGCGCCGGTACGTTAATCCGGAGGTCGTTGGTTCAAATCCCGCTCTAGTCAATTTTTCTTTGTTCAACCCCATACTATTTGAAATTTACCCAGTCAGTTTCCCTTGTGGTTTATTACTTGACATTTAAATTAAAAAAGTCGCATCCCCTCAAGGTGATCCCGTGGCTGCTGCTTCCCAGGTTGTATCGTTAACTTGGGTGTGATCCCTGGCTACACGGCAGTTAACGGTTGTATGGCTTCTGACTGGCACCCCGAACAAAGATATTGACAAAATAGGGAGACCGCCAATATAGGGCTAGATAGCTCAGTTGGTAGAGCGCCGGTACGTTAATCCGGAGGTCGTTGGTTCAAATCCCGCTCTAGTCAATTTTTCTTTGTTCAACCCCATACTATTTGAAATTTACCCAGTCAGTTTCCCTTGTGGTTTATTACTTGACAAAAACAATTAAAGTCACAATAATGACTTAGTACCAGTCATGTTTAGGACTTATACTTTATAATTATGGCTTAGTGACAAGACATAGTTATGACTTATACATCTCATAAACACGACTCAATTGGCACAAGTCATAATTATGACTTACAGTCATAATGATGACTTTGAGATAAGCCATAATTATGACTTTCTTTAATGTTCATATGAGGGCCACGAATTGTGAAACTCTCTTATCTTTCCCTAACAAAGCTACGAATACAATTTCCACTCCCAAAACCATATTTTTGTGTAACGATTAATATATATTTAGAAGTTAAGATGTAATCAATAAAATTTGAATAAAATCTGTAAACTTCAGAGAAAATGCAAAATATTGCTCGACCTTCAACATCTGGATTGAAGTGTTAAATTGCGAATTCGCGCCAGCTACGCAACTGCGCTAACAAACCAAATTTATTTGTTCAACCCCATACTATTTGAAATTTACCCAGTCAGTTTCCCTTGTGGTTTATTACTTGACATTTAAATTAAAAGTTCGCATCCCCTCAAGGTGATCCCGTGGCTGCTGCTTCCCAGGTTGTATCGTAAACTTGGGTGTGATCCCTGGCTACACGGCAGTTAACGGTTGCATGGCTTCTGACTGGCACCCCCGAACAAAGATATTGACAAAATAGGGAGACCGCCAATATAGGGCTAGATAGCTCAGTTGGTAGAGCGCCGGTACGTTAATCCGGAGGTCGTTGGTTCAAATCCCGCTCTAGTCAATTTTTCTTTGTTCAACCCCATACTAAACCAAATTTATGTAACCAAACAACCTTAATAAGCAGCGACCGTTACTTGCGGTGATTAAAACTGACCCTGTGTGTCACGAGTCGCCATGACAACGACGTCCTAATTTTTTCCGCTTTTTTGGTAGTTTGCTCCATGCTGTAATATCATAGAGGTGGAATTCTATACCTCCTTGCTTCATATACACCATAACGCATCTCGCTCGAGTTTGCATGCGTGTACACGCCAATGATCACGACCATCACGTTTGATTGCGTGGCCTTTATGGCCAAACGTGTATAGCAGAAAGGATATATGTTTTAAAACATGTATATTTGTTTTCTTCAAAGATGTGCGAATTGTTTCCATTTAACATTTTCTAAATCAATAATCAACGGATGGCATTGATTTAAACCGCACAATACAAGTTATTTTTGAGAAGAAAAAACTCCAAATTGCCACAATACACGCTGTAGCTGCATGCATGGGCGATATGTGGACTCTCTGGTTATAACATTTTGGGCAAATCAACCCCCTCTGCCCCCTTATAAAGGGGCATACAGAGAAAACCACAGGTATACCAACTTCTACTAAAAAGATTTGTTTGCTTTTTCTGTCCAATTATTTTCTTCTTCTTGTACCCAACTTCCCTGTTTGCGAGGGCAGTCCCCCCCCCCCCCCCGTCACCCCGGCCAGGATATTACGCTTGTTGTATTTGCCAATCGAAAGTCAAAAACCCGCAAAAACTCGTACTGTCCTTGCTCTAGTATGCTCTATGTTTTACCTTTATGATGGCATGTCTTACACTGCACAGTCTGCTATGTTTTGTTCTGATGCACAAGCAAGTTGTTAATTCAGTGAAGCGTGCACGCTATTGTGGAGGGAGCAGTTGCAAGTTTATGCGGAGACGCATGCAGCAGTGTCATAAATCAGGGCCGATGAAAACACGGTGAAGATTGGCGTCAACACATTATCAGCTGGCAGTCATACAGTCTGGTGTCAGCACTGCAGCACCATGAATGATTTACTCCCTGCTCACGTGAACCACATTGGTAATGTTAAAAACATTAATTCCTGGCCAAAAGAAAAAACGCGGTCGACCAAAGTCGAAGGATTGGTTCTGACATGATTGCGTCAATCAAAGAACGTGCATGACTTCGTCGTTATATACGCTTTGGAGGAAACGTAATACATTATTTGGAGGAAACGTATTATATATTTAGAGGAAACTTCCCCATCAGTCACCAACAAACAGACTGCAAAGGCCAGTGTCTTGCTCTGAGAAAACTGATGTGAAAGTCGTGCGTGTGAGCCCCAAACAGATGGATCGCTGACAGAGTCACTTCACGATTGGTGTTACTGTTAAAGACACTAGAACTAGTGGCAGAAAAACTCAAGGCACTCGATCGAACCACCACCAGTGAATCTACAGAACAATCACACACTCTTGAATAGACTCGATCTGTGCACTGAACTAAGGTAGGCCTATTCTCTGTTATTTATTTAGTTTCCACCTTCGTGGTTGTTGTACATCCCCAAATAATCATCATTTTTAAGGTCTGTTACACCATTTTGATTTTAGAGGAATAAATTCCTTTCCATTCTCTAGTTGTCAATAAAGAAATACCATAGGGCCGACAACCGGCCCTTAAAATACACTTCATTTTGGTTCACGTTTTACTGATCGAACTTCAAAATGGTTTGTCCGGAATTTTGTGCACGTTCGTATACGCGCTCTCGTGACGACTTTGGCAAGCCCACTCAAAAATTCAGCAGTGAAGATCGTGACAGTATAGTTCGAACGGAGATAATTTTGTTGTATCGAGGATTGTTACTGAAACTGAAAGACCTATGAACTTTATAGTCAACGAGTTTTCAGACTGTAAATGTGTTTTTCCAATTCCATCCACATCCTCTAGACTTTAACGAACTTAGCATACAAACAGGGAAGTATACCTCCATAATACAAACGAACCTTTTAAAAAAGCATCAAATCGTATGACCGAGTTGTTGTCTGTGTTGTTAGAGTTCCCTTCTATTTCGGTGTTTTAAATGTTCCACTTGAAATTCTTGTGAATTTATTTTGTATGCATACCCATTAAAAAGTGTTCCCTTTGTTCACGGTTCATCACCTATAGGGTCAGGGATTCGTTGTCAGTATGTATAAATAAATGACCATTAATGGTTTAGCAAATACATAGTAAGTGGGAAGTAGTTTCCTCACTTCCTTATAGTATTGCTACATTCAGGGTGTGACACACCCCTAAGAGATTTGTCCCTTTGTACTCCAAATACATGCAGGGTTTGAAATATCAATGTTTGTCATAATGCATGAAAATGGATTGTTTCCGGGTGTAGTGCCAGGTTAGAGCTTTTTCTCTCTCTCACGATCGTGATGAGAGACTTTGAAGATGCTGTCGTTTTTGAAAACATGCGTTGCAGGAGGTGGAATTGAGGGAACCTTGAAAAAATAACATCTTTTGAGAGTACAATGAAACTCCACAGAGCATTGTAGCGCATAAGTGTGGTTCTTTATATACAAAACATGTCGTCCGTGAATTCAACACGGCTTTCTTAAATGCATGTCCTTGCTTGCCCGTCGTATAAATATTATCACGAAAATATCACGAGATTGCTTATGGAGTCAGAAGCCACGCCCCTTCTCGTCCTCTGATATTATTATGCATAAATAGCCATGACAAATAATTAATAATTAATACCACCTTATAATGTCAAACGTCTAAATGGTGGCTGTACAGCAGCAAATTGGCACGAACTTCGGACTTCGTTCTGTTGTTGTTTTGTTGATTTTGTTTTCGTTCATCACATTGTTTATCAATTTGGAGTAGTGACCCAAATTGCTTCACCGCGCGCAGCCTACATAGTAGCAGTCAGACAGAAGGTTGATGTTGCGCCTCCCATTAAGTCACGACGTGCTGTGACCATGAAAAGCCGATATTGAGTTGAAGGGCATTGCTAACAGATATTAATAATAGGTGAAGAAATGTTTAACAAAATATTCTTTATCCCCGATGCAAATTTTACAATTGTTAACCTCGTTTGCTGCACCTGCTTATTATAGGCTAAATCAGTTATTTGCCAACATTGTTAAGAATGCATTTTGCACAATATTTTGCCCATCATCAAATGTTGTTTACGTTTTTCCAAGGATTGAGCTGGCTCTTGACCCAAAGGTGGGCTCCTTGGAAGCATTTAGACCGAATCTGTGAAAGCATCCGGACATTTTGAAGACTCTGAACTATGAGGTACTTGACGAAACGCAGGTTGTGGAAAATTGCCACTCTGCTGTGCCTCGTGGTGATCTCCTTCGCCGTCTTGAATTTCCCTGTAAAGTTCACACAACCACAGAGCAGCGAAACGGTCCGGGAATATCTAAAGATGCGTCCGCGGACCCTTCACGGAAGAACAAACTTGACGAGTCGGACGCTGCCCGTGCCAAAAGTTTCTACGCCGTCCATTCCCACGGTTCGTCACCAACGCGTTGTAAAAGTATCGAAACCGGCGGTCATGGTTCAGACTACTCACAGGATAGAATCTCCACGGTCTACCCCACTTCCCGTGGTCTTGAAAGCGACAACCATAGCATCTGGGCTCCTCGAGGAAGCTGTTCAACACGTGCCCGCGCCCATGTACTCCAAAGAGGTGATCAACCCACACCCGTTTAACTTCACCCTGTCGAACGAAGGTGCTTGCATCGGCAATAAGACCGACAAAAGGTTGTTTCTTTTGTTACTTGTAAAGTGTAGTCCGGGTGATACGTTTGACCGTATGCAGATACGTCAGACATGGGGCGGGGTGAAGGAGGTGGATGGCAAGAGGACGCTGACGATGTTCCTCGTAGGGGAGAGTGGTAACGCCACCCAAGATAGACTGGTGGCCGAAGAGAACATGGTGCGACATGACATCGTACGAGAGAACTTTGTTGAAGCCTACGTTAATTTGACGTTCAAAACCATAATGGGCTTCAAGTGGGCAGCCCAAGTCTGCCCAGATGCGCAGTACGTCGCCAGCGTGGATGCCGACATGTTGATCAGCGTACACAACATGGTCCGTCGGCTGGTCGCCAGGCCGAGGACGGGATACGCCGAAGGAAACCTCCGGTCCAAGGTGGCGCCGGTCCGGAACCCAAATCACCAGCACAAGAAGTGGTACACGTCGCTGGACCTGTACCCGGAGCCGACGTACGCGCCGTTCTTCACCGGTGCATGCTACGTGGTGTCTGCGGACGTGGCCGCTCGTGTCTTTCGAGAGTCCGTGCACGTCCGGTTCCTACCGTGGGACGACGTCTACACTGGCCTGGTCCTGAAGAGGCTGGGAGTGGTACCAGCATTTGTGCGAGGATATGTCCAGTATGTGAACATGAAAAGTGATAAGTCGATACAGGGTGCCCTCATGAAGGGTCAGGCGGTGATTGCGAACCATCAGCACGACAAGGTGGACGACCGTCTTGTCAAAATTTGGAAGAAATGTGCGGCTAGACTGTCAAATGTACAGTTGAAGAGCATGCAACATTTGACATGAGACGTCGAAAACCTAACAAAAAGATGGTACTTGGCTGAGTAGCAGTGACAAACTGCTGATTGTGTAAGGCCTGCGCTAAACGTCGCACGTTTGTCGTGTCGAACTCAAACAGTTGTAAAATTAGGAATTAAATTCGACAAAAGAGCGACGTTTAGCGCAAACCTTTTATTTAAGTTCGGCACTGCCGTGTAGCACGGCAAGCCCTGCCGTGCTACACGGTAGCGGCACGACACGGTGACAAACGTCGCGCTCTTGCCGTGTCGAATCGAACTGAAAACATTTGAGTTCGGCTCGGCAAAAGTGCGACGTTTAGCGCAGGCCTAAGACTCGCTTCCTCCCGCTGAACGTCAATTTTTTTTCTGCAAAGACACACCCAAAACCCGTGTTTTATCACACATTAGATACATCATTAATGGTCGCGAAAGTTGTACATGTACAACAACATTTAACCCTCTAGTCCCCGCACCGCCCGAAAATTGCAGAACATTGCTAGAAACTTGTTTCAAATTTTAAAGATATCCAAGGCTTATAAGGTCCATTTACGAAAAAAATGTTTTGACCTTTTCATTTATTTTGTCATTTAATAATTACAGCTTATTTCAGTTCGGGAAGTGATAAGTCCCTTGGAACAATAAGTGCTTCTCGTTAACGATTATCAGAAAATGTTATGGCGGTTATTTTTAGCGCAATAAACTATATGCTTTTGTGAAGGCTATTACGAGGCAGCAAATGCTCACACTGATTACTTGCTAAAAGGCATTATTAGTGTTCTACAGTATTATCATGATGAAAGAAAATTAAATTGTTGGTTACAAATGAGCGTGGTGTTGATGAGAGCTGCAATTATGTCATCATCATTAGCATTAACATGTAGCAAGGCAACTGTGAAACGGGGGAAATTAAAAAATGATTGCTATTGACTTGACCTAGTTCATTCTGATGTTACTTTTATTTCTCCAACAAACACAAGCTGGTGAGCGATTTCTCCTACCGCGCGTAACAGTGTACCGCTTTGGGCGGCTGGGCGGTCCAGTGGCTAAAGGGTTAAGGTCCACCAAGTAAAGCGTCCGTAGATTTTTCCCTCTGTGCCGTCACTGTGTTTATTATACGTAAAAGCGAGATCCAAGTTCAAATCTAACGTGCCTTAAAACTTGCCAGAGCCCAATCTCATACTACATGTAAGCAAACAAACCAGGGTCTCCCCTATTGCCAGAAAGCTATTGAGCAGCTACTAAACAAATTAATTTGCTTAGCAAAAATAGGCAGGATACCTGTACATGTATAAGAAAAACATAAATTACCTGACAGCGGGTACCTATTTTTTGCTGAGCAATTTTTTTTTCTGCATGCATTATTTGTGTGCCTAATAGCTTTGGCCCTGCCTTAAACATGTTTTTTTTTTTTTTTTTTTTTTTTTTTTTTTTTTTTATGTTTGCTAAGTATGTAGAAACAAGTTACCAGTCAAAATACCGTGAGGTCTTTAAGCTGCGTGCCTGGTCCTCTGCTAATGGTTGTCTATGGCAGAAGCAATTCAAGCATTTTGTGTTGAGACAATCATGATATGACGTTACAAATTTTAGATTATAAAAATACTGTGTAAAATATATAAAAATATACAATCAGTTCTATACATTTTACATTATCTATGTATCACCCTTTTCGAAATCATGGCTTATTCTCGGCTCAGTTATTTTGAAAACGTACGCTTTCGGTACGGGGCTGCAAACAGATAAACGAAGCCTGAGCTGGAGATGAAGCTGTGGTTTCGAAAAGGGCATTGTTGTCTCTCTTTTTTACATTTTAAATTTGTTTAATCACGTGTCCAGAGATTTTATCTGCAATAATAGAGGTTATCTGCGTTATGTCAATGATTTAAAGGAATGTCTTGTGTTCACATTGTTTTCTTTCTTCAAAAGTTGAAAAATGTTTTTAAAAGACGGTTTCAACTTTGCACAGAACTTTGTTCAATTTGTTTGTGTTTTGTTTGAATTTTTAAAAATAATTTTTTAAAGAATGTCCAAGTCAATTGTTTTTTAGGTAACCTGTTTTAAAACAAACTCCGATTGTACTTGAAATAATGTTCCGATTAGACAAATGCAACTGATTTTTAGGTTTAATAAAAACAAAACAAATATAAACAAAATAATATGTATTACCTAAAGTTTGGTTTGTCTGTGTGCTGGGGGTGTTAGGTGATTGCTGAATTTGTTTTCGTTGTTTTAAAGGTATTGTACACTTTTGGTAACAGCTCAAAATCAGTGTCCACATTTTGTGTGATTAAACATATGCATGAACAAACAAACCTGTGAAAGTTTGAGCTCAATTGGTCATCGAGGTCACGAGAAAATAGTGAAAAGAGATCTTATGTGTTTTCTGTTTTTTCAAATTATCGCGCGCGATAATTACTATTGTTTTACTCGTTTCTCAGAAACGATAGCATTTTAGGCAGAAATATTTTAAGGAACCCTTTCTACCATTACTTACTTTAAATCATGTAATTTATGTGTGAATCTGTGAACATTGCGTTTTTCGATCTTACCAATAGTGTACAGGGCCTTTAAATGTTTTTGGCTTTTGTCGTTTTTTTGTTGCCTGCTTTTTTCCATGTGCAACTGTGTGACTTCGGCTTTCGCCAATAATTGTTATAAATGTCGGCAATTCAATGTTTAACCCATCTTCAAAAATCAATCTTGTGTACCTAAGACTGCGTGCAATTGGGATCAGCTGAGCTGGCTCGCCGAAACGTTGGGAAAACACACGGTTCTTATAAAACGCGAACCATGTACATCGGTTTTTTTTTTAATGATTATTCATTTCGATTTTCTAGTTTTTAATTAACACACCGTACGAAATTTGTCCACCGCAAAGAAGTTTTTAAATTATTGTTAACGCTTTAAAGGAACATTACAGAATTGGTAAGAAAAAAACTTGTAAAATGTACTTTTTGGTCACAGATTTACATAAAACTTACACGGTCTAATGATGATGATAGTAGAAAACATCCCTCCAAATATTTCTGTCTGAAATGCCATATTTGATGAGAAATGAATAAACTAATTTTTCGATTGGAGGTTACCGCTCAGTGAGCGTTTTATTAATTTTGTTGAATCTATATGATTTCATGCAAATGTGTAATCGGTTTTTCACTATTTTTCTTGTGACCCAGATGGCCGATCGATCTCAAACTTCTACAGGTTTGTCAATTTATGTATATGCTGGATTACATAAAGTGCTTACACTGCCAGCAACTGTTTTGTTAGCAAAAACCAATTCTGTAATGTTCCTTTAACTTCGAAGATTGTGTGCACATTGAGACTGCTGCAAAGGTGATGGGGTGGCTGGGGTTCAACTCGACCTTGCTAGTAATTCAGACTGAAATACTTCTATCGCGGACTGACACTGGTTTGAACTTCCTAATCGATGAGTTTTTAAGATTGAAACTGATCATATTTCCCCCCGAGATCACTACAAATCTTTGTAAATTCAAGAAAAACAATTTAGAAACAAGACAGTTGAGTCTACACCCCTCCCCATGTCTTAACCTCGAGTTTCAAGTTCGTCTCACCTCAATAATTATCCCCATCGACTGACACAGAAGCAATGTCTTCAAACTCTCCTCAAGAGAAATGATCTCATCGTCATTTTGAAGTCCAAAATCCAACAAATTCCTCTCCGTGTTCAGTCGACTTTTGGATTTCTGTAAATAAAGAGGGAGTTATAGATTGATTTTTGTCAACTTCATGCTGGTTTATAGGTCGAATTATCAACAGAAACACAATACAAGTCATCTGTCAAAAGTTTCAGCTGAATACATTGCCTATTTGGTGAAAAAAAACAGAGCACTAAAACTGACACTGTTTTTTCATCAAGAACGTCGAATCCATGAGGTTTAGCGAGTTGACAGCAGCGGGTACCCAGCAGCATCTCTTGCCACAAACGGACCACACGGAAATTGGAATCTCCAAAAGTCGCCTCAAGGCGATCTTTGGGGTTCCCAATTTATTGATTTCTTATAGACGATGTGACCTGTGACATCACATGTTTACAAAAGAGCCACAGAGCCTGGACTTCCGGCGGGCACATTTTTGTACACAGCTCAATGGAAGAATACAACAAATCTTATGTTTTATGGAGATCGCACTGTCTGATTTTCCTCAACTTTTGATTTGAAGAAAGGGGGACATCTCAAAAGCTGTATAGCGGTTGCTTTGGTAAATTTTGAAAATATCTGAAAATTATGACACAAAATATAAATTTTCCCATTGAGCCTGTGTAGCATCTTGCCCGTCAGGATTAGCCTTATAATGTACGAGGTCACCACTCTGTAAACAAATGTAACATGGTCTATATCAACGGGGCACTTCACTAAATGACCAGGATGCTTATACTATAAACCATTACCATCTTTATAACAAATACGCTTTCGGATGAAATTACACAATTGTTTTTAAAGGTTATTACAAAAAATTTGACCCTATATTCCAATGAGACATGATCAAAGTTAAATTGAATTCTAAACTATTTTCATCCGGCGATGCATCTCTGATGCAAGTGGAAGCTGAGGCCAGAAGCTTCACCGATTACAAAAATTAAACTTTGGGGACGAGGTTTATCACAAAATGAACAGTCATTAACTCAAGTCTTCAAACTGTATGGAAAATGGGGGAATACAGCCAGGTATTCTGAACTGAATGGTTCAATTTCGAGGATATTGTTTTGGGAGAAATCTCTTAGATATAGATTTTTGTTGAGGATTTTGACAAGCTATTAGCTCGTATAATTTCAATTTACGACTCTTGTAGTATAGAAAAGTGACAATGTTACCATTTTCTTCTTCCATTGCAAGCTAACAACATTATTTGTTTTCGCCAACTATTTACTTTTATACCAAATTAAAACTAAACAAAAAATACATAAGGAAGTAAATGGAAGAAGCAACAAATACTGTTAGAACGGATGCATTTTCTAGAAGCTTAGACTCGTGCCGAGATGCCTTGGATATATACAGAACAAGTACAAGAGCACACTGATAGCTGGATCATTATAGATGTGTCTTTTCTCTATGGTCGGATCAAGACAAAACCTAAGCATGAAAACTTACAGATAGACTGTAAAAAAAAAAGTACGCATTGGAAGAAAAAAAGAAAGAAAGAAACAAATTGCTGAAAAACACAAACAGATGGCGTTGATTGTCATTGAGGCGCCCCGACCATACCAAAGGGAAACACTGTAGCCACATGCGGTGCAGATAGCGCTCATCGGCTCATGTTTGACAAACAAATACTAACGATACCAATTAATTCATTGTGAGAAGTTGGGCATTTAGAAAGGTAAGCGCTTGTTAATCTCGTGGCTCAATTTGAATTCCCTCCATTTGAAGTAGACATGTTGACACTCACTTAAAGGAACATTACAGAATTGGTAAGAAAAAAAATTGTAAAATATACTTTTTGATCACAGATTTACATAAAACTTACACGATCTAATGATGATGACAGTAGAAAACATCCCTTGAAATATTTCTGTCTGAAATGCATTATTGAGAGTGTCAGACTAATAAGTCCGACATTTTCAAAATGGCGTCTTTATTCTTCAATATGGCAGTCTTACAGCCAAAAATACTATCATAAAGAACTCAACGGCATTTGTTCTGGTGACAAATTAGGTTATAAGGGTCAGTTACTTTCACATAGATATTATCTAATGTATAACGAGACTTCTAAAACTCAACCCTTTAAACCACCCTCAGCTTGGCTTCCCAAATCAACATTCAATATCACACTTGAGAATTATTTGGAGGCCATCAAATTTGAACTTGCTCATATTCGTTTGAGACAACAGAAAAACAATGTGACAAAGAATCAAATATCAGCTTTATCACAGTTGAAAAACAACAACCAAATCGTGATCAAACCATATGACGAAGGCATAGGAATCTGCATTTGTACCTCACTGAATCCTGCAAAAAATCCTGCAGGTTTAAACAGGAGGTTTAGAAAACAAAAATACAGGTCAAGACATAATGTGGACTTTCAAAAAAAAAAATACAAATACGGGAAATGATCGTCAGAGAAAAAAATGCAACCAGACCCAACTGAGTCTGAAAGCAACTACCATTCCCCCGGAATTAATTTGTATGTGAATTACAAGAAACACTTGCCTTATTATAAACCACCCAACAACAGATACACGCTTTGTTACTAAAAAAAACACACAGACCCCCACGGCTATGTCCCCAGACCCCCAAACAACTGTTGCAACCCCACACATCTTTTAAAGATGTTCAAAGAGATTTGCCCGATTCTCTGAATCGACCCACATGCAACTGAAGAGGAAGCGAACAAGACTTCCGAAAGCTAGCTATTGCTACCCAATGGATCTGCAAAAATATCCTTAAACTAAAAAGATTATCGGGGGGGGCTTTTTATTTTGATCATTTAAAACAGTATGGCAAATTTGTATTTATTCAAGCTTTTGATCCTAAAAATCCATAACTTGTCACCATAATGAAGGCTTCTAGTCTAGTCAATCTGAGCCAAAAAATGGCTCGACCTAGACAATAGTTGCAACAGAAACTAATTTTTTTTGCAAGTGTCTCTTGAAACCCTCCCCAAAAACATGTCAAAAAAGTAGAAAAGGGAAGTAGGGGAAATATGCCTAATTTGCATAAATTAAAGTTGCCGCTTTTGCCTCTATATTTTCAGTAATATATAATACAAATTTTATTTTTTCCACACAATATTTTCATAGATATAGTCTAGGTCAAACCATAGATTGACTAGACTACTATTGCTTACTACATCTTGGTCCGAAGACCTTCATGGTCTGAGTATTTCCGACCCCATCCCTAACGCTCGAGTTTGCTGAAAAAAGATGTTTAGGCCTAGTTTTCAAGACTCTTGCAGTAGATTACTAGAATCGTGGTTCAAATTTCAGAAGATACCCAAGGCTTGTTATTTACGTGCACCATTGTCCTCCTCGTTAGTATTGTCATTGAAAACAAATTGTTTCACGTTCAGAAGTGATAAGTCCCTGTAGGGAACGATAAGTGCTTCTCATTACCGGTAATTTTTATTTTCTTTGTACAAGGATGAACACATCTAGTTTGTAAAGGCTTTTACCTGGCAACAAATGCTCTTTACTGGTTAGTTGCTAAGTCTGGTTATTTATTATTAACATTCGTCAACTGTGAAAAGAAAAAAATAATAATGATCCATCAAAGCCTTTAAAAATATTGTGTTCATCCTTATTAAAAAATAATCGCCATAACAATTACCGGTAGCCGTTAACGAGAGGCGGTTATTGTTCCCTTTGGAATTATCACTTCTGAACCTTAAATAATTTGTTATTCAAATACAATATCACCGAAAATGACGATATTTATCTTTTTGCTCTGCATTGTAAAAGCAATTTCATGTATCATTTTTTGTTAATTCTATGTTTAAATAGTTTTTTATACGCAGCATTATTATTATTATTTTCTAACTGTAAATTACATGCTTATCTTTGAGTTACTCATATATAGGCCTATGTATCGTCTAAATTAATTCATTGCCTTGTTTTAATTTTATTTTATATAGACCTAGAATTGGAAAACAGTTGTTGTTTGTATCTATGTATTTCATATTTATTTTTTACTATTATTATAACTTTTTTGTTTAATTTTAATTTTAATTTTTTTTTGGGGGGGGGGATCATACACTTTATTGCAGCCTTTTCCTTTTATGGGAAATTCAACTTCTCAAAATTGTTTAAACACTGCATGCAAGTTAGAGTTACCTTTGAAGGATTCCTGAAAATGTAATAAAGTTGACAATTGTTTATTTAAACACCTTTGGCTTAAGTGGAAATTTCAATTAGGATTACTAGTGATAAACACTGTAGAGAAATGTCATACCACCGAGTCTGAAACATAATGATAAGCGCAGTGGTCATTTAAATGAGATTATTATCTTACTAACTAGTGAGAATTTGATTTTGGCGGGAAAATGGCGGCCATCTTAAAAAATTGCAGCCTTTGATTTTTTCTTTCTCATATGTGTTTGGAGAATATGCAGTGACTACATCTATGCAAAATATTCTGTGGAGAAAATAAGCTTTATAATTATCATATATTACTGAAAATAGAGGCAAAAGCGTCAATTTTTAATTTATGCAAATTAGACATATTATTTCCCCTACTTCCTTTTTCTACTTTTTTGATATGTTGTATGGGAGGGTTTCAAAAGACACTTGCAAAAAAACAAAACGTTTCTGTTGCAATTTTGTCTAGGTAAAAAATGTCATGTTTTGGTACAAAGTACATAATGTGCCAAGTTTCATGCTTTTGCCACAGAGTGCACGAAACTTTCATATTATTGCACTTATCCGCTGGACTAGATGAGCTGGTACTCGAGGATAATTTTAACGAAAAGGTCGAAAATGTTACGAACAATACCAGCGGAGGTATCTTTTGAACCATGATTCTGTTTATTTACTACGGAAGCGTATTGCCGCCACATGAATAAGAAAGTATCTTTCTTATCGTGTACAATACACGATAAGTTATCATGTACGTACAAGATAAATGATCGTGTACGTACAAGATCACTTATCATGTACGTACACGATAAGTACCTCTTTTTATAGCAGCTAGGGAGTAGAGGCCGGGTACATGGATACGATTTTCTCACAAATAACGGCAGTCTTACACAAAAAAAAACGTAACTCGTGTATTGTTCTCGGCATACGCGAAGGTGATTATGTTTGATTGATTTGAAACATCATCATCTGTCAAAATTCGTCTGGAGAAAAAGTCAAAGATTTGTTGACCTTTCCGCAAAAAAAAAACCCGGTCCCAAAACCAACCTCAGTAAGCCGTCTGGGCCCAGTAGGGGTACGCGGAGGGGGAAGTCGCAAATCCCGGCCCTCTATCGTCAATAGGAAGTCAATCTTAACGGCAGATCCTTCGTTGGGACACGGAGAGTGTTGAAGCTCTGGAAGTTTACTGCTCACGTTGAACTACCGGATGTGCAAAATAAATGAAAGAATGTTTATGACTGAGTGATTTTTTCGAATTCAGTGCTTTTGTCTTTTTGGTGGTAAAATGCAAAAAAACAACACCACCCACTCTAAAAATGCTAACTGTCTCCGTGTCCAGGCCGTAACCAGATCTAGAGCCGAAGTTTCACTATTAAGGCCTGCTAGTCCGTATGAACTACCGGAGCTTCATAATACCATGGAGGAATACGTATTATAACACCCCTTCCTTTGATTCTATCTGTTGATTGGCCGAGAGCGTGTCACATGGTGTTGTGTATTTTTTACTCTTGTACTGTCTTGTTCACCGACCAAACGAACTATTCAACGATAGCCTAGCAACCGATGTACTAGTGCATGGATACCCTGGTACCCTGGCTACGTTGACTTCAAACATCGATTTAAACGAGCTGCATGACAACCTCGAACCCGGTGTAATAAACAAAATATGTGCTTTTGAAATACGGTTTAGAGAACGAACGTAACAACAGTAGTCTGGTACCCTCTTATTCTGTCAAAACTCGGTGTTTCAAAGTAAGATTTTACAGTTCTTGTTTGACGATTGATTGCCACGTACGTAAGTGTGAATTAATTTTATTAGAGTATACAGATAGAATCAAAGGAAGAGGTGTTGTAAAACAAATATTGACTGCTTTGTCTTGTGGCGTGGTAAAACTACTACGCCACTCGAAGCAGTCAATATTTGTATACTATAGACTGGTCCCCTGTCTTTGTTCGCAAGGATAAAGACAGGTACTGGTCAACAGGCCAAATGATTTTATTTGATACAATTATTTTATTTGATAAACGTTCAGTGACGTAAGCTTTCCATATCTGCTATGATTGGTCGGTCCGAGGTGATGTAATATGTCAGCTGGCACTTTCGATCGTCTGCATGCAGAGTGTGCAGTACAGCATGTAATGTTGTTTAATATGTGTATGTATGTGTGAAGTGACTGCAAATCTCCGCATGAAATGAATGCAAGGTCAAAGTCTGTACCATCTGACAACATCCGGCCAAGCTGGCATCTGGCGTTATTCACGAGACTCAAAGTGTGACGTCAGATGTTCAGGCTACATAATACATAGACACCCTTGCACATGACGTCACACTCTCAAGCAGAGGCCTCACTGGGGCAACTGTGCGCAAAACGTTCGTGACCTCAGCGGAAAGCTTTCGTCAATAAGTCGTTTATGTGAGATAAAGTATAGTCGACATTATAATAGTCTTGAATGGCCACAAGAGCAGTAGCGGTGTTGTTACCTTTGTAGTTTTATTGATGGATCGGGGCAGAGAATGAAGCGGTGTGGGACAGTTTCTCTCTTTCAACCCTTCTGGCATCTCCTCAGTGTGGTCGCCGTCATCGATTACTGGTAACATTGTCGCGTTCGTGTTACATTTAGGCCTACTTTCCTGCTGATGGTGGACACCACCGAGGCTCAGCTCAAACGTCTCGGTGATGATTGGATCAATGCAGTCTGAATGGGTTTGGTTGGCCCCGGTAGTTTGACCGGTGACCGCATGACCACTGGCCACATTGGATGTAAAGCATTGCAGGTCATTTGGCTTCTGGATAGAGCTAGTCGAACCCTGTCCAAATTGAAACAGAAAAGAAAACAATAGGGCCTTTGTGAAATATAATAACTGATTGATATCACTACGGTACGAGTCACGGCCCAATATTATTCGCACTCTTCTTCGACGGTAAACTATGACCATCAGTGACAGTGACCGACTACTAGCAACCAGGGCCCAATTTCATAGAGCTGCTCAAGCAGAGAATATTGCTTTAACAATTGCCTGCTATGCGGAAAAGAGCAGGATACCAGTCGTGGCCATGGTCACCTTATTCCGGTAAGCATAATTTTGTTGAACTTAGCTACTTTTTGTGCTTGTGCACCTCTATGAAATTGGGCCCAGAGGAATGACTCGAACGGAAGATCCCACTCGGTGCCCATGGTCCCCGACTGCTTACAATAGACAATGAAGCTTTACTACTATAGCTCTGAATGAAAGTCCAATAACTTACCCGCGTGACCCTTTTTGGACCAGAGGTAGCAACCACACGACCCGTTCCATGAAGTCGCGATTGTTCCGCATCATCTTCGCTCACCCCTAACGGCGGCTCTGTCAAATCTGCCAAACGACCACGAGGAGCGACCGTCTTTTTCGCCAACATCTCGATTTTTTTTTTACTTTCCACACTTTTTAACAGAAGATTAACATTTTCTTTAGCTTTTTTTTTGAGTGAGCTAGTCTCTCAGACTGCTTTGCTGTGTAATGATCAACACTTACATGTGAGAAAACTGTTTTAAGTTAATTCTGCATGATGTCATGCAACTGATGCAAAGGAATTGAAAATATGAAAACACCAATGTATTGGCTGAGAACGCTGCTCGTTGCGCGTTTGAACGCAATGGTCATCTGCGCATTTAACGCCTCGGGTCGTCGGCAACAGACTGTGCAAGTCTCGCGCGTATTCGAACATCGGGACCCGTTAAAGTCAGCCCTGGGAACGAGGTTGCGTTAAAGTGCACGAGTTTGTTTCCTTCACACGCGTTAAAGCAAAGCACATGGGACCAAAGCTTTTCGAAAAAGCGCGAGACTTGCACGGTCTATGGAGTGCACACGCGTTGAACAAAATTCCCCCGGAAGAGTTTTTTTTGTAGCTGCTTTTACGGTAAAGAAATTGTTGTGCTATTCTAAGCCAGGCAAATTTGCTGTATGGTGTTTTACCGTATTCCGCAGGTTTAGGAAGAAAATTAGGTGGCCAGCTTGCACGTTCACCATGAGTTTGCATTGTTTCGTCATTCATATCAAGAGCTAGTTTTTCTTTGAGTCGACTTATGCAAGAGAAGTTTAATATATAATAGGACTTGGGTTTATTAATAACATACCGGGACGTACTTTAAAGGCAAATCAATGTCTTCTCAGAATTAAAAGTGTCTGTCATAAGAAATGCTTTTAAACGATGAAAATAAAGGTGATTTGGTAATGGTAAACACACTAACTTTGGGCGTGCACCCATTGCACACAACGTGCAGCGCACTTACATGCGCCCATCCTTTCCCCCATTTTGGAAGTAAAAAAGTAAGCCCCGCCCACCTAGCAACAGCCTAGCAACGAGTACGCACGTGCGAGGCATGCGCCCATCGATTGGTCGGATCACCGAGCAAAGTTCGCAAACATGGAGTGGTACAAACCTACTATTCATGTTCAGCGCGAACAGATATCTTCTCTGGTGGTGAGTTTTAAGTTTGTATTTCTTTGTTTGGTGACACAGTACTACGCCATTGACCAATGATCAAAAGAGCAGGGATATTATTGATGAAATTGTACTCTATCACAATCTATCTTAATCTCGGGTTTTCTTCGTTATTTTGTTAAATTGATTTTACTTTCATATTCTTTATAACTTAGTATTACACTCCCAACAACGTACATATTTTTTCATGGTCATAAACTACTAAACTAAAATAATTGACAAAACAAAATCCCACCCACGTCAAACTCCATATGGTTGGGACCACACTGGTCCCGGAAGTTCGATACGAGCGAGACTTACACAGTCTATGGTGACAATTGTCTTTAAAAAGAACTTTTAAATTTCGTCCATTATAAATGGTTTGAATAAAAAAAGGCTTGATTTAGGAATAATTGTAAGTTGTAAATGTTTGAATTTTTATTATCATTTTTTAAGCAGACCTTAATTTCCGCTTTTTGTTTGACAATAAAGAACATGCGATTGAAGGCGATTGTCGTGATCCTTGACGTACACGCATGCAAACTGGAGCTAGTTGCTGCATTTAGTAGTAGTACGGTACCGAAACCGCGCAAAACTAGAACGTCGTTGTCCCGTCGACTCAATGCAATGTCATGCAAAATCCATACCACACAGGGTTTGTTTTCGTGCTGAGTAAAGCCCGGTTCATACTTCCTGCGAATGCGAACGCGAAGCGAATATTGACGTCACAAATTCGCAGCGAATAATTCGCAGCGGTTTTCGCAGCGAAAACGGAGTCGTGACGTCAATATTTGCTTCGCATTAGCATTCGCAGGAAGTATGAACCGGGCTTAACATTCCCGGCTTAAATTATTACCCAACTTCGGTTTGTTAGTGCAGTCGACACGGTTGGCGCAACACAGTTGGCGTAAATTCGCAATTTGACACTTCGAGCTGCTGGATGTTGGAGGTCGAGCAAAATTTCTTCATTTTCTCCTTAGTCTACATAATTTATTTTGATTTTATTTTATTACATGGTTAGTTTTAAATGTATTCATTCCAGCAATATGGTTCATTGGGTAGAAAAAAGTGATGTTGCAAAAATAAAAAACACACAAAATTTCACCAACGTTAATCTCCCATAGCTGATGGCTCATAGAGGTGCCCGGAAGCTCTCATAGAGGTGCCCGGAAGCTCAATCATGGTGACCTTATCGTAGAGATACTTACACGGTCAATTGCGCTGATCAGCAGTACAATTGTTCCCATCATGAATCACTACATCCTGAACAAGAACTTGTACAAACTCGTCAGCCCAGCGATCTTGGATAAGATCGGTGGGGTCGAGCGATATATACCTCTATGTCAACATCGTTCTCAGGGTCGTGACGACTCCTGTCAATACAAACGCACCTCTATATGCCAGCGGTCAGGCAGTGCAAACCACGGTTAACACCTCACAAAAACGTTTGTTTATAGGGAATGCTGCCCTTTTCGTAAGATAATGTTGACAGACTGGTTCCCTTTACACCATATTTCAATTACAACATAAATGTAATTAGGGACCAGACCTAATAAAGTGCAAGCAAACTGAAGTCACCGTTTTGTTTTATTCGACAATTCCTCGTTCACAAGGCACTTTCTTTACGAAAGGGTTCTCTAATAAATACGTGCATAATTAAAATCAAGTAATAAACCACAAGGAGACCTGACAATTTTATCGGTTCTCTAAGTATGTATGTATGTTTTTCTATATAAATAAGTTCTCAACGCAGTTATAACGGTTCTCTTTACGCTGTTCTCCATGCACGTGTTCGCTATGTACACGTTCGCTATATGTATACAGGTTCTATATAAACAGGCTCTACATAAACATGTTCTCCGTGAACATCTCTAATGTACAATTCTTATACAGTTCTAACTGTTCTCTATTTACCAGTTCTTTATGTATGTATGTTTTCTGTATAATTAAGTTCTCTACGCAGTTATAACGGTCTCTTTACGCATGTTCTCTATGCACGTGTCCGCTATGTGCAGGTTCGCTATGGTTTGATATGTACAGGTTTGCTGTGTATACAGGTTCTATATAAACAGGTTCTATAACAACAGGTACAATTCTTAAACAGTTCTAACTGTTCTCTATTTACTGGTTCTCTATATATGTATGTTTTAGGTTCTCTTACGCTTACAGACGGTTTGCTATGTATACAGGTTCTATACAAACAGGTTCTATATCAGGTTCTCCGTGAACATCTCTATATACAATTCTTTTAAAATTCTAACTGTTCTTTAATTACCGGTTCTCTATGAATGTATATTTTTCTATGTAAATGTTCGTTTTACATGTTTTATGTACATGTTTCCTATGGAAAGGTTCTCTATTATTTAAAAGTTATATAAATACAGCCGTGCACACGTTATCTACATACAGGTTCTATAGTATACAGGTTCTCTTTGTGCAAGTTCTCTTTATTCAAAAGTTATTTAATACAGCCGTGTACAGGTTATTTACGTACAGGTTCTATAGTATACAGGTTCTCTATGTGCAGGTTCTCTATATTTAAAAGTTATTTAATACAGCCGTATACAGGTTATTTACGTACAGGTTCTATAGTATACAGGTTCTCTATGTGCAGGTTCTCTATATTCGAAAGTTATTTAATACAGCCGTATACAGGTTATTTACGTACAGGTTCTATAGTATACAGGTTCTCTATGTGCAGGTTCTCTATATTCGAAAGTTATTTAATACAGCCGTGTACAGGTTTTTTACGTACAGGTTCTATAGTATACAGGTTCTCTATGTGCAGGTTCTCTATATTTAAAAGTTATTTAATACAGCCGTGTACAGGTTATTTACATACAGGTTCTATAGTATACAGGTTCTCTATGTGAAGGTTCTCTTTATTTAAAAGTTATTTAATACAGCCGTGTACAGGTTATTTACGTACAGGTGTACAGGTTCTCTATGTACTCGTACTCAATGCTCATGTTTTTTGATGTGCAGGTTCTCTATAATGTACAGGCTCTCTATGTAAAGGTTATCAATGTATATCAAATTACACCATGAAACGTCACACAATATAGCCTTCTACCACGTATAGTAATCACCTTATAAACGTTCACTGTGATTAATTATAACTATCATCTAACCAAGAACGCTGAGAACAGAGTCCAATATATTTATACGGAACACCGTCTAGTGGAACCGTAGCCCGATCGTCTTGCTATCCAATTCCCCCTCAGAGGGAGCGTCTAAAGAAAACGGCCATAAAACTTGAACGTATAATAGGCCTAGTAGAAATAACAGCAGTTGACGTGACCTGTTGTGATTCTAGACCAGTAGGGCCGTGGTGACAAAACTATGAACGGGCTGCACGTGTTTTATAATGCATTCATATGATTCGAAATAAGAAAAGGAAGATGGACTGTCTTTACGAAGATTCAAGCGTTCGAATTTGGTTCCATTGGAACCTCAGTATAATGTGTGCTGTTGCATTAAATCAATGTGGGCGTATGTGGAACCAAACGGGTCCGACAAACGTTCATTTGTATGGGTCGGACATAATTGTTTCTTCGCCACAATGAGTCGAACAAACGATCAGATGTAGGTACCATGGTTTGTCGAACACGATGGGTCGGACACTTGTTCATCTGGTGTATATGGTCGAAATCAGTTGTCGGACATAATGGTCTGTAACACACGATCTGTTCTGAATTAATTTCATACCAAGAACAATAGCCAATACATCTGGTCGTTGTGGTCTTCTATAAAGTTTGTATGAAACAGTACGTACGGCAATCCAGGAATGGTGACATTCTGCCGTCTAGACATTGAGAATGAACGCTGAAGGTTTAACTGTTTCAACACGCTTACATGGGAAGAAGACCTCACGAAATGCCCGTCTGTAGTTTATGTTGGTCAGATTGTATATCAACGGATTGGCGCACGAATTGAGGAGTAGAGCACCCGATGAGAACAAGGTCACTGCCCGGTGCTGGAAGAGTTTCACCCCCATGAACACCTGAACAGAGTCGATGATCAGAAGAGCACACCTCGGAGCGGTGCAGAAGACAATCACACAAATGTTGACCTCAATCATTCTGTTCATCTTCGTACGAGCTTTTTGATGACGATGATGATTATGATTATTGCGAAACTCTGTTTGCCTGCTGATAAATTTGTATGATTCGTGCGTATGTAACTGACACGAAAATCAACAGAAGGAGGAACGGTAGCGGTTTGAAAATGTGACTTACGACGTTCGCTTGAGTTAGCTCTCCATTAAATGTGTTGATTGCGATGAAGGAGCCAAGCATTTGGCAACTGTGTGTCTTTAATGCACCCTCTACGTTAAGAAGACCGCTGTAAATGAGACTGAATAACCAAGCCCAAATGACTCTCTTTGTGCTTCGTTTCTTGCTAGCCTGCATCCTGTGCTGCAAAGGGTGTCTGGCAGCGTGGTACCGACCCAGTGTCAGCAGCGATGATGTGGCAATAGTCACATAATACGGTACCGTTAGCACAACCACGTAAAGACAAAAGGCTGTAACATTCGAGGGTAAATATCTCGAAACGTCAGTAAAAACACCAAAACCTCCAAAAACGAGGATTGTGATGTCTGCCATCGCTAGATTGGCGAGGTACACGTTGACGACAGTGTGCATGGATTTATGACGAGCGACAACGATAAGGAAGGCGACGTTGCCCACCATTCCAGCCAGTGCCACGGCGAAAAAGAGGTTTCGTAACTGTGAACGAGGCATTCCTCCTACCGGTGGACCGGGATAGTAGTCATTGGTCAAGGAGCTGTTGTACTCATCATTGTTGTCACTTGGATGGGTTGTAGACGAGATGAAGTCGGCCATTTGGTAACCGGTAGTGGTTTTAGTGGATTACAACAAAAAACAACCGGAAACCATATCCCGTTCCTTGCGCCACTCGGTTCCTGTAAGCTCACTACTGCGCAAGGGTCCTGGTTTATATAGACCTTGTGCACATGACGTCATCGACCAGTGCAGTCTTTTAGATGATCACCAGTGCGTATTTGAGTCGCGTGCAACTGCTAGAAATAGCTGTTGCGCGACGCAGACGCAATATTGAGCCAAACACCACCGATCATTACTGAAAACAATTCTGATTGGCTAACCATAAGTGACTGCTCTGCGCGCACGCTTGTTAAAAACTCTCTAACGCTTGTAGACCTCTCAAGAAAAGCCTGGGTCAACCTCAACCGTATCGTAGAACTGGAGTTGGCCGTACAAAATATTTCTTGCATAAAATTGGAGCTGATCCATCGCCAAACTGTGCCTGTGGAAAGATCCAAACTATGGATCATGTCATCGATGCTTGTCCTATCTACAAATCCCCTCACGGTGCTTCTGGATTTCGAGAGCTAGATGATGAGACAATCCGTTGGCTAAGTAAGGATCTTCCTGTTTAGATGATGTATTCCTTGATATTCTTCGTACGAACGAACGAACGTGCGATACGAACGAACAAGGTCGCTTGTCCGGGCGCTTAGTACGTGAGTGTCAAAATGCACGTATTTACATAGTCACACTAATATGTAACTGCGTACACTTAGATAAAAAGATCAACAACAAAAATGAGAGGGGACCCGCCCTCGCTACCATGGGCAGCGCGCCGTATCCGTTGATCTCCAGTAAAATGGACCACCCCTGGGAACGAGGCTGGAGGGGAACCAGTTTCTCTATAACTTGAATGGATCAACCACAGGACTAATTAGAATATGAAATATATTTTGACATTTCAAAGTCACACTTCCAGGGGATAGAGCAAGGCAATCTGGGAAAGAAAAATGGCGCGGCGAGATTGTACACAACTGGGAACGAGGCTAAAAATAGACGCCTTGCATTAGCCGCCATCTTTGATAAAACGTGCACGCGTAAAGAGCTATCATTGGCTGAGAGTCGTGCGGAGCGCGTACACGCGTGCACTTTCCATTTTTGTTCATCAAAGATGGTGGTCAATGACGTCATGTGCAATCCATCTATAATTCTGTATTTTGAAAGTATGCTTGGTAAATGCATTCATTAGGGGACATAAATGGCCCAAATTTTCAGTTTTAAGAAATAACATCAAAGTTCCAGCTCGAATCTGTCAAAAAAATATTTATGAACCTCGTGCACTTTTCTTATATGGACGCGATGTGGACCTTATCACCAAAATGGCAGGTTGTTGCAAAGCACGTGTGCATTATATTACGTAGATGCACATGGTCTGTAGACCCATTGTAAAACGCGCAGCGCACTTGCACGCGCTTCTCCTGTCCGCCATTTTGGGTGTCAAAACGTGCACAAAAGGATGGTACACGTGTTTATACGCGCATTGGTGCGTAAACACGTGTACCATCATTGATCTACATTAAACTGTAGATCAATGTGTACCATCCTTTTGTGCACGTTTTGACATACAAAATGGTGGACAGGAGACGCGCATGTATGTGCGCTGCGCGTTGTGTAATGGGTCTAGTTCCCAGTAGACGCCATCTTTACGGGCAAATTGCATTTTGGCTTGCAGGTGCGTCAAGCGCTCAACTTATAAACGCAGCCGCGTTGTTCACTGACCAATCCTGCAACGAGTTTCGTGAAAGGCGCGCGTGTTGCACGCCGTTCTCACACGAAACGCACGACTGTTTGTTCTAAACTGCCCGTAAAGATGGCTGATTTACGTCATACTCATAGAGTTATATATACTGCAACCTATCTATACGCTGTCCGGATCCAAACTCACACGTTTACACACATACATTTCTGTCCCTTTTCAAACAATGCTGCTATGCATTAGAGCGATGATTAATTTTGTAATGAATTCATCGACTGAAAACAGCTCTTATTCATTTGTTGCTCGAAGTTTCTAAATTTCTAAATATCAGGGGAGAGAGAGAGACTTGAACAACTTGATGTTGTCTCACAGGAATGATTCAGCCGTTTGCCACTCGCCCAGCGGCATGACACAAATGCATTTTGTTTATATTACAACCATCAATTATTGAGTAAATTGGCAACGTGTTGGGACCGTTAATGCGGATAATTCCATTTAACTCAATACGGCTTAAACTCTCCAGAAAAATGCCAATGTATCATACTTCTTTTGACGAGGTTACTCGTTTAGAGGTTGTTTTTTTTTCTTTTATCTTGTTGGTTTGAGAAAAAACAAATTATACTGATAGAGCACCTAGGGATATACCATGACAGGAAGTTTACAGTATAATAAAAACATCATCTAGGATTTACAAGGGACTAGATTAGAATAAAACATGCGGCCAGCATGGGATTGTTAAAGACCAATATTAGAATGCACCTAATGTGACACAACATAATATACATGCAATGTTGTGTTGTTGTTGTTGTGTTGTTTTGTTTTGTATTTCGGGTTTGGGGTTGTTGTTGTTTTGTTTTGTTTATTTTACCCCGCACGAAGTTTACCCAGCAGTTGGGTGTTTTTCAATCGGTTAATAAGCACAAATTAACTAGCATATCTGGGTTCCTTTGGAGGCATAGTCTGTCGTATAAAACAGACAGTTACAAATATTCGTTTTTAAGAACTTTCATAAAACCTGTTTTCAACATTAAAGGCCCTGTACACTATTGGTAAGATCGAAAAACACAAATGTTCACAGGTTCACACATAACTTACATGATTTAAAGTAAGTAATGGTAGAAAGGGTTCCTTAAAATATTTCTGATTAAAATGCTATCGTTTCTAAGAAATGAGTAAAACAATAGCTTTTATCACGCGTGATAAAAACTCGACGTTTGAAAAAACAGAAAACACATAAGGTCTCTTTTTACTGTCTTCTCGTGACGTCGATGACCAATTGAGCTCAAACTTTCACAGGTTTGTTTGTTCATGCATACGTTGAATCACACAAAATGTGGACACTGATTTTGAGCTGTTACGAAAAGTGTAATACCTTTAAAGGTACACGTTGCCTTGGATCGGGCGAGTTGGTCTATAAAAAGCGTTTGTTTAAAATGCATATGGTTAGAAAGATGTACAATACCTTTAAATACATGAATCTGGTCTTACGATTACAACTCAACAATTTCAACAATTGGACCAATAGGACTAATCGAAGTTGTAGAAAACTGTTACAGGGGAAGTGAGAGGTCAGCAAAAGAAACACTATGACGTTAACCAATCATGGCAGTGTCTTGTTGTTCAACCGAATCAGAATAACAACGATCGGCTTCTTAATATTAAAGCGCTGCCTCATTCAGTGGCGCTCACGGCGCTTCAACATTTCAGTATTTTCCTGCAAGGTTATTGTGGAGGTACGTTTTGAAGTATTAGACCCATTCCTTTATCTATAGCACCATGTCATGGTTTACAAGGTGCTGTGGCGCAGTATGCTGCCAATCAAACCAGGAACACCGGGCGAACCCCTTCTCTTTTCGATAAGTGCACTGGGTTCGTTTACGTGCATTACCCAACACACGGAGGGCGCAGCAATAATGGTTAAGTGTCTTGCTTAAATTTTAAGGACACAAGTGTTTAGAACGTGAACACGAAACCACACTATGCTGAATAGAAACACCAAAGCTTGACTCCGGTGCACTTGACCGCTCGGCCACGACACGCCGTGGAGCACACTCTTGTACTAACAGATTTGAACTGGCCTTTTAATTTATGATTAATCTACAATGGTCACAGCACATTTAATCGCCTTGCATAAAGCAACTATTTACAATTCGGGAGGGGGATGGGTACAGTCGGATACACTTGGGGGCAAAGGTTACAGAGTTTTATTTTTTGAAAGTGAACGTTGACAACATTCTTGCTGGCAGAGTGTGTAATAATCTCTTCTTATGAATACATCTCCATAGAGAAGTCTCTCACAGCAATATCTCTATTAGTAATGGACATACCTGTATTAATTGGCCTTATACTTTTTCTGTATTAGTAAAAGATCTATATATAGTAACATGCATGTATATATCAATGCATAGAGATGGCTCTTATATAATAGCGACATATCTGTTAGTATTAGATATTAGGGGGTGGGGGCAGGCGGAGCAAAGACACATCGGATGGGGGTGAGCTTTTGATATGTCGAATCATTTATTTTTGCTTTTTTTCGATGTCTTTTTTTGTTGGAGGTGGGGGGGGGGGGCGAAGGGAGAGGTGGCTCCGGCCCTGCCCACCCCGTCCCGCTGGTGACGCCACTGTGTCTGTGAATAGAGTTTCTATTAGAGTTAATAAAAATATCTCTTATATGAGAGAGGGACTCTTCACTACTAAATCGTCGTGGTCCCCCCCCCCAAGTGTGACGACATTTAGTTTTGCTACGTCAAGATGTAGACGTTGGGTCAGTAAAATAGTGCACCGTGATGGACTCTTGTTCCTGTTTCCCCATAGACAATCATGGCGGAGTGAAAAACTTTGAAAAACAAAAATCTTCGCCGTGTTTACGAAGCGATGTTGTTTTTTTTTTTAGCCCCGCAGCCAAAATAACGTGTCTTTAGCAAATCAAAAATCGGGTTTGAAGTTGAACTATTTGTCGAACTGTTGTTTAGGAAATTATTTACTGTTATCTCTCTTCATATTTACTATAAAAATTAAGCCGTTATACAGAACTGTCAGCATTTTCTTTGCTTCAATTTTGCGACTGTTTTGATGAGTGATAAAATCCTAAAATGTATCACTTCGTGAGAGCCCCATATACAGATCTGCCCGGAGAGCGCTGTGTACAAACCATTGTATGTTATTAGGTTTGTCATTTCGTAAAAACACAAACAGTTATTTTAAATAACAATTCTTACCCTAATCAGTGTAACTACGAAACTATTACGTGTTAGGTCCTGAAACTTAGTCAAAATGTTAACAGCATTGAATAGATCAATAATAGTATACAAAAAACATTTTTTATATATTATTTTAAAGGTTTACGTTACATAATCTTACATAACCCAAAAGCCTGAAATGTATCATTTCATAAACTATTCCGTTACCCAAGTTTATACGAACAGGAAGATAAAGCATTTTGGTTTGAGCTAAACATGTCTCAATTTTTACAACTGTGTTATAAGCTCTCTGGAGCTCATTGGGGAAGCAGGTGGGCACTAGTTTTCAAGGTGTATATTTTGTGTTATCCGTTTCCTCCCCTTAATTGTTTTTTCTTTCCCCCCTCCCTTTAATATTAATTTGTTCACGGCGGTAAAGATACCAGACTGCTGTATCAAATTATAACAAAAAACTGAAAGCTCACTGATTCTAAATGTAATACCAGTAGGCTCTACAAATTATCTGGAATTGGAAAAAATAGCAAGGTTGTGAAACTGATTGGTCACGTTTGTTGAAATGGTTTTTAGTACACTCAGGTAACAGAATTCTACCGACCTGGTGATACCTTGTCTAAAATAGATCCCATTTTCTTGCTGTCAAGTTTGTTGAAAATGGTTTTGAGTCAGGTAACAGCATTCTGCTGACATGGTGATACCTTGTTCAAATGGAAAAGGGTCAGTGCCACTGCACCAGCGGCCTATAGCCACGGGGAGGGGGGGGGGATGGGGCACGTGCCCCCTACAAATTCGTGCCCCGGACGGTGCCCCCCACGAAAACAACTCGCGATATAAGTGCTCACAAATACAGAGGGGCTAAACAAAAAGCCAAGAACATAATAGGATGGTGGCCCCCTGCGGTGGCCCCCTGCAGCGTCCCCCTTCCACAATAAAGGCATGACCCAAGCACTGATAAACCCATTCCCCCTGCTCCCCTTCTCCCCACTACGGTCGAGAAGAATGAAGACTTGGAATTCTTTTTCGAAGCAAAAATCCCTGATGAAAAATTTGTTCAGGTTTTTTCACGACCACGAAATACGGGTTTTGCAGAAATCATGAGTACGGGCTCTGTATAATGGCTCTTTTTTATGCACCATCTAATTCTAGCCTTGAATAGCGGCATTGGGGACATCGATCAAACCAACACACACCCCTCTGGGAATGTCAATAAGCTTCTAATTGCCATCGGCCTTGACTAATTGAAGCTTCTTCCATAATTGTAGTCTTCACTTCTCATTGGCTTTATAGAAGAGTTACGCATGTGTGCAGCGTATCATTAATTCAATGCTTGAGTGAAAGTACTGAATTGAACTAGGCCCAATCATAAATTGTTATTATCGCAAAAGGAAACACAATAAATTAGCCTTTTTGAGATATGGTGTACATTGTATACGAGTGTACTCTTTGGTATTGGTTGTAGAGAGGTTGAGAGACAAATCTACCCAACTGAATGTTTAAAATCATTAAGTTCATATCTGCATGCTAATTATATAAGCCATTTTGTATGGTGTTCTATTCAGGACACTTGACAAAGTATGTTGTCCGTCGCGACAGAAGTATTGTCCGTCGCGATAGAAGTGTAGTCCGTCGCAAATAAAAGGGTAGGCCCTACGCCCTCTGCGGCAGCGGTCGTTGAGCACCTGTGCATACTCCGGAAAACACACTTCTGTCAAGTGTCCTGAAAAGAACACCATACAAGTGTCCTGAATATAACACCATCATTTTGAGATATGGTGGACACATTACTAGGACTAGGTTTTGGTAAATCTGTCTTTACACCCCAAACCAGACAATTCACTCCTATTGTGTCCACCTAGCCCCATGAATAGGGCCAATCCACTCCGTATCCTTGGCCCTAGCACCACTGCAAACCTATCTTTTTGCCCTATGATATTTTTAATCTGCAAAGATCTAGATCGTGAAACTTACCGATTGAATGCCAATGTACTTGTAGATAGCCGGACTGCTAAATTTTTATTTAAAAACATCACAAGTTTTTGGTGAAAATCAAATGATTTTCGAGAGTTAAATTGTCTCAACGATCTTGACAACTTGCTTATATTGAACGAAGTAGTACACACGTTAAAAAAAGTGCTTTTCGGCGTTACTGTACGACGGGATCGAAATGTTTGGGTTCGAAAACTAGGTTTTGTCGGGCTCCCTTAACACCATTAGAAAAACGATACAATCAATTGCTGCGATTGAGTTGGTACCAGACTGATTTACTCGCAGACGCCGCGAGTGCAACTAATCAAGATCTTTGAGATCGTTTTAAAAGTTCACTCTCGAAAATCATTTAACTTTCACCAAAAACTTGTGATGTTTTTCAAACAAATTCCAGCAGGCCGACTATCTACAAGTACATTGGCATTCGATCGGTAAGTTTCATGATCTAGATCTTTGCAGATTAAAAATATAGGGCGAAAGAATAGGGTTGCAGTGGTGCTAGGGCCAAGGATACGGAGTGGATTGGGCCTATTCATGGGGCTAGTGTCCACCATACTTCAAAAAGGGGCTCATTCTCCTGGGGAAAAAATGTTTGAAATACTGTCCCTCAAAAAGTCGAAGAAGTAGGCCTAGCCATTCTTTCTATATGGGCCTATTTCGCTCCACTGCAGGAGGAAAAGCTGATCACCAATTTTCCATTTCGTTCTACATTTTCAGCTGTCTGCTGCCATGCAATGTCTGTTGTTCCTAGCTCATAGCTCCAGCTCTTTGTTTTGTTTCTTGGAGTCCAATTGGTTGTTTTGCATGCCCACCTTGTCATGCCCCCTTGTTGGCTGACCTGCCCATCTCCACTTCTTTGAATTAATAGTTAGGGGCCTAATATATCACAGTCGATCAGAATTGCATTATTTGGGGAACCGTGGCTGTATGATGATTTTCACTGCATGAGTGTAGGCTTATCTGAGGAGAAGCGCTTCGCCAGCGCGGTATGCACATGCGCAATGCGACAGGCAGCAACGCAGCGCGGCGATTCTGCAACACCGATGGCACACCATGAGGGCGCTAGGCACGCAGCGGCATTGATCTACATTATACTGACTGGATAGGACGACTGCGCGTAAAATGTAGCGAACGCGCGCGTTTGCAAGTGGGGCTTTTGAATTTAAACGGGGAGGCGGCGCACAATCTGCACGCAACGCAAATAAATGATTTTCGGGGTCGTGGAAAAATATTGCTCCGTTTTTTGCCGTATTTAAAGGTTTCGTTATGTAAAACAAGGGATGACACCGTAGTCAAACACAAGTTATATGCTGCAAACATGGTAAAGGTTTGTGTTGCGGTAGGTTGCTCTTCTTCAGGAGCTATGTACGGACGAGAAAATCGGATTTCCTTTCACAGGTAAGTGGTGTAGTCTGCAAAAAAACGAACACTGACACATATTTTATATTACTTGATCATGCTGTTTTCAAAATAGTATTTTAGGCCTGTAGGCCTATATTATTTTTTAAAATACAAACTTCAATATATTGTATAAGTGTTCGGGCCAACACCTTTTGTTTGGGTTTTGTTTTTCTGTGTAGGTGTAAACTTCAATGCTCAATTAATTAAATTAAATTTGATTGAATTCAAAGTTTTTAATTGTTTGTTTTTGACATTTTCTCGTGATTGCCTGTATGAATTTTTTAGGAATAAATTCGTTGGCAGACTGAACCTTTATGTTACGTTTTCCTGCTGTTAGTCTTCCCTTCTCTATATCTATTTTACGTTTTAGTGTTTCTGTTTCGTGTGTAACTAATTAAATTTCTGATACGATTAATACACAGTCATGGTTTCTTCAGTTTTAGTTTCCATGTGGCAATTATCTAACTTTCTGATTGTAAATATGAAACAAATGGAGCTAAACTGGCTCCTTCTTGAAAAAAAATCATCATTTTGTATTGAATAAACCACTATCTATGTGCGAGAGTCTTGTTTATTTATTATACGGTCACATTAGCCACAATTTATCTTATCCCAAATTTATTGGATTTTTAAGATTGGACCTCGAAGTTTTCTAATGTGCTTGATACTTTAAAAACAAATATGCGTTCATGCTCCAGGCCTATATAAATTAATTGATGAATTATCAATCTAGATTAAGAAACTCTCTCCAAAAAGAAAAATTATTATAAACCTTCAACATGCTCATCATCACTACAAGTACTTGTACTATTACTGCATGCTTGAGGCCATGCATGCTGGGACCGCCGCGCTTGCGTACTTTCACGCAAATACCCCGTTCAGCGACTACGCGCTTAGCCATAACAGCGATCATCGAACGTGCACAAACGCGCTGAGTTGTCCTATCCAGTCAGTATAATCAATGCGCAGCGGCAGCTGTAAAAGGGGCGACAGCGCGCGCGCGATAAATTTAGTGCAAGTTAGGCCTGCGCTAAACGTCGCACTTTTGCCGAGCCGAACTCAAATGTTTTCAGTTTGATTCGACACGGCAAGAGCGCGACGTTTGTCACCGTGTCGTGCCGCTACCGTGTAGCACGGCAGGGCTTGCCGTGCTACACGGCAGTGCCGAACTTAAATAAAAGGTTTGCGCTAAACGTCGCTCTTTTGTCGAATTTAATTCCTAATTTTACAATTGTTTGAGTTCGACACGACAAACGTGCGACGTTTAGCGCAGGCCTTATTGGTGAGATAGATGAAGATCAGTGCAGCATATTGCTTCCCCTGCCCCTCGTCTTCCCCCGCTCCACTGGATTGGAATTGTCCTGGAACTTGAGGCTCTGTGCGTGAGGCGGTATATTTCGGCCTGAACCATAGAGCTATATTGACTAGAGCGCTAATACCCCGTTATACACGCACTAAGGTTTTGAAGCCGTGTGGGCGCATCCATGTTTATGTACAAACCAATACAAAAGCTTGGAATTTTGTACGGCAATTGTACGGCTATTTGCATGATAAAGCGTTTGTTCTTTTCTATGCGTCATCGAACCAAATATGCAGCAAATGTGAACGCACAATCTGCTAATGAGCGTACAAACTGCGAGCGTCATGTGCGTCATGTTTAACATGTGCATTTGCGCGTATACTTTTTTTTTTTTTTAGTTCGTCATTCTTGCCGGCATATTGTGTATCCTTGAAGCAGATTTCGTTTTTTTTTCCTTGACATCTTGAAGCATTGAATCCTCCCAAACAAGGCTTAAGTTCGACTCAGCATTTTTCCTAAGACGTAAGTAACAACATCAGAGAATCACCTACTACATATTTTTTTAAGGCATCACTAAAATCACCTTACAAGAGCAATGATCGTTAGATTAAATATGGCGCGTACGTAAGCGCGCACGCCGAATGCAAAATTTTCGCGGCCATGTGTGCTCTCTTAAAATTAATATCGTTGCGTAGTCACTCAACACATCAAACATGTCTGCGCCCAGGGTGGCTTCTAAACTCAGAGCAAGTTAGCGCTCTAGTCAATATATATAGCTCTATGGCTTGAACGGACCTGCCCCCGGCCTCCCGTATTTGGGAGTGCGCCCGTGAGATATTTAGGGCATTGCCGGAAAGGAGACCCGGTCGAGGAAAACGCCACACCATTGTAATAATTTGTTCAGGGTTGTTGCTCATTAATATAAAAAAGTACACTGTAAATTCATTTTATTGAATGTGCATTAACATGAGACATGGTAAAATGTGGGTAACTAAATTATATAAAAATTGATAAGAAACCTTTCTTGTGATGTTGTCAAGAGGTACTGACCTCAAACTTCGACCAATTGCAGTCTTTCTCGAAGGCCTAAACGGAAACACAAAACACCTTCACCATAGATTATAAAATACCTACAATATTATAATAGTAAAAATACTGCTACTGATGTGCTGCTGTGTTGTCATACACACGCAACGGAAACGACAATGACTTATTTAGTTGGAACTGAATGTTTTTTGTATACTAATGTGTCATTGCAGTACCAGATGACTCTACATGACGCTACGTCTTCTCCAATTTATTTAGAATTGGCAAACTCGTATCTATAGGGGTCATTCCGTGCCAACTCACCTGAAATTCAGAAAAGTTTGGCAGGCTCCGTTTCAGATTTCGCTAATTTTGTGCCTATGTGAAATGTCCGGTTGCTTTTATATTTCATTTGGGCATAAACTAGGTGCATATGTGTGACATATTATGAGGATAGACCAATCACACCTTTGATGGGTATTTGGCAGGGGTCTTAATATGCGTCCAACTTAAAAAATGACAAAAAACGCCGTTTTCAAGTGGTTTTTTGACAACGTGGGACATTACTGACAGATTTACCAATTTTTCCCTATAATACTTTGTATCCAGTCTACTTATGTGAGAAGGAAAAAAATGGTTTCTTTACTCCTTCATGTAAAAAAAAATTGTGAATATGTTTAGACTAACGTTTTTGCTGTGTTATGTAATTTAGGCCGTTATGCACTGTGGTGCTGTTTGTTCCTTGAGATTCTGAGATTATGTCCACAGAACAACTCCACTTTAAAAGTCTTGTGTTCTCTTCAGTTAAGACAGTCGTTTGAAGAAGACCAACTTTTCTGCAGTATACCTGTTCATGGCAATCCTCCTTCAAAGCTGCACCAATGCTGCATGCAGGGATTGATCTTTCCTGAACGTTGACGCCATCATCATGGAGCAAGAACTTGCTGAAGTTGTCACTTCTAAAAATGTATCATTCTGTATTTCATCAGTGTTCACTTTTCCTTCCTTCAAAAACTGGTTGCATACAACACTTACAGCTTGTTTTGGACAACCACTTTATTTACAAAAAGAGTGACCTTGTATATTCCAGGGTCTTCTGGAAGGCAAGATACTACTACAGAAATTCAAGACTTATAAAAATAACTGCTGAACAAGTTGTGGGTCGTGTACACCACATGCCTGGCTCTGTTGCTCTTTTGTGAACTTGTAATGTCACCCACATGTTACATGGTCTATAGATAGGGGGAAATTTAAGGGGACGTGGGGGAATAACCCACCAGTGACAAGGTCAAAGACTGGACCAATAAATCAGACAATAGACTCTTGTGCTTGTGGTCAGTTGTTTATCTTTGTATTTCACAGTGTTAACTGATACTAGAATGCCAATGTGTTTCTCTACTGTAAGGCTGCTGACTCTAATTTTGTTTGCTAGTCAAACTTTTTCAATGTTGACTCACAATAGTAACAACACTCTCAGTCTCAGTGGATGTTACTTTGGAGTTTTGAATGAGTAACAATACAGCACCACAGTGCATAATGGCCTAAATTGCATAACACAGCAAAAACGTTAGTCTAAGCATATTCACAATTTTTTTTTACATGAAGGAGTAAAGAAACCATTTTTTTCCTTCTCACATAAGTAGACTGGATATAAAGTATTATTGGGAAAAATTGGTAAATCTGTCAGTAATGTCCCACGTTGTCATAATGTCAAATAATCACTTGAAATCGGCAATTTGGGACATTTCACATAGGCACTAGGGGGGGTCTCAAAAATGACAAAAAAGTCATTACAAGTGCAAAATACTAGGTGTACTTAAATAAAAATCTGACCATGAAGGAGTACAAAAACCATTTTTTTTTTTTTTCTTTTTTTACATAAGTAGACTGGATACAAAGTATTATAGGGAAAAATTGGTAAATCTGTCAGTAATGTCCCACGTTGTCAAAAAACCACTTGAAAACGGCGTTTTTTGGCATTTTTTAAGTTGGACGCTTATTAAGACCCCTGCCAAATATCCATCAAAGGTGTGATTGGTCTATCCTCATAATATGTCACACATATGCACCTAGTTTATGCCCAAATGAAATATAAAAGCAATCGGACATTTCACATAGGCACTAGGGGGTCTCAAAAATGACAAAAAGTCATTGCGCATGCCAAAATGTAGGTTTTTAAAGACCTAACCCTTGATATGCAAATGAGCTGTGCTACTTTTGACAGTAGATTATAGTTGATGGGATACCAGATACCCTGTAAATTAATTTGTAGCTCCATATCTTCTCTCCATTTGTAGATATAGGCCTTTAAAAATGCTCAAAAACACAAAATATCAATTTGAAGGGGCGGGGCTTAATTTTTTGGGGGTCATATCTCAGAAATGCCAAGGAGTAGGACTCTAAAATTGTGTGTGTGTTCAAGGCACCCATAGGGGATTGTTTAAAAAAAAAATTAGCGAAATCTGAGACGGAGCCTGCCGACCCATCAGGTGAGTTGGCACGGAATGACCCATAGGTATAGGCCTACGCTGGAATGAAATCTTGTCCACAGTGAATGCTCTGTATATTCATTAATGGACACCTATACGCTATGACTTTTTTTTTGCAGGGACTTTTTGGGGGGTGACAACTTTTTCTTGGCGAAATTTTTTGAGGACGGCAGCTTTTTTAGGCCGTAAAGGCAGTGGTTATTTTGCCGCTAGACGGAACGGCACTAAACATGGGGCTGTGACTGATTTTGGGACTTGGACATTTTACCGTCAAAATGTAAGTCTGGTTCCGCTTCAAGATTATTGTTGTGACTTTGTAATCTCGAGATGGGAATCTACGAAAGCCCAATCGTGCCACTGAAGTATCCTTATCAGCAGAAAAGTAACTCGCTATTACGAATTAGTAACTCGTTTTGTCCTGTCAAGTGTCCTGAAAAGAACACCATAATCTTCTAGCGAATGTGGGTAGGGAATGTGGTTTTAGAGAAAGGGATTCAAAAAATGACAATATGAGAAACATTTTATGTATGAAACGTTCCAGTTACGGATTATTCTTCCTGCGTGGACATAACCGCTCCAGATTTTCGGCGATATCTCAAAAACGCAACCACCACCTTTTGAAAAGAAATGTTCACAGGTTAGTTTTTTATTGTATATAATATCTACATTTATATAGGATTAAAACAATCGAACGGTTCCAAAAACCAGAGGCATACTTTGCCTCTAAGTGAGAGTAAAACCTTCGCAGTCCCTCCCACAGAGAAAAGGTGGAAATAGTAATTTGTTTTCGAGTAGTAATATTAGTCTAGTAACACACACCCTTTATAAATTTTCAATAAACACTCCATACTAGCAACCTATGAAAGCCTAATCATGGATTTTTCACCTCCATTATCAGTTAAGGTTGTGGGGGAATTAGAGCATATTCAATTACGGCAAAAAGCCCCAGCAATGGCAATTAGGGGGGGGGGGGCACTGACCAATCAGTTTCACAACCTTGCTATTTTTTTCCAATTCCAGAGAATTTGTAGAGCTTTAGAGCTTTGTAGAGTGTTAGATTTATAATCAATGAGCCTTCAGCTTTTTTGTTATAATTTGATACAGCAGTCTGGTATCTTTACCTTCAGAATGGCCGTGAAAAAAGGAAAAATAATTAAGGGGAGGAAACGGATAACACAAAATATACACCTTGTAAACTTCCCAATGAGCTCCACAGAGCGTGTAAGCTATATAAGACATTGTAAAAATTGAGACATGTTTAGCTCAAACCAAATGCTTCATCTTCCTGTTCGTATAAACTTGGGTAACGGAATAGTTTATGAAATGATACATTTCAGGCGTTTTGGTTATGTAAGATTATGTAACGTAAACCTTTAAATCGTTATAACCGATTTAGGAATTCGTATCAACGCATTAATAATTCGTTATTACGAACTCCTAAATCGGTTATAACGATTTAAAGGTTTACGAATTAATAATTCGTTATTACGAATTACTATCTTAATTCGTAATAACGAATTACTTAAATCGTTATTACAAGTTTTATTACGAATTATCAATTGGCCCACCTCCATGGTGTGACTGTATACGGCCGTGCCCGAATTGCGGCTATTGTCTTTCAGCGGCGTAGCCAGGGGGGGGGGGGGTACATCAAATCAACTAACAATAAGTATAGAGTATGCAGTGCTTATCACACATACATGTGGGGTAAAATAATAACGGTATTTGTTCACCGATGCAATTATTACATGCATTAAAAACAGTTCACCACAAATATTTTAACTTAGCATGCCACAGACATGGCATTATGAAGATAAAGAGTCACATTCTTCACTCCTCAAGTAACTATGTTAGTAAGTGTGGCAACATTTTTACAAACAACTACATCCATGTCACATACTGATTCAAAGCATTGTCACATAGAGTTGCATAAGTCACACGTGTGTCATATGTGTCACATTGAGTGTTACATGAGTCAAATGCCGGTCACACGAATCTCATGCGTGTTACACGAATGTTACACCAGTCACACGCATGTCACATGAGCATTACACGAATCACTTGTCTGTAAGGTGAGTCCCATGATTCACAAGTACATCATGTAACACAAGTCACATGCGTGTTACAAAGACTCAATTGCAACTTTTAGGGTCCTAAAAGTTTCCATTGAACGGTGAAACATGGGAAACTCAGCCTTTGGATCCAGAACTGGAAGTGGGAGGAAATGTGACTCAATGTCTCTACCAACAGCATATCCTAGACCATGTTGATCACAACTCGTAATGTTCAAACCATTTTTACCCCCTATGTCATCGTTATGTCAGTTACAAACAGATAATACTCTTACAATTTGAAAGACCATGGATTAAGAAGACAAAACCTAATAATCATCCCCTTGATTTACAAGTTAGGCACAGTTTGTTCTTATTTCATACAATTAATATCAAAGAGTACCACACACCTTTTAAACACCATGGATGGAGAGTACATTAGTTTCAGTTAGGGTAAATAAAACAAACTCATCAAGAGAGTTCAGACCAAGATGCTGCTGGCACACAATTTTGTAAAGAGTTTTGTTTTCTTCACAACTTTAGCTTTACCTCATGAACATTTTACACAACTTTTTATTACTCACTCACAGTCCCTCTTGAGGGATTCATATATAGTTATCTAAAAAATATATAGCACTGCTTTTGCCAACAATGGCAGAAAAGACTTTGATCTCTTAGTAAGGATAAAGGTCTCAATGAAACACACTTCACTCCACTCAATTAAATGTGGCTGTGGTCTGAATTGGAATCAGCAACTGTATTATACTTCAGTGGCACGATTGGGCTTTCGTGGGAATCAGACCATTTAAAAAAAAGTCGCTGCCTCAATACAAAAAAGGTCGCTGCCCCCAAAAACGCCGCTTGGAAAAAAATTCGCCTCGTAAGAAGTGTCAATGAACACCATACTGTCGAAGTAACTCCCGCTGCACTTTTTTTCGAAAAGCGCTGATACAAAACAGAAAAGAAAGTTTGTGAAATATTTCTCGACAAATACAATTCGTGTATGCAGTCTTCACCTCTCCACACAAACTTCACTCATTGACACTCATTGACGTCATAATGACAGTTAACTCTTTAACCCGTCAGAGTCACTAGGCACCAATTTCTCAATCATTGTGGAGTTTTGAATACAAATTTGATCGTGAACGATTTTTCAAAGTGCAGAGATCACTTTATTGTAAAGCAGAGTACAACGACTGTCTCATTGTAGATTTGTGAACAGCGTTGAAAAAAAAAAATTGTTCGGTGAGGAATGTTTCTAAATATTGGTTTTTAATTGAAAGATTAATATTATGCACTGGCTGCACTTTTGTAAAACAGTTATACGGTACACATTGACAAATCACGTCACAAAATAAAGCAAAAGACACAAAAATTGTAAACACAAATTTAGAAAAACAAGCACACAAACGAACAAACAAACAAACTCAATCATATCTTATATTAGATAATAACACCTCCTGTACAGAAGATCGTTCTTATTCTGGGTCAAACCAGCCTTAGTCATCGCAGTTAACACGATCAAACTCAATTATATCTTATAATTTCTTATTTAGGGAATAATAGTGCGATGAGCCGGTCTTTACTGCGTGGTAATGACCTTGGTTGGTGGCTGGCCGCTGTTTATGGACCTCTTGATAATATCACCTCGACTTCGTCTCGGTGATATTATCAAGAACCAGGCCTCGGCGGGTTTAAACCACTATAGTTCAAAACCTCTTCACCACACATTGATTCCCTTAATAACAACTCCAACAGAAGATCGTTCCGGGTCAAACCAGCCTAGTCATCGCAGTTAACACGAATTTACCTTTCCACTCGCCCTTGTGTGGTTTGCTGTATAAATCACACGGCCTTCATGTTTCTGTAGGTCTGCCTTAGTTATTGCAGAAATAGCAATGTCTTGAGGGAAGGAAACTACAGTGAAAAGCTTCTTGGGATGAACAACCAAGGTTCTGAACCACTCGAGTTAGCGTTGTGTAAACTGTTCTTAGTCCGGTCTATCTTCAACAAGTGTAATTCATTTCTTGATGGCTTAATAAACACATTAGTGTTTAAGTTTATTCCAGTACGTATTTTGAGTTACCTCCAATGTTATGAAATCTAAAATAATAATAATAATAATAATAAAATAGATAAAACAAAGATGCTTACATTCTTTTTAAAAAGCGTTTTAAGCTCAATATTTTAAAACTTTATTCACTGCAGTATAATGTTGTATTTTATGTGGTGTTTTGCGTTATTTATTACACTTGTAGTGCGGCGCTTCTCTTGTTAAACTTGTTGTCAAGGCACTTATTATGTGACAGGTGAAAAAGCGTAATGCTTGTCAATTATAGAATGGGGAGAGGCGCATTATAATGTCACACGCCTTGTGATTGGTCGGCATCGGCAATGCAAAAAAGGGTATTTGTTGAGATTCCATCGGGCCATAGGCAAAGCCAAGATGCGTCACTCCTCGCACGAGGTGTTTAAAACGACTACGTAAAACACGCACGAAATAGATTCATCTGAAACTGTACCCAGAACTGCAGTGTTTGCGGGACTCCTGTCGATTCCTAAAATAAAATACGCACAATCTTGTCTGAACTAAGTGTCACTACACATTATTCACAATTGATTTGCAATAGTATAGCCAAGACAAATAAAGAGGCATCATCGTGTTTCTTGTTATCTCTTGATGACAATTACAATTTTGCTTCCTACGAATTGATCATTTTCATGAAAGTCTAAAGCGTTCGTGTATACAACAGCAGTCACAAAATGGAAAACACATCATCAGCATACGACACGAAGCTTGACTCTGCCTTCGTTCAGACTGGTACCAACATATTCCGGATATGTTACTTCACAATTGTTCTGTTACTCGGTGTGCCTGGTAACTCTCTCATCCTCCGCGTGTACTGGGCCAAGACTCTGAGGACAAGCACCCACGTTTTCATCATGACCCTAGCCTGGGCTGATCTTGCCGTCTGCCTACTCAAAGTAGCCAACATTTCAATCCGAATTCTACGGTTAATTGGGCACGGAACACCCGTTGTTCTAGTGCTTCTAGCAGCATTCGAAATGACGGTCATTGGTACCTCCATTATGATAACGGCAGTGATTGCAGCAGATCGCTACGACTGCATCTGCCGTCCACACCGGCGCTTCTTCACGCATAGACGGGGTAAGATAGCGGCCTGGGCCTCGTTCTTGTTCTCAGTTGTTATCAATATTCCACAGTATGTCGGAGTCTTCCCTGGTATATCCATTCCTGGCTTGACCCAAATAAGATTGGCATGTCATGCTTTACTCTGTGTAACTGCGCTCGTGATGGTCGCCGTGTGTTACGGCTTAGTTTACAAAGCAATCAAGCAACATGTGAAAGTTGGGGCCAGCTCGTTGAGAACACGAAATAATCGCAACGACTGTTTGACAATACGCACTAATACTTTAATTCCAGATTTTAGCACAATCAACGATGACCCAAAGCCAAGCACTTCTAAGGTTCCGAGGGAAGTCTGGGTTGCATCTGCACCAACTCAAGCAGCTAGTAGGCTCCGTGGAAACCCCGTTGAAGATATTAGCTTTAACAAATATTCCACACCGGCACGGCAAGCTCTTGCAGCGGATCTACAGACAGGAACTTCACTGGACACAGAAGCAGGGTTAGGGACAAACGGTAAAAGAGGACGCCCTGAACACCCCTCCAACGTTACCCAACTTCAGCGTAAGACAACAAAGATGCTCTTTGTGACTAGCGTTGTCTTCTTCATGACATGGATGCCATTTTGGATCTTGATCGTTGTACGTTTTGCAGTAGAGGGTGGCCGGAACATCGATCCCATATTCTTTCAAGCACTGACTGAAATACAGCTCGTGTTATACATTAACAACGTCGTCAATCCATTCATCTATGGAATTGCAAACAGACGGTTCATGAAAGACTGTAGAGAAGTGATTCGCAAGTTCAAGCTCTGTTAACATTAGAATTCCTTATAAACTTAGTGTTTATCTTGAATGTGAGAAAATAGAATTAGCTGTTGCAAACTGCTTACCAACCAAAAGAACCTGTGGTATAAACGCAAAAACTACCTAATGGCTTGAATGTACAGTATACAAAACACACTACAAGGATGCTTACACATAATACAACATTAATTCACTTTTCTTTAGAGGTTGTTTGTATGACTCATAATGATATTGAAATGGGTTGGTTTCAGTGACTCTATTATGCCCTACTCAGTGCAGGACCCAGATCCAACCAAAGACTTGTTATATTAAACAATTGGGGGCCACCAGTCCACATAACATTGAGCTTTAGCAGACCTCTCCTTAGGTTCATAAACCATGCCAACATAGACTGGTCGTGTATTTGGTAGGCTCAGTAGGTGTCCACTTTTTTTGGTGCATCGAAGATCGGGAAGATGGATTTGGTCGACTTTAAAAAAAGTCACAACAGACTATATAGTCTGTTGTGAGCATACATTGCAACACCGTCATTGTTTGTCATCACTGTCCTTATCCGAATAGATAGTTCCCAGTAGACGCCATCTTTACGGGCAAATTGCATTTTGGCTTGCAGGTGCGTCAAACGCTCAGCTTATTAACGCAGCCGCGTTGTTCACTGACCAATCCTGCAATGAGTTTCGTGAAATGCGCGCGTGTTGCACGCCGTTCTCACACGAAACGCACGACTATTTGTTCTAAATTGCCCGTAAAGATGGCCGATTTACGTCATACTGCAACCTATCTATAGTAAAGTTGAAGTTCGGTATGTGGATTTCTGAGTTGTCAGTTCCGTCGTGAAGCCGATGTCTTAGATATCCCCAAAGTTAGGATTGCTGCCCACCCAGCACAAACATACGCAGGCCTATCATCCAACTTTTTGAGGAAGGATTTGGCATTGAGGTGTTGAAATTGGATGTCTTTTATTACATATTGTGGTCTTGATGTCGGACACTGCGAACTCAGAGTGGGTTCGTCAGTAGTTTCGATGAGCGAAGGTCATCAATAAGCGAGTCGACTCAAGATGCAATACTAACAGGAGAAGAAAATGAACTGAACTGAACCGCTCAAAACCTACCCACTCGGCAAACGATGTACTATCACATGGCCGCCGATGTACTATCACATGGCATGCAACCACTAGTGAACTAATTAAACCCATATAGAAGTTAAAGGGACACACCGGCTTACTGTTTACCTAATTGAGTGATTTGGAATCACATACAATAATTTTTAGATGGTTGTTGTAAAAAATAAATCATCAAAATATCACGTAATTAACGAAAAATGTGAAAAAAACAAAATGCGGTCAAAGGTCAGCATATACGCTTTTCCAGCCGTTGCAACTGTCAAGTTTACGTGACATTGTTGTAAGTAGACTGCTGGTCTGTTTATGTATTAACTGTAACAATGGTGAGGCATGAGGATCCAGTCTTCATATCCATCAAGCACAAGTTCACGTGTAATTAAAAAACCGACATAAACACAGTCCGATTCACACCAACTTGTATTCTGTGGACAACGTATACAGCTATTCGTCGTCGTCCCGCCGCATGTGTAGCGCAGGCATCACGTAACGTTTCAATAGTTTGGGGATAGTAGCTAGGACAGAGACTAAAACCCTCGTAAAACAAAACGTAAATAATGGTCTGGATCCCTTCCCCTCCCACAAGCTCCGAGATCATGCCCCCGTAGTTTATCTCTCTGGCCCTACGAGACACGGCACCGGCTGTACGGGATATGCCCCAAGGTTTACGTTCTGCTAGCTCCCATGCGGCTGTGCAGTAAAACACGCTTCCGGGGGTTGCACGGACTCTCTGAAAGCGAATCTTACGTTCGATTTTTCATCATTATTTACAGCTTGTATCCATACTCTGAATACCATAGTCTTTTTTTGTCAAAAACTCATGAATAATTGTTAAAACAAATAATAAATTTGGTTCAGTAATTTACTTTTTTACGCCTGGAAGTAAAACTAACTCTGAAGATCACGTGACTTTTCGGAACCACACTTTTGGTTCCGTAAAGTCAAGTGACCTTCGTTTTTTGAAAAATGCTCGAAAACGGCAACATTATTTTTATGGTTTCTTTTATGAACCATTCTTCTCCATTCCAGGAAGACCTTTGGAATCATGTTTTAGTCTACTTTGTAGCCCAAATAGCCAAACGAAGCCGGCGTGTCCCTTTAATAAATAAAACATGTTCAAAAGTGTTGAAGTTAAACAAAAAGTCGTATGTTGGTTTGATTTATTGTATGTAGCATGCAGGTCTTTAACTTAAAAAACAGTATCTATAAATGTTTGGGGTGTTATAAAACAAAAATTGACTGCTTTTACTCGTGATATGGTTAAAACTACGACTCCCGAGGTGATCCACGAAGCGTTCTATTTTCTCGAGGCGATGATGATGTGATGATGAGTGGGGGAGGATGGTGGATATGGCATCATGAATGTCAAACTCTCGGAAACTGCTTGCATTATAATGCATGTGAAACCATAGCCCTCAGCATTAAATCCTAGCCCTCAGCCAAAACCCTAGCCCTCAGCCAAAACAATATAGCCGTCAGCCCAAACACTAGCCTACACCCCAGACATAGCATACACCCCAGACCATATAGCCATCAGCCCAAACACTAGCCCTCCCAAACCCAAACCCTAGCCATCAGCCCAAACCCTAGCCCTCAACCCAAACCCATACCCTAGCCATCAGCCCAAACCCAAACCCTAGCCATCAGCCCAGACCCTAGCCCTCAACCCAAACCCTAGCCATCAGCCCAAACCCTAGCTCTTAGCCCAAACCCTAGCCATCAGCCCAAACCCTAGCCATCAGCCCAAACCCTAGCTCTTAGCCCAAACCCTAGCCATCAGCCCAGACCCTAGCCTTCAACCCAAACCCTAGCCATCAGCCCAAACCCTAGCTCTTAGCCCAAACCCTAGCCATCAGCCCAAACCCTAGCTCTTAGCCCAAACCCTATAGCCATCAGCCCAAACCCTAGCTCTTAGCCCAAACCCTAGCCATCAGCCCAAACCCAAACCCTAGCCATCAGCCCAGACCCTAGCCCTCAACCCAAACCCTAGCCATCAGCCCAAACCCTAGCTCTTAGCCCAAACCCTAGCCATCAGCCCAAACCCTATGCTCTTAGCCCAAACCCTAGCCATCAGCCCAAACCCTATGCTCTTAGCCCAGACCCTAGCCCTCAACCCAAACCCTAGCCATCAGCCCAAACCCTATGCTCTTAGCCCAAACCCTAGCCATCAGCCTAAACCCTAGCTCTTGGCCCAAATCCTAGTTTACAGTGTCTTAACTATAGTGTCTGGAATGGCATTTTGCAATATGCCCCGCCCACCCCTTCATCCCCTTCCCTTTTACAGCCAGGTAAAATGGAACTTGAAAGATTAATTAAATGTGGTAAAAAGGCCCACGTATTTTCTATTTTGTTATAAAGTTTACAATTTTTAACTCAATATGAATACATGGTAAGAAAGGTTGGAGGGGAAGCAAAATCTGCCCCCCTGAAGCTCTCCCCTTCCTGCTCCTTTCCCCTTTTCCAAGCTTTCCAACATTAATTAATCCCCTCCTGTCTATTAATTAAACAATTTGTAAGGTTTTTAGAATCCAATTACGAAAAAAAAGACACGTAAATACCTTTTTTGAGAGGGAGGAATGGGATACAACTTCTGACTTGTCCTTAGCAGTGTACACAGTGTATCATGCAGGGTTTCCTTCTCACATTGCTTAAAGTACATGGCCCTCAGCCGGCCAAGACATATAGCATCAAGGTCCCAAACCCTAGCCATCAACTCAAACGCACCCATCCCAAAACCTTAGCCTCCAGTCCAAACCCTAGCCCCCATCCCAAACCCTAGCCCCTCGACAAACCCTAGCAATCAGCCCAAACCCTAGCTTACAGTCTTAACTCAATTGTTCCCATTCACCACAACAACCGTAAAAAGACTGGAATGACATTTTGCAAAGTGCCCCGCCCACCCCCGCCCCGCCCCTCCTTCACCCCCTCTCCATTAACAGCTAGGTTAAATAAAGCTTGGGAGGACAATTAAATGTAGTAAAATGGCCTATGTATTTTCTATTTCGGTATAAAGTTCACCATTTTAAACTCCATACGAATATGATTGGAAAAGTTGGAGGGAAAGCAAAATTTGTCACCCTTCATGCCCCCCTTCCAGCCCTTTTCCCCTTTACAGCTTTTCCACATTAATTAACCCCCTTTTGTCGATTATTTAAATAACTTGTAAGGCTTTTAGAGTTCTGTTATAAAAAAAGAGACGCGTACATAACTTTTTTAGGGGTTTGGATATAACAATTCTGACATGTCCTTATAGAATGTACATAGTGTTTCATGCAGGTTTTCTTCTTACACTGCTCCAACATGTTTACCTTGTTGTAGACGAACGCATAGTTTTAAGCATAGTTTTTTGACCATAAATTGACTGCCCTTGTAGGGCATTAAATAGGCCAAAATTCATGCGCCGAGCTGATTATCATAATTTGTAGGCCCTCAATTTTGTTAGAATAATAACGTTTTGGGGGTTATGCAATTGTAAATATAACAATCTATCTGAACCTGGGGTTCTGTGCTTCAACTTTTGAGGAGACTGGACAAATTTAGGCTTTAAAGTTGGTCCTACTTTGCCTGTGAAGTGGATAAGTACTTCACGAAAACTGGCAGCGAGTCGGTTTGGGAAAAAACACATTTTCGGGGGTGTTTTTTTCTAGAAAATTAGCAAAAATGCCAAACGGCTGACCTATCAAAAAATGAAAAGAAATCTGAAGTTTAGTTGTCTGTGAAAATATATCTGATTGGTTTTCAAGTGGCAAAGATACTCAAAATATTTGTTGAGTATTTTTGAATATTAGCATTTTTTAGCATTGGTTACTATGGGAGTTAGTGTAGTGCACCCACTGATCTCTGTGCACCTCCAAGTTGTTCGACTACTGGTGATAGCGCCCTCTAGTGATATTGTTTACATCCACAGGGCAACACTGACTGAAATAGCTGGCTTCGCTAACAACAACATGCCCGATCTTCATGTCTTTATCATTCCTGCTGGTAAGGTTTTAGACTGTTTATTGAATACCAGCATGCTTTCCAGTGGTTAATCAGATTATTTTTTACATGTGTACGTGGTAGGAAAGGTCTAAATTTAGTCAAATATTTCTCATATTATAAGTTGATGACTTCATGACTTGACGCCAACTCGACATACATGTAAGTCATGGATGGTAAACGCCTCTTGTGTGTTTGGTCAACTCGACTCTTCTTACCATCAATTGAAATGAAGGGTCATCACCGACAACTCAAGGCTGCTTGAACTACTCGGAAAACTCAAGACTATTTTATGAGTCATGACAATAGACCCAGTAAGCAGTACCTATCACCAGTGAGATGCTGTACTCCTCTCTTTGAAATTTCAACAAAAGTTAAATTTTGACATTGACTTGGTTGTAAATAAATGTAAGTTTGAGTTGACTCAAAGGACAAAGGTCAAAGTAGAAATTTCAAAAAGACTGAAAAAAAAGTCCATGGACAATAAAAAAAGCAATGGTCAAAGACAAAGAAGAGGAGTACAGCACCCCAATTACTGGGTCCATGGATGAAGCCTCCAATGCTGGGTCTTTATAAATATGATTGATTGTGCTTGGGTGGGGAACGTTAACAATTTAATAACTATGATGAAGCCTGCATTCTGCTAAGTGCTAGTGCAACACAAGAATTAAACAATATTGTTAATTGTCGATGATTTTTTACGTCCATAGAATTATCTGACGCGATGTAAATCAGTTAATCGCACAAAGTACATTACACTTTGAACTGTACCACCAAATTAAGTTGTTTGTTAACTTAATTTTTTTTTTAGGAAAGACACAATTGAAGTCCCCTGTGAAAGTTTCAGTTGAATACAGTACTTTCTTTAGCCTTTGGAGAAAGACTCTGTTAGGGGTGAAAAAGGAGGTCATCTGCCATTTTTTGCTTATTTCATTTCCCTTATCACTTTCCTTCCAGGTGGTTGAATCTTTGATAAAGACAATCAACGATTAATAATGGAGCAGTACACCATCTTGGGACGAATTGGGGAGGGTGCGCATGGTATTGTCTTCAAAGCTAGGCATATTGAGGTACAAGTTTGGATCATTGTGGAGACTCGTTCAACCAATTTTTTGTTATACTTAAAAAGTTAGGTTTGGCCTCGATTGGTTTCTCATTAAGCTTAAATTTTATACTATATTTTTATTATTACGCATAATACATCTACGACTGTCAAATAGAAATATAGAAATTGGAAGATCTAAATATACAAATCTGAAATTGAACAAAAGACAAAAACCAAGCCAGTGAGTGGTTAGGAGGAACAGGCATGATATGTGACCAGCATCTCTACAAGGTTAACAAATGATATCTCCCAAAACCCCCAAACTCCAGCTCCGCCCCTCAAGGGAAAGAGGCGTCCAGTAGGCCTATACTTCACTTTCAGCCAGAGTTTCACATCTCGCACCTGCCGCGCCATTCGATCTTTGGGCGTAACAAATGCAAATCCATGGTGAACGTGCAAATTGGTCGACTAATTTTTCTGCTGAACTATGAAGTGCGCTAAATGTTTAAGCAAATTTTTGCTGTTATAGTTGGCGTGAAATTTGGTTACTGTTAAGCAGTTCTGCATAAATGAATTTTATTACCTGATATGTCTGCTGCCACCTATTGTCCCACAGTCGCCCATTCCTCTTGAATCACTTTTGCTCACCCTATTTTTTGTATTTTTGGTCTCAGAGTGGTGAAATATGCGCACTGAAGAAAGTTCCTCTGCGAAGGTTGGATGATGGAATCCCAAATACGGCGCTCAGGTAATTTTGCACACGTTTCAAAGTACTGTACAGTCATTGAAAGAACATCAATAATTTCATTGTTTAAATTAAGTGTACATTCAAGAAATCATACACTTTTTAAAAATTTCTTTTCAATTTTCAAGTAGCATTCACCGCAGACTGTCTACATATCAGTCATAAAGAGACGTAAAAAAAAACATTTACTTATAAAGTGTTTTGAAAGAGTATACTAAAAACAAAACTTTCAATGTTTTTTTTCTAATAATTTTGATCATTATCAATTTTTTTTTATTTTATGTAATGCTGATTTTGTAGGCAAATTATCAAGAAATGTACAATAAAAGTCACCTGTGAAAGTTTCAGTTGAATACAGTGTGTAGTTGTTGAGAAAACAGAAGAAAAAAAACTGTCACAGTATTTTCATCAAGAACGCCGAATCCATCCATGTTTAATAGCAAGGTGACAGCGTGTACCAACCGCATCTCTGGCCGCCACATTCAAAAATGGACACCACAGAAGTTTGAATCTCCAAAAGTTGATCTCTTGTACTAGGCGATCTTTGGAGACTCACATTTTCCAACATATATTTATTAACCCTCTTGCTGTCTGACCATTCAATACCATTCACTGTGGTTTTGAATGAGAAATAAACTATGCCAGCCTGCAATATGATACCATGAGGGCATGCATGTACACAGTACACAGTTAGTTCTGTGCACAGTTGTGCCACTGTACACAACCTTGGCAGTCGAATGGTTTCAAATGGTTGGTCAACTCACTGGAAAATGTTGCCAAGAGTCACTGAGAGTAGGAGGGTTAATCAACGAGGGCCCTTCAGATGAAACAATTTTGCATGGTGCTTACTACCATTGCCATCTTTATATAACAAGTAGGCTTTCAGATAAAAATCAACAATAAATTGGGCTTCAGTTCCCCACAATTTTTTTCTCGGGGTCATTACCAAAGTATGACCCTACCTTTCAATTTTAATGTTGAAATTTATGGAATGGAAGATTTGAATCTTAAAGGCCCTGTACACTATTGGTAAGATTGAAAAACACAATGTTCACAGATTCACACATAACTTACATGATATAAAGTAAGTAATGGTAGAAAGGGTTCCTTAAAATATTTCTGCCTAAAATGCTATCGTTTCTGAGAAACGAGTAAAACAATATTAATTATCGTGCGCGATAATTTGAAAAAACAGAAAACACATAAGATCTCTTTTCACTATTTTCTCGTGACCTCGATGACCAATTGAGCTCAAACTTTCACAAGTCTGTTTGTTCATGCATATGTTTAATCACACAAAATGTGGACACTGATTTTGAGCTGTTACCGAAAGTGTACAATACCTTTAAAGAAGAGGGGCAAATGTGTGGCATTCATTTTAAAGGTTTTAGTTAAGGCGCAGTATTTATAAATTAGTTTTAAATTCAAGATGCACTGTTGGAATTTAGAGGTTTTTAAGAGAGTTTACTACTTAAAGACGGAATCTACTCTGGGTTTAATTTGTTTTTGAGCTACCTTTGTATATCAGCGTACATGTAGTTGTATTTATTGGGTTATTATTGTGATATTCTTTGACAGGGAAATAAAAGCATTGCAGGAGATTGAGGATAATCAGTATGTAAGTATTTGAAAAGTATTTTTTTAGCGTTTGAGAAGACTAGGATCGAAACGTTTAGCCGTTAACTAATGATAATAATAATAATGAATTTTATTCCTCCATTGGATAACAATTTAGCTACTATACCTAGCGACTGACATACAGTGCGCTCTCTACACTTTACCAAGGAGATGCCATTTTTCCAAAAAGCAGTTGACAAAAGAACCCACACAACTCGGCACTGTGCGGACATTTCAGAACCTTGTAAGTGGCTGACATGAATTTGAAAAACAAACACCAGCCACACAAAATACCATATTATGCCGTGAACACAGCAGAGAAATACAACCTTGCTAGTTAATGAAGGAAACATGACTTCTGTAATTTCCTGTATTGTCTCAATGCAGACTACATGCAGTATTAGTTACCACACAAGCGTGAGTGGAATACGGGAAAAAAAATAGTGCCTCAGCGTCCCATATATAATGAGGTTGAAGGCCATATTGGATATGGGACACCAATACGCTATATTTTTCTGTCCTCCACGAGTGTGCATGTGAGAACAGATTTATCAACAAGCAAACTTGGTGAGCAGCGTAAAAAAGCGTAATGTGCAGAGTCAGCGCAATACGCAGGGTGCGATATGGAGCGTGCAATATGGTATGATATCACACTGCTGTTGCCATGGATCAACCAATCAGAATGGAGGATTGGAGTTTGCTTGAAGATTGTATCCGGTTGCATGGCGGGCGCTGTGTGATGACCACAAACAGATCAACTTGCAAATATGGCCTCTCCTTGGTTCAACTGTAGAGGGCGTGTTGTATTGGGAATGACCGGTATTGTCAGCCTCCCAAAGAAGTCAAAGATTTCCATTTGGATCTGCAGGTAGTCAAGCTGAGAGAGGTGTTCCCACACGGCACTGGGTTTGTCTTAGTGTTTGAGTTCATGCTGTCAGACCTGCTGGAGGTGGTCAGGAACTCAGAGGAGCCTCTGACTGAGGCCCAGATCAAGAGTTACATGATGATGCTGCTGAAGGGCATCGCTTACTGCCATGAAAACTCCATCATGCACAGGGTGGGTATGTCCATCAGTCCAGGGCTCTACCTCCTATAGTTACGGGGGGTTATTTCGCTGCAGTCTTTCAAGGCTAAGCCTAAATTAAAGACTCACTTGTTTAGGGAAGCAAGTAGTCTGTAATTACATTTATTGTTGATTATTGTTTCAAGTGTGCATAGCCAGATTATACTCTTTTTTCATGTTTTACTTTACTGTGATTATTGCAGTGTTTGTTCCCCCTTATCTAGGGGTGACTGGGTGTCTGCTTCTTAGCAAATTTGTTTGTGTAATTTTCTGCTGCATCTGTATGTAGTTGGTCCATTTTTGTATTTTATGCTGTAGGCCTATTGTTTGTATTTTGATGTAATTGTTATTGTTTGTATTTTGATGTAATTTTGAATGAAGTTGTTTTTGTGCGCCTTCGAACATCCTCGGATGGAGAGGGTGCACTAGAAATGTAATAAACTGTTATTAACCAGTTCACTTTGGAAGAGCGAACCAATGATGTGCAAAACTCTTACGCAACACACAGCGGTGGTCTTATAAACTGGCATTCAAGCTTTTGTGTGTGTTGGCATGTGGTGAGACACTGGCAGATTGCATGTACACAGGAAATTGTTTCACGGGATCCATGGGGGCTTGGTGCGGTGGCCCTGGTCAAAATTGTTGTGACTTTTACAATTTTTAAGAAGGAAATATTACCCATCTTAAGTGCAGGTTTATCTCATGTCATGCTGGTGCTTTGAAAAAATGCATAAACTTCATTGGTCTAAAAGGCCTGTAATGTGTCAAACAAAATTATCACTTAGCATGATATTTCGACTTTCTTACCTAGTAATGGCGGAACCTCGGTTGTCACTTTTTGATTTTTTTGTAGGACTTGAAGCCAGCCAACCTTCTGATCAGCGAAACAGGGCATCTGAAGATTGCCGACTTCGGTTTGGCAAGAGTTTTCAGCAATGAAGAGGGAAGGCAGTACAGCCACCAGGTTGCAACAAGGTAGGACAATAGCAGGATAAAACCCAGGAAAGAAAATGAACAGCCCTTTTTTGAAATTTGAAAAGAAAAATGCTAGAACTACGTCCATTTCCTCATGACTGTTATACAAATATTGAATGCATTGATGCAGAATATAATCACGAGGTGAAATCTGGACTATTCCATTTCACTCGGATTCGCCTCGTGAAATGGAATAGTCCAGATTTCACACCGTGAGGATATTCTGCGACAATGCACGAACAAAATGCATTTAATGTTTGTTTTATATAACTCGCACATAGATCCTTGTCATTTGAAAATGTTAACAAATTAACACAACATAGACATGGAAACTGGTCCACCCCCACACTCTGAAAACTTGATGCAAAATGTTGTCTTCCCGATACATTTCATCTTAGCAATGCATGTCGACATCATGAAAGTAAGATGTCGACTTCCCGAGATAGTTCATCATGGGATGATATGTCGAGAACACAAAATAGATTACCTTGGTAAGACAACATCCTACCTTTAGGATGTCATCATCCCGAGATAAAATTTATCTGTAAGATGACATTCTACATTCATGGTGACAACATTCCGACAAAAATTGTCTTGGGATGTTGTCATCTTACCTTTTTGATGGCATCATCCTGCAGTCTCAGAATCTCAACATGTTGGATGGCATTTCCGGAGCTCTATCCTTTTGGGTGAAATTAGTAGTTTACTTTAAATTAACAAATATATATAACAAGATCACAGCAGGTATAGTTTCAGCTGATTTATTATTTACTAATAACAAACTTTTACATGACTCATAGAGTAGACATAGTAGGCCTAAGTATCCAATAGAAATAAGAGCTGCTAACTTGCATGAGATTTTTCCATTTGATAAATTTGTAATTATATTGGTGTGCGCCTTGTGCAACTATTTTAATTTCCCAAGGTTCATGGGTTTGTCTTACTGATAAAAAAATTATGTTATCACTCAATCAGTGTGCAAATATTCCTTGCCTTTCTCAGGTGGTATCGTGCTCCAGAGCTTTTGTATGGAGCCAGGAAGTACGATGAAGGAGTAGACCTCTGGTGAGTCCCGTATTCTGTTCGTAGTGTGATGTAATTCCACTAAACCATGCCCACTCCACACAAACTGGCTCCACTGGTTACCAGATAATCAATAGACCTTTCCATTGCAACGTCACGGCCCAAAATGGTGCGAACCAAGGTTGGAAAACTATGGGAAGCCATAAATGCACAGTAAAAACAGATAGCCACAGTTTGTAACAATGTGACACAAATATTCTGTTGAATTTGTTGGAAACAAAGCAACCGTTCATGGAATGTATTCTTTTTAATTGAAAGTTTGCAGAAACGTTGAATTTGGTCACAACATCTGTCAACACGATTGACTGTTTTGCTAACATTGTTTATCAACAATGGAAAGGTCTATACTGGTCAATTTTTCTTTGTTCAACCTCAAACTATTTAGAATTTACCCAGTCAGTTTCCCTTGTGGTTTATTACTTGATATTTAAATACTTGATACGTCGGCTCATGGCCCAACTGTCGATATAACAGTTTTACATGTGGAAATGACAGATGAAATAGGGCATCCTAATTTTAAGTGACTTCATGATAGCTAGGGCCCTGTCCGATTTGGCGGCTACGGCGGCGGCTGTGACTGTTGCTAAGGATATCTTATACTTCAATGCATAATGATGCAGCAATCCAGCCATAGCCATAGCCACTAATTCAGACACAGCCTGCCTTTGTTTCTAACACTAATAAGCTCACAATGCTTTGGGTGTCATTATTTCAGGGCGGTAGGTTGCATCTTCGGTGAACTCCTGAACAATTCTCCGCTGTTCCCCGGTGAGAATGACATTGAGCAGCTTTGCTGCGTACTAAGAGTCCTGGGTACCCCAACAGAGAAAACGTGGCCTGTAAGTATAGGCCCTTGCAACCTCGTTCCCAGGGGTGATAGATTTATTTCCTTTTTCTCAGCACGCACTGCTCACTCATAACCCCTGGTATTGGTTATGAAAAATGTGCCAGCATATTTGGTACATTTTAATTAGGCCTGTGGCCAATTCAGTCTATGCTGGTCCCCTCTCATTCTTCTTTGATATTGTGACATGTCTTACTGTATGCATGTTAGGGTGACCATGTAAAAACATGATTTTTTTTATTTTTTGTATCGCGACAAAATACTTTCATTTTGACCTGCACGTACTAAGCGTCCTTGTACTAAGCGTACAATTGCTTAGAAGTTTTTAACAAGCATGCTTGCAAAGCTGTTACTTTTGGGAGCCAATCAGCATTTTTGTTCAGTTCATCCCTACTGGGGGTTATGGATGAGAGGTATCGATACAGCACGCTGCCCATGGTAACGAGGCTGAGGCCCTTGTCATCTTGCAACCAACGTGTTCCCTGCGTTTGCAATAACAATCAACGCGGGATTGTCATCTTAGACAAAAAGGGGCCGGACTATTTTTGTGCTCTAACAGCCTTGTTTTGGGTATGGGATAAAAAGAAGATGCTTCTATTTTGGTTTATAAAATCTGTATTCTGACACAATTTTGAAGAAATAATAATAGTGGCTTCTTGTACAGCGCTCAAATCCATGACGCTTATGGCGCTTGAAAGTTTATTACCCATGGTCACTGGGCCATTTATTTCATTCCCTAAACCATTTCCTCTGAAATACACAGCCTGTGCTTCCAAGTATGTAGTGCAAGCTAAATCGACCACAAGAACCATCTCTGCCCTCACAAGTACCCATTTACCCCTAGGTGAAGAGAAGCATTTATAGTAGTCAAGTGTCTTGCTCAAGGATACAAGTGTCATGACCGAGATGCAAACCCACCCACTGATGACACAACCACCAGCACTTAAAGGAACATTACAGAATTGGTTTTTGCTAACAAAACAGTTGCTGGCAGCGTAAGCACTTAATGTAATCCACCATATACATAAACAGACAAACCTGTAGAAGTTTGAGATCGATCGACCATCTGGGTCACAAGAAAATAGTGAAAAACCGATTACACATTTGCAGGAAATCATATAGATTCAACACATGAATAAAACGCTCACTGAGGGATTAACTCCAATCGGAAAATTAGTTTATTCATTTCTCATCAAATATGGCATTTCAGACAGAAATATTTCAAGGGATGTTTTCTACTGTCATCATCATTAGATCGTGTAAGTTTTATGTAAATCTGTGATCAAAAAGTGTATTTTACAAGTTTTTTCTTACCAATTCTGTATTGTTCCTTTAAGTCTGGTGCACTAGACCGCTCGGTCCTGAAACACTATATACAAAAATGATATTCTTCTTACTTTAATCTGATTTTTTTTTTTTTTCGGCCCTTGGAAAAATCAGAAAAACTGTGATTGTGTACAGGTCAGCCCTTGTACTCGATAACATTTTCCAACTTTTTTTCCAAGGACCAAGTATTATGCCTGGAGATTACCACGTGGTCTAACTACAAACCTTACTTGGTCTTGTAAAAATAACTGTGGTCCACTAAAACTTCCGAGCTACAAAGCCTGTTGTCTGGTAGAGAATTTTTTGAAATTCAAGCCCTGTAAAATTGTACATATTTTGTTGATCTTTGGTAAACCAAACAACTGACTTCTAAATGTTTGTATGTCGTGTGCATGAACACCTTCTTACATAAACTTGTCTAGCAACTCTGAGCTGCAGTGAACCATTTGATTAGCCCATCAGAGTTACCTTTTTTCAAGAGCCTTCAGTCTGGTTCTAATTTTCATTTTGTTCATTAATGTATATTGGGCTATTGCTCACATTTGCTCCTTATATACACAAACAAATTTAAAGAAACATTCTTAACACCAGTCAGATTGTCCTACGATGGAGAAACTACTTTTTGTAATGTTCTCATTTTCATGTAATCATTTTTCAGTATTGTTTATTTTAGTTTATTTTTTCTTTTTCATTTTGTCAGTCTCCAACTAAACAATGCTTTATTCTTGTTGTCGTCTTCAGGGAATGGAGGAGTTACCAGACTATAACAAGATCACTTTTCCAGAGAATCCTCCCATACCATTTGAAGAAGTGGTACCAGACGCATCACCAGAGGTAGAAGACCTTAACCCTTTCCTTACCAAAAGCAACTTTAGTCGACTGCACTCAGTCATACCCCCTCTTCCTTACCATTGGCAACTGTAGTCGGCCAAGCTTACACACTAAAAAGCACTCAAGCCTGAGCACAAAGGTCATTTTGTTATAAAGCTGTAGTTTTGTCTATACCCAAGCTTACAATCACTGGGAAGAAAAAGAAGATCGGATCTTTCCAATGATGGTGAAATGTAATAAGGTTGCTAAGGTTTTATTGTTATCATTATTTTCCAGGCACTGGCCCTACTGAAGAAGTTTCTTGTTTACCCCTCAAAGCAGAGAATATCTGCAGCCGAGGTGAGTTGGAAAAGATCCCTTTTTTTTCTTTTCTGTTAGCCGTCCTAGTAAGGATTTATTTACACTTAATTCAATTCAGTCCAATTCAACATTTACTTCCATAATTGTTGAAAATGAAAGGAAAATTCAACAAATTTAAATCAAAGACAATCAAGAACCGATTGAAAAAAACAAAACAAAATAATGAAATGGATTAAGAGCAAACCGAAATTGTTGCATCACCTGATTTTGGGGGTCAAAAGACCAATAACGAAAAACCAAAACATAAATATAGTGCCTTTGTGTATGCCATGAACTATGCATAAAACACTTGTAACATGCAAATTGCAAATTCTGTGCCTTGTTTACAAAATTCTAAAGGGAATAGTTCCAGGTTATCTTTATGAGCTACTAAGTGTCAAATCAACTACACGCACTCTCCACTTGACATCCTCTGGTGTGGTATGTTTACAACAGCCACTTGGCGAAACTAAATACTAGTCTACTGCGATCAATCATTCACAACATATGCTCCCCCTCCTTCCGATCTGCTGATACCCTTAAACATTTGTAAACTTCTTTGAAAACCAACCTTTTTTAGAATCACCTTCTTATCACTAAATTGTTATTGTTCATCTTGAATACCTTGTTCTTTTGTTTTGACTGCTTTCTATCTGTAATTCTAAACAACTTGTGAATTTTTATTGTACAGTGCTTTGTGATATCGATGTGACATCTATGTGGCATGGAAAGGTTTTTTTGTTATTTGTACATGGCTGCCTTTGATAATGTCAGGTCACGACAATAAAGGCCGGTTCATACTTCCTGCGAATGCGAAGCGAATATTGACGTCACAAATTCGCAACAAATGATTCGCAGCAGTTGAGCTGTGCTCAACTCTTGCGAATTATTCGCAGCGAAAACAGAGTTGTGACGTCAATATTCGCTTCGCATTCGCATTCGCAGGAAGTATGAACCGGGCTTAACTCATTTGTATCTTTTAACTAACTATTACCAATCAGTAATGTTTTTTTTTTCATTCAGTATCTCAACTGCAATAAAATACCTATGTGATGTAAAATCAATTTGTTGCAATCCTATTTAAGACAAACAATCGGGCCGAGCATTTTATAAACAGCCTTCAATGCAGGCCATTCCATTACATGTTTACGTTTCTTGGACTCGTGAAACCATGAACCTAAAAGTCGTTAACAAAGATTTCTAGGATATGACAACAATATAACAAAGGTTTAGAAAAAAAAGTCACATTTTAGTTTTGAAAAGTCTTGATGGATTTGGTGGGGTGGACATGGTGGAGATATTTCCAAATTGATGTCAAGATAAAATTGTCTTCATCATCAATAGTGGTGGAGGGGTGAGGGCATTAAATCTAGCTTAATTGATCAGTCCATCAGGCCTACCTAAGCCAAATTTCATAGAGCTGCTTAACAGGACATTTGCTTACTGATTTTCTGCTAAAATTTAGCAGGACACCAGTCATAGACGGTACATGTAAAATGGTATTTTGGCTGGTAATCTTATTCTGGTGTGCAAAATTCAGTGTTTTGTGTTTGGCTACTTTTTGTGCTTAACTAAGCGACTCTGTGAAATTGAGCCCAAGTTTGGGTTTTTGAAACTGGATCAGTAGTGATTCCTTTTCTTTTATCCTAGGCCCTCCTTCATCCCTATTTCTTCACCGAGCCACTGCTAGCTCATCATTCAGAGTTGCCGATCCCCAAGCATGGCAAGAAAGTACGACATCGTGGTCAACACCCCAAGGAGTACGATATCGATGTACCCCTAGAGCAGTCCGTGGTGGACCCAGACCTCATAGCTTCGTTTGTCTGAACCACTGAACCAATGTCCAGCCAACTTTCTGACAGATGAGAACATGTTAACACGTTGACTGCCGCCTACGAGTATATTCGTAGTAACAGGTGTAACGGATTCTGCCACTACGAGTATACTCGTAGAGAATGAAAGGCTTTTGTATAGTGAATTGAATACACTGGCATCACTGAGAACGCAACGTATACGCTTCTGGCAGTGGTGAGCACACATCGTTAAAATTTGTATGCTACAACATGTACACAAAAAAAGTACCTACTTGGTATGCACGCATGCGCACCACACTGGGATGCTTGGCAAATGGGAACGCCCCTTCAAATTTATTACCAGCAGTCAACGTGTTAAAGGTACACGTTGCCTTGGATCGGGCGAGTTGGTCTATAACAAAATTTGACTCTACACTTGCCCACCATGTTTGTTCACGATGTAAAAGGAAAACCACGCAATTTCGAGGCATATTTGTGTGGATCGTTGTATTCTACTTTTAAAACATCTTTCTAACCATATGCATTTTATTAACAAACGGTTACAAATGCTTTTTATAGACCAACTCGCCCGATCCAAGGCAACGTGTACCTTTAAGGCCAAGAGCTATGGTTACCTAGTTAACTAATAGAGCTGTAAACCCATTATTTATATCTGAAACGTGACCTTTTTCTGAAATACTGTAAAAGTAAAGAAAACGGCAGTTACCTCCAAAATGTCCATTTAAATTTTGTGTTGCCGCAATTGTCCTTAGCCCGATATGAATGTCATAAAAATCCCCAATGTAAAGAGGAAGGATTTTCATCGTTTTCACTAAACTGTCTTTTAGATTTTTGAATGGTCCGTCTGATTGCATGAAACAAAGATATATTTTGTTCGGTCGAGATAGCCAATGGTGGTATCAGGCCTGGAATTACACGGAGGCCACGGAGGCCATGGCCTTCGTTGCCCTGCTGCTGGCCTTGGTGCCCCTTCAAAAGTTGCCCATAGACTTTAAGATTTTCCAATGTAAGTGCCTTCTGCAAAATGAAAATGGCCTTGCCCTCTCTAACAGCTGTCTAAGATGAAATTCCAGGCCTGTGGTATGATCTGCATTTCATATTTTTGATCATTTCCTGGAGAGAACAAAGTGCTCTCGTAATTTAGATTAATGAAATCAAGGATAGATTTGTCAATTACTAAACCGGTAACGTAGGAATATTTTATTGGCAACTTCCCCTAAAAACTGAACTGCAAACATTTTCTGTTGCTATCAATCAATTGGGTTCTTAAAGTCACTGGTTCCTGTAATCACTTAATTTCACTGACACTGTACGGACAGGAAGTTGTACTAACACTTACCCCAAATAACTGTGTAACGTTTGACGAAAGCGAAGGATGTATATATATATATATATGATATTTTGTCCCTCTTTTATTGTCGTACAAATTATTCCATGGCAATTACAATGTATGGAACTAATCAGCTGATCAGCTCAGACTCCCTCTTTTTCAATTTTTTAGTTGCGTAGAAACCAGAAAACCACTGTTCAAAGTTTGGATAGGTAGATTGCATGATGTCACATACCAGTATCCATCAATCCTCTCTGAGTGGTTATATCGTTCACAATCTTTGAATGATTTTTGATTTTAACATTTAGTTTTTCATTACAACGTCATCGTTGTACCTCAAAGATGGTGAACTCAAAAACTTCAGAGAGGATTGTCGGAAATTTGTGAAGTTATTGCGATCCGCGTATTGCTAGATTTTTGTTTCCACTTTGTTTTAGCTAAGCAGTTGCAAATCTGTATTACTGTTTATCACTTCACACACTGTAATCACTTCACACAGTGGCTGCACTGTTGGGCATTATGGACACAGGAAGTAGCCATAAATACCTGCCAATACAACAAACCAAACTGTTATGTAAACATGGCAGATCTCTATGTCTAAATTGGTTATAAGTATGCAGCCATGGAGGAAGGAAATCTCCCATGATGTAACTGGCATCTGAACATCTGGCACCTTTTTTGTACTTTGAGACAGGAAATAGTACTGCAGACTTCTTATCACTGTCTTGAATGGAAGTTACTTGGTAATCATATTTTTTTGATCTTTGGGGGGCTATCCAGCCAAAAAGTACTTTGGTTGGTAGCTATATTCTAGTAAGCATAATTTTGTTATGCTAGCCTCCTACTTTTTGTGCGGTTCTATGAAATCGGAACCTAGTTTGACATTTTTCCGATATATATAGATGTGGATACATCAACTGTATTTATGGGATGTTTTGTAGAGTATCATGTAAATTATTTTGTCTTGTGTTCAAAGTAATTTGTGTAAATATACTGTGAGATTTCTTATTCTATAAATAAACAAAACAAAAACAATGTATTTTTTTGTCCCGTGTCAAAGCCATTAGTCTCCCCCCCCCCTCACCCCTCTGAATGTTGATATTAACTAATTATTGCTTATCAAGTAATAAACTGACTGGCTAAATTTAATACAATTTTGGCAAAATTGATGAGAATGGGATTTGAACCTGTGACCTCTGCACTAACGTGCTGGTGCTCTACCGATTGAGACACCAATGCCCTATTTTTGGGGTCTCCCCATTTTCGTCAACATCCTTGTTCGGGGTGTTGGGAGGAGGGGGTGCCATTCAGAAGCCATTCACCCTGTAACTGCCGTATCGCTAGGAATTACACCCAAGGTTAGGATACAACCTGGGAAGGGGCAGGAGAGGGATCACCTTGGGGGGATACAACTTTTTATTTTCAAACAAGTAATAAACCACAGGGAAACTGACTGGGTAAATTTAGTTCATTTTTCGGGTGAACATTTATTACTTATAATGCCTCTAACCTAAAATGTAAATTTGTTGTCGATCACCATGGTGACCAGTTTGGGTATATAGGGTCGTAATTTTGAAATTTTGAAAGCCTATGCACACAAAAGGTATTGTACAGGATTGGTAGAGCTGACAAAATGGCCGCAGACAGTATTCATGTTTTGTGTGCTCAACCATAAACATGAAATAACAAACCTGTGACTAATTTGGGTTTCCAATCCGTCGTGTGAGTCGGGAGAAAACAGTAAAAAACCATGCAATTAATTTTCAGCATGTAAACACATTGTCCTTAACTTTGGTTGTAACAACCGAAACCAGCTGTTGCGTTTTGTTTTTGTTCAGACACAGTTTTCTTGTTATGACTTCATTTCAGAGGGAAATATTTCGCAGAAAAAAATGGGTCTATACATTAGTATGAACTTCATAGTCGGTAAGCTTTCAGACTGTTTTCTATCCTTATCAAATATCAATCCTGTATAAAAGAGCTAAGACCAATTGCCGAGGTCCACATAGTTATAATTACAGGCATGCATTGAAAAGTTGTCATTCTAGTTGAGTCAATAAATGAAAGCCTAAGTAGAATGTTGAAGGTGAGGCATCTTAATGAAAAAGAAATGATCTCCATGTTTTGGGAAAACCATCTCAAATAGAATTTTCTGTTGACCTTGATCGAACGAAATTGTAACCTATCAAAAGTTAGGGAAGACATTTTTTATCTAGTACATGTAGTAATACAGGCAGTGTTCGTTTCCCTTGACGTTTAGTCCCACCAAAGTCTTACTAGTGGGGCAGATGGGGGAACAATTTGGGGGAATTGTGCCTTTCCAACATGTTCGATGATATCAAGCAAGGAATTTGGCACCCAGTCACATTCTGTGATGAGAAAGATGTTTAGCTGTAGGGCCATCACAGATTTGTCCAAAATAACGGTAGAGTAACAAGCAATTTTCAAAACTGGCTGACATTGCTTGTTATACCACCAATATTTTTCCCAAAGAACAAAACTGCAATGGTCCTATAGCCAAACTTCTTTTTTCATGATATACCCCAACAATGTGCTAAATTCCATGCTTGTAATCACCAAGGCACAATCCCATCGCTTACATGTACATGTACCTGTCGTACTAAACTAAAAAAAGCTCTCTCTAATTTTAACTCAGGTGAAATAGTCGGTTAGTATTTTCCACTACCTCAATCCCCAACTTGTTATTTTCATCGAGACTTTGGAACCAATTTCCACCTCAAATTAGGGATTCAGCAGTAATTAGGTTATCCAACAGGATATCAAGTAATAAACCACAAGGAAAACTGACTGGTTAAATTATATACAACTTTGAGTTGAACCAAGAAAATTTTACTTTTCGCAAACTTTAACCAACATATTATTTTTATTTTATCTTAACAATAGCAGATTTATTTGTACGATTCTTGTGGCCCTTTCTTCCGGTCGTATAAGTCGTATTTTCATTCTTTGTCTTGGGTTTTCTTGTTTTACATAACTTATTTCTTCATTTTGTACCCTCTCGGTCAAACAACATTTATAACAACAACAATACTAATACACAAAACTACTACACACAACAATTCTTTCCTCTGTTCAACAATTTATTACTTAGAAAGTGGAAAAATAAATAAGTCTTAACATTGCAACTATTTCTCATGCAATGTGCACTACAGTTCAAACCCATCCCTTTGTAACAAAAGACGGTACAAAGTTGAATTATTGTTTACGACAAAACGTACCAAACAGTGCACTTTATGAAAACCCAATGCCAGGAAAAAAACAAGATAGTCTTTTAAGAAAAGATACACAAGTTTAATGAAGGAACCAGCAGTAAGATAAATCTCAAATTGTTGACAGTTAGCTCTACTTGTGTGCCGGACAGTGGTGTGTGCAAAGCTGTACTAACCCCTTACTGACCATAGCGGCCGCACAAACCCATATCGGATACTTGTATCTCACACTTAAATTGATCCATTAAAACATGAAAAGGTTCTATTCAGCCTTTAAAAAAAATATATATATAAAGATTTCCTTCCAGTCCTTTCCAAACATTTGTGATAAGAACTTTCCAAACTAAATACTGTATCTCAGCAAATCAACCCTGAGGCAGTGGATACTTTTGGTAATTACTCAAGAAATACACTACCATAAAAACTTACTTGGTAAAGAGCACCAGAGAGCTGCTGATAGTATGAAACATTGTGAGAAACGACTCCCTCTAAAGTAATGTAGTTTTTGAGAAAGAGGTAATTTCTCACTGAAATATTTGAATCTGAGAAAGGCTTCGGGCATGAAACCTTTCTCAGGCATTTGAAAGCACCCAATTCTATGCAACAAGGGTGTTTTTCATTCATTACTTTCTTGCTACTTCGAAGACCAATTGAGCCCAAATTTTCACAGGTTTTTTATTTTATGTATATCTTTGGATACTAGTGGGGATACTAGTCTTTGACAATTACCAAAAGTATATCCTGCCTTTAAAAAGGGTGTGCACAACATTGGTAAGAGTGAAAATATAAATGTTCACAGATTAGCAGACAACTTACATGGAATAAAGATGATGAGGGTGGGAAACTTCCCTTGAAATATTTTTGCTTTATGCTATAGTTTTTGAGAAAAGAGTAAAAAAATTAAATTTGATATCTTGAGTTTAAAACAATGACAATACAAAAGTGTTTTTTTTTTTTTTTTTCAAAATGCCATTGCTTATGTTTTTGTATCGTTGGGTATCTGCACTGTTTCTTGTAATACAGACACAGAAATTCCACACTCACAAAAATGTCAAGTAATGAACCACAAGGGAAACCGACTGGGTAAATTTCAAATGGTTCGGGGTTGAACAAAGAAAAATTGACTAGAGATTTGAACAGGATTTGAACCAACGACCTCCGGAGTAACATAATACGTACACATAAAAGCTATTTCATTTGTCCAAGGTAAACTTGAGCACATTTACTGAAAATAATGAGCTTGAACTGCCAACAATTCACGGTACAAACCATTTTATTCATCATGACTTCCGCAAATCGTAAAAAACACAACTATCATTTCATTTTAAAATCACATTGATCCCTGTGGGATTCCATCAAATTTTTAAAAGCAGCGGGATGAAAAGAACAATGGCTAAGAGGGGGGAAAACACAGCCGGGCGTTGGCGCTATGCCAAATTAACGGTCACCATTTATTACGAATGTCTCGAGGGGACATGTGCGTGCATGTGATTTGTTTATTAATTGAGTTACAATTTTGGTATTGCATGCCAATAGTCTGTATTAAACATGAAGTGTTGAAAACTTGAACTGGCAACATTACACGGTAAGAACTGCAACATACATTATGGGTCGCATGGTTTAAGGCTTGGAATGTCGCCATGTCTAAAGGGTGAACAAAATAGCACAACAAGATGGTGTGACCGCGAAGTGTATCGCCTAACATCCTTTGTGCTCGGCCCTTCGTTGCTACTAAATGTAGAGGTTGCCTAGACATATAACTATTTCATCTTGTCCAAGGTAAACTGGATTACATTTACTGGAATCAATGAGCTTAAACTGGCAACGATACATGGTACAAACCTTATTATGCACTATGATTTCTGCAAATCGAAAAAAAAACTCGTAATTTCAATTCAACATCACATTGGTCCTTGTGGGGTTCCATACATTTTATGTAGACAGTGGGCTGTATAGAACAATGGCTAAAATGAGGAAAACAGAGCCGAGCGAGGGTGCTATGCCAATTTAACGGTCACGATTTCGTTACGAAGGCCTCGAAGGGACATCAGGCCTTGAGTTGTGTCATGCTATCAATGCCAAAGTGAGGAATTTAGTGGTCACACTCTACGATGCTCATTTCCCCCTCATAAATTAGTTTGTGCTCTCAAGAAAATGGTGAAATAGCCGTGAGATAAGTTTGTTGACAAAACAAATTAATTATACGAGAGAAAATAAGTGGGGTTGGCAGGGGCAGCAAAGCCATAACAACAGTTCTGTAACATAATACATACACATAATAGCTATTTCATTTGTCCAAGGTAAACTTGAGCTCATTTACTGAAAATAATGAGCTTGAACTGCCAACAATTCACGGTACAAACCATTTTATTCATCATGACTTCCGCAAATCGTAAAAAACACAACTATCATTTCATTTTAAAATCACATTGGTCCCTGTGGGATTCCATCAAATTTATAAAAGCAGCGGGCTGAAAAGAACAATGGCTAAGAGGGGGAAAACACAGCCGGGCGTTGGCGCTATGCCAAATTAACGGTCACCATTTATTACGAATGTCTCGAGGGGACATGTGCGTGCATGTGATTTTTTTATTAATTGAGTTAAAATTTTGGTATTACATGCCAATAGTCTGTATTAAACATGAAGTGTTGAAAACTTGAACTGGCAACATTACACGGTAAGAACTGCAACATACATGATGGGTCGCATGGTTTAAGGCTTGGAATGTCCTTATTGTCCAGAGGGTGAACAAATAGTACAACAAGATGGTGTGACCGCAAAGTGTATCGCCTAACATCCTTTGTGCTCGGCCCTTTGTTGCTACTAAATGCACAGGTTGCCTAGACATATTACTATTTCATCTTGTCCAAGGTAAACTGGATTACATTTACTGGAAGTAATGGGCTTAAACTGACAGCGATACATGGTACAAACCTTATTAAGCACTATGATTTCTGTAAATCGCAAAAAAAACTCGTCATTTCAATTCAAAATCACATTGGTCCTTGTTGGGTTCCATACATTTTATGTAGGCAGTGGGCTGTATAGAACAATGGCTAAAATGAGGAAAACAGAGCCGAGAGAGAGTGCTATGCCAATTTAACGGTCACGATTTCGTTACGAAGGCCTCGAAGTGACATCAGGCCTTGAGTTGTGTCATGCTATCAATGCCAAAGTGAGGAATTTGGTGGTCACAGTGTAGGATGCTCATTTCCCCCTTATAAATTACTTTGTGCTCTCAAGAAAATGGTGAAATACCCGTGAGATAAGTTTGTTGACAAAACAAATTAATTATACGAGACAACAAATGTGGGGTGGCAGGGGCAGCAAAGCCATAACAACAGTTCTGTAACATAATACATACACATAATAACTATTTCATTTGTCCCAGGTAAACTTGAGCACATTCACTGAAAATAATGAGCTTGAACTGCTAACAATACACGGTACAAACCATTTTATGCATCATGACTTCCGCAAATCGTGAAAAAAACAACCTATTTTTTTCATTAAAAAAAAGCATTGTTCCCTATGGGATTCCATCAAATTTTTAAAAGCAGCGTGCTGAAAAGAACAATGGCTCAAGCGGGAAAAACACAGCCAGGCGAGAGCGCTATGCCAAGTTAACTGTCACCAATTCGTTACGAATGCCTCGAGGGACATGTGCGTGCATGTGATTTTTTTTTTATTCATTGAGTTACAATTTTGGTATTGCGTGCCAAAAGTCTGTTTCAAACATGAAGTGTTGTAAACTTGAACTGGCAACATTACACGGTAAGAACTGCAACATACATTATGGGTCGCATGGTTTAAGGCATGGAATGTCGTTATGTCTAAAGGGTGAAAAAATAGTAACACAAGATGGTGTGACCGCGAAGTGTATCGCCTAACAACCTTTGTGCTCGGCCCTTCGTTGCTACTAAATGTAGAGGTTGCCTAGTCATATAACTATTTCATCTTGTCCAAGGTAAACTGGATTACATTTAATGGAAGCAATGAGCTTAAACTGGCAACGATACATGGTACAAACCTTATTATGCACTCTGATTTCTGTAAATCGCAAAAAAACTAGTCATTTCAATTCAAAATCACATTGGTCCTTGTTCGGTTCAATACATTTTATGTAGGCAGTGGGCTGTATAGAACAATGACTAAAATGAGGAAAACAGAGCCGAGAGAGAGTGCTATGCCAATATAACGGTCACGATTTCGGATTTCGTTACGAAGGCCTCGAAGGGATATCAGGCCTAGAGTTGTGTCATGCTATCAATGCCAAAGTTAGGAATTTAGTGGTCACAGTCTACGATGCTCATTTCCCCCTCATAAATTAGTTTGTGCTCTCAAGAAAATGGTGAAATAGCCGTGAGATAAGTTTGTTGACAGAACATATTAATAATACAAAAAACAAAAGTGGGGTTGGCAGGGGCAGCAAAGCCATAACAACAGTTCTGTAACATAATACAAACACAAAATAACTATTTCATTTGTCCAAGGTAAACTTGAGCTCATTCACTGAAAATAATGAGCTTGAACTGCTAACAATACACGGTACAAACCATTTTATGCATCATGACTTCCGCAAATCGTGAAAAAACAACCTATTTTTTTCATTAAAAAAAACCATTGGTCCCTGTGGGATTCCATCAAATTTTTAGAAGCAGCGGGCTGAAAAGAACAATTGCTCAAGCGGGGAAAACACAGCCGGGCGAGAGCGCTATGCCAAGTTAACGGTCACCAGTTCGTTACGAATGCCTCGAAGGGACATGAGCGTGCATGTGATTTTTTTGTATTCATTGAGTTACAATTTTGGTATAACATGTCAATAGTCTGTTTTAAACATGAAGTGTTGTAAACTTGAACTGGCAACACTACACGGTAAGAACTGCAACATACATTATGTGTCGCATGGTTTAAGACATGGAATGCCGTTATGTCCAGAGGGTGAAAAAATAGTACAACAAGATGGTGTCACCGCGAAGTGTATCGCCTAACATCCTTTGTGCTCGGCCCTTCGTTGCTACTAAATGTACAGGTTGCCTAGTCATATAACAATTTCATCTTGTCCAAGGTAAACTGGATTACATTTACTGGAAGCAATGAGCTCAAACTGGCAACGATACATGGTACAAACCTTATTATGCACTATGATTTCTGTAAATCGCAAAAAACCTAGTCATTTCAATTCAAAATCACATTGGTCCTTGTTCGGTTCCATACATTTTATGTAGGCAGTGGGCTGTATGGAACAATGACTAAAATAAGGAAAACAGAGCCGAGAGAGAGTGCTATGCCAATATAACGGTCACGATTTCGTTACGAAGGCCTCGAAGTGACATCAGGCCTTGAGTTGTGTCATGCTATCATTGCCAAAGTTAGGAATTTGGTGGTCACAGTGTAGGATGCTCATTTCCCCCTTATAAATTACTTTGTGCTCTCAAGAAAATGGTGAAATACCCGTGAGATAAGTTTGTTGACAAAACAAATTAATTATACGAGACAACAAATTTGGGTTGGCAGGGGCAGCAAAGCCATAACAACAGTTCTGTAACATAATACATACACAAAATAACTATTTCATTTGTCCCAGGTAAACTTGAGCACATTTACTGAAAATAATGAGCTTGAACTGCCAACAATTCACGGTACAAACCATTTTATGCATCATGACTTCCGCAAATCGTAAAAAACACAACTATCATTTCATTTTAAAATCACATTGGTCCCTGTGGGATTCCATCAAAATTTTAAAGGGAGCGTGCTGAAAAGAACAATGGCTCAAGCGGGGAAAACACAGCCGGGCGAGGGCGCTATGCCAAGTTAACGGTCACAATTTCGTCACGAATGCCTCGAGGGGACATGTGCATGCATGTGATTTTTTTATTATTCATTGAGTTACAATTTTGGTATAACATGCCAATAGTCTGTTTTAAACATGAAGTGTTGTAAACTTGAACTGGCAACATTACACGGTAAGAACTGCAACATACATGATGGGTCGCATGGTTTAAGACATGGAATGCCGTTATGTCCAGAGGGTGAAAAAATAGTACAACAAGATGGTGTCACCGCGAATTGTATCGCCTAATATCCTTTGTGCTCGGCCCTTCGTTGCTACTAAATGTACAGGTTGCCTAGTCATATAACTATTTCATCTTGTCCAAGGTAAACTGGATTACATTTACTGGAAGCAATGAGCTTAAACTGGCAACGATACATGGTACAAACCTTATTATGCACTCTGATTTCTGTAAATCGAAAAAAAACCTGGTCATTTCAATTCAAAATCACATTGGTCCTTGTTGGGTTCGATACATTTTATGTAGGAGGTGGGCTGTATAGACCAATGACTAAAATGAGGAAAACAGAGCCGAGAGAGAGTGCTATGCCAATTTAACGGACACGATTCGGATTTCGTTACAAAGGCCTCGAATGGACATCAGGCCTTGAGTTGTGTCACGCTATCAATGCCAAAGTTAGGAATTTAGTGGTCACAGTGTAGGATGCTCATTTCCCCCTCATAAATTAGTTTGTGCTCTCAAGAAAATGGTGAAATACCCGTGAGATAAGTTTGTTGACAAAACAAATTAATTATACGAGAAAACAAAAGTGGGGTTGGCAGGGGCAGCAAAGCCATAACAACAGTTCTGTAACATAATACATACACATAATAACTATTTCATTTGTCCCAGGTAAACTTGAGCACATTTACTGAAAATAATGAGCTTGAACTGCCAACAATACACGGTACAAACCATTTTATGCATCATGACTTCCGCAAATTGTAAAAAAAACCAAAAAACTATTATTTCATTAAAAAACAACATTTGTTCCTTGTGGGATTCCATCAATGAGCTTAAACTGGCAACGATACATGGTACAAACCTTATTATGCACTATGATTTCTGCAAATCGCCAAAAAAACTTTGTCATTATTTTTTCACTATAAAATCACATTGGTCCTTGTGGGGTTCTATACATTAGGCAGTGGGCTGTATACAACAATGGCTAAAGTGAGGAAAACAGGGCCGAGCGGGAGCGCTATGCAAATTTGACGGTCACGATTTCGTTACGAATGCCTCGAAGGAAGGGACATCAGGCCTTGAGTTGTGTAATCTATTATAAATTTAATGAGTTAACAAATATTACAATTTTCTACAATTGAAACAGAGAGAGTAAATTAATAGAATGCTCAATGGGTTAGATCAAATTATCATAAATTAACTGTAGGCCTACCAGTATTTTTTCAGCCTTTACCGAAGCACAGGTAGGAGAGATTCACTTGAAAGCACTCAGGATATTACCTATATTTCCGGAAAATATGTACCTTTTGGACAAGATTTTATATTAAGTTTGCTGGCAAATGGGTAAGTCCAGCATATTTGACTAATTTGTGTTAAAATTGTAAAAAAAAAAAAAAAAAACAAGGGGTAATTCCAGCAGTTGTTTTTTATCAAATTTGGATCAAAAATTGAAAAAAGCACAATGGGGAAGTCTAGCAATTTTATATAATTTGGGTCAAAGATTGACAAAAATCACAAGTAGTATGTTTTAAACGGATGCAGTAGGAATTCCTGACGCCTTTTCATTCAGTTTTACCCAGGTTGTACAACCACTTTGATGCCAGTTAAAGCCAACATGCTATGCATATACATAAGCGTATATGCGTCACAGTAATTGCCCTTCCATGGGAAAAACAGCCCGACTCGAAAAGAAAAAAATGAACATGACTCAAGACAGAGATAAGCTGTTTTGCCATTAAAAAAACAGGACGAAAGTTTTAAAGAGGCCAAGATAGGACTTTCTTACTGTTCGCCTTCAAAACTTTCAAAATGAAAAAAAACGCCCTCAATTTACCCAGAAATAATCTTATATCAAAAACTTGAATTTTCTATTAATTTGGGCTGTTTTGCCAAGGAAGGGCCGCGCTGGTGTAGGGTAGAGAAAATGGCGTGACATGGATTGGTCTAAACCATGACCAGTATTTTTGCTTTGAAATTGTCTTTTTCTTTCCTGACGTACATCACTTGTTAAAAAACTTTGTGTGGAATGTATTTATGTAATTGACAATAAAGTACAGTAATTGTGAACATTTAATTTGAAGAATTCGTTTTGATTTCCCTTTATTTTGTTAATATTTTGTTTCAAAGTGGACCTGTTAGCTGATATTTGTTAAAGTGCTGACGTCACACACAGCTGTGGTCTGCCATTTGGGAGTCAAATTACATGTGATATGATGCATGCAGAATTGATGATGAACACCTTTTTAAATACGATAAATTAGTATAACAAAAGGAAGTAACAATCTATGGCTGACTTCGAGAAATCACCAGGCACAACATTTCAATTTCCTGTTGCCTATCAATGAAAAGGGAAATGTTGTCCTTGATTGTTGAATCCGTAATGCTGAATACTCGAGAGATTTAAGACTCATTGTTTTGTTCCATCTGTAATGAATCACAGAATACATTCAAATCACTTTAACTTAGAAAAAAAAATATTATTTTAACATTCTTGTTAAAGGTTTATCCAAAGAGGGCGCCAGACCGAGACCACTACGGCTAGGCAATTTTGTTTTGTACCACACAGTTACCATGGGGTCAACAGTGAAGCGGTATAACAGCATACGCGTGTATACATTAGCCAGCGTTTGGTATGAAAAAAATGCCTACGGCTCAGCCTCGCCCACCATGTGCAGCGCGCCGTATCGATACATCTAGTCACTAACCCCTGGTTATGGGCGACGAGTACGCGCTGGAAAAAGTCGGCGCAGCGAGATCGATCACCCGTGGGAAACAGGTTAGACATGTATCTGACGTACGACCAGAGTCCTTTAAAACTGCTGCGTGCGCACAGTACACGATTACCAGCGAGGCAAGCATTTGGCGGAAAATTGCCTTCCAAGGGTAAGGTAACTGTCCATTATTTCTTCATTTCCGACAAATTTTCCTTCATTAAAATGATTAATAACATATCTTTGGGTATTTTTTGTTTAAAATATAAAGTGAAACCCTTGCAAAGATTCTCAGAGTTCCACAAATTTTGAGTAATGAACCACCTGACCACAAGGGAAACTGACTGGGAAAATTTCTAACAGTATGGGGTTGCACAAAGAAAAATTGACTGGAGCGGGATTTGAACCAACGACCTCCGGATTAACGTACCGGCGCTCTACCAACTGAGCTATCGAGCCCTATGTTGGCGATCTGCGAAGGTCGTACCATTGTAAAAAAATACATGGTAGTGGAGGGGGGTTAATGTGCTACATTTTGAGGGGTCGAACGAAAAAATCGGCCTAGAATTACGAAAGAGACAATAACAAGAATATTTCAGCGACATTAAAGATCAACTAAATCTCTTTGTTTCCGCCCGTTTGGGTTTTAATTTTTAAAAGTCATGTATATACTTCAGTTTAATATTTTATTTGTGGTAATATTTTGAAAGAAAGTCATGCTCCCACCGCTTTCAAAATGGTGTGTTCCAAGCGGACTGATCAAATTATAGCATCCGGGAGCTTTACACTGATTCGTGGTCTAGATCCCCGCGTTGTTTTGCAATTACTGTACACACGTTCAATCGGGAATCTGACTATATCTACCGATCGTACTAAAAGTGCGTTGATTGCGTGAAAGGTTGTAAAAGCAATGATATGAATGAACCAAGAGCCGCAAAATCAAGAGGTAAACGGAAAGTTTCATGGCTTTACTTCCAATACCTTGCAGTTTGTTTTAAGATTTGTTAATTTTGTATTCATTACTGGTTTAAGAAACATACTTTCGAGATTATTTACTATTTTGTTGTATGTTGTGTTGAACTTTCTTGTGGTTGGACCAATCCTTCCTCCGTCATCTGGTCATGCCCATGGTTGGACCAAATCGAATGTCAACAACCCAGATACTGCTGAGATTTGGTTCGGTCTGCGATTTTGTTTCCTCCGTGTTTTGTTTATTTTTTATTTGTATTATTGAGGTGTTCGTGCAACAGCGCGAACAACTCATTGTTTTTTTATTTTTTGTTTTGGTCTTTCCCTTTTTATTTTTAATCACTACAAAGCAACGTTGGGCAGTACGGGTGCATAGACATTTTACAGGATTTTTTGCTGTGATGGGATTTCTTGCAATAGTCAGACATGACTAGTTTTAGGCATTCAATCCTGTTGTCATGCAGCTGACGTGCCGTGTGCAAAACTTGTGCGAGCGATCTCCAAAAATACCTAAGTTACTGGTAATTGTTATAAATCAAATAAGTAAAATGTACCTGAAATTTGAAAAATAAAATACTAATTTTACCTTTTGAAAACGTAAATAAAATGTTCGTATTTTCTATGGGTGTTTCAATTGGAAACAAGAAAGTAAAAAAAAAAAAATTATTATCCCAACCAGAAAAAACTACCTGCCAAGATCGGTCTAGGGGGCCTTTTCACACTGAACACAATGACGCTATTCACACCGCGCGAAACTGGATCGCTTTTGCCGAAGAGCTTGCCAAATAATTATTGTCTCAGCATTGTCAGATTTTACCACTATGAGAGGACAATAACTTCCGATCATAGTAAGAAATCCGACTATTGAAGGGCTGGTAAGAATGTCCCGTAAAAAGTCTACGCACCCGTACTGTTGGGCTTGTTTCCATGGCAACACTGTTTATGAAAAAAAGCTGGCTTTAGTTTCAGATATCAATAGACATGAAATTTAGCACATTCTTCTACATGCTCTTTACCATTGAGGTTACATTTAACACTAATCATTTGAGATTAATCACAAGTTGTATTGTTATATTTATGCTGTATATTCTAATTAGCGGTCAAGTTTCCATGGCAACAGTCGGAATTCAGTAAAGACACACATCTGAAGATTGAATACATATGTCCATCTAGCAATGGTGAAAATTTGGTAGAAATCGGATGAAAGCTGAAGATGATATTTAAAAAATCAATTTTTAGTTCTACAAAAATGGTGCCGTGTCCTTCCATATACCTGTATGCAACTGGTCGTCCGAAAAAGACTACATTTTTTCACTCTTTAAAATGTTGTATCTCAAGAAAGGAAAGTCAGATTTTTCTCAAACAAAATTTAGACTACTCCATATGTAAAGACCTTTCCAATGATACTACTTTTAATGCAGTGGGGAGCATATAAAAAAATCATCTGAAACCCCTACTACAAAGTCGCCCCCTCACTTACAAAGTCACCCCTGTCAAAGTCGCCCCTCACAAAGTCGCCCCCTGACAGAGTGTCCCCCCCCCTACAAAGTCGCCCCCCGACACAGTCCCCCCCTAACAAAATCGCCCAAGAAGCCTTCTAATATTATGTAAATCTGAATCAAACATAGACAATCTTCTGAACGAAATTAAGCACGTAACATCTTGGCTCCGATTTCACCGTCGGTGTAAGTGTCCCCCTGGGACCCATCTGGGGGTGACCAGCCATAGGCTTTGTTATGTTGCGATTGCGATGATGCGTTGGGATGATTCTCGGAGTGAGGGCAGCAGTGATTTGGAACACCCTGGCGCTAAAACCCAAGTCAATCCATTCAATTCAGGTCGACATTAAAAAAGCACCTTTATGGTCCTGGACTATATCGGACAATTCCTATGTAATTTTATATTTTTTCCACCAGCCGCAACCCCTGCGATTTTCCACTTACCACCCCCCCCCCCCGTACACAACGCTACATTTGCAGCATTTTATACGCAATGATTTCTAGCGGGGGTGCCGCGCGCGAACCCGCTAGTATAAAGAAGATCACTTGAGGCTCGCAATGGTGAAATACACTCGTGAAATAACTTCCCTTCACCCTCATGTTCACTTCTGCTTGATAATTTATTTGATGTATATATATTCTGTAAATAAAATGTAAATAACCTGTTAATGTATATTATTTTAGTGTTCTAATATTTAAAAGAAGCTGCTACAACACAAAGATTAAACACGCTCGTCGTGCACGCTACTTGGCTCAACGATACACTGGGCAACTTTGTTAGGGGGCGACAGTGTCGGGGGGGCGACTTTGTTGGGGGCGACTCTGTCAGGGGGCGACTTTGACAGGGGGCGACTTTGTAAGTGAGGGGGCGACTTTGTGGTGGGCGACTTTGCTGGGGGGCGACTTTGCTGGGGAGCGAGTTGACTGGTTTCCTCATAATTGACGGACTCAATTGAGATTAAACTTAAAGACAAAGGAAATTGCTTTTCGACCATTGTCACCCGGGCAATATTTGTAATGCAGAATCAACCTTGTCATGCTTGTGCTAGTTGTGGTAATTTTATTTGCATCTGCAATTAGACCATACTTTTAGTAATAGTACTAATTCAAATTGCCTACTAATTCTAAACAAGATTTAGTAAGCATGGTAAGTGCCTCTTGTAATGAATAACATTGGTATTATTCTAAATAATATTCTAATAATGGTGGCAGTGGATAATTTGGGCAAGGGTAAAACTATCCGAAATGCTGTTCGCGGGCAGATTGTATAGCGCCCTCTTTGAGTTGAGGAGGAGACAACATCTTTGTCCACATCTTGGTAGCCTAGCCCTAGCCCTGGTAGGACGTCAGTCAGTGCCTGCACTGACGTCCTGGGTATAAAGCTCCTGCAATACGAACATATTTTGAGCTAATGTTTTTTCATATTTTACCTGATTTGAGAAGCTGAAACTCCTTTCATACATTCTTGGTGTCTTAACTACACTTTTGATGAGTTCACAACTAACAAATACATCCATGGATGACATTATTTCTGAAAAATAAGTCCGAGTTGTGTACTGGCGTTGTGACCATCATGTACCAAGTGACCGTTGAAGCTCATGCGCGGCATGCAAAGCAACCCGACTGACTTCCGCGTTAGATTTGTGGGCGTGTCTGAGGACACACATGCGCTGAAGCATTCACGTCTTGTCAGTTTAGGCTGTCGCCGAGAATGCGTACATTTTTCATTTTATTTTCACAATAATATAATCATCCAAGGATATAATTTGCAATTCTGAATAGAGCAGGCGTAAGGTTTAGGACACAAGGAATATGTGAGTCAAGTTTCAGCTTCCTCAAAAAGGTAAAAATATGAAAAAATGTTGTTATAAATTTTTTCGCAATGGTACGGGACCTTTATATCCTGGACTCTGTCGCGTTGTATGCAACGGAGGAGTCGAACCTGGGCTAGCCTAGCCCTAGAGAGGACTACGCTCCCCCTTACAAGTTACTTCTCAATCAATACACTCCGCATTTGAATACTTGTTGATGCTATTTTTTCATTCCAATATTTAAGAATATTCTCCTCTTTTATATTCAAAATTTACTCCTACATATAAGCGGATAGTATTACCTTTTAAGGTAGCCAATTGTTTTTGAATATTTACTCTTTTTGTTGATGGGGTTTTTGTTTTATTGTCTTGTTTTAATATATTGTGTATTTTTTATATTTGATATTTTTATATGTGCAAACCGAGCTAACGATTTTCATGCAGGCATGATGAATAAATAATTGAATTGAATTTAATTGATTGCTATAATTCAAGATTTAGCCAAGTCATCCCCTTTTCTCGCTCTTTCAATCTACCCACAGCTGAACTCCGATTTCAATATGAGAGAACCTTACAACTTCATCGCATTCCTTAAGCAAGGACGACGCAGCAATCACATCCGCGAGCTTGAAGCTGAGCTGGAACATCAAAAACGAGAGATCAAAGCCAACGAGGACAAAGATCTTGACTTAGAGCAGAGGTTTCTTCAGACTGACACGGACTGCATCTCGGCCCAGGAACCCCTGGCTCAACACAATCTATACCACACAATGACCATCCCTTTAAATTTCAAGAATATCAAGTAAGATCCATGAGGAAAAATGTTCTTGAATTGCAGGCCTGGAATTTCATCTTGGACAGGGCAAGGCCATGTTCATTTTGTAAAGGGCACTTCCATTGGAAATTCTTCAAGTATTGGAAACTTTTGAAGGGGCACAAAGGCCAAGACCAGGGGCAATGCAGGTCATGGCCTCTGTTGCCTCCGTGTAATTCCAGGCCTGAGTTGTCTTCTTATTTATATATTTATTCAGTTATTACACACCCAACAGCACAATTAGCGCCAATAACAGGATGAATAGGAAACTGAAAGAAATGTTAAGTTTTAGACGTTGGAGGAAAACCCCAATGGGGAAAACCCACACAGTCAGGTAGGGACTAAGAAACCCAATCCCCATGCAAGGCTCTGGTCTGACGTTGGATTTGAACCGTGCTCCACAGAGGTGAAAGGCAGGGCAAGAAACCTCGGAGCCAACCTGATCCCCCCACACATCCAACAAGAAACATTTGGGCATTCATGTTGGCTATTTTAGTCTGAAAAATTCAAATTTAAGCAGTAACTTGTGACTAAGCAAGTCATTGTACCAGATGTTATTCAAATCTAACTCGCAAATGGCTTATTGATGTGACCCAGTCAGTATACAAAGCAACAACTTATAAAAAACAACATTTGACATTTCAATTTTCTCTTTTTTTCTAAACAGGATATCTGATTACGTGGATTTATCCGAAAATTCAGAAAGTAAGAAAACTCTAAGCCAAACTGCACCAAAGTCTTGCCTTTGACCTTAAGCAGGCATGCATATGATCATCTTCAGGTAAAAATCTTCAGATTTATTCATAATTAATTATACATAAATCACTTTTTTAATGACAATTTCAAAAAAAGGAAAATGTATATAGTCTAAGTCAGTGGTTCATTTTACTGGACTATAGAAATACGATACAGTTATGATCAGTTATGACAAGCATTATTTATCTATTAGTCCGGGAGCCCAGCAGGGTTTATTGAAAATATTGAGTGCAAAAGGTTTTAAGTGTGGGATGTATAGTACCCCTGGGGGAACCTTAAAATGTGAATTCTTAAGCGCACCGAGTGGTGCTTTGGGAGGGGGGAGCCCCCTAAACTCACCCCAAAAGTCGATTTCATGAAAATGTTGAGTGCAAGCAAAATTTCTTCATAGATTGAAATGCCATGGTCCACTGACCAAGATTTCCATACTTCAGAAAATTGGTGCCAAGTGTAATTAAGAAGGCCCTTAATTAGCCCTCATTAAACGTTTCAATGAAATTTTGAGTGCAACGACGAAACAAGTGTCAATGTGTACCTGACACTCTGCTGACTCAAAATCAACTACTTAAGAAAATTTTAATTGGTGCCATCTTTGCTTAAGAAAGGGTCAAAGGTCAACAAAGTTCAAAATTCGATTTCATGAAAATGTTGAGTGCAAGCAAAATTTCTTCATACATTGAAATGCCATGGTCCACTGACCCAGATTTCCGTACTTCAGAAAATCAATATTGGTGCCAAGTGTAATTAAGAAGGCCCTTAATTAGCGCTAATTACACGTTTCAATGAAATTTTGAGTGCAACGACGAAACAAGTGTCAATGTGTACCTGACACTCTGCTGACTCAAAATCAACTACTTAATTAAGAAAATTTTAATTGGTGCCATCTTTGCTTAAGAAAGGGTCAAAGGTCAACAAAGTTCAAAATTCGATTTCATGAAAATGTTGAGTGCAAGCAAAATTTCTTCATACATTGAAATGCCATGGTCCACTGACCCAGATTTCCGTACTTCAGAAAATCAATATTGGTGCCAAGTGTAATTAAGAAGGCCCTTAATTAGCGTAATTACACGTTTCAATGAAATTTTGAGTGCAACGACGAAACAAGTGTCAATGTGTACCTGACACTCTGCTGACTCAAAATCAACTACTTAAGAAAATTTAAAATGGTGCCATCTTTGCTTAAGAAAGGGTCAAAGGTCAACAAAGGTGCGAGCAAAATTTCTCCATAGAATGAAATGCCATGGTTCACTGACCAAAATTTTAATACTTAAGAAACTCAATAATGGTGCCAAGTGTAATTAAGAAGGCCCTGAATTAGCGCTAATTACACGTTTTATTGAAATTTTGAGTGCAAGGACGAAACAAGTGTCAATCTGTACCTAACATTCTGCTGCTTCAAAATCAACTACTTAAGAAAATTTTAAGTGGTGCCCTCTTTGCTTAAGAAAATGGCAAACTTTTGTCAGGTATTGACAGGCTATGGTCAAGAAAAAGATCAACAGTTCCAAGTTCAATTAGGAAGTCATTTTATAAGCACTAATTACACGTTTGATCTAAAAATGGTTAAGCAACTGTTAGTGTGCATCTTACACTGTGTAGAAACGAAATCCACAATTTTACACGTTGTTAGATGGTGCCCTCCATAATTTAATTTCACCAAACGCCAAATTAATATTCACCAATAATAATGACTCTTAAATCACTTCAAACAATGGTTTATTAAAATCACTTTGTGTAATTTTGTATGCATCATCAATGTAGAGTACAGTCGACCAGCCTTACAGAATTCCCAAAAGCCATGTCAGATCGCATTATGACTCTTTGGATGCCACTCAGCAGCACAACCTATGTGACACTTGTCAGCGTGTATACACAAGCAGCTTAGAAGCAAAGGAGAGGTTCTTTGAGGAGTTGAGCAAGGTCCTTCAATCAGTGCCAGCTACAGACAAACTGGTGGTTCTGGATGATCTCAATGCGCGTGTTTGTGACGACCACAGAACCTGGGGCCATGTGTTGGGCAAGTTCGGGAGAGGTAATTGAAATGCAAACGGTGAGTTACTGCTCTCAATCTGTGCGGATTTCAATCATGCAGTAACAAACAGTTTCTTCAACATGTCCGATAATTGGTACTTTTCCTGGCAGCATCCCAGATCAAAGAGGTGGCATCTCCTGGACCACATCTACACACGAAGAAAACATCTTTCAGACGTCTGTAACACCCGTGCAATGCGTGGTGCTAACTGTTCAACAGACCATAAGCTCATCAGGTGCATTCTGAAGCTGGACTTTCATGTGCCGCATATCTATCGACCCCCTAAGGATAATTAAGCGAAGACCCAACATCGCCAAACTGAACTCCAAAGAGGGGAAAATCTCACTATGCGTGGCTTTACACAATGTTCTGGAGACTGCATCACGGCAGCTGGAGATTCAGCCAATGGTCAGTGGGCCAGATTCTGCTCAGCTGTCTACTTTGCTTCAGTCAAATCACTTGGTCATCAACATCGAAAGAACTCCGCCTGGTTTTGCGGAAAATGACCCAGAGATAGAGGAACTGCTTTCCATCAACCCCACAGCCCTCCGTGCCCGACTTAACAGCCCTTCCTCACCTGCCCTTCCTCACCTGCTGCAATCCAACAGCATGCACAAGCAAGGTCAAACTTGCAGAGGGAACTCTGACGTATGGAAGATAATTGGTGGGCAAAAAAAGCCAATGAGGTCCAAGCTCTAGCAGACATGGGCGACTCTCGAGGCGTCTTTCAGTCACTCAAGGGAATTTATGGCCCACGCCATTCAACTGCAAGCACAGTTCTCTCCTCTGATGGCAGAAAATTAATGACTGACAAACCGGAGATCAGAGCTCGCTGGAAAGAACACTACTCTACTGTTCTTAAGTCAACTCTTCCAGCAGCCCTTACGATTGGAGCTCAATGTGGCCCCAACAGTTGAACTTAGACGTGTTGTGGCTGGTATGGCAAACAACAAAGCTGCTGGTCAAGATGGAATCCCCGCAGAAGTCTATAAGCATGGTGGTGAGATACTCCTAAAGGTGCCACTCAAAATGTTTCAGCTCTTTTGGGAGCGCGGAAGATTCCGCAAGATTTCAAAGATGTTTTGATTGTTAACATATACAAGAAGAAGGGTAACCGTCAAGACTGTGACAACTACCGTGGTATTTCACTCCTTGCAATCGCTGGCAAACGTCTTGGGAAGATAATGCTCAAGCGACTTCAATCTGTAGCTAACGACATACTTCCTGAAGCACAGTGCGGATTCCGTGCAGGCCGAGGGATAGTAGACATGATTTTTACACTGCGTCAGCTTCAGGAAAAGTCTTTTGAGCAGAACATGCCTCTGTACATCGTCTTTGTTGATTTTTCAAAGGCATTTGACTCAGTCAGCCGTATGTGCCTCTGGCGTCTTTTATCAAAATATGGCTGCCCAGAAAAATTTGTTGGCATTCTTCGAGGCTTCCATGACGGCATGCAGGCACAAGTTCTTGTTGATGGTGAAGCTTCAGACCCTTTCTCTGTTGCACAGGGCGTGAGACAGGGCTGTGTCCTGGCCCTACTTTGTTCACCCTCTTCCTGACCGCTGTACTGGATGTTGCAAACTGGGATGTTATTGACGGCGTCTATGTAACAACTCGAACTGACGGCAAGCTCTTTAACACAAGACGTCTGAAAGCAAAGACAAAGGTCCATCAGTGGTGTGCATGTGATCTGCTCTACGCTGACGACACTGGCCTTGTCTCACAGTGCAAAACTGGCAGAAGATTCTGGACAAGTTTGCTGCAGCATCTGCTTCCTTCGGGCTGACTATCAACATCAGAAAAACTGAGGTACTCTACCAACCAGCTCCTGGAACTCCATACATTGAGACAAATATCGTGCTAAATGGCGAGCCACTCAAGATCGTGGACTCCTTCGTGTACCTATGTAGCACCATTTCCAGTGACTGCAGTCTGGAGGAGGAGCTGTCCATGCGGATCTGCTCAGCCTGTGCGACCTTCGGCCGCCTGCAGACCGGCTGTGGAGTAGGCACAACATTACCAGAACAACAAAGTGCAAGGTCTACAGAGCCGTTGTACTATCCTGCCTCCTGTACAGCTCAGAGTCCTACACGCTCTACCGTAGACACATTCACCGCCTGTCCAGGGTCTTCCTACGGCACCTGCGAACCATCCTTGGTGTAAAGTGGTCTGAACATTTGACAAACAACAAGGTACTACAGCTGGCCGGACTACTCAGCATCGAGGCAATGCTCCTGAAGCGACAGCTTTCTTGGACTGGTCATGCGGTTAGAATCTAGAGAAAGACAGAATGCCAAAAGCTGTGATGTACAGCGAGCTATTTAACAGTAAACGCAATGTTGGGTGACCAATACTCCGCTACTCCGACTGCATGAAAAAACACTTCAAGGCTGCTGCTATTGATGTCCAGCAATGGGAAGCAGATGCAGATGCTAAACGGCGTCGTCGTCATGAACAGGAGCTACAACCCCTCTGCCATCTGCTGCCTGCACACTACCGGCCTTGGAGTGTCGGCACTGTGGTAGATGTGTGAAGTCACGGATTGGACTTTTTTCTCCCGAAAGGGCCTGTGGCCGGCGTCCTACACCGGTCACCTAAATCAATTAATTTGACTATGATGTCGTCATTCTCGTTAGCGAGCTGACAGCCTATATGAACAACACAGAGCACAAGCTTATATACGTATAATATATCCGGCAGGACGTTCATAAGTATACTAATTTCAAATGTAATCAGTGATTTATGGTTAAATGTTAATGAAGCATGTAACAGGTGGTCGACTGTACTCTACATTGATGATGCATAAAAAATTACACGAAGTGATCTTAATAAACATTGTTTGAAGTGATTTAAGAGTCATTATTATTGGTGATTATTAATTTGGCGTTTGGTGAAATTAAATTATGGAGGGCACCATCTAACAACGTGTAAAATTGTGGATTTCGTTTCTATTATACACAGTGTAAGATGCACACTAACAGTTGCTTAACAATTTTATGATCAAACGGGTAATTAGTGCTAATGAAATGACTTCCTAATTGAACTTGAAACTGTTGATCTTTTTCTTGACCATAGCCTGTCAATACCTGACAAAAATTTGGCATTTTCTTAAGCAAAGAGGGCACAAATTTTTTCTTAAGTAGTTGATTTTGAGTCAGCAGAGTGTTAATTACACATTGACACTTGTTTCGTCGTTGCACTCAAAATTTCATTTAAACGTGTAATTAGCGCAAATAAAGGGCCTTCTTAATTACACTTGGCACCATTATTGACTTTCTGAAGTACGGAAATCTGGGTCAGTGGACCATGGCATTTCAATGTATGAAGAAATTTTGCTTGCACTCAACATTTTCATGAAATCGAATTTTGAACTTTGTTGACCTTTGACCCTTTCTTAAGCAAAGATGGCACCACTTAAAATTTTCTTAAGTAGTTGACTTTGAGTCAGCAGAGTGTCTGGTACACATTGACACTTGTTTTAGTCTTTGCACTCAAAATTTCATTGAAACGTGTAATTAGTGCTAATTAAGGGCCTTCTTAATTACACTTGACACCAATATTGATTTTCTGAAGTACGGAAATCTGGGTCAGTGGACCATGGCATTTCAATCTATGAAGAAATTTTGCTTGCACTCAACATTTTAATGAAATCGAATTTTGACCTTTCTTGACCTTTGACCCTTTCTTAAGCAAAGATGGCACCAATTAAAATTTTCTTAAGTAGTTGATTTTGAGTCAGCAGAGTGTCAGGTACACATTGACACTTGTTTCGTCGTTGCACTCAAAATTTCATTGAAACGTGTAATTAGCGCTAATTAAGGGCCTTCTTAATTACACTTGGCACCATTATTGACTTTCTGAAGTACGGAAATCTTGGTCAGTGGACCATGGCATTTCAATCTATGAAGAAATTTTTCTTGCACTCAACATTTTCATGAAATCGAATTTTGACCTTTGTTGACCTTTGACCCTTTCTTAAGCAAAGATGGCACCACTTAAAATTTTCTTAAGTAGTTGATTTTGAGTCAGCAGAGTGTCAGGTACACATTGACACTTGTTTCGTCGTTGCACTCAAAATTTCATTGAAACGTTTAATGAGCGCTAATTAAGGGCCTTCTTAATTACACTTGGCACCAATATTGATTTTCTGAAGTACGGAAATCTTGGTCAGTGGACCATGGCATTTCAATCTATGAAGAAATTTTGCTTGCACCCAACATTTTCATGACATCGACTTTTGGGTTGAGTTTAGGGGGCTCCCCCCTCCCAAAGCACCACTCGGTGCGCTTAAGAATTCACATTTTAAGGTTCCCCAGGGGGTACTATACATCCCACACTTCAAACCTTTTGCACTCAATATTTTCAATAAACCCTGCTGGGCTCCCGGACTATATTGCTTTAAATATTTTCCTCAATCAATTCCCAGAGAATAACTTGGTGGATGAATTATTGATTGGTTACTGAAATTGTCCAATCAATCGATTAACAGATTATATCACAGCATTACACTAATGATTTATAATTATTTCTGACGTTGAATTCAGATATAACTAAACATCAATTTTATACATTAAAGGAACATTACAGAATTGGTTTTTGCTAACAAAACAGTTGCTGGCAGTGTAAGCACTTTATGTAATCCACCATATACATAAACTGACAAACCTGTAGAAGTTCGAGATCGATCGGCCATCTGGGTCACAAGAAAATAGTGAAAACCGATTACACATTTGCATGAAATCATTCATATAGATTCAACAAATGAATAAAACGCTCACTGAGTGATAAACTCCAATCGGAAAATTAGTTTATTTAGTTCTCATCAAATATGGCATTTCAGACAGAAATATTTCAAGGGATGTTTTCTACTATCATCATCATTAGACCCTGTATGTTTTATGTAAATCTGTGATCAAAAAGTATATTTTACAAGTTTTGTTCTTACCAATTCTGTAATGTTCCTTTAATATTTACAGGGTATACAAGATAAAAACAACCTGACAGACTTTGCAGAACCACTTATCGGTGAGCAGGCCAAAGGAACTTGTGTTTATCAAGGAATCGGGCCAGGAATATACAAGGCCCTTAAACAGGTAAAATAATTCAAAGAATCAAGTAAAAAGGAAAGTACATACCGTGTGTCGTGTCAGTGCAAAAATGTTGTATACCGATTTTGCAAAAATGTTGTTTCTTGCATGAAAATGCTCTGTACAAAAATGTTGTATCTCGGCGTGTAGGCCTAATTGTTTCGTGTGTACATCCGGGCTATTTTAAAGTTTTGACAATTTCAAACTCACGCGTAACGTAAGTGCTATTTCATAAGGAGACACAACATTTGTGCACTGACGGAACGACATGTAAATGAAGTCCTTCCTTTATAACAAATTCTACCCCTATTCCTTTTGTTGTTGCTTACGGCTCCTTCACTCCTTGTTACTAAGGCAGTATCGGAAATGGCAGCTATGGTTAGGCTTACGACTCAATGCTAAGGATGTTGCTAAGGGCGTCCTTTACTCGAAACTTATAATGATGCAGAAATCTAGCCGTAGCCGTAGGACCCAGACTTATTCTCTATGGTCTTGTTAGCCCCTACTGGAAAGTGTTACTTAACTCTTTCACTCCGTAATAGAATTTTCGAATTTCGTGCCGTTTGTACGGAACTAATTATTGGACGCCGCCATCTAATGTGTCAATAATACCCTTGGCGCGATGGAAAGCCAAAGGCAGCGACTCAAAGCCGCTGCAACTAGGGTCAGAGGTCATCCAGATGGCAATACGGCATAAATTATGCAAAAAAGGCACATGTCATGGGGATGCCCCGAGTATCTACAGTGACGTCAACGAGCCGCATTTCTGTGAGCCGCTGTGAGCGGCTCATGGTAGCAAAAGAGTTAATAATTATCTGTTATCATACATTTAGAATAAAGCGTCCTGGCAACTCTATACAATAGCCACCTTCTACTGGCGGTCAGTCGGCAACTCAGAGCAAGTGATAGAATGCGGAAGACGAGCCCTTCATTTTGCTTCTCAGTAAGTAAAACCATCGACCATACACTCCCCAACTCTTACAGTCCAATTAGAAGATTTTAGTACCACTTTAAATAATCAGCCTTACTTAAAAGTTAGATCCAGCAACTGTTTTGTTAGCAAAACCCAATTCTGTAATGTTCCTTTAATGTATAATATTGATGTTTAGTTATATCTGAATTCAACGTCAGAAATGATTATAAATCATCATCAGATTTTAAGAGAAGATGTGGACAAGTTACATCTTTCTGCCTGCCCTCCTTCAAAGTGTTTCTTTTTCTTTTTTAGACGATTGGAGAGTATGATCGATCTGTCTCACATTTTGAGCAATCAATAAATCTTGGTATCACTGATTCATGTTGGGCACAACGCCGTATTTATGCTGTGCGATGTCATCAGAAGCTTGAACAAGCCCTGGAGGCACAGCATTTGTGAGTATCAATTATGTTGTTTAAAGGCACTAGACACTATTGGTAATTACTCAAAATAATTGTTAGCATAAAAACTTTGTTGGTAACGAGCAATGAAGAGCTATTGATAGTATAAAACATTGTGAGAAACGGCTCCCTCTGAAGTAACGTAGTTTTTGAGAAAGAAGTAATTTCTCAGTAAAGTATTTGAATTGATCTTGAGACCTCGACCTCACGCGTGAGGTCTCGGACCTCACGCGTGAGGTCTCGAAATCAAGCATCTGAAAGCACACAACTTCGTGTGACAAGGGTGTTTTTTGTTCCATTATTATTTCGCAACTCCGACGACCAATTGAGTTCAAATTTTCAAAGGTTTGTTATTTTGTGCATATGTTGAGATACACCAAGTGAGAAGACTGGTCTTTGACAATTACCAAAGGTGTCCAGTGTCTTTAAATCGATCAGCGGTAACATTTTCAATCAGGAATAAAAATGTAAATGTTTTGAAAGAGTCATTTTACCAAACACACTTTCTGATGAAGAAAAAAACGATAGAGTTTTGGTTTTACTCTATCACAGAATGGGATTGGTGACAGGCATTACTGTCCTAGTCCTGCGGAAAGAAACTTTGATTAAAAAACGTTAATTTTGTGTTTTATTTCAGGTCTTTACAGTGAACTCTGTCAGAGCTTCAGGGTATAAGATAAAACAAGACGAGTTTGAGCAAGTTCAGAAGAAAATGAAGGTGGCTCAATGCAGAGTGGAGGAGCAGTTTGAATCCAATCTTAGTTACCACAGACATCGACTCATGAGAGGAATGGGTAATAATAACAACTTTTATCAGATATTTTTTTGCCGAAATTCTTTGATGCATCTCTTTGGAAAAACCTTTGTATCGTCTCATAGTGAAGTAGTGTTTTTGGCTTCTAATGGGAGACTTTGAAACGCTAGGTGGCAGCAGACTCGCCAGGTAAATGTCCATTGTTTACATAGTTCTGAGCATGCGCAAAATTCCGAGAACAATGGATTTTACGGGTAAGTCTGCTGCCAACTAGCGTCACAAAAAGTCTCCCATTGAATATTTAGTAATACAGCTTTTAGAAGGTGTTGAGCTGAATCTTCAGTTAGAATAAATTGTTAACAAAAATATTGAATAACATGTGTTAACCTTCTGAATAAAAGCATTATCTTTTTATTTAATATTCTTCCAGGAGACACAAAAAAACAAATGTTGTTATCTTTGTAATAAATTTCCTACCGCCCTTTAAAGATATAGGCCCAATATTTGGCTGATTTGTTGTGAAAGTTTTGATTTAAATTTGGAATAGCTATTTTTGTAGATTCAAGAAAGTTATAAGCTTTCACTTAAAGTAGCGAGTAAAACAAATTTGTTTGGAAGAAGCATTATCTCTCAAAAAAATTTAAGAGAAAACATTTTAAAAACACCAACATTTCAGCAAAAACAGGGCCATGCAACTGAGACGAAAAAACCACTCCTTTGGAATGAAAGTTCACAAATTTTTTCCTTCATGTGTTAGAGCAATGTATTTGAGACCAAAGTGGTCCTTAAAATGTTTGAATATGTGCGAGATTTGCACTGGTCTATAGAGCATGTTACCTTTGTTTACACAGTGGTGACCTTGTACATTCTAATGCATTTCCTGACGGGCAAGATACTTAACAGGCCATATGGGAAATTTTACATTTTGTGTCATAATTTTCACATAAATTCAAGACTTGCAAAAGCAACAGCTGTACAGCTTTTGAGATGTGCCCCCTTTCTTCATATCATAAGTTGAGAAAAATCAGACAGTGCAATCTCCATAACACATAAGATTTGTTGTATTCTTTCCTTGAGCTGTGTACAAGCTTTGCCTGTATTAAGTCCAGGCTCTGTGGCTCTTTTGTAAACATGTGACAGGTCACATGGTCTATTGACATTGTGTTGACATTGTGTTAAAAAATTATTTTGTTTTTTTTAGCTGACAATCCTCACTGTGAAGTGAAAGATAACCGAGATGGTTCCCAATCAGTGATGTGCACCCACGGTACTCAACCTGATCTTAGCATCTTTGGAATTCCTCTCCA